>OZ022420.1:19210207-20410207 GCA_963989365.1 Rhimphoctona megacephalus
CGGGCGTTCAGGCTCTTGCCCCTTTTTTTCTTTCTCCTTTCCTCTCTCGGTTCTCCCCTCGTCAGAGTCTCGGGACAACCGTCGCATATCGACCTCGGACCCGCTTATTTTGCCCCTCGCCAAGACGTGTATCATTCCAATTCCCTCTACCACCCCGAATTAGAACGATGAAGCATCGTTTAATAAAAAACCGAAGTAGAAAAACCTTTCCTGAAAGAAAGGTTTTTCTACTTTGGTTTTTTATTAAACGTCTTCAGGAAACGTCTTTCCAGGAAAGAGCCAAAAGTTTCCACAATTCACTATTAAAAACATAACGAAGAAGCACGACAAACGCAAAAATGGTAAAATCGCCATAAAACTACGTATGGGAAAAACATTCCTTAATGAAGACGGAAGACAATTTTGAATATCAATAATGGTATCGATGATTTATAATCTACATCCTTTGGTCAATATCGAAGGGGATCAGTGTGCTTATATATAAAGGCACACGAGGTTATAACATTCGATTGACGACCACGTCTCATCCGGTTTACCATGTATACGTACATATATATACTAACTATGTACATGCGTGCTTCAAAATAACAATCATCATGAGCGTGAAACTCTTCTCACGCATTTTGGAGCAGGCATATCTGTATAACGTTCGCTATGTCTCTACTGGCTGATTATTTATATGTATATGTGTATAATACGAGTCGTTACATTCAATGCGGCGGCTTGGGGCACGAGGTACGAGTGACGGTGTCTGCCGTGCTTGGCTCAACTATCCGTTCTTGCTCTCTCTATATGTATCACAGGCTATCGCGCTACCTTACTTGACCCCTCAGCAACGAGGGACAATTGGGTGTAACAGTCTCCCATTCGTCTGTCCATTCTGTCTCTCCCTCTACTTGTTCCTCTACTGAATCTTCGACTATACGTCACTCAGTGTTGAAATTTGAAAAAAAAAAAAAAAGAAATTAATGCCCATTGCGGAAAAATCTCGTATAACCGGATATATGTATCGCAATTTGGTCGATAGTAGAACACGAAATTGTAAGATTAGTATGTTACGTTATACCTGATGTAGCTAAGGTATAAAATGGGTTGAGAATAACTGACGTTTTTGTTTGCAGTTTCTATCAAATATTTCGAAAATACTTTTTATATATACAAGACTTGATTCAAACAGCACAAGGAGTCACCGAGAAAAAGTGTCTCACTTTAAAACTAGTCAGTCCAATATAGGCATACATGTTTTTTTCCGCCTCTTCATGTCCAAATCTTTTTTGCTACTGTTTCTTATCTGGGGCCTCTTATGATGTTCTTTATCAGCCCGCCGAAGGGGGATCATTTCCAGAGACGATGCGTAACATTATATTTCTCGTTCTCTTTCTCTCTCATTCTCTGTCTTGCTTTTACTCGTTCTTATCCTCCTCCTCCACTTTAACTAATACCTCTCGAAGACCGTTTCGTTCGTTATGCCTTCCTGGAAATGAAAGGAGGCCTCAGATGAGAGAGGAGAGATCGCGCTTCAGAAATGCCGGGTGAGGAGGAATAAGGGGGGGGGTCTCTCAACGGCAGGGCTTCGACGACCAAGAGGCTAGTTTATACTGTATTGATATATATATATATATATATATATATATATATATATATATCTGTGTGTGTGTTTGTGTATAATAAACACAGACGTGAACAGTATAACTCTCTCTCTCCCCCCCCCCCCCCCCTCTCTCCATCTCTCTCTATTTCTCTTTCTATCTGTTCCTCTTTTCCTCTCTCTTCGTCTCGGTGGTTACAGCCCCGCACATTTTACATCGATCAACCAGTAATTGACGAGATACGCGGTGCGAGGTCGCTGAAGAGAATTCTTTCGTGAGTCACACACTCGCTCGCTGAGAAGAAAGAGAGAAGAGAAAGATGAGGGGGAGGTTTCAAGTGTTGTTGAAGTTCGAAAGAGACGAAGAGTAAGAGCGATAAAGTAAAGGATAAAAAGAGCGATATGGAAAGGAAAGAAAATAAAAATAAAAGACGTAGTATAGATATGGGGCACTCATCCCTACTGACACACCGGCAGCTTCTTTCTCTTTCTTCTTCATCACCTTTTTCTTTGTCTTCTTATACTTTTGCATCATAGGTTTTTCCGTTCTCTGTTTCGACTCTTTCTTCTCATTTTCTCCTCTACTTGCCTTTTTCATTATCTTCTTGGTTTTTGTATGCATTTCTTTTCGTAGAAACTCTCTCTCTCTCTCTCTCTCTCTCTCTCTCTCTCTCTCTCTCTCACTCACTCTCTCTCTCTCTAGGATGAGGGATGAGTGGAATGCTCACGCTTCTGTTGTTCTGAACTTTATTCATCTTTTGCGTTCTTCTACCTCTCCCTTAACTTTCCTATCCCTTTCTTCTCTACGCAGCTTTGTCTCTTTCTAAATCAAGCGAGATATAGCATATAAGAGAACCGATCTACAGCAGAGAGGTCTTCATGTAGTATTCTTGCCAGCAGGGAATATTATACTTGGCGATGACGCGGTCACGTAATACAACGGGGCGTCTGGGTGAAAGAACAAGGAGAGCGAAAAAGACGAAAGAAAAAGGAGCTGGTGTACGGTGCTGCTCTGGCTGTTAGTCTTGTCGAGAGCTCATGGATATCCCGGGCTCCCGGAGAGACCTCGTACTCTCTTATACAAGACAGAGAGAGGGAAAGAACATATCGAGAAAAAGAGCAACGGGGCAGAGAACCCTGAGAGCTCTGAAAGAGCGCACGCAAAGAGGCGAGAGCGACAAGAGAAAAGGAGGAGAAAAAAATCGTAAGTGCCTGAAGAGCGCAGCAATGCCAAATACGTAACCGTCGAGTGAGAGAGGATAAGCCAAGGAGGAAAAAATAAGAATAAAAAAGCCAGAAACTTGAAAAGATCGGGAAGATCGAAAACAGCATTGGCGTCGAAGGCTTAATTAGACTCGATTATCCGTCTTTGAACTTTGGAATGTATCGATATATACGTGTTTACTATTTGTAATATTGACGCGTGGAATGCGTCTTCAATTCTTCCTTTTTTTTACTCCAGAAAACAATCTACGCCCAGTTCCATTTTGTAGAATCGTTACAGCTCTAATGTTCTCATTTTCACGCCTTTTGTAGTTCGTCAAATATCTCTATACATGTTTATTCGGTATGTAACTGTTAACGCAAAAAAAATAAAAGGATGACCAAAACAATTTGGCTCTAAGAGACAAAAAAATTCTCGAATAGTTTTTTTTTTTTAATATCAAATCAGAAATACCTGATCCAAGTAGGCTATCCAAGTAAAATAATAGAAGGAATGCTGGGCGTTGATAACGCTCTTATGAAAGGAATGAGCTGGCACAAAAAGTTATAACGCGTTTATCGCAAAAACCCGTTGATGTGCTCATACAGAGTTAAGAATCGTGCGTCCTTCAAAAAATGATTACTCCGGGGGATTCGAACGGTACTGCTTGGGTATTTCTACAGACATGCGAGAGTCCCGCGATCCGCTATATTCCAATGCAACATGATGATCACGTTGATGATGATGATGATGATGATGATGATGATGATGATGATGATAATATTCGTAATGCTAGCTGGACCTCTATCTCCGCTGACTCTCCTCCTTTCTCATTTTGTTGCATAGCACATTGGCAAAGTTCGCCAATGTCGCCATATACAAGAGATCGTCTCGGGACCTCGATACAAAGTATCCTGCGGAATTTCACAGTACCAGCCTCCATGGAGCTTTTACCGTTAGCCGCGATACGTAGCCATTCTGAATATATATATATATATATATATATATATGAGTATTTATATTTATATTCGCAGCTCTATCTCTCTTGATTGTGTATACATCCTGCTGGCCTTGAATACAATGCTCAATGAACAAAAAGAGCCAAGCCATTTCATAATAAGAATTTCCGAAGTGCATTTTCTTTATGGAAACTCCGTTTCAAATGGATGATAAAAAAAAGAAAGTTGGGGATCATTCCTCTTAAATATTAGATGTCTCGAATATATATTTTTTAAATGTATTGAAAAAAAATCACGACGTTTGTAGATTTTCTCGTAATCGTTATAGCTGGTGAGCAGCTGCTGTATTCAAAAAACGTAACGGAAAAGAGCCAAATCTCGAATACAGATGTATGGCGCGACTTGCCTCCAACATTTAATCTTATTCTTTTTAATGCTTGGTGGCAAGATGCTGCTACGTTTCTAAATCATAATTTGTGATCTATATTATCAAATTATGCTTACGGAAATAATTTCACTAAAATCTAGATGGAAGTTTGTTCATGCCTTTGGGCCCAATCGCCAAAATAAATATTGCATAAAGTCGCGAAAAAGTAGATGATTAATAAAAATATTATTAAAAGTTCGAATGCGCCTGGATCTTTTCGCTTAGGAGAATTTTAGCAACGTAACATTTTGCGGGAACGAGAAAGTAGAGAGGGATCAAATGTATGGTAGGAAACGAATCCACCTTCTCTTACAATTTCGACGCTTCATCAGCATTTTTTTTCTGAAGCACCCTCGCGTACGCACAAGATCGGACGAATTGAACGAGAGAAAGAGGTAGAGTGGAAGATTTCCTCATCGTCCTACTTCTCGTGTCCTCCTAATTGCTCCCGGGGGATATCAGTTTCACAGAGGGTCTAACGAAGCCTGTCAGCGGTTCATCGCATACATACACAAACTGTATACAACGATATATACGGATTCTACATAGATAGTATACTGAGTTTTCTTTTTTTCCATCCAGGATTCTTTTTTTCTCCCAGTTCCTTAGTACCTCTCGCGGAATCCTTCTATCCAACGGGAAGTATACGATGCTGGGGGCCAAAGAATTGGAGGACAAGGACCAGCGAGCACGTAGGACCGTTTTACGTCAAGAAGGACTCGAGAAAAGAAGCAAGAGGGCAAACCTTTTTCCATTTCCCTCATTCTCATGGGTTTCCTCCAGGCTCATACCCCCTTGCTGATCGTTCGAAGGAATATATATTCTCTATGGGATATTCCTGCTGATGCTTGTATGTACATTTATATGTTATATATATATATATATATATATATATATATATATATATATATATATCCACATATATGTTCCCTACGGTCCTTGGCAAACTGAAGGACGCAACCCACATCACGTTATGTGTTGAATTGGGTGGGTTATGCCTTTTCCTTTAGTAGCGATCGATATGTTCCAGGAATAGAATATATATACAAAACCTAAAGGTGCTCTGAGAAAACGGCAGCCAACGGGCATGGAGCTATATGGGCTGCGCTATATGGGCCAGACAGGCAAACCGAAGTACTGCCGTGGGCGAAAAGGAAGAGTAGTTCTGACTATAGAGTGAGGAGAGTCGTTGATGCTGGTGAGTTCGCCAGGAGGAGAAATTCACCAGAGTGCAGCGATCCGTAGAGCAAAAAAAAAGAGAGAAAGAAGGAAAAAGTCGAAGGTAGAAAAGAGGGCACCAGAAAAACGAAGGATGAGAGAAAAAGAAGAAGAAAGGTGGGATGAAGAAAGAAGGAGAAAAAAGAGGGTTAGAGAGGTAGACGTGTACAAAAGTATATATAATACGTATACAGATATATATATCCATATCAATCGCTATATAGAGAGAGGAAAACCTGAGGGTGGATATAGGAGAGAAAAAAACGTCGACAAGTGTGGGTGAAGTATAAGAGAAGGGCGGTGGATGCTGTGGGGCTTACTTCTTTCCCCTTTTATATTTTTCTTCTCTTTCTGCTCGCTCTATTTCTCCGTTTTCTCCAGGATGAAGGCGAGAGACCCTTTTTCTCACTTTTCTCGGGCTTCAAGCTTCTCTCTCATCATCCGCAGAAGAGTGGAGTCACAGCACCATTCCTGGCCCCGTTTTCTCTGACATTGGTAGAGGGATCTCAGCGGTAACGTTCTCTTTTTATGGTTTTTTTTGCTCTTATTTTTTTTTCTTTTGAGAGCTCGAAGCTCCACCAGAGGCAGCTCGACGACGCTAGCAAAGAGGGATGCTTGGGGTTGAAACGTCGTCGCTCACTATTCTCATCCCCTCTTGTCCCTCTCATCAAATATACCCATATCTCGCTGTTGCCCCTTTTGACCAATGCCAACTCTAACTCGGACCTATCCGGCTCCTTGGAATTCGCCTGCTCGTCTCTACTTCTATTTATTCCTTTTATTCTCTCATGCTTGCCCTGTATACACTCTCCCATTCAGATAAATACAGGACTATTATATTCTGTGCCTTCTACCCACACGTCTTGCATTGAAATTCTTACATCTAACGAAATTCTAATTCGCTTTACTTACGACATGTTGAAAGAATGAAAGCGCTACCCCTAATTCAGATTGCGAATTTTTTCATAAAGATATACCTCGTTTAACATAATTTATCAAATACGTACTTAGAAAAAGAGAAAAAATATTGATGAGATAAATATATACATAAACTAAGACGAAAAATAGACACAGAGACACTTTATCTTGCGAGTAATGTCAGTGGATGTCAAGGATCAAAGTCAAGAGCTTTATGAAGAATTGTAAGATTATTCGGATTGATAAAAAGGAGAATTTTTCCAAGCGACTTCCTCCTAGTGCTAGAAAAAAAAAACATAACTCGCTACATTTCAACCACACATTTTATTCTCTGTGTTCATCATTATTTTCTCTTTCTCTCCTGTATTTCTATTAGTGCGATTATATACGTTTTCTAGCCTCCTTTAGTATACTTTTGTGTCTCCATGTCTCAGACGTGGGACTGAGGGCACCCCAGGGGATCTTTGGAATACCAATCAAGCGGGCTAATTCGTAGTGGCCATGCGGGTACCAAATTACCTCGACGAATGACGGGATGGTACACTCATCAGAGCTCGCATTCCATTGTACATTTGGGATTATTTATTGTTACAAATTGAACGATCTTTTTTGTCCATAAAAATATCTGCTGATAGAATTCTCGTTAAAAAAATCTTTTTTGGGTGAATATTTTCAGGAAGTGACGTATAGTTTTTCGATGCTACTGGACGATGGAACAGTTTTATCGATTATTTAAAATTTTTGATGAATTCTGAGAAATATATTTATACGGCCTGTTTTAATGCAGTAAATGAACTTGCAAATTATACAATCGATATGGATTTCTTATGCATCCCGTAAAGACTATTTTGTTTCCATATGCCTGACATCGTTTCTGATGAGAGACGCCGGAATAGAGTTATACATAGTCGTGGACGAACTGCAGTGAACGACAAAACTACCAAGGGACCCTTCAACCCTGTTCACGAGAGAGTATCCTTGGAGGACTAGAGTACAAGCAAGGTTTTCCATATCCGAAACTCTCACAGAGCCTTGACAAGGCCGAGAGAGGGCTGCCCAAAGTAACTGACGCATAAAGACGCGAGCTCCGACAGTTTGCGAGAGGGATGATCAGTGTCGCGGAAGTATAACAGCGAGAGGAGGAGGACGAGGAGAAGAGAGAAGCAAAGAGTAGAGAATTGGAGAGAGAGAAACAGAGAGAAACAGAGAGACAGAAACAGAGAGAGAGAGAGAGAGAGAGAAAGAGAGAGAGAGAGAGAGAGAGAGAGAGAGAGAGAAGTTACGACAGAGGCTTAAACTTTTACTGGTTCAGGAGCGCGTCAGCGTCTGGCTCGTTTTTGCCTTGGCCGTAGCCAAAGAGCAACCTTCCAACTCTCATCCTCTCTCGTCCAACAAACCCATCCCCGTGCTTCATTTTCCCTCTTCTTCTTCTCCTCCATCCCACGGCGACCGCCTCGCCGTTTCAACTTGCAAGGATCCATCGCATATATAGTGAACCAACCTCGTTTCCCAGCACACTACTACTCTCAGACGAGGTTTTCTCTCGCCCAACCACCCTTATTCCTCTTTCCCTCTCTTTCTTGCCAGAGACCAGATTCCAACCTCTCGGCACATATATATAGCACAATCTCTTTCTCATCTGCCTCCCCTCTTTCTATCTCTCTTTTAGTCTTCCTCTTCATCCCCCTTTCTCTCCTCTTCTATCTCTCTCGTTCTTCTCTTTGGCTGGTCCTGGTACAGGTCTGGGGTTGGCTGCACAGCCGTAATCTTTCCACAGGATATATCTCTCTATAGCATACAGCCCCGAGAAAACCTAGTCGTGACGGTGATGGAGATAGGAGGAGCGTTTAGATGAGGAAGAAGGACGACGGACAAAGGGTTGGGGTGGCTTTTGGGGTTGGAGTCTTTCTGCTGGAACTACCGACCTGTACTTCCTCTCCCTTCAACCCCTTTTCCCAAAAGGGATTGTGCACTATACTGTATACGTACTGTATAGTTTAGTACTTTTGACGTTGACCGAGCTAGAGCTGAAAGACGATGTTTCGAAGAGGGCTCTTAAAACCGTCCAGAATACCCAGATTTTATAGGAGTTCATCTCCCAGCGATGAGAAACTCTACACTCGACGGATCAACAGAAATGTTCGGCTAGGTTAAAATCCTCTAGTTTTTCCAGGCGGAAAATCGTAGGAACATCCAAGTGATGAATATTTGTAGTTTAGAGGAAAATAACCAGAAAAGCTACTCTAATCCGGGAATAAAATTATTGATTATCTCATAGCTGTTATCGATTTTGGTCGACACACATCATGTAAATTTTATTTTTCTGTCAATTCACATTATTCATGATTTAATTTAAAAATGCCAATACATAAAATCTGGTACTATGGATGAAAATAATGATTTAACCAACAATAAATTTATGTTCTTTGTATATCTGCTTTTCAAGATTTATCACAACCTGTTGAATACCATATTATATGATTTTCATTTCGGTATCGTAAGCTTTAATAAAGGAAACGCTGAAAACGAATTGTTTGAAAGAAAATCGTATTTTGTGTGACCAGTCCGCGATGTAATTCGTTATCTTTCGCACATACCATGTACAATAATTTTGGTAATATATAATAATTTTGGCTTCACGAGTTCGATTTGAGGTGGAAACATCAATTGAAATTGTTTTCAATTGCTTAACCCTTTCAGTCACAGACGCCACTATAGTGGCGTCATTTTATTTTCAGTCTTACAATTCAATTTTCGGATTTAGCATCGAAAAATACTTCGAAAACATATATTACACTTCAATGCCAAATAAAATCGAATTGCGTGACTGAAAGGGTTAAATGATCAAATTTGTAATGAACTGAAAATTTATTTTAGGTGGATTTTGTTACATTCAAGTTTGTTCTCGGTCTAAGATTGTGAAACAAAAAACTGTCAATTCTGAAAGAGACTGTTTTTCCGTCACTAGTACGTTAAAGTAGGACTAGTCGGAAGTACGATGTTTTGAGCACTATTACGATACAGTAAAGCATACATTGAATCGTTGAGAAATAAACCATATTCTGAACATTATACAGCAATCGAAAATCAAATTTGCAAGGCAGTCGATAATAAAAAAAAAAACAATTTATAGTATAATAAAAATGAAAGTAGCTGATCGGTCTGACGAAAACTGGAACGGAAACGACAGTGCTCGGTGAGCCCGTAAAATAAACTATGTATCGATCGTAATATTCAATAACGATGACCTCTTTTACCAATGTTCCTAGCACTATGTATCTTTCTTTGCTGTCTAGCTCTCACAGCTACTGGATTTTAGAGCTCATTAACGGTTCACGAACCTCCTACCCCGTTCGCTTATATGGATTGAGTTGGACGACAACGGCGACAACGTCGAGAATGACGGCGCGCATTGTTTAGCCCCGTACACCCAACGGGTCGAGGTGTCTGCCTCTTGAATCCCGTCACGAAATTGGACAGTCAACTCCCTACAAAACTCAAATACGAAATATACATGTTTCTATATATATCGAAAGCAGATATTTGCATACCGAGTTTATTTAATTCGCAATTTCAACTCATGAATTTGACAGTTTTCATCCCCGATGAAATCTTTATTTTTGGATTTATATTTTTTTAATGGACCGTTTGATCATTTGATAAATCATTCAAAATGAAATAATAGTTCGTCAAATAGTCCATCAATATTTAGAGGATCATCCACTTAGAAAATAATGTTCGTACACTTGTACCACATGGATCTACATGGACAAAGTTGAAATGATTAATAATTTTTTTCAAATCATAATCAGCAGGCTAATGAAATAAACCTTCATTGCCCATAATTATTAAGCTCCAATTATAGCTTTTTTGTACTACAATTCTAATTGCCATTTATTTCCTCGAATTCTATCATTTTTAAATACAAGATTTCAGGGTCTTACATATTTTTTTGATTCAGAAAAATTCGGAATATGCTAGAGAATACATGACGTACTCTTATTCATTAATCAGACTATGTTCTAGTCAACCTACGTCATACTAATCCACTGTTTCAGGCTGGTTTTAAATCCTTCGATTAATTATTTATATACACAATATCGTGTTACGCTTATGGCTGCTTGGACGTACCGCTATGACGCGATTACATGTCATACAGCACGTCTAGGTATAATGTGAAACATTTAGCAGTGGACGAGAAGGATGCACACGTGTGTCAACCCTTGGTCGCACATATATATCCACACATGTTGGATAACTCGCATGTTCGTTGTCGATGTCGTTTTCACGAATCTGACACTACAACGTCACAGACGTCATTCTGGCGGTGGAAAATCTGACTTGGCACGAGGAACGAGAAGACGATCGGGCCGATGACTCGAAACGCACGTACTTCAACGTATATATCATCATCACTCCTTCAAAAATGTCACAATATCGTCCACAATCACATTTAAATTTTGAAAAATCGTCGATTCACTCTTTTGATTTCCAATGCTCGACAAATATCAGTGAGTATGATGGATACCATTTTGAATACATTTGCGGTTATATTCAAGTCCAGATTATGTTTCAAGAGCGGGTTCGGTAATCCGTTCGAAATTCCGTGCTTCGGTTTTTGATATCAATTGACAACAAGATTTGTTCATTGTGGGTTATGTGTCAGTAGTGCTGGGAAGTATTCATAGTGATAAATACGTGGAAATCGATCAGCTTACATTTACCGTTGACCAAAATTTATTATTGATTGATCACGACCAATTATTTTTTATTATTAAACAAACCATAACATATGATTAACAAAAACACCATTTAAAATCTGTGTGGTGAATGCACCAAGACAATTTTCGAATGAAACATTTCAATACTGCTGGCTATTTATCAAGACCAAGGGTTAGTAACTCACTTTTATAACGCTCTTATTATATTCACCTGTTGAATATGTACTCAACTATATATATTTAGACAAACACGTGTATCAGTAGAGTCGTTGCGCAAATCCGTGCATTTAATTACACTAGCTTCTTATAAGACTAATTGCCAAATTAACCGCAACTAAACTGGCGACGACATGCAAAATGCTGATGATCGAAAAAAAAAATCGATTTTCTTGCAAGACGAAAGTGCCATTTAATTACGCACCTTAATTTCCTCATTTGCCTTGATTCGCGTGAAATCTATTTGATCACATCGTTAACGGAGTGCGATTAACGCACGCGCCAGTTTATTTGCTTTAATTCGATAAAAACAGTGTCAGATTGAAACACAATTTTTTGTTTTATTCGAACGAGACTCGTGGGTGAGTCGAATAAATCAATTTTGCTTCGTGGGTATACAAGAACCAGAACCCAAACCTCACTCAACTCTGGACGATATCGATTAGCTCGGTTTATTCGCACAAGCTGCACGTGCTCAACGGGGCTATTCAGCTCTGTCGTTTATTCTCGCATTCACCCTCGCTCTTCATCCGCATCCCTCTTTATTCGTACATATACATATAAATATATATATTTATGTTTCAATGTTTACTCGGGCACTCTCGCGAATTTTTATACGCATTCACGAGAGACCGCGAGACTTTTCCGTCGTGGATAAATCCCTGAAGTGATGAAAAGTTGTCCATTTACTCCCCGCACATATATATTTGAGTATATAGTCATTACTTTATATTTCTACACATATATATATTAAAATGGTCTCTTGGTCACAAGAGTAGTGGGTCAATCGTGAGAATTTTTCATGCATACGAGTTAAGGGAATAAAAAAAATCGTCAGAAGATACTTTGTGTAGGTGGAGGGATGGGGGAAATCGTGTGAACATTGAGAATGACCATCGCGCATAATAAACCACGTAAAACCGTTTCTCGTAAGAAGAATAGGCGGGACGACCTCGACCAAAGGAATTTACTCTTCCAACGTGATAATCTCGACTGGCAAGATGAGCGCGTACTTTATTTTCGGATCTCTTCATTGCGGTGAACTCGCGAACGTTTACAACTCGTTGGAACGATCGAAGTTTCATTTTGTCGAGACTAAGGAATTTTAGGGCCGTTGGTTCGTCGCTTGCGAAGTTATAAATTAAAGTCAATTTTTCGATCGAGACGGCTGCAAGAGAGTAAAAAAAGGTAAAGCTATTAGAAATTTTTTTTTTCAGATGGCATCAGCCTGGAGAAGAAAAAAATTGATGTCGACACCTTCCGGACCATCGAGTTGAGAAAATCAGTGAACGCTCGTGCCTCGTGTCGCGTGTGCCCATGGCAAGAAGGGCGCAGAGTAGAGAAGGGGAAAGAAGGGGATTTCCTTAATTCAATGCTCGATTTAACGAACAATTTGTCGATTTGGCCGGGTGCCAATAATTCTCGAGTTCTTAAGACATGTTGAAATGGTAGACACGTATGTATACGTATACGTCGTTTTGTTTCAATCCATAATTTTCCTTTACCAATTAACTTTCAGGGGTAATATAAATTAATGGCAAAAAAAAATCAAAATAACTTAATTTCCGTTTGGAAATTTGGTGATATTGATAGTGTGATGACGAAATATTTTTATTTAATTGATGGAACGGCCGACTCGCTCCAGAATGCGGTAATAGGACAGGACAACACGGTTTACACGACTTTTTGGAGATAGAGACTTTTATTAAGATATAAAACGTTACACTGTTGATGACTTACTGACTACTGGAGTTGTTGCGGGTGGATCTTATATAGGGCTGGAGAAGAGAAGATGATAGGTGTTGGAAGGATGGCCTACGTGACTTTTGGGACGCAGGCCCAGGATTTATCAGGAGGAATAGCTGTCGCTAGGATTTCTAGGAAAGATAGCTGTACTGGATGGAAATAAGGAAAATGTGTGGGAAAGTTGGCTTACGTGACTTTTAAGAAGTCGACCAAGGCGTTATCGGGAATGACAAGATATGGGGAAGTGGCGAGTAAGAGAAAATATCAGAGTGATAGTTAGGAGAAAATATTCCATCCGCGTTACAATAGATTCTGTTTTTTTTTCTTCAGATTTTTCATTACATACAAAACCACATAGAAATGCCCATACATAAGTAATTTACGTATGTACCACGCATGCGCTTGTTTATAATCCGCGAACGATAGGTAGAGCAGGGGATTTTAGAATCTCGAGTTCAGCGATGGCGAGGGAGAAAAAGCAAGAGCTGACTTTAGCCCCGTTTGGAGCGCGTCGAAAGGTACGTTGTACTCAAACAAAGTAAGATATAATTAGAAAGGCACGAATAACGTGTATGCGTATTTGTGTGTGTTCCTGCAGAGGGGTCGACAGAGAGAAATTCTCCTCCTGGCACTTTGGCTTCGAAATTTCAACCATATATCGTCTCTCGTTTCTTCGGAAAAACACGAACACGTGTGCAAAAATTTTCTCGTGTACCGATCTGTTATCTTTCTCCAAATTTCGTTATTTTTTTCCTCGAATCACACTTTATTTTCGTTTTATTAGTGTGAAGAAAAATTTAGACTCGTCTAGACGCATGCAGGGATCCTCGGCCTTGGAAAAAAAATTGCTATCCGCTATCCGAAAGATATTATTCTTACCTTCATTTGCACTCGCTTTCTCATACTTCTCAAATTTTTAAAAACTTCTTGATGTTTTGGGTATTAATAATTACATAATTTTGGGACGAAATTAAAATAATTTCATTATCTCAATTAATAAACATTTCATGGGCTAAAGTTTCCTGGGACTCTGACAATATTTGTATGAATTCGAGTATAATTTATTCAGAGCCTAGTCAATTTCTGCCCGTATTCTCCGTACGCCCAATGGAAAAACATTCAAGTGGATCGAACACGAATGAGAGAATGCGGGTTTATAAAAATGATAAGAAAATAAAAATTTCAATTAAATTGCAGGAAAAGGATGGGTGAATAAAAAATCGAAAGGATAATTGTCATATCGTAAACTACACGATAAGAATCAACAAAATCATAACAACGATAAATTCTTCATCGAAAGATCTAATTATCAACAAGAGACGTATTACGCACGTGCCTCAAGATTATTGAAGATTCTTTTCTTTAGTCTGGACGGATAAAAGATGAAATCGCAAGAGAGAGAGAGACAGACAGAGAAATCGTGTCACCTCGATCGGACTCTCGTTCGCGATCTTATCGTCTGGAGCGTTTATCGCATATATATATAATACACGTAGAGAAACTCGATGTCGAGAGGGCCAAACGAGGCTTTTGCGCCAGAGCAAGTATTATATATCACGCGACAGCCTCGTGTATTGAACGCAGGAACGTCATGTATGAGATACAGAAAGATGAACGGGCATTGAGTCACGAGAATCTCGCGTAGATACATGAAATTACAATGCGGAAGCAAGGGCACATGTGCACACATACATATGTACGTACATTGTATGTTGCACGACTTTTACCTATTCTTATACGTGTAGTTCAGAGTAATTTGGCAAAAATCCCGATTTCCACTTTCTACCAAATTTCTGTGTTTTGTTTTTGTTCCTTTTTTTCTTTTAATATTTAGAGTTGAGAACCCTCAGTTTATTTGCGAGAAGACTCATTGTCAGTCGAGTTTTGGCAATCTCGGTGCAAGAGTGGGCGTTTCACTGGCACCAGAATGTACTTGCGTGTGTACGTTCTTGGGTATTACAAGACGAAGGGAAAATTCGTGCGTACTGAACGAATTTATATCGTTCGCGAACAAAACCTACGCCTCTTTGTATGCGAATTTTATGACGGGAGCCTACGCGAATGAGAGAAGGGGTGAATGGAAGACATCCAAGGGAAAACTCGTGTATTTTCGTCACGAACTACGTTTTCTCAGGGACAAAAAGTACGGAGTTTACATTTTTGCTTTGCGACAATGTTATTGAAATTGATTTGAATTTGAAGTGGGAGGGCAATTTGTGTCTTTCCTAGAAATGTCTCACTTTTTTGCATAAAGAACTTCTGTTTAAAACACGAATCGTAAAGAATATTGTGAATGCTACAAAGATTGATTGAATTATTTTTCCACGAAACTGAGTCGATTAACGATTTAGAATCTCCAATCAGTCTTCAGGTGAAATGCGTTAATTACGTAATTACTGTTCCGTTGTTAAATTCACCATTTTCTTCAAATTTCTAAGTTATACTCATTCCAATAATGCTCATCCCTTCTAAATACTTATCATTCTTCAAAGCCGAAATTTGCTATAAAAAATGCATCAAACGAAGTTCTGCAAGCGTATAAATCGGGGATAAGGAATAGATTATCCTCGGTATCATAATAAAAATACGTTATATGGATAGCGTCGAGTAAAAGCTAAAATTGGGGAATAGAGAGAATGGACGTCGTCGTCGTTGGTTTCCGTCGTTGTTGCGCGGGTGTCACGTCGACTAGTCGTCGACGCTTCACGGTCTGGCTTCCCTCGCTGTTTCCTCTCACTCGTTCCCTGTGTCATTTTGCCACGTCGTTCTTCCTTGCTTATACGTCAACCTCGATCGTTCACGTATGTTACTTGGCCAGACATTCACTCATACATACATTTACACGGTTGAATTGGCTATTCGTGAAGAAAATATATAGGGAAAGGCCGGGCAAAATGGAACACCCCCCCGAAAAAAATGAAATTTCTTTTTTCAGTGGGAAGCTGAAAAATTCGATTATTTGACTCAAGACATGCGTTAAAAAGTAATATTTATTGAAATAACTGATCTCTAACATGAAAATTAAAATATATTTATTAATAAAAAAATGAATATTCAACGAAACTTTGTTTGAACAAAAATTTCCTTTGCTGCAAAACGGAGATATGAATATTTGACTAGCATAAAAACACTATTAACAGTGCTGTAAATAACACATTTGAAAATCATTAATGGTTCATTCTACTGATGCAAAGTATTTTATTTTTTATTTTCTTGCTCCTACTCGTGTTTTCTTGGGATATTAATGAATAAAAAATCTGTTTAAGAGTGAGCCCAATATTGCTCAATATTTAGAGGTGACTCTTTTGAGTTTTATTGATGTTTTAATTTTTTTAATGCTTTTTTAACACCCTTTTTTAACTTTCTTGCTCTCTTTCATGCATGTTTTTTTAGATATTGATAAAAAACAAGTTCTGTTAAACAGTAAGCTCTATTTTCAAAACTGTTTCACCCAACTTTTATTTTTATTTTTTCAATCGCACGATTTTTGAAATTTTTATTTTCGGACACCTATGAGGTTTTCCTTTAGAGATTGATCGAGTAAAAATTCTGGCCAAAAATGACCTTAATTCGTTAATTTTCACAGGTGTCTGTATCGACTGTGATATGATTATTTGATGCCATTTTTGAGACCGTTTTATTGGCATCCTTCCACAAAATCTATCGAAAAATACAAGATTGTAAAGAATTTTTTTTGTAAAAACGAAAAACACGGCACTCGAGGGACGAGGACTCGACGGATTTGAAGTAAAAATACCATGAAAAAATTGAACCATTTCAGGATGGTTATCGCAAAAAAAAGCAAAACCGAAAAAACGTTTCCACGATT
Organism: Rhimphoctona megacephalus; assembly: GCA_963989365.1. NCBI lineage: Eukaryota > Metazoa > Arthropoda > Insecta > Hymenoptera > Ichneumonidae > Rhimphoctona > Rhimphoctona megacephalus. Next base: position 19,227,034 of record OZ022420.1, read on the forward strand.
TTCAACAATGGTTTAAAAATACAGTTGCAAAAAACCCGGACTTTTTACGTTCGTTTATTTATAAAATAAATTAATGGACAACAATCAATTATTTGGGATAGCGCTATAGTGAGACCAATGACAGGAAAAATATCGAAGAAAAAAAAATCGATTATTTCGAAAAATTTGATGAGAGAGTACCTCCAAATGAAATTATTACGAGTAAATAAATAAATTTAAAAAAAAAGTCAAAATAAGCATCTCCAAAATCTTAAGAATTAAGCTCATTTGCTAACAGGACTTTTAATTCAGCAGTACTGGAAGAAATCACGTTAGGTCGCATGAAAATGATTTATAATTATTTTTCAACAGAATTTGTCTTTCATCAATATCTAAAGAAAACATGAGAGAAAGCAAGGAAGTTAAAAAATGGTGTTTTTAAAAAGAAAACATTTCTAAACAATTAAAACATCAATAAATGTCGAAAGAGTCGCCTCTAAATATTGAGCAATTCACTTCGTTTAGCAGAGATTTTTTCATCAATATTCAACACGAGTAGGAGTAAGAAAGTAAAAAAAAAACATTTTGCATCAGTCCAATAAACCATTAGCAATTTTCAAACATGCTTACAGCACTGTTAGTAGTGTTCTTATATTAGTCAGACATTCACATCTCCGTTTTGCAGCAAAATAATTTTTTGTCCAAATAAATTTCCATTGAATATTCATTTTTTTATTAATAAATATATTTTCATTTTCATATTAGAAACATCAGTCCTTTCAATGAATACTACTTATTCAACGCATGTCTTAAGTCAAATGATCGAATTTTTCAGTTTTCCACTGAAAAAAGAAATTTCACTTTTTTTCGAGGGGGTGTTCCACTTTGCCCGAGTGTTCCATTTTGCCCTCCCCTATACATGTAAACAAATATAAATATAGTAAAATCTCGATGGTCGTATTGAAAAATGGCTGACGGTAAACAATGCCAAAATTGCTTTCAGTGTAGAGTTCGTTTAAACTTTTGAGGATCAATTTTGTGTGCTCATACCTGTGCAAGTACAATTTTTCGTACGGAATCTAAGAAGATGGCGTGTGGTGGTCACGCGTACCTCGACACGAAACTGTGTTATCAGATGTGCAGTATAACCACGTGTCAATAAGTGGAATGTCGTGTCACCTGTCATTGGATTATTCGACGTTTACATATCTTCAAAATTGTACATCTATATATATATTTATAGGTAATACAAACATGTGGATATCCCATACGGATAGAATGTTTACTGCCAAAAACGGCAAGCGTCTAGATTTCGGAATCAAGGAAATACGCCTTTTTAAAAGTTAGTTCATATACACACACTTGTCTATAAATACAGAGACGCACAAATGTGTGCGCATGTATGCCATTTTGAACGGCGATGATGGTTCGGCTTTGGGCTTCTTGTAGCGGCCGCTGTAAGCCCCCCGCTCCCAGTATATATCGATCTTTCCCTCTCTTGCCCTGTTTCTCTCTCTCTCTCTATCTTTTTTTCTTTCTTTCCTCTCCCCTTTTCACTCTGGCACGTGTGCTTTCGAGTATAATAATGCCAACACACATCGTCACGTATTCTCGCTTCTCCCTCGGGCTCACATATGGTCGGAAAAGCTTGATGAAAAAATCATGTACAGGTTGTTTCACGCAGACTAAAAGGTAAAGTTAAATCCGTAGAGCTGCGGCAAAAAAGGGAGTACGAGAAGGGGGGGGGGGGGAGCTCCTGGTAGTCATAAAAAAGGATAAAAAAGGGAATTCTCATCCATCCGGTGGACGTGACACAACGGTGATTCGCGAAATTCATATGCTCGCGAGCTCTCTCCCTCTCTTTCTTTCTCTCTCTTTTGTATATCTCTCGTTCACATATAATGTCTCTTCTCTCGAGTGCCTCGACGTTCTCCGCTTACAACAGCACCCACGCCCAATCCAAACCCCAGCACGAACAGAGAGTCAACGCTGAATGATGACAGGCAGCCATTGCTGTGTGTTGCACCCACTGACTACCCACACTGTGTACCCGTGCTGTGGGCATTCGCGAGACATTTTACGAGAGAGCGAGATAGAGAGAGAGAGAAGGACAAAACGCGTAAGGTATCGTCCGCACAACAAATTTGCAAAAATTGGCATTTTGCAATGGAAATTTTGAGGTTTCGATGAGTTTACATTTATTTTCATTCAGATTAAAACTTTTCGATTGCGAACTAAAATCAGAATATTATTCTCCTAAGATAACATTGATTTCTCAAATCATTATACGTTACGTATACTTATTTCTGTCGCTATTCTGCATTCACTACTTTCACATTGTGTGCCTAAGATCATAATTCAGAAAAATAACTGGAGCTATTTGCAGGAAAATCGGGCATCCTTATCACTACAACTCTTAACTCAAAGCTAAAATGCAATCTAAAATCAAAACCCGCATCATTGCTAATAATCTCACGGTTCTTAATTAATATAGATTCAAATATCGTGCACCTAAAATCATAGTTCAACACTGGCTTATAATAATCTGCATTAATTTAATCATTATCATTCCTTCCAACTTATTCACTCATCTAAAACGCACCATTTCGCCAATCGACGACACTCAGCTTTTATCGATTACGTGATTTTTCACGTAAACAATTCCTCATTTCAGTCCACATAACAATTCATATTTGAATCTTACGAATAATAAAATAATTCACGCGAAACGTGAAGTGCGTTAAGAAAACAAAATGGATATGCGGTTATCGGCCGAATGATCGTGATGGGGTTATGTGGATCGAGAGAGGCAAATCAGCTGAATCTCGCGAGTCTGTGTATTTGTGTATTTTAATGAAAAGTGCGTGCGCGCGATCATTCGCAGAGCCATATACCACGCACTTTATTCCTCTCGTTTCCCTCTCTTTCTTTTGCTTTCACTCTCAATGCATCAGCCCGAGCTCGAAATCGTAGATTTCAATTAGGTGATCCTCGCGTTGTGGACACATGAACGATCTACAGTCACTGTGTATATATATATATATATATATATATATATTCTGACTTGTACATACATACATTCGTACACATATATACGAATATATTTACGGAGATGAGCGCGACCGCCTGCGGCGCAGAGTGCAACGCACACGCGAGTGCATCTGCAATGTGCATCAACAAGAGGCGAGTCTGCGGCTTGTATGGAAGTATCGTGGATGCATTTGCGATCTCGCACCAACGTATTTGACCATACGGACTCTGCGATAACGCTTTAACGCGCCAGCGGACTTTTCAGAATTTACCGCGATATATAACCCTCTCTCACTATCTCTCTCTCTCTCTGGCTCTCACTTTAACGAGCATAAAGCATTGCTCCGCCTGTTTAAAAACTTTCAGTCATCGCGTATTGAGTAAACCAGTGTAATTCGGAGCATCAAAGCTTTTTCAGTTTTCGCAAGAAGGAATGCAAAATGAATGGTAAAATTAACACGTTGTTATTGACGTAATTGTTAAACGATTATTGTGCAATTTTTTTATTGTACACTAAACTTTACTATCGGATTTCTGTGAGGCATTGCACATTATTTTAGCACAAATTGCGATAATTTGACAAAAAATTTTATAGCGAAAAAAATTGACAGACATTAATTAAATTTTTTATTCCCGTTTTTTTAGGTACTCCGAATCGGAAAATATATTATTGAAAGACAGAAAATAACATAAAAATTTAACTTTAAGTCTAATTATGCTAATTCAATATATATTTGAAGGCTTTCCAGTGCCCACGTTTGGAGTGCGATCGATGAAAAACATTTGAAATGTACGTGTGGTTTAGCCTCTTCTCTTCAATACAGGCCAAGTGAGGAGAACTCGAGTACGGTTGAGTACGCAGTTGTAACTCGATAACGCAGAGAGATAGGAGAAGAACGACGACAGCAGAGCGGCAGCGACGAGAGGGCCTTCGAGTTAAGAGCCCCGACGACGACGACGAGAGAGAAGCGGTTTTACAGGCACAAAGATTCCACTGTGTTCGCGACAAAAACGAGAAGAGTTGGAGCAAGAGGAAAGACACGAAGGAATAACACAGTGGTGAAGGTGTTTGTTGGAACGAGACACGTATTCCGGGCAGTTGTAAACTTAAATTATATTTAACGATAAATATCGATAAGCCATTTATGACGAAAGAAAAATCATTTCAATACGTTTTTCATTCCATGTAAATATACATTTTTTTTAATGCATAGAATTATGATCGCACGTAAAAAAATCCTTGCATGACAAAGGCGATACGTGTACGTAATTCGTCAAAAAATCAATGCAATGGTTTTGTTTTCATCCATATTCACAAACGATAGTTTTGTAACTATAGAATGAAACAACTCCCCGCGCAGAAAAAATTAGTCTCGGTAGGACGCCCGGCGAGAATCCTGGCAAGGTATGCCGGTAACAGTTCCGGAAGAATCCCGCATAGGCATGTTTCCGGGACTCTTCCAAGTTCCAAGAACGGGTCCAGCGTTCCAAAGTCTCACTGTGACTCTTTCCGATACTTTTTCAAATTCTCTTTCAACAGTCTCACCGGGACTCTTTCCGAGACTCTCCTAAATTCTTTTCGAGAGTCTCGCCAAGACCCTTTCTGATACTTTCAATCTAGCCATGAATCTCGGATAGAAAAATTCGTCATGGCGCGATTTTTTGGGAATCGCTGCGATATTTTGCATAGTCGATACACAATTTTAAGATTAAGAGATCAAAAAAATATCGGATGCTTTGAAGCAAGACAAAATGTTGGTATCGATCGGAATAAGATCATACAACGCGATCAGTGACGCGATTTTTTACATCGAGTTAAAATCCTAATCGGACTATATAAGAATCGGGCAGGCTATAGGAGGACGCGAACGATAAAGGCTCGATGCCGCCTACCGGCTGGAAAAACAACATTTTGCAGAGCTTCCAATTTTACTCTACAGATGGCCTTCTTTCGCATCCACGGATAGTCCGCCCGATTTCTATATAGTCTCGTCGGGATTTCGACTCAATATTATGAAATCGCAGGCTATGGTCTGCTCCCAAAGACCCAAGGACCCAAAGACGTTGCTACCAATGCATTTTGTCTTGCTTAAGACCTTGAAATAATATAAAAAAAGTTTTGTCTCGTCCAATGTCATTCGGTATCACTATCAATCTATCTATCAATATGAAGAGAAAAAAAAATATCTTGGACACTCTCGGAAAGAATTTTAAGCATATCTCGACAAAAATTTCGGAATATGTCAAGAAGAGTCTCGACGAAACTCTTGAAAAGAATTTCGGAAAGTATCGGAAAGAATCTCGGCGAGACTCTCAGAAGGAGTTTTAAAAAGTATCGGAAAGAGTTTCGGCAAGACTTTAGAACGTTGACCTAAGGGTCTCAGAAACGTGCCTATGCGGGATTCTTCTGGGACTCTTGCCGGGATAGCTTGCCAGGATTCTCGCCGAGCGTTCTGCCGAGACTAATTCTTTCTGCGTGGATCATTTCTAACGACAATAAAAAAAGATTTCAGCTCTCCTAAGTAGCAAGAGATCGATATTTTTTTTGCATCAAGTCATCTTGTAGATGTAAAGAACGATTATTACATCCAAGGAAATAAGCTAAGAAACGTTCTTGGTTGTTTCTCTAAATTATAATAGTTTCTCGCATCTGTGATTACGCCTAAGCTTTCGATTAATGGAACATCCCCCTAACCCGTGCACATATTTATATATTAACGAAGTTTTGAGCCATAAGTGTCATCGGTGATAGCAGAATTCTGACTTGGATAAGTGCCACTAAGAATTTCAATTAACCGTAATTATATTGCGAGAAGCCACACGGTGGCTATACAGTTTTTCTAGACAGTAAAACGAGAGAAAGGAAAAGGGAAGAGTGAGAAAGAATCTTTGGGCTGGCTGTGATCGTGAGCGAGACTACGAAATTCAGGAGATGCTGGTATTTCTCGTCGCAGCTGCAGAGCTTTTCTCTTTTGTACACTTCCGCTCACTTCGCCCTTTCGGTTCGGCCCCCGAACTCTCTGTTCGCTTCTCGTTCTTGTCTTCAGTACTTTGGTACTTCCGAGACTTTGGCTCAAAGTAAGAAGCAGCCTCGGAGAAGCTATACGTATATATGAAAAGCTTTGAACGTTATATATACCTTCAATTTTCTCGAAGGAGCACAGACACATAGCGAAAGGTCTTCTTCTCGTGGTAGAAGTACCTCAACTTCTCAACCTTCCGAAAACAGTTTCTCAAAACCTTTCTCTCCCTCTATCTCGCGAGTAAAAGAGAAAAAAGCTTTGAAAGACACAATATAGGACCTCAAGCTTCTAGAAAAGCACACCGTAAGACGCAGGCTTGCGTCGCCACATCGTGTCAGAGACGCCGTGTAGATGAGTGTGCCAGAAAGTTTCGGCAAAGTCCCATTTGGACGCTAAAACCGACCAAGCCCACGCTCTGGTCTTTTCGTACAAGAACCTGTGAAACCCCTTTCAAAAATGTCCACGGGAATATCGCATGACGGATAGGGATTGTGGATGAATTGAAGCATCAACTAATCTCCTGACGAAAGAAATATGTTGGTCGTTTACATGGGACATTTCAGGACTAATTTAGAAATCAATGAATTAATGATCGCATGTAATTTCTGTGGAAGAAATTCGGATGTTTTCCGGAATCGATTTGTCGATTTATTCGGTGGGATCGAATGGCTTCCGATAGAGCTTTTTCATAGCAAACGCATTTTTCGGGTCGATGTTTTACCACTGAAAGTATTTATATGAGGAATTAAAAATTGGCATAATGATCTCTGAAATACTGAATATAAATACTTAGTGATCATCTAACTCGCAAGTGAAACCTTTCAAATTAATCCTAAATTATTAAATGTAGATAACATTTAAAACGCAGTTGAAGATAATAAATCAATTAAACCCATTTCAGTTTGTCATGTTTCATGCTATGCTGACTTTCACTCCTTTTTATCCTTGTCTCAATATATGAGCACACACACATCTAACAAGAATAAGACTTCCATGTTTCTTGAATTTATTTGTAAGTTCAGCTTCAGCTTTTCTAGGTATTGAGGTCGAAAAATCGGCCAGAGAAGGCTAAAACTGTTATGAGTCTATTATGTCGAGATACAGTTAAATTACGAGTGTCTACTTTGACACGAAAGATCCTGTATTCGTAGCAAGTATTTGAGAGCGCGTTCTCGAGGACTCATGTTTAATACCCGAACCGGAAGCTTCTTAAGAATTGGCAGACTCTTTTGGCTTGTGGAGCAGGCCTCTTGTAATATACCGAGGGTTTTCTCTTCCCTTTTATTCGCTGGTACGCCATTTTCTGCACGAAAATGTGGTGTGAGGATATTTTTTTCTTTCCAGTACGGCTCGACTCCGGGATTCCTGCCAAATCTGGGGTTAAGATGCTTCTAGGAATCGAGCTAACTACGAGCCTCTCTTCGGTATCTTCAGGAGGGTGGTGACTACTTCATTGGGGGGAGGGAGGATCAGAAGGGGAATAAGCATGCCAAACCATAGTAGGGAAAAGGTATTACCAACTTCTGAAAACCCAAATTCTATATCCATAAATCGACAAAATTCAATTCCATATTAAGTTTACGGGTAATTGATTTACCCGTAAGCCCTCACCCGAAAGCCCTTAAAAGGTCTTTCAAGGTGGGGTCATCTATATAAATAATTACCAAATTAATTAACATTAAAAAAAACTCATAATATATTCTAAAATATCTTATATAAAAAGTAAATGTCGAGGACACATGTGGCAATGTTACACTGAACGTACTAGTTAGATCGGCAACACGACTATAAGCCTAAGCGCTCCAAGTGTATACCGTTGCATCTTCTACTAAGAGACAATGTTGCCACGTTTTCCAATTGATCGACGAAACGATCAAAAATCGTACAAATGACTGAACATTTTTGGCAATATCCGGTAAAGGGCATACAAGAAAGTACATAATTTTTTTATGAACAGATATAAGCGAGCGTATAAGAGTCTTAACCCTCCGTCACACACGCCAAAAAAACTGTAAATCTTATAATCAACTTTAGGAGCTTTGCTTAAGAGCTTTAGGAGCTTTAGGAAATGGGTGATCTACAGCCAAAATCATAACGAAAATTAGTGCAATTAGAAGTAATTGAATGATAGTTTTTATGAAATAAGCGAGGACAACTGAAGCGTTTGCGCTTTATGCATATAACGATTATTATTCTTATGATAAAGATCACGTGCACGGAATCAACTGGTTGAAGGAAGGGGCGTAATTTTTATGAATATAATAGCAAATAAAAGTCGATGTTGAATAATTTTGTCGAATGGTTAGAAAAGAGTATAATCGACAAGGGGGATCTCCGTCTCGTTGTGTATCTGGTACAAATATATAGACATATATAATAAATAGAATCAAATTATATATGTATATACAAATGTATGCATCATCTATATTATGTTTACGTATATAGTTGTTTGGCTCTCAGTTGTGCGGAAAGTGAAGAGAGAGCGAAAGAGAAGTGGAACAGAAAGCGTTTCATGGCCCGTGGCGAATCGTCCCGTTTAAAGCTCAACGGTGGCAACGTCGTAGATAAGTGTTAGGTATCAACTTGTTGCATTAATTACAGCAGGGAGGCTATTAGCCATCGATTTGCTTCTATATGTGCTTCCCTCACTCCCCCTTTTTCGCTTTCTCCCTTCTCACTCTCTTTGTCTTTCACTCTTTCCATTCCTCTCAATTCTATGCTCTTTCTCCACCTTCTATCTCGTGTTTTCTCATTCTGAATACATATACATTTGCTTTTTTTTATCCACGATTCTTCGTCGCGCATCGAGCCATCTCAAACTTCTACTCGTCCCTATAGCATATATGCTAATCCAAATCAGTAATTTTCATCACGATGAAAACTCACAAGCACACACACATACATGTGGTACGATGATGAACTCGAGTAAATTTAGGAACGTTCATCGATTTTCTGCGAGCACCATTTTGTAGCGAACTCGATAGCGCTATATATAAACGCTCCGATTTTTTGTTTTCATCCCCTAACGTTACCTAAAATAAAATTGCTGGTGACCTTTGAATAAACTATTCATTATCGATTGAGTACATTATCGCCTAATTATTTTTATGTTAACCAGCGGCGAATGATTTATATTTAATTTTTAAGCATGATAAGACAGGGGACTAAAGATATTGACGTGACCTGGCAGTGAAGATTTCAAAACAATATGTCATTTCAGCTGAAATTGCAGGGTCTTTTCTGTCGCACGTTCGGAAAATGTGCGCATTTGACTTTTTTGAAAATAATCCAACGAAAAAGCAATTTAAACTTGCGAAAGAGATTTAATTTTTTCCCATGTCAAAAGATTCTTATAAAATTTATTTTTTTATTTTTTTTCGGTATTTGAGTACCGAAAAATGAAAATTTTTCAAATATTTCAAATATCTTGAAATATTGCAAATTATTATGCCCACGTATAGTGAAAATTTATTACATAAGAGTTAATGCATTTGTTCTCGCTTTATTTTCGCTCGGATCCGTGCACCGGAGAGTTTTAAATACGGGAAGGGCGAAGCATGTAAATTAAGCGTTCTACCGGGTACTTATGTTTCTTGCACGTTAGCTAATTGGAATTTAACGAGTGACCACTTTTTTTACTCTCGTTTTCTGTGTACCAAAATGCCAGAGACTTTATACACGGGCTGGTGACCCACACCGGCCGAACCAGCGAATGTATGAGTTTTTTTCATCCCTCTCTCATATTCCACCCATTCGCACGGTATTCGCTGTTCTCGTTCGCAGAACGAGCTTGCAAAACGCATTCACCAATCCCATCATAATTTATAACTAGGGGGAGAATCGTAGGGATGGGATGAGAAACGGAAAGAGAGAGAAAGAGGGACAAATATTTTTCGACAACTCCTGAATAAAAGGTCATGAATAAAACATCGTCGGAGCTTGTCCCGTGAGCGAATAGCACCACATGGATAATGCATTATTCTCTGACACCTACCTTTACGGAAAATAATTTCTATGTACGTGTGCACATAAACATACTGATTATTTGATATAAAAATGCGAGTGTAAATGTGTTTTCCATAGGATATACATTTTTTGCTTAGCCACACAGCGATTGTTAACGATTGCCATGTAAAAATAAAGAATACACGAAGTATTTTATCGAAAAACGTCGCTTCAATGGTGTCCAGGCCTCACGTGAAACCTCTTGAAACTTCTAAAAGCATTTCTGGATTGCTCTCTATTTTTTTCCATTATGTCTATTTTCTTTCATTTTCTACTTTCCCACGAATAATAGGAACTTTTCGATGGATGATAGACATCAATGCGAAATTCTGATCCTTTGTTCATTCCCCGAGAAACCGAAGAAGCTTCACTACTGATAAATCCGTGTGGTTAGTTTTTCGTCAGTTTTTCATGCATCGGCCCACTTTGAAATTCCGAAATTAGTCTTTTCGAAATTATAGAACTGATGAAGATTTTAAAAAACACCCACACAGAAAAGTAGTAAAGACGAGCTAACGATTTTTTTTCCGATGGATAAATTCGAATAGTTAAGGTTTCGGAATTTACAGCTCTCTGTGTTGCACTAATGTTATTTCCGCTACTAAACATTGCCTTAAACCGCAATTTTTCGATGGTTTTAGAAGATTTTTATGATTTTTAGTCAACACCTAATAGTTAATCACTTTTCGTTCCTCACGTCAGGTTTTTTTTGTACCTAATCGGTCAAAGCAAATTAAATGGTAAAAAAACGTTTGCGTGCGTGTTTGTGTGTATAGTTATAGTGTATATATATATATATGTACATATACGCAGCTGAACGTTATATAGCAAGCGCAGGATGCGGATACGCGAACCGGAAGCGGTCGCCTGTACTGACTCTGACTTGGCGCGCGGGTACACCGCACCTCTTTGCTGCCAGCAATTATGCTTCATGTATATATATGACAAACGCCCGCGATGTTGATACTGCGGCTGGCGCACCATTGCAGCTTGTTCCATTATCAACTTAGAAGAAATCTTTTGCTGGTCTGGTGGTGCACTGTACGCGGGACTTTTGTATACACAGAACCGAAACTCAAGTTTGGATTTGATTTTACAAGTCAATTTACATATCTTAGAGATGGGAGAAGAAAATTATTTTAACGAAATTCTAAACGCAGCTTGATAAAAAATGCATTACCTATACGAAAAGGATGAGTTTGTGAGATAATTTGTCTTTATCATAAATACTTGAAAAAAAGAGGCGGCGGAAGGGGGGCTTGGTATATAAATCAAAATAATGCTCATTTAATAGGAATAAAAATCGGTTGTATTTATCAAATCAAGGACGAACGTTTCCACTGTAATTTAAAAACTACTCGATGCTATTATAGTAGAGTGAAAAAGTCCGGAACATTGATAACAATCGTTCTGGAATCAAAATTAGTATTTATTAAATAACTAAAAATATGGGTTATTCAAAAAGCTCAAACAAGATATATATTTCAAAAGTTTGTATCTACTAAATATCGTAGTTTTTGCTAATATCTAGTTACAAAAAATCGCTAATGTTTTTGCTTAGTAAAAGTAAAACTTAATATTACAATTTTAGTCTCGACGAGAAAAAAATTTTTAATTTGTCCGTCACGATGTAATGAATCCTGTTATTATTTTCTTATCATCAGTAATAAACTCCTTCTCGTAGGAACTGCTGGAATGTTGATGTCTTCAGAAGTCAGTTGGCATCACAATCAGAATGAGTCAAGAAAAATTAGGCTGATAGATGTACAACCAATGGCAGTGAACCTAACAAGTTCGAATTAATCACGTATGAGGATAACACAAAATTATGCACAGAGGCTCATGTGAATAGAGAGAAAACCGCAAAAGGGAATCCGAGCAGGATGAACCAGACTATTGAATTTCTCGAATACATGCAGCCTCGTTTGATATGTATTTCGAAAGCAAAAGTTTAGAACTGGTTTAGAATGTGTGGGCTGTGGATGTCATGGGTAAAAAAAAAGGCCTGAATTTTCGAGGTAGTCCAGTAGATATGTATTCTATACTCTATAAAATATACATCGATGTATAGAGGGTGTCCTAAATGTTGAATTTACACAGCAGACTATAAATAGATTTTTTTCATTAGGAGGAGAAATATCTTGATCGATTTTTCTTTGAAACGAATGGTTTTCCAAATTTAAGCGATTCCAAAAAACCTTTGGCATGATTTTTGGACTATCCTGTATTATTTAGAATCCTGAACTCATATTCATACACGGGCATACACATATCCGTATAGGAGAGACCGAAACGAAACGGAGCATCTAAGGAAATATCGAATTTTTACTGATTTTAATAAACTTTGTCTATTCATTTTTACTCGAAAACAAAAAATCTACTCCTTTTTTATTCTTTTTACTAATTCGTTCATTTTTTATATGATTGTTCCGTTATTATTAGTCGAGAAAAATATTCTACAGAAGAAGCGTATTCGTTCTGGGGCAAGACCGGGATCCTCACAAGTTCACCAGATCGTGATAAGCCCATAGAACCCAAGAAAAGATTTAATGTTGATATTTAATATAATATTGATCATTTGAGATACTCAATGTCTATTTTGTATTGAATTGAATTGGGAATCTACTGAATGTTTGATTCAGTATCAAAGTTGCACAGGGTGAGCATATGATTCATGTACTGACATAAAAAAATAATAATTTCTTACCAAATTTTTCAGATATCTCGCACTGCCCGGTCTTCCTTATATATATATATATATATATATATGTGTGTGTGTGTGTGTGTGTGTGTGTGTGTGTGTGTGTGTGTGTGTGTGTGTGTGTGTGTGTGTGTGTGTGTGTGTGTGTGTGTGTGTGTGTGTGTGTGTGTGTGTGTGTGTGTGTGTGTGTGTGTGTGTGTGTGTGTGTGTGTGTGTGTGTGTGTGTGTGTGTGTGTGTGTGTGTGTGTGTGTGTGTGTGTGTGTGTGTGTGATTGTGTGTGTCTTTTTGCATATAGACGGTGAAAAAACAATGGTTGCAGCGTTTGAGCTTTATGGAACCATGAATATAGCGAACCATCGTTAAAACTAGTAGCACCACTGACTATTTTGAGTATATACGCTTGCCCTGCACTTCAAAAACTCCCGGTGCACAAGGGAGGGATGGGGAAGGGAGGATATCGGAAGACACACCACTCGTCAATAATCCACTGAATAAACTATCGCTCAGGAACCACCCACGCAACCACCCACTTGCCATCCAGTGACACACTACTTCACCCTCTCGATCCTCTACGTTCATCCACTGCCAATACAAAATAGAAGCAGTATATATATAAATATACTCGTGTTGATGCCCACAGTAGAATGAATGCATTCAGTAGAATTTCGTTGCCTATGCCTATGCGATCATTACAGCCTTTTTTATTTTGAGCTGACTTAAAATACTTTATACTTTTAATCGCAAATGCAATGATTTTCGTCAAAGTACGTAAAAATAATGGATTTAATTTCAAATATATTCTCTAACGATTCTTGCTGCCTTCGAAGTGCCAAGTATTTTCAGTGTTCATTTGTTAGGAAATAAAAACAAAGCAATAATGGATACGTAGTTTTTTGATGACACCTTAAGATATAAAAACCTTTATAATTTTCTTCTCGAGACTTGAAGTTCTAATGATTATGTAAATTGTGTTTATTTATGCTACGTACATTGTGACAAATTGAAGACCCATTTAAGTATCAATACGATTTCTTCGAAAATAATACAACACGATTTTGCGTCCGTTAATGCGGCAGAGACGAATCTAGGCACGTGAAATACGATCTTAATGATAAAAATTAATTAATGATCTATTATAAATTTGGGTGGTCATAAAAATTTGTATTAATCATAATTATTTGTCCAGTTCCATAAAAAATACGTGTTTATGCATGCCTAGATTTCTTGATTTTTTCATCTACAAAGTTTTTGGTTCACAATTCTATAGACAAAAAAAGTTTGAAAAGAATGATGAATGATGAATGAAGAAAGAGTTTGAAATGAGGAGGCTACGTAAAAAAAGCATATACAGGTATTACAAAAATAAACGGGACCCCCTTATGTGAAACATGTAAATCGTTAAAATCGATCTCTGTATACAGGAATGCCACAAGAAACCAGCAACATATAAGAAACACAATGTTTTTCTGCATCGAGTACTTCTCGCCCTTACACACAAAGCATCGGTCGTTGATGGGAGTAGACCGAGTGGCACGCCAAAACTGTACGTATCGCTTCTTTACCGTCGTCGTCGTTTACTTTTCTTTTACAAACATTCCCGCCACGGAGACTCCCCATCTTGCTTGGGAAATCCAACAACATTTTTCCACATTCATTTTTCATTCTTCACCCTAACTTCTCCTTTACTTTCTCCATTTGGCTCTGGTGAAATGATGCTTCAACCCCTTTAGCGAACTCTTCGTTTCAATCCACAATGCTCTCGCTCTTTCTTTCTCCCGCTTTTTTTAGCTTTTCCTCCTTCGTTCGCGTTCTTTCTCTCTCACTCTTTCTATCTCTCGATCTCTATATCTGTACATCTTTTTTCCTTTTCTTTTCGTCTTTCTCTTTCCATTTCTCTTCGCATTCTCATAGAAACCACCCTTCCGCAACGACCTTATATTCCCTCAAGTATCGTGAGCTCGTGGGCGATTGCGTCCATCGGGAAAGAGTGAACACGAATGCGAGGGCGAGAACGAAAGGAATTTCAGGTGCATAACGACCAATAAAAGTGAAATTGCAGACGGCGCCCCTGATGCCCAACATGACCCCATCCCTTTTCTCCATATACTTTTTTCTTTCAACGCATATCTATATATACGAGAATATACCTCTCGTATACTTCTTCTTGGCTCTACTTCTTCGTCTTATTCCATGATTCTCTCCTCTTATTTTTCCTTCCATCTATCGCGAATGCACCGCCATCTTTCTCCCTCCTGTTCGTCTTCAGCCCACGTTCGACCTTGCAGTTTCACGAGCAATTCAGCGCCTTCGGGCGTCGCGACGACCGACGATTTCTACCCAACGTACTTACGTTGTTATATACACACACACACACGCGCATACATGTATAAACAGACATGAATGCAAGCTCGCAAGATAGAGCGAGTGAGACAGAATACGAAAGAGGAGAAAAGTAATCGAGAGTATGTGAGCGGGGGAGACCACACTGTTAGTTCTTAAGGTGCGACTGACCTCGGCTCCGTACTTACGCATATATACATATACACATATGTATACCTACGTAATTAAGTTCCACGGTCTCGTATAATTACCCACCTACCGAGCGTTGCATCCGGCCTCACCGTGTAGTATAACCCCTACTCTCATTGTCTCGTGGCCTCTTATTTTTATTTTTTTCTTTCCTTAGACCCTCGTAATCCGATGGAGACCCTCAATTTTCGCGTGCAGGAACGTCACTCATCAATCAATGTTGTCTCGAAAAAATTAGTCTTTTTTAATCATTCATTGATTCGAAACAAGTAAATTTTCAGTTCTCAAAGAAACGTCAAACATGATAACGATCAACAATGATAAACAAATTAACAAAAATCAATTATATTCACATCGGGCTATCTGCTAAATAAAGTGTGATGGATATATTTATTTTTGTTGACAAACTATATCGATTTTACTTGTTTATTAAGTTAATGAAAATACTAAACTAAAACATATTGAATTTGTTCAAATAAGATTTTTCAAATTTCCGCCTATTCTTACACATTTCTAGACATAAACGTTCATGGAAAATATACGTATTTGAAGGTGTATATTGCAGGCAACAATTCGATCAAGTAAACGTAATAAATCTGATCGAGTGACAGCAACAAGGAGGAGAAAGCTATAGCGAAGAAGGTTTCGGTGACTATAGAATGAGAATATAGTGCCTCAAGTACATAGAGCCAGTTGTTCTATTGGAAGGTGGCGCAAGGAAAGCGACGAGGGAGTCTGCCTAATTGTAGATTCATCCCGAGAGAGCTTCTATGTCGATTAGGCTGAATTAAGCAGCACGAGACAGAGAAAGAGAAAGAGGGAGAAGGATACAAAGAGCAAGAAAGATAGAGAGTGAAGTGAAGCGAAAGAGAGATCTGCGTAGTGATTAGTTAAGAGAAGAACCGTTGCTAAGATCGACGTAGTCGTAGGTCCGGGTTCGCGGCATATATATATATATACGTGCACGTTCCCGAAAATTCAAATATAATTTGATTACTAGTTTGAAGTATTAAGCCAATCGACCACCCTACCATTTCACAAAATTCACTTACATCCCAGTCATACATCCACAGTCGCACAGGAAAATCAAATTCGAGCAGCCCCGAATGATTAGATAATGCGATTTATCAACTGGGTAAATTTCTCGGTTTCGAGGATATTTCTCTCGAAATTTCGAAAATCTTGAAAATCGTATGTGCACATAGTCGGAAGATTTGATATATGCGAGAGAACGAAGAAAATGCGGTTTCTTGACGTAGGTCGGGTGTCGTTCTTTTTGTATAGATATATAGAATACTTACAGGCATAGATATATAGAATACTTTTGTATAAGTATATAGAATACTTAGCAATGCATGTCTCTGTATAATTCGATTGTTCTGGAGCGTAAATTACGCGGTGATTTATAATTCCCGGTGAAATTTGATGGAACGCTCAAATCATTTATGGATGGAGGGATCGTTATCCTGAAAATGTCCTTGTTCGATTCTCCGAAGGATTTCCATTTGCGTACAATGGAGTAGTACCAATAACGTATTTATATACTCGTGTGAGCTTATATGTGAATGATAGAAACGACCGAGGTTGATGTGGCAACTATGAATATAGTTTTCTAATATTAAAAAAGCCTCAAGTCCGACAATTGAACGGTACCGCTAACATCAATTACGCCCTGGTGATTCTTTAGCGTTGTTAAATCTGGGCAAGAGTACGATTTCCGGGGCACCAAAATTTGATGACGGATATTGGGTCCTCGAGTCAAAATAAAACGAAAATGAAGAGTAACAAAATTTGATATCTCGAACGGTTTTCGAAATATCGATATATTTTTGAAGAAATTTTTTTGAAATGATAAGCGTTATTCGTGTGATCTCTAATTAAGTGCACGCATTATTCAAATATGGTAGAGATCAAAATTCGAATTTAAACAGGGTTAGATGGAGGTTTTCAAGTTTTCCATGGGGTAATACATGTTTTTTCTGATTTATAGGAAATTACGGATCAATATTTTTTAATACAAATAGTAGGGTGCATTGCAAGCTGTATGACTAGATTTTTGCCTATTCATCTTTTTTTTATTGGATGCCTTTCAAGCATCCAATAAAAAAATGATGAAAATCGAAATTCGACCTTTAAGGGGGTGAAACGGGAGTTTCAAAGTTTAAGCATAAAATTGTGAAACGGTTGTTCTGAGGACATCACCCCAATTGACCCGTATATCATACTATAAAAACAGTATAATGACCACGTGGAAAAGGTAGGGTGGGTTTGGGTAATCTTTGGATTGTTGTTTGAATAGTTGGACATGTGGAAACAGTAGGGTGGGTTCAATGTTCGTATCTCCTTCAGGGAGTCGAAACGGCAAAATCGTTATTCTTGAAATTGTTTTTATTTTGGTCGAAATATTCAGAATCAATCGCCAAATCTTGGCGCCCCGAAAATCGTACTCTCCCCTTAAATCTGTACTTACCACCGAGGAAAAAGAACGAGGCTCCCGGGGTTGCCCATATGATGCACATATTGCTTCTTTGCGATTAGGATAAGGCCTGAATTGCCAACCCACCGTATTAATAATAAAAAAAACTAATAATATTATAATTGTAATTATTAATAAGGAGCACCCTGGTTCTGATCACTGTGAATGTTTATGCAATCTAACACACAGGGGTCTTCTCCTTAGCAAGATTATCATGATTACAGCTGTCTTCCACCGTTACTATACAGACGCGATAGATATACCTAATTTCCACCGTGAAAGTATCGAGAATTTGCAATCTTATATATGGCGTATTGTACATAAAAAAGGACAAATTTACTTTATCTCAGTAAGAGTATTATCAAAATGATTACATAGAACGATGAATTACTGGCGTACACTTCCACGAGCCCGTTTAATAATTTGTTTTTCACAAGTCTTTAGAAACACTCACAAAAGACTGCCCGAATAAGAGTAACATCTCGCAATAAATCTGCACAGCCCAACCTGTTCCATGCAATGTCACCTCGCTTTCAATTATTCCCATGTATTTCACCATCCTCCTCCCAGTTTCCCATATTGATGTGGATGTATATATATTTTAAGTTACGATACTCTTTCCTCCGAAAACTTGGGAGAGTCGGTCATCGGAGTGCAAGAGAGAAAAAAGAGAGGTTACCTGGAACTGTGGGACTGCATAAGTAACAAAAAAACGGGAGGTAAGGGGCATTGCATGGATGGTGGAAGTAGATATGTATATATATATATATATATATATATATATATATAATATGGTTGCAGACGCGAGTGTCGAGTCTCCCGATGCGGTGTACCTTGACACGGATGGCTCCCTGAATCACCCGGGACAGGCTAGTAACTAATGTATATATAGATATATCTATATATGTATACGAGCCGTGTAGAATATACAATATGATCGTCTCGCTATCAACACACGCCTACCGCGGACAAATACGCGAGTGCGTTTCGCGTGTTGGACATCGAACGGTCGAGAGTGCGTCACATCTATACGTTCTCATATCTCCATGATACATACAGGGTGTCCTACTACCGGAGGTCATCCTCGTAAACTTGTATTCAGTATCAAATTCTCAATAGAAATGTCTAATACCACTTTTTCAACTGCTCCGTGAGCTATTGCATATTGAAATTAATGAAACCTCCTGTTTACAATTAGGACTAAGTTTGTTAACTAGGACTAATTTAGTAAAGCACAAAATTTGCAAGGGTAAGAGTAGTTGTAGAGACTTTTTTCGATCGGCTTTCACCTCTAGATCTCTGAAGATAAAAACACGCTATCAATGCTTTTCGCACGAGAAACATTATGTCTAATAAAATTGGTCCCATGCATTTTTGCGCTATCTTTAACGCTCGCTGGTCACACGGGGTCCAAATCACCCCACTCTCCACTTTTGAATTGAAAAACGGTAGGTTCTCGTTGTCTAATGGAGATATCGGGCTCTCCAGCTAAGGCTTGAGGCTTCCATTGTAAGTGGCGACCAATGGTCGTATGATCGCAACACCAGTTTCCGGTTGGCAGCTGTGGCAAGAAGTTTTGCAGCGCGCTGGGGTCAATCTAATCTCCATGTTACCAGGACGTCAAAAAATGTGTTTTTCCCAATTTTTATTTTTGTTATTTTTTTACGTTTAGTGGTTGCGCATAAAGTGTAAGTTACAGAGTATAATATTTTTTTTTTTTTTACGCGTATATATATAAAGAGAAAGATGAGTAGAGAGAGACAGCGCACGACTTTCTCTCATTTTTCCTGTAAGGAAAGAAAAAGGAAGACGAAGGGGAAGCCTAGTTTACGTCGGACGAGACAAATGTAGACATTTTGCACCAAGGACGTATGTTCGATGTAAACATGCTAGACTTACGCCTTTCTGTCTCTCAGACCTGCATATAAATAAAAATATCTGAAGCGCCCGGTTTTAATGCTTTGGACCGTTTTACTTTATTAACAACAACCAATTTATTAACAATTTATTATCAAGAATCAATGGAAAGGACAAAAGAATTTCATAGGTTAACTGCCACCAGATTTTCGCTTTTCAACCCGTTTCTCCGTGAGAGCGGTTTGAAAATTAAAAATAATTAGAAAAACCTCATATTCGAGTATATAAGAGTGCCGCAGCGCTCGAGCTTGCGCCGGCTTTGTTTTTAATTATTGGCATCGAATTGCTGCCGCGACTCTTCATATGTATAAATATTATTAACGTCTAGATTTTATACTCAAATGGCATAACAATTTACGTTCGTGAACTTTTCTGAACGCTTTGCTTGAAGAACCTTCAAGCAAAGACTTTGATGTGAATGCTTCAGAAAATGAAAATGCGAAGTCCCGCTGTGGACTATGTCAACGTACGCGGGATCAAAATAACGAGAAAGATTTGTTCATTATGCGGATGCCCCATGTATGATCACCACAGAATGTATATATGTGTCAAATTTGGGGGAAAGGATTAAAGTTATTTTGTTTAATTTAAACATTTTTTTCAAAT
This sequence comes from Rhimphoctona megacephalus, assembly GCA_963989365.1. Lineage (NCBI taxonomy): Eukaryota > Metazoa > Arthropoda > Insecta > Hymenoptera > Ichneumonidae > Rhimphoctona > Rhimphoctona megacephalus. The sequence goes on from OZ022420.1 coordinate 19,247,301, forward strand.
ACAAGTAAACAAAAACATATTTTGCAAAGATTTTTCGATTGTTTTTTGCTCTAAAATAGAACCTCTTCAGATGTCCAAGTAAATCACTTTTTTTAAACGCCCAGTATAAAACTATTTTTTTTCAAAATGTACCATACATTGGGAGTATGAGTTACAAATTTTATCAAAAAATATTTCAATGTAGGATATTTATGTTTTTTTTAGTGAAGAAGTTCATTTTTTCAGAATTGATATGTTCGTTTTTTATTCACCATTTGGTTATTGAATTTCGTACGTTCATACGATTGTTCCATGTTTGAAAACGTTTAACGTAAATGCCATATTTTTTAAAATTTCAATTGGACTCATAGTTCTAATACATTTAAAGACGATTGGGGTCATTATAACCCCATGTGATCAGTAACTGTGCTGATGTGTGACCAGCGAAGGTTAACCGTTTCTATAGTAGGCGTGGTGAAAGTGCACGGCTTTGTCAACCTTAATAAGTAATCACTGGTCAGCAAGGAGGGATCAGCCCCAGAAACGGTATTAGACGTTTCGACCCAGAACTCAGTCGGAAACGCGGATGAGCATTGGTAGCCATTGGTGGTGAGACACCCTGTATATGTGTACATAGGTGGGTACTATCGGGTGTATGAGGACTCGGGGGATCGGCGTGCGATGCACGATTCGTCGTCGTGGCATCGCACGGTTGTCGACCGTCCAGGCACTCGCAGACATACGAACAATGCAGATAGATATATGTAGGCACATAGTATATGTATATCGTGTAGGTTTGAATAGGTATGTGTATATGTATGTAAAGGACAGGGACAGAGTAGAAGCGTGTCGATAAGCCGAGCCGAATCAGAGAGTCATAGTCAGAGAGTGGCATTGGATCATGGTAAAAGCCTCTTTCTTTACGGTATATATATATACATATTTTATACGTATTTGTATCTTTATACGGTATAACATCATGTGTCTACATACGAAATATATAATACGAAACATTTGCAGAAAATTTCGTATCGGGTTTTCAATCCTCCTACCGTTCGAGTCTATAACATCGCATTACTCTGAATCAAATGGATAGGATACAATTGTTTTTTTAGATTTATTCTCACTTCCATACCTGCAATGATTCGTGATTCGGTAAAAAAATGTAGAATAATGGTGAGCAGACGTTCGATATTCGGAAAATCGTTGAGAACTCCCTTTCAAGAACAATCCAATTCATCAGTTGAACTAAGTTTTGTTATCAGTTGAACTGACATGAGTTTGAAACGATAGACAAAGAAAGATAAGAGATATATTAAAGAAAGATTAGGTGAAAAAAAAAGACAAAAGCAAAATTTCATTGGTCCAAAACGAGAATTGAGATTGGGTTGAAATAGCAGGGTGAAATGTTAATTTTAAAACAAGGGGATGGTTTCGGAACACCAGGTGCATAGAGAGGTGAAGAAAGGGTGCTTCACTCCCGTTACCTCTACTAGTCCACCCTCGTTCCCCGGGAGGGTGGTCGACACGCTACGTTATATATTTGGGTACATGTATGTATATATATATATACATACATACACAATATATATATGAATGTATATACGTTAAGCTTTCAACCAGCTTTCCATTTCGTGCTCTCTACCCTGTTCGTAACTCTACCTACACGTATATTCTATGCTCACCCCCTTTCCACTCCACAGTTCTATGCCTGCGATCCTCCTCCCTAATGGCTGTTTCTACCCCCAGTACGCGGGGGCAGCGCGTATGCTGTGTGGTTGGAAAATGTCGACCCTTCACATACATACACACCATTTTGCAAAGGCACACATGCACACTTACAATAAAATAATATGCGCAGTCATCGGCAGCTCGAGGTGACAGTAGTTGTCGTGGCTTCCTCTCCCACTATTAAAGGCAATGTCCTACGAAGAGTATCAAATACTAGGGGATGAGCCAATGACCGCGTTGCCTATCGCTTATTCTAAGGGCATATATTTATTCGGCCCTCTACCCAGACACGCATACACACACACTCTCATTCTGATTTCAATATATACATATATATTTTTGGTCGTGTAAGAGTATCGTGATAAAATGCGCTTGCAACGATCGCCAGGGGGTAGTTTGCGCGCCCATAGTACTACATTTTCATCTTTTACTGTCCTTCTTCATCACTGCGTACACATTCACTGCATCTCTATATCGATTGCTATCGAACCAAAAACCTTATTCACATGTTGAATTCTACAAATTTACACCCTTTTCTCTTGGAACAATAGATAGAGAGGAGTCCGAAAAGGGAGCGATTGGTGATCGGAACTAACAAAGAAAACAGCTATTGCCACAACTCCGTCTCTTTATATTCAAGAGGAATTACCTCGCATTCCACTCACCACGAAGCGGACAATATAGTTTAGCTTCGTGCGTAGGTGTTTGCATTATGAAGCTATGGGGAATAAATAGAAAGAGAACTAGAGAGAGAGAGAGAGCCAATGGTTGTTTCCCTTGACTTTATCCAGTACGAACCTACCAGAAAATCCATGCATTAAGCTTGTTTTGTTGAAAACCCGTGGTGTATATTCTCTCTCTGTTTCTGATCAAGGGGATGTTTGGATGGGGGAATGCGGTCGGGGAATATTGGTGTAAGATCTCTCTTCACGTACATATACGTATGTTTGTGTCAATGTGTATGTGTAGGTATAAAACCGAGGCGCACCCTTACTATGAGGGTTTCCATGCACCCCTCATTGCCTACCTGATCTTATGGGAAATCCATACTCAAGGGATAATTCTATATACATGACCCCCTCCCTTTACTGCGTTTTATCTAGTCGAGGGTGAAACAGTCAGCCGAATTTCTACAGGAATTATTAATTACTTGAGCAGTTGGCGCAATATCTCCTTTTTGATTATTTGTCGTAAGCCATTTTTAGGAAAGTAGTTCTTAGGTAATCGAATACACCAGATTTTCCTAATTTAATTATAGTTCGTTTCAATTGATGTATTTGAAAATAAAAGTAAAACTTATCAATTTTCATCTACTAAAAATAAGTAACAATTTGACCATTTTTTCGCTACTTTACGTCCTATCCTATTTATACTTCAGGGTGGCAAAAAAATCGTCATGTTTTTAAGGCTTCTATTTTGTGAGTACTTGCGACGTGTCGTTTCACACCAAAGTACTTCCTTTATAACTTTGATTGACTTTGGTACAAAAGAAACTGATAAAAATTACTTTCTGCTATAGTAGAAAACAAGGATTTCTAGTTTTATTCGTCCTAAAATTTTGTTTTATGTATAAATGTTTATCCACAGCCTTATTTGATTTGTTCTTTGAGCAATTTAATTTTTCTAGATCTATAATTACCCTACGAGAAAAAAATGGTTCAAGTTCTGTGCACGGAAAATAGTCAGTCTAATAGTTTCCATGTTTCTTGCGTACTTTTCCGATTGTACTGTACGTCATCATGGTCCTTTACATCTGAATGACGCCTACCTACCTCAACGTTACTTCCACCAACATGTGACTCAATTCGTTGCACTTCTTTCTTATTTTTGTTACCCTCATGGTGTGATTCATTCTTGCTGATTGATACTATGACGTTTGAGAAAGGTAGAAGAACTTGTCATTTATGTGTATCAGTCAGTGATTCCTTTTTTCGTTGATCACAACTTTGTTGACATAACGCATGAGATACTCGTGACGTTAATTTATTATTTAAACACTGCTGGTCTGAATTACAACCATGGGACTGACAAAATATCTAATACTGTCTGGTAGGCAAGCAACACGTATATTTTTTATTATTGCAAATCCAAAAGCTTACCTTGCCTGTTGTAAGTTAATATTTTAATAAGCAAATTGTACGCTTCATTAGTACTCGCCTGTATACTGCATGATTTTTTAACAGTGGCGTTAATTTTCGAACATTCACATATGTATATATGGATATTTGATAAGGCTAATGGATAATGATAGGCATTTGATAAAGTAGCCTTTCATTTTGCGACAAAAGTTTGAGTGAAATAGTTAACACGGAATAACGAAAAATCTCTGATTGAATCTAAAATACTCACCAAAAAATATTCTTGCAAATTCTGGATTTACTACAAAAATGATAGCTTCAAAGCTAACTTTAGTATCGAGACCGAAAAAAAATAATAATTCTAGCAAGTCAAATGTTGGAATGGATATCGATAAAATAAAAAAAAAAACTATGATTAATAGGAACTCGATTGTAATTATGATTACGTTAATAGGCAGCTATCTTGCACACAAAATCTCTCAACTTCATTGACAGATCATTTGATATATTAACTGCATGGTACAATAAATTTCTCAAGAATTATGGAATTATTACCGATTGATGATAAATAATAACCGAATAATTGTTCATCTCAATTATTCCAATCTCCTTTTTATGCCACATTTAATTTTTTCAAATAGAAAGAAACAGTTTTATAATCGTTTAGCAGTGACGTTGACCCACAATTTTTAAAATAATGTCCAACGGTCGGGACATTGACCTTCGTGCAAATGAGCACGAGCGGAAGTGAACAAAGTATAAAAGCTGTTAGAGGGAGATGAGAAAGAGAAGAGAGGGTGAGGAAAAGAGACGGGAAAAGGAGAGAAAGAGGAAGAGAAAACAGGAGAATGAGAATGGCGAGGGAGGAGGAGGCAGAAGGGGAGGAGAGTGAGACTCGTTGGAAAAATATAACCTGTTGGACCGCCAAAGAGGCAAGTACCACGAGAGTAACCGAGAGATTTTGTATGATAGAGAAAGAATGAAAGAAAGAAGGAAAGAGTGCGGATGCACGAAAGGGGAAGGAAAAGAGATGATACGAGAAAAAGGGAAAAGAGAAAGCGAGAGAAACAGATAGTCAGAGGGAGAAAGAGGGGGGGGGGAGAGAGAGAAAGAGAGAGAGAGAGAGAGACAAAGATGGATGATGGAGATGCGAAACAGCGAGAAAAAGAGAAAGAAAAAGAGGGAGAAAGAAAGAGAATGAGAGACGGGGCGAGATTACCCCGAGCCACGAGGGTCGACGCGAACGCGCGCGCGCGTGTAGATGGGGAAAGAACAGAAGAGAGAGAGAGAAAGAGAGACAGAGAGAGAGAAACAGAGAGAGAGAGAGAGAGAGAGAGAGCGAGAGAGAGAGAGAGAGAGAGAGAGAGAGAGAGAGAGAACGATGCAGACGACCAGAACCTACCTCAACTCTAACTCAACTTCCGCGGTTCAATTCTGATTTGATCGATTTAAACGGCAACACCAACATACACGAGACTTCGTCTAATACTTATAAAATTATATATGTATATACATGTGTTTATGTGCTCTATGTATACAAGCATATCCTCATAACTATATTTACGAGAATGGATAAACCATCTAATACACCACATATACTTTGATAATCAAGTAATTGTAGCAGTTCTGAATTTCAGTATTACTCAGATTGCAGTGAATTGGCCCATTTCCGTTAAAACCGATCTTACACAAATGCAACAGCCTAGGTACTGAAAATTTTTCACTTTTGTCGATTTTGAAATCAATCATTCAGTTGCTGAGACCACCGGCCACGTTTATACATTTGTATTGATGCATCGATATTAGTTCCTTTTTCCTAGACCTCTAAATTATATCATTATTATCAAGAAGAATCGGTATCAAAAATAATAAGACTTATACAATAAAGTGGCTAAAAAAAAGTATTTTCGTTATCAAAAGAAAAATTGACAAGGCACTTATCACTGAGATTCATTGCCCTTTGGGTTTTAGAGAATTAGGAAACGATGAAATTGCACGATTTTTGTTTAAGGTTAGAATTGCCAAATTCAGTACTCTGTTTTCAAAACAGAATCTCGTTTATATTTTTATTCAAATCTAGTATAGAATGACATTTATTTGATGAAGCATGTGTTCATATGACCGTAGCCTACTGCAAACCAGTTTATTCTTTTTTTGTTATTATAACTTTATCAGTCCGACTTCGATTGATGATATCGAGAGTGTTCCAATTCGATGTGTACATTTTTTTGCCTTCGATATACATAAAATCTTTTTTTTATTTCACCCTCCCACGTTCGTATCAAATTTTTTTTTTTTTATGGCCAGTATCCCCTATTAGAGAGGAAGAGTGACGGAAAAAAACAATTAACAAACGCGCCACCTACTCCGGGTAATGTCGATCTGTATGTATGTATACACCTACAGGGTGGAATGAAATGAATGAAAAAAATAAAAACTTCCCTCCAGGGGCATGTGCTTTTGTAGGGAGGGTGGGAGGCAGTTGCGCGTGCGGTTCGTGGGAAGGAAAAAATAGGGTCGACAACAGCGCAGCACGTGCCAACAATATTGGGCCAATGGACGCTACGTATATTTATAAAGTTTTTTCTCCGTACCGCCAAAGCCAAATAGAAAAATTTCGCAAAAAAAAAAATTGATTGTGATCAAATTCTTATGGAATTCAAAATTCGGGTAAATTTAACAAATCAATCATTCTAAATTGTTATTCGGCAATCGAAAAATTCTTTGACGAGAATATGCGATACTCTCCTTTCGATCAGACAGTTATTTTAGGGGGCATAATTGTATTTTATTGTACACTTTCCATTAGCTGAATTCCGATGAAGTTGAATAATACACTGACAAACAAAAATTGTTGATTCAATAAGAATTGTTGTTATTGGAAGTATTTCGTTGATTTAACCGCAGTGTTCTCGGTCAAAATCAATATGCAGTTTGATCTAAAATTAGTGTATTTGTACAATAGTTTGTAATATTGTGATGATCATATATTTTATCGGCCCCTCTGTAATCAGACAATCAGTTGATTCATCAACTTTTTTTTCTCAGTGTAAAGATTTTGAATTTTTTTGGACAAACAAGAGGCAAGCGCAGGGTTACGAAAAATAAAGGTTCATGCAATGAACGTAATCCGTCAAGCCAATATTAAGCAAAACTCGAAAATAACTTTTATTTTTCAAATTGCAAAAAAAAATTGAAGTAATAGGTTTTCAAAGAGACTCACCTTGTGGTGCTGCATGATGGCAGTGGCCTTTCGCTTTCCAGACATATTTGCCTTTTGTGTGTTTGGTCCCTTATGGAAAATGCTTTTTTTTCTTCCCCTGTCGTTTCTTTCTCGCAAATTTTTATTATGCTTAGATCAGTGTAGGCTTACGTTTTTCACTGATGAAAAGTCAAAACAGTATAGTTCGAAAACCAGTAAGTATGGTTATACACAGACGTATTTGAAATGATTTATATATACGAAGAAGATGAAGATTGGATAAATTCCGCCAGCGTCAATGAAGGACCAGGAAAACGGATGACAGCGGGCTCTTCGGAGTTTCCGGAGCTTAACACATGGCGCAAGGACGATAACGAGATCCACTTGCTCTATATATGTTTTCTCAGATTTTCATAGAACTATGCATATATGTATATATATACCGAGTTCCAACGTCAGTTGAATTCGTATAGCACGTTGTCGTGCAAAGTTTCTCAGACTTCGGCGAGCACCGGCTTGAGTGTTCGGTGGTTTTGCTCTCTCTCTTTCTCTCCCGCACTGACTTCCGGTTCACGCTCTGTCCCACTTCCGTTCTCCGGTGACTCTGGTAAGTCTCGTCGCTGCAAACTTTGATGCCTACATACGGTATGACCAACTTTTCGTTTCCTGCAACAAATTTTCTTAGTCTATTGTTTCTCTTTGTTTATTTTATTGGATTATTCTCGAAATGTTGTGATTGAAACGATTAACCGTTATCACTTGAAAAAATCAAGGAAACCGATAAATCACGACGCAAACTGAAATGTGAGAGTAAAAATATCACTTTTCAAAAGTATTTCTCCGAGTGCAGCATGTACTCGAAACTGACACACGCGCAATTGTCGATGACAATGGTAGTAGTGGTAACTCAGATGGCGGGGGGTCAAAGATCAAGGTAGATCGTCGTCGCAGGTTGGCGTATTTAAAAATACGTCGGGCGCGATGATATGCGCTTCGTCAGTTAAGATCTGATCGAAACAAATGTCTTTCTACCCCTTCAATCAATTGTTCTCACAAAAACAAAAACTGAAACTCCGTCAAAGTTGTACGATCACTCGAAGAATGTTCCTGCACAATATTCCTGCGAAATATTTTTTGTTGTTTTGGCAAAGGAAACTCTATGATCCTCGATGTATTCGTAACAATTCGATTTCCCGCGCGGTTTATCAATTGATATTCAGGAGATCGAGAGATCACGGACAACCGCGAGAAATTGACAGTTATTAAGGTGAAGATCGTCAAAGATCTACCTTTTGACTGAAGGGTGGTAAATAATGATTTTTGTCTTTTTTCTCTCAGAGAATCGCGTGCTATCGACGTTATTGTATTGTACTCAATTGCGATAAGTACGTACGTAAATAAGTATGAACATTTACGCTATCGGGGAAAAAAATCAAAGTGTTTATGCCTTTTATTCGCAATTGAAACAACGAGACTCTACTCGCCGTGACTAAAGCAGAGTATCCTCGCGTCACGAGCGCTCACGGCGAACTGGCGACTGGCGACGCAAAGGCGAAAGCCCCCCTCCCTTTAGCGCGAACCTCCTCCTCCTCTTCTTTTGCCTCTTGCCCCTTTGTCCCTCGTCGCACTCCCCCAACCCATCGGGTGTATGTACAAGCGCGTTCCACTTCCCCTCTCGGCCTCCACACCGCTGCGCGTCCTGTGGTGCACCCCGTTCCCCCTTCTCCGGTGCCCCTCGCCGGTAGTAGTCATCGCCGTACACCAAAAGCGAGAGGAAGAGAGAGAGGGAGAGAGAGAGAGAGAGCAAGACAGAAAAGAGAGAAAGAGGGTGAGGCAGAGAGAAGAGAGAGAGAGAGAGAGAGAGAGAGAGGAGGCAAGGTAGGGTCTGTCACCGTCAGAACGGTACGAGGCGAGGGGTAGCGTGTGGGGTGGGTTAACCCAGCATAGGAACGACATAGAAGGGAAAAGGGAATCGTTGGGACAGAGAAAGAGACAGCTCGAGAGCAAGATAGAATGAGCGGGAGAGAACCGAACGAACGAAACGAGAACGACAGGGAGACGTGAAAAGGGACCGGGTAAAACGGCGTTGGTGTGAGAGTAAGGATGACAGAGTTACACACTCAAGCGCGCACATACACATATATATAGCTGTAATAGCTGGTGAAGTGCTAGGAGCGTAGAGAGATAGAGAGAAAGAGGCAGAGAGCACCCACTACGACGAATACGATGACGACGACGACAACGTCGAGGGCGACGAGGGTCTGAAAAGGGGAGTGGAAAAAGAAGGGGGCACGTTTCCTTGTAGCGCAGCATACACACTACGGACGGTATTTCAAAGGGGCTGGGGCGGAAGGAGGGGGGGGGGGAGTTCCTCGGTGGAACCTCGCAAGGGGGCCAAGGGGCGCCTAGGAGCACTCATCGGCCAAAGGGGGACTACTTTTGCACACCAACATGCCTGCTCTTTGGTAACTTACTGCGAGGACTAACGTATACATATACGTGGAGATACGAAAGTGTGTAGTTGGGCGATAGCCTCGCTCAACGAGTCCAAGAGTTAGGCTTGCTTAGAGCAAGTACTCTCTATGCGTACAAAACTACCAAGTATAATGCGATACGTGAACGCGATCGTAGAAACTTCTCTGCTTTCTTTATCACACATTCTTCGTACGATCTTGTCTCCTCGTTTCCCCATCTTTCTCATACCCATTTAGTCTTATTTTACTATAGCTCAACACCCAACACATATACAAAAGATTCTCCGTGTTGCCGAACGATCTTTCGGTCGTGTTGCTTTTGGAATACCAATTTGGGAAAGCTGATTCACCAGGGGCTAAATTTAATGATGACTTTAGCAATAAACTTGATACGTTACTCTCGAAAAATCCCTTGAAAATTGGCGACATTTCAGATGGTCACACTGTGGCCATAAGATAGGATATTTATGTAAGAAATTCGGGTACACCTTGAATATGCCCAATGAATCTTGATAAAAGATTTATAAACTCACCGATTGTCAAAGTACTTGATGAGCTTCTTCAAAACCCTCAAACGAGGTGATATGTGCAAAATTTTTGAATTATGAGAGAAAGATTATGAAGCCGATAAATGGTGATTTTATGACATAAACACAATGGGGTGGAATCACCAGCTGTCAGCGTTTAAAGTTATACCTGTGCTATTTGGGCATTTGAAGGATGATTAATGACTCATCTATACACAGCACACTTCAATTACTCCTATATACATATAATTCTATCGAGGAAAAATGGTAGAACTAGGAAAGTTTGTTTTATCTAAAAGAATAGTTATGGGACACTTAAAAAACCAATTAATTCATCATTTTTACGATATTTATTGACTTAATCTATTAACCGTATGTCCAAACCCACGCTCCTAAACATGTAGGAGGCTTGACATATTTTTTTATTCACGTAAAGGTGACTTATTATATACCACATAGGTTATATATTGGTTATAGATTGTATATTGTGAGGGTGGCTCAGGTATTATCTCTACATAATTCTGTAAATGATTCATATCGCACAAAAGCGAACTCCGACGATTGAAAAACAGAGCAACGACGTCGCTAATTGGCTGAATCGTCAAAAAGAATGAATAGCACAGGTCCATGACAACAGCAGGGAGAAAATCGACAAATACAATGAATTGTATAACAGCAACCGCACGCGAAGGGATTGAATGAAATATGTTGCGTAATTCGGTAATGGAGCGAGAGATAAAGAGAAGGAGAGAGAGAGAGAGAGAGAGAGAGAGAGAGAGAGAGAGAGAGAGAGAGAGAGAGAGAGAGAGAGAGAGAGAGAGAGAGAGAGAGAGAGAGAGAGAGAGAGAGAGAGAGAGAGAGAGAGAGAGAGAGAGAGCGAGAGGGAGGGAGGGAGGGAGGGAGAGAGAGGGAGAGAGAGAGAGAGAGATCCCATGAGAGAACGAGAATTCTGCAAATGGCGGGAGATATTCCAATCCCCCTCCTCCCATTCGCCCCTTCATTTCAGTTCTGTCAACAATGGTGAACACAAAACAACTGAGAGTGAGACGAGAATTTGGGTAACCTGGAAGTTTTGGCTTTGTTATCTCTAACGCAGTTAGAGCTTATTGTGTACGGATATATATGCCGAAAAATGGAAAAATTGTCATTTAACGAATGAATGAATAATCGTCAATATATCATGACTCCTTAAACACTCGAAAAAATCCATCATATTTGACGAAGCCATTTGATACCCACAAAAGTGCAAACTATTTTACCGGTTGGTCAACAGTGCTGTAATTGTAATTAAAGGTATGATACACATTTTTTGAAAGTTCTTATGAAACGTAAATGATAGCAGATAAAGATTTCTTTGGACTCAAGAAAAATTGTTATAGCTTAAACATATAAGGAGTTCAATAGATTTTGTACGCTATTGAGAACTCCGGTCAAGAGTTTTACTGTAGAATGGAATTATTTTGGTATACTGCAGAATTTTTATTGAAGTTGAATTTTTTTGCCCTAATGATTTTTTTTTTTTTTTTTTACTTATAGTACTACGGGAATAATTACGTGACTTGAGAAAAGAAAGGAAGAATAGGAAGTTTCAGATGGTTTACGTGACAGCAATGAAAGTTAGGGTAAGGGGAAAATTATTTCTACCGTTCTCCTCCCCTTCATCTTTCGCGACTCCGCGGGGGAGGGAGTTCGCGCGAACTTTATCGCGCTCTCGACTTAACGCGACAACGATCTGAGCAACAGTTTGCTACCGCGTGTTCTCCGTTATATGCACGTTTTAATCAATATATATACGAGTATACGAGAATGGTGTATAAGAAATTGCAATTAGGATTGGCCGCAAAGCCTTGTCATTAAATTGAGCATGTAGAACGATGGAAAGGGGATAAATAGTATGATCATTGACGCCCCATTACGTAATAAGTCAATTACTACAATGCAAAATAAATTGAGGACCGAAAAAAGTGTAGCTTCCAGAGCCGCAATTCTTTTTGTCACACGACCTACATTATGCATTTATTCCGCCCCTCACAAAGAAATATATTCTCTACACACATAGTACCAACTAAGCCCCCTCGAAGTTATCCACGATCGCGGATGAAAACCACCTTTCGTATAAATAAGCCACTACTGAGCAATTTTACGATAACAATAGATTAATTACTTCATTCTAATTGACGATTTAATACTGATTATTCAATAGCAAAGTAACCATGAATTTAATGAAGAGTGAATAATAAAAACTGGGTTTGACTGCTAGCTTTATATAAATTAATATTGTTAATTACTACTAAAAAAACTTTTTAAAAAATCATTTAAAAAGTTGATAAAAAGTCAATGTAGTAATATTAATAAAAAATAAACTGGTATACTACCAACGTCTAATCCATACTTAAGAGCAATTTAATCACTTCTATCAGTGGATCAATATAATTTAATGATTTTGAAGAATCATGGATTAGGGCTTTTACACTAGTGATATCTTGCGCTAATAGATTTCAATATTCATCATACGATCGATTATGACGATTAAAAAAAAGTTATCATCAATTTCAATTTAATTTTACTTCTGTTTATCGATCCATGAACAAGTAATACAAAAACAGAGGCGTATCTATAATACAAAATGTTAGATCCTTGTATACGAGTATGTCATCTCTGGTTACTGGAACGAAGTCCACTCTTTCCTAGCGCATTAGAAAACCCCTGGGCTTTTCCGAAGGCTCTTTTCTCTATACGATGTTCTCGTATCTCTTTTGCTCTCTCGCTCTTTGTCTCTCTTCCTGCTGCCTGGGCAATGGTGCGTCGTTTCGCCCTCGCCTATCCTTTGCCCGTTGGCACCCCTATATACGGATCTCTCCGCACCGTGGCACCGGAGCTCTTCTCCCCTCCCCCGTTCCCCTCTCCTCTACGCCCCTCGTTCCAACCCTTCACTCCTTCAACCCCCCTGACTTGCGTCTCTCGTCTCACCGCTCTATGTTTCTCTCGTCGTTCCACACGGAACACACCATCCAAGCACAGCAAAACCGCCCCCTTGTGCCACCCTATTCCCTTTTCTACCACCCCATCCTCGTCTATCTCTGAGGCTCACAAAAAAAGTCAAGTCCAGTGCGGACGAAAAGGGGTGGCGAAGCGGGGGTGAGGGTTGCTCTCTCCCTTGGTTTCCTTTCACCCTCTTTTCCTCCCCACGTCCACTCGTTCTCTCTCTTTTTCTTTTTCCTCTCTCGCCCTCTCCCTCTTTCTTTCGCTCTCCCCCTCTTTCTCATTCTCTCTTTCGCTCATCCGAGACTCTACGATGCCAAGAGAGCTCTAACGCTTTCTCTTGCCTTACCACCCCCATCCCCCGGCTCTACCGCCATCCCGTCTTTTCCTACCCTCGATGTGCCGGTCGTCTCTCGTCTCATCGCGATGAGGAGCTCTATAGCCCCCGTATATACCTTTGCTCGAGACCGTTCGTTCGTTCGTTCGTTCGTTCGTTCGTTCGTTCGTTCCCCTTAGCTCCGGTTTCTCAGCACAGTGAAGCTCAACCTCCACTCTCAGATACCAACGAACGGACATTTTCCGTAGGGTGGATCTCATGCTAGGCTAGTGATCGATTATTTTAACAAAATTGCGATTGCGCGATCTACAAAAAAAATTAATATCGCAATGTGTATGCGCTTATGGGGATCTTGAAAAAACGCACCGAATTAATTATATTTTTTAATTTACCGTTAAAATTATATGAACAAGGGACGACACGAATTTTGGAACTGATTGTAAAAAGTTTCATGGAAACAAAATCAACTTTCTGGCTATAGGTAAAAAAAATTTTTCCAGTGTGACTAGTAATTAGTGAAGTCGAGCAAAATATTTGAAGCTTATATTTTAAAATTTCGTATCACTAGTGGAATGTCATTGTGTAGCTTATTATGGTACATTTATTTAAAAATTCAAGAATAAATGTCGTATCTTCCAAGAAAATTCCAATCTGTCTTTCAATTTTTACCGACTATGGCATACACTGTATAGGGTGTATCAAGGCAACAATTCTCACTCTGCAATTTCATGCCTCATATTAAAAATTACGGACTGCACTTAAATTTCTTTAGGTCTTATAATAGCAAAAGATTTTCATAATCATAAAGAAATACAATTTTTACATTTGTTCTCTTATTGCAGTATATTACGGTGATTTTCACTATTTGATAATAATAATTCCTTTCTCATATGATTTACCATTTTTTACAAACGCTACGAAAAATAATAAATTATTCGTGAACTTTCCATTGGGGCCGTGACAATCTACAAACAACAACAAAAAATAGCATATGTGATAGAATTACATTTTCAATAAGGTTTATTATAATAAAATAAATATAAAAATTTCTGAAAATTTTTCCAAAGGTAAACCTTCAGTTTAATTTGCAAAACGTTATGAATTTTATGAAAAATCTGTAAACTTAAAACTCACTGTTTTTTAATCAGCAGCAAAATGATAGCAAACAATATTGTCACGCGTCAATTTTCAATTTTAATTTTTTTTCACTGTTACTTTTTTATGGCGATGTTAAAAAAGAGCCATAAAAAGTAAAAATCATTTGAAGTGCTTCACTTCATTGACATACATTAAGAATTTATGTAGGTTTTATTTGCAATTTTTACAAACGACACTCAAAAACAATGCAATAATAAATATTCTATTTTCTAAAAGAAACCAGCAAACAAAAGACTCATTTTTCATTTTAAAAACTTTACAATCATGTTCGCCCTCAATGTAAGCGGATATGCTTCTGCACGATTATTCGTAATTGATCTGTCAAAAAAAATTTCAAGCCCTTTAAATAACTGTCTACAAAACATGAATCATCGTCATCACCATTGGAGAAATGTGACAACAGATTTTTCACTACTGTAAATAAAAAAGAGAAATATTTCTGGTTTCATGTATAAAATATCTATCAATTTTAAATGGCTTTTGAACTTGATGAAAAGTAGATGATAGTTTAATCCTACAATTAACATCATGATGGCAATTGTAGTTAAATTAAGGAGGTTATATCGTTTCTCATGTAAAAATTATTTTCCAACTTTACACAATAAAATTTTGTAAATAAAACGCTTAAGACAGTATTAAACTTCTGGCGGAATATGCCGATAATTCATCGTCTCAAAATTGAGATATTTATTGTTGAAGTTCGCAATTTTTTGAAAGCTTCCATAAGAGCCCATGTTAAACTTGTCATTTTCAACAATGAATATCTCGATTACCAGGCGGTGAAATCTCTCCAAATTGTTCACACATAATTAAATGCTGTTCAAGAAGATTCACGCCAAATTTCAATACATTAACTTGGAATAATCAAATATAATGTATTTTTCGTATGATGTCATATAAATATCGATACAACCTCCTTAATTAATGTAGAGAATTAAATGATGTTTCTTTTTATTTCTCTTTAAATATAAATATAAATATGTACACATATAAACCTGTAACTTGTAACACTTGCAAGTGCACTTCTAAACAACGCACAGTAAAGCCCCTTGCGCGTGATGCTATTTTTCTAGTTAATTAGCATGCATGATATACTATTGTGAAGCGTACGCATGCTATCTAGCACGAAAAAAGGACATCGTGTGCAAGCGGCGTTTTTGCAGCTGAGAAAAATAAATAACGTATTATTAAATCATCGTCACTGCCATTAGTATAAATTCTCACCCCGCTCGTAAGCACATCTTGAGGCCTTGAAATACAATTTATCAACTCCCCTAGGACTCGGTCACCACATCCTGCTGTTCGTACATATAGAGAGAGTGAATGCATATAATAAGCGATTCAGGTTCAAATAAGAAGTGGTCGTATCAAACGAGTTGATTTTTGGACCAAATGCATATTCTTACTGTCCCGATTAATTTGATAACGGTAACTAAAAAATACGCAGAAATTATGTTCGCAAGAGCTTTTTGCTACTGCCTTTCAGAATTTTTTATTATTATTTAATCTGCAGTTGAGGAATTAACAAGATCCACTAATTAATTGACGACATTGAATATCACATCGTAACGGATTTTTGAAATTTTCAATTATTCTACATAATTATTGTGTTACTCTGGAATCTCTGACAAACAAGTTAATTACAAAGTGTAAACGTGATACTCCTTTGTGCTCCGTTAAAAAGCTCGCTCAATGTTTGCAAACCAACTTTTGTCTTAGTTAGGATAGAATACGCTATGGATGAATTTCTTTGCATCTGGACGTACAGCTTGTCCAGGACCAATATAGTCTTTTCTTCATTTCTTACCGTTGTCACTGAACTACGAAGAAAACGTCAGAGAATAGACGTATACATGTATATACATTTTATGTCTATATATGTACATAGATACATAGTGTATGAGTAAAGGAGGGTAAAACACAAACATAGAGATCACGTTTTCTCTCACAGCTTACACCCTTCCTGTCCTTTCTACGACGAATTGGCGCTAAGTCCTTTTCCTTTGTCGTTTTCTAATAAACCCTCCGTTTCCTTTACCCCCATCTCTCTTCAGTCTCCTCGTCTTTCCGCTTAATCTTTTATATGTCCGAAACAACCCTGAAGCTTTGTAAACCAACGGCCGACTCACTCCAACTGAAAATTTCTTCATCACGATATTGGATAAATTTCTTGCTCATATAATTTTATTCTTTTTCTTCTATATATTTCCATACAATAGTCGAATTATTGGCATAATTGAGTGAAGTCGATTAAATTTAAAAAAAAGGCTACCACCTTTGATATTCAATCGTGACATTGACAATATCTAATTTACGGACGTATGGCACATATCGCAACATAATATTTAATATTGTATTAAATGGCAAATAAGTGTCTTTTTCGTAGAAATAATTTCATTTAACACATTCAAAATATTGCTGTTGAATCGTGCATTCATTTTTTCTCACTTAAATTCACAGTATTTACTTTTTGCCAAATATCATACAAATAAACATTCTTAACGAATTTATGAATTTGCAACATAATTTGAACCTGAGGCTTTTTTGTAACACGTTAACATATAATTAAAAATAACAATTGATTAAGATGCAAGGTCCAATCTCGGATTACATTAAACTTATCAAATTCAACAAAAATCTGGGTGGCTAAACAACACTTTGGCATAAAAATTATACATCTCTCCCGTGGTCTCTTCGTTAATTCTCGAGTTCTCTTGTGTTTTTCACTGTCATAAAGTTCCTCTTGGTGCTCTTGTCGAATAACCACACATGGTGGCCACGTTGCCACCTCCTCTTTCATCTGTCATGCTACCTCAACGTCTCATGCATTCCCATCGTTGCTTCTAGCTAATACGACCATGAAAAAGATTCCATTGGAGCCTGTACCCCTAATACAAGTCTGGGATTCGAGAGGTGTGTATTATAAGAACACGAAGAAGAAAAAATGCAAAAAGCATGAAAAGAGACAAAATCCCCCCCGCGACGTTCTTCATTTTACGTTTCTCTTTTGCATCGCATCGTTTCACGTGTATATACGTCATACACCATTACAAGTATTTATATATATATATACACAAATGTTACACGTATTCTGACGTATGCACATATATGTTATATTTTATCTTATATTATATACGTGTATATATAGATATAAAGGCTAGCTTGGTCCTCATGACTGCGGTGGCCTCGGGGGCGGCGGCTGCATGCGGTAGATCTTCTCTCCATACAGCTCATAACACGCAGCGATAGAAATTCTCAGCTCTCGCTTATTCGCAATTCCCTGTGTGTGTGCATGTGTGTCGATCTCTCGTTCTCTCTCTCCGTCGCTCTGCTTGTGTCATTTTCCTATCTATTTCTTTCCGAGCAGCGACCAGCATGAACGCCGAGGTCAGTCTTGGGTTAGATGCTTAGGAACGTACGATTTTTAATCCCCCCACCTTTCCATAAAATCTGCCTTGACTGAATTTACTAAGCTTCAATTCAAATTAGTGGAAATATTAATATTCCGCTAAATCAGTTAAAGAAGTATTTTTGGTGAATGGTGGTTAATAGAACGTTTATTAAAAATATTTAAGGATGATGCTATTTGATGGTTACGTGACTTAATATATAATTTACGAGCAGAAATAAGACATTACTATGGAATGAAATTTTATATAATAAATTATATATTATCAGGCACTCGGCTGAGTTATTCGTCGTCAATCCGATGGCTGTCAATTTTGGTGGATCTGATGGAATGACGTAATATGAGTTTGGATGTTAACTAATATTATAATAATAGGAAAATGCACCATTGCATAAATTCTTCAACTTTGATTAGAAATTTTGCAGTAATATTTCGTAACATATTTTAGTTTAGTGTTATGGTATTCACCGATTAATGGGATTGATGATTGATCTATCAATGAGAACCAACACTTTATGGCTATTTAATCTTTAGATACATGCAATACAACATCGAACTCATTTTTGAATACATTAAAACGGACTTTCTTCGTTTTTGATGAAAGTGGAAAAACTCGCTTCATAGAGTAGTGCGGCTTAGAATGCGTGGAGGCACTTGCACACTTGACGATGGCCAGGGACGCATGTAGCCCAGCACAAACATTCAGGTACATTACAAAATTTACAAGAGATAAAATTCCGTAGGGTGCTTTTAAACTTATCTTGAATTTTTCCTTTTCGTTGTTCGTCTCTCCTCTCTCTCTCTCTCTCTCTCTCTCTCTCTCTCTCTCTCTCTATCCTTAACTTTGCCTAACGATTCGCTCGGATATCGGGCCTCAGCCACGTGGTTATTGGAATAAATGAATTCCTCGAAGATATGTGAATACACCAACAAATTTAACGTTTATTGCTCTACTAATATAATTAGTGCAAATTGCGCTGTGTTCGTTTACAAAATGTAATTTCAGCGTTTAGATGAGTCGCATTTAAATACATCTCTTCAGCCTTTTCCGTAATAAACAAAAAATCTCTGTACTAGAGTGGTTGCTCGCTTTACAAATTTTTACCCGACAATTTCGAGTCTAAGAAGTGAGATGCAAATGTCGCTCTGATGCGTTACAAAGAGTTTTTAATGCCTTAATTGCTTCTACGCAGGAGGACGGCCCGAGAATATCTCTCTATCGATCGTCTCGTCATTCGGATCCTTCCGCATCGATTTTTGAAAGGAAGGTGCGAGAAATCGATAATGAAGCGTGTGAAGTGCGCCAGATTTATGCGTCCTACGGCCGAATAAACTCCGTTACTGGTGGCCGTTATGAATCAATACGCTTGGTTACGCGCTTAGTTTGAAATATATGCACTCGATCCAAATGACAAATAATTTAAGATTGATTAGACAATGCGCTATTGCTGGTAACTGTCTGACCAAGACCACGCTTTCTTTATACGCAAAAATACGCGGTCCAACAGTCGTGTTGCACGTAAAAGTCTAGACGAATACCACAACATATGCTCAATGATGTGCCGAGTGAAAATTACAAATATTGGAATTTAATTTTGCACTGGAATTGTCGGTAAAGTACCTTTTGTTTCCTGATGCAAATACCGTCTTAATAGCTAACAATAAATGTACCTTCTAAGCGGATCGTTTTGTTTAGTAATGGACCTCCTTTTGCTGTGACGTCCATCAGCCTAATTTCTTTAAAGACAATCATCATCTCCATGCGAACAATTGTAAAATATAAATGATTTTACATTCGTAATCGTAGGACTATTTTTTATTTGATCGTAACTGTCCAGGGGGTTCAATTACATATAAATGCGAAAACCTGAACGTGTGATTTGGATGTGCGTATTTTCACGTACGTGGATCCTATATAGGCGATTATATAAGAACATATTTCCGGACATATTCCCGTTTAATTAACAGTCGAGAGCTGATTGGACCCCGTTTGTAGGAGGGGAAGTTGGAACAGCCTCGATACGTTGAATTCGTTGAGGATTGGAGAGAGTTGGATGTAGCGTTACATATGTACATATATACAAATGTATATATCCATGCACATATATATATATCCATGTATATCTGATACTTGAAATGAGGACGCGCGAGTCCTTTGGTAAACGGCCAAACTCTCGTACCGTTTCTATACCGGTGGTGTAATCGACCCAAGAGATCCGAAGTTTCTCGACCAAACTCCATAGCCAACGTCGTGGGTTTGCCTCAGCGCTTTGAACGTCAAGGACAATTTTACGTATAGACGACTCTGAGACGCAATACAAGTCTATATATATTTTCAGATGTAATATATAACTGTATAATATGTATTTACATGTATATAGATAATTTGACGAATAGCCAACGTGCGTTAGCTTAAAAACACAGTTAATAAGAGATACGAGGAACGATATATTCTAAACATATTGCAGTATGACCGGTCAACTTCTCATTCTTGTGAATCACGCTCGGTGCTAAAGATCTACCGTGTAACCGGATTGATCTAGATCAATCTCACATCTTTCACATATTTCACTAAATTTGTTTTGTATGTACCGCTAATGCGATGGCGCGTAGGTTAAACAGAAAAAAATATTGCGCGTATAATACGGAAATTACAATGCATCAGTTTAGAGGTTTTTATAGTAATTGTTTCAATTAAAACGGAATTGTTTTCTTTAACTATTTTAGTGAATAATGAAAGGAAGGGAATAATTGTTTTAAACCAATACAAGAAAACTCTGTGACCAGGGTTTCCTTACACTGGCATCTTCAAATATATAATTGAGCAATTTTGGGCTCTTTGAAATGAAAGGTCGGATGTTCAATCTGAAAGATTATATAATTGGCGTCATCAATAATCTTTTGATTGACATTTTCTATTAAAAATGCATAAGTAACGAAAATTTGTTTAATTTAAAAATACCATCGATTGAAATTTTGAAATTAAAATTTATTTCTATTCTATGAAACGGATGTGTAAGTTAATTCATTTTCTAATGAGTCGAAAAGAAAGTTGTACAACATTGTTTTCAACGAATATTTAATGAGTATTCCGAATTCGGACACGCTATATAATTGTACGTACTCTAACTACACTGCGAACTATTGAAAATTAACGTATTTTAGTCTAACGACGGTTTCTCTATGCTCTTATGTTTCGCTCGTTCTTATCTTTTTTGCTATTTTCAGAGACTCACTCTCGTCGTCGCTGTACTGATGTAGCTCTCGGTCCACGGGGAATCCCGCTTATCGCAAGACGTCCTTGTTACACATATTTATACATGTATCAATATATATGTATGTACATGGCACATTGCTTCCCTTCTACGAACAGTAAGTATTCTTTTTTTCAAATTCTGAGCTTCACACAAATTCCCAGCATTTTGTGCATGGAAAAAAATCGTTTAAACTACAAATTCATTTATTCCTTCATTATATCGTTTCTTTCGTCATAGTTTTTCTATATTTTTAAAATATTATTCCACGAAGATGTAAAATATAGCCAATTTCAAAATTTATCAATTCTATAGTTTGACAGATAATTTTCTATTTCCAACTTGACTTTGAAAGCGTACGATTTCCACATTTTGAGAACATTTTTAAATGACTGCAATATGCACGAGAGTACACGAGTTATAATTGCAGCAATTGCAACAACTGTACATTATTTCAGTGAAAGACATTTCTTTTAAATTGTTTCGTTTCAACTTAAGGGGACAGAGCTAGTTGGAACGTCAAAAAAAAGGCCTTTTTTCCGATTTTTTTTTGGTCAAACGATAAAATAATTCACAACAAAAGTTCTTCCGTTTAAAAGATACATATGTAATGTATATGTTGCAATTTTTTCAACGCAATACATATCGAAATAAGCTGGTGATCGTCAATTGCCGAGGACGCTGCAAAAAAAAACACGGTTTGCGGTGATCAAGCTCACGCTGCAACGGCTCATCTGAAACAAAAAAAACGGAGGGGATTTTTAGTTAATGATATAATGCTCCGGTTGAACGAAGGGTTTTGAAAAATTTCCATTTTTCACAAAATGGCGGCCGTTAAAAGTCAAAAGTGTTTTTTTGACCAAAATATCAGTTCCATTTTTTGCTATTAAAAATAAAAATAATTATCAAAAAAAAAAATCCTTCGTTCATATGGAGGACTACCATGTATAGAAGAAGTGATATAAATTTCAACCCGATCGGTAAAGCCGTTCTCAAGCTACAGTGATCACCGACTTCAAAAACATGGTTTCGAGAAAAACGCATTTAAAGTCCGCTACCTGCTTACCTATGGCTCAGACACGACGTGCTACAAAGTCTTGTATTTCGGCGAATAATGGTCCGATTTACATTTACCTGGGCGGAAAATGTTCGTAAGAGATTCTACTTTTTGAAAATGAAATAAAAAAAAAATCGATTTTTCGAAAATTCTAATTAGGTCTGTCCCGTTAAGGATTCAGAGTTATGCCTGCAGAGTGAGTCTTGCGTGCTCCTCTAGACTTAACGGAATACACTCTTAATGTACCATTTAGTTGACAAAAACACCCTTAAATTTCGAGACTTTGCAAGGAACGACTTTTATTTTCGTACTTTAATTCAACAAGCGAGTGTTTCGGTTCGTTAGCTACATTTGCTGCATTTGACACTCGGCAGCGTCGAGTAGAGAGTGCGAATACTTTTTCCAACCTAAACGAAATATCAACGAACAATTTTCATTTTATTTCGATCTTTCCATTTAAAACAATGTTTTATTAACATTTCATTTGAATTTTTCTCGTTGGGGTTCTCTAAATTCAATACTATCTCATAAAATTATATTATGCTTGATCAATCTAGAAAAGTTAATCATGTTCAATAACTGTCAATATGGAACTTGAATTTATTACTATACAACTAGTCATTGTGCTAGCTCAAATAACCATAAAAAATCTTCGAATCATCGAAGAAGCATTTTCATTACGGCAAATAATCTTGTTATTGCGAGCTAATAAAATATAAATGTAGCGCTATATACATATATATTCGGAATGTTTCTATCATAGACTTTATAATTGTAATTATCAAGTGGTGTTTATTCTGCTATCGATGTGTATGAGTAAAATACCCCATTTGATAGATGGAGGTATGTTTTCGAACCTCTAACAGTCTCTGATTAAAATATTGTCACGTTGAATAAATAACAAAGTTCCTCATATTCTATCTATTCGCTAATTTTATTTACTTTCTTTAATCATACCTAAAAAAAAAATAGGGTACAATATTATGTTATAATTTTAGTAATTTTTGAATATCGACCATTAATTTTTATAG
Source organism: Rhimphoctona megacephalus (assembly GCA_963989365.1). Taxonomy (NCBI): domain Eukaryota; kingdom Metazoa; phylum Arthropoda; class Insecta; order Hymenoptera; family Ichneumonidae; genus Rhimphoctona; species Rhimphoctona megacephalus. Next base: position 19,270,520 of record OZ022420.1, read on the forward strand.
ATCATTTTTTTCCGTGAAGGGGTGTAAATGGACAATACCACGGGTATCTAAATATTCCAGTTACTAACATTTACTAACCCAGAATGCATATATCGCACGTATACAGGTAATAACGTTCATTCAAACGGTTCACCCGTTGTTTCGTATCTCAGGTGCATTTTGTGTTTCCTGATCGAACAAAAAGCGTACGAGAGGTTTGCACATGGAGTACAGAGTATACGTATTTCGAGACTACCGAGTGTACCGTAGCCTCCAGCTATATATCCCATAGAGAACTCTCGTTGCTATTAGATCCTTGTTGCCCTGGCTTCTCTACTATATACACGACAGACTCACCCTTTGTCGAGAACATCTCGCATTTCTACCCCCTATATCAGCCCCTTTTACCTCCCACTCCTTCCACACCATGAACCTTCTGAACGCGAAACTTGTACTTTCCTCTCAGTATAGAGGAACCTGTGCGAGTGCAGTTTCCCTCTCGCATTTGGTTCGTTCAACGGAGTTAACACTCTCGCGTTCTCTATCCTACTTTTCTCATTTCTCTTCTTCTCTTCCTCTGCCTCTATTCTCTTTCTTTTTTCCATCTTTATGTCCCCCTTTCTAATTTTCTCTTCTTCTCGTTCTCTTTCTCTATATATATATTTACCACCGTCTTGCTTCAAAAGGATTGAATATATATTGCGACGTGGTATTTTTGAGCATGTCACAAAATGTCTTTGTGCATTGGCACAGCGCAGTGAATGCATCTCTCGTCGGCCAGGAATCTCTCTCGAGCAATCCGAGAGGGCCAATATTGAGCAAATTATTATGATTTCTAATTTATTTTGAATTCATTTCTGTAAATATGCGCGAGCGAATTTCAGGCTCAGTCGACGATCAGATCCAGCAACTGTTATGCAGAGAAAAAAGACTCAAGAATGAGACAGAAAATCGCGCAAAAACATTCATGCGTTTGAAATAAAATCATTTCAAAAAATAATCATAAATCAAAATCTATACCGATACTTCTTAAAATTGTGGAATTCGGCTCATCGCAGAACTTTTACGGCATCAATATCTCAAAAACGCCAGCAGGTGCGAGAAAATAAAAAAATCAAAATTCGCGCGATTGATTAACAATGAAAATAAAAGTTGGATGAGTGACCTCTAGAAATTGAACAATTGAGCTCATTTTCTAAGAGAATTTGTTTTTCATCAATATCTATAGGAAGGATGACTGGGTGCAACGAAATAAAAAAACGTGCTTTTAAATGAAAAACATTTTAAAAAAATTAAAAGATCAATAAAAGTCGGGGGTGTCACCTATAAATATTAAACAATTAACTCATTGTTTATTTTGAAGAATTTATTTTCATCAATATCGAAAGAAAGCAAAGAAAGCAGTAAGAGCATGTGAATCAAAAAAAAATTGATTGCATCAGTTTAATATATACGTATATTTCTTCTCAGTCCAGCTACTCATATTCGATAAGGCCAGCTTCCAGAGTCCGTATTACAAAGTAGAGTACCATGTTCACATGCTGAAACCTTGACAGTAATATTTTTCGATTAAAACTCTTTGGATTTACATGTTGTCGTTCAGAATGAAATACTAAGCTATTATTTTAAGACGAAATAATTAGAATTTTAAATTCCATTTTAAAAGAATAATTTAACTCTTTCATTTGTTTTGAGAAACTATTTTTTTTTCATCGTAGCCTTTGCGCGGAAAATTCAGTCTTTTCTTGTGATTGGTTTTTTCTAATCAACGAAACGTGACGATTCACAAAACTTATTTCGCAATCATTACACGATAGCTTTGAATGGATAGTGATAAGATTATACAAAATGAAACAGAGCATGTACAAGATTTCAAGTTCGTATATTATTTTTTCAAGCATAGATAATTTCGGAATCACTTGGTATTATGTTTTTCCCATAAATTAAATTAGATTTTAGTATATTATTGCTCGTTGATGTCCACGAGGACAATCAGATTTCGCGAGAGCATTGAAAATCGAGTGAACTATTAACGAATATTCATAAATTGGTATTGATTGAACTGGAATACCGGAAAACCATGCCCATTACAGGCGTTCATTTTATTTTCTATATAACCTGCAAGTACATGAGAAGAACACGAACAAGAGAGAAAGAGAATTCTATGTTGCGTGCCTTGCCGCACATCTCGTTGAATCCACGAGTACGGTCCAGGTCACGCACCGTTGCCAGTGCGATAAAACCAATCACCAAAATAACCGCAGACCACCTCAGCCAGCTTCCCGTCATGAATAGCACGTGGCCTCGACTCTACCGCATACACCCACGTTCGTATGAGCTTCGTGCACAGTAGGTTTGAAATCCATGATCGTATATACACATGCATGTATGTACGTATCATTTATATACGAATCCCATATACCGATATGTAATTGATAAAATATATGTACTGAGAACATGCAAACCTTGAAGACTCCAAAAGTGATAAAAAAATTGCTCTTAACATAAAGAACAATGATTTACTGTAAAAGATTATTAGTATCAGTATATTTGCTTTGAAACGTCAAATGTAATTGTTAAATGACTAACATACAAAATGCAGTTTATATATAAGAGGGAAGATTAATTGAAAACTACCTATCATCAAACCATCATATTGAACAGTTTCTCAACAAAAGCTGGAAGTGCCCAATACTTCCACTTGGAAATCGAAAGAATTTCGCACGCACATGTATCATGTGTGCGCGCGCGCGTGTGTGTGTGTGTGTGTGTAAAAACGAATAATTACTTAATAACATCGTTTTCTTACGTATAATTGTAAATTTTCTCCGTTTTCGCCGATAAACAATATTCCCTCTCGCCATATTGGATATTTCTAGGTTCACTTACGTACTATGATAAAATTTTTACAAGTTTGTACTTAAAAAAAATGATAAAGTCTTACAAGTTGAGAAAGAATTTCATGAGATTTATACGTCAGAATTGACGTTTCGCGGATTTTTCACATTTTGGCCGCCATATTGAATTTGCCATCTTGAATTTCGGAAAAATTCTAATTGAGTTGAAAGGAGCCAACATCTATGCCACCATTTATTACCATTTGAGTAATGTATTAAATTTTTTTCTTGCTCACAATATAGGTTTTTTGGAAAAAAAAATCACGAAAAATCGTGCACTTTTTTGAAAAAACAGGCCATAACTTTTCCGGATCACATCCTAGGTGAAATCTAACTACAGCATTCGGAAGAGGAGATCTCAAACCATCGAAAACGCTACATCTCATATTTTTTCTAGCATTTTTACATAAAAAGTTATAGGGTTAAAAGTTTACGAGAAATTCATGTCGTTTGGTAGAAAAAGAATTAAAAAGCCACAGAGAGGACTTTATCACATTTTAAGAATGTAACATAATAACTAACGTATCGAAAAGTTAAAAAATAGATTAGCCTTTATCAATGTGCTTGACTTGTGAATTTGTTTCGTAGTGCTGCGGGTTTGAACTCTTTTTATTCATATCACTAATATCAGTCTCTTGTACTTTAAAAAGAATATGGTGACTTTTTTAAACATGCAAATAATAAAAATTATAAGTATCCTCAGGTGCACCGAAATCTACGTGGAAAAAAAGTTCAAAACAATGTTACCTACAAATAAACCACGCTTTTCACGAGGGAAAATGGGTAATCAATCTAATATGAGTTTAATATTTTTTTTTTTTCAGTGAAAGTAAAACAATGTCTAAGTAAATTAAGGAAATGAATCTGGATTGAACTATTGCGTCGCAATAAGCCACAGATCGATTTGAAAAACAAAAAAAAACAAAAAAGGTTCGTCACGGATATTCTAAAATAATAGTGTTAACAATTAAATATGAAATCTCATAAGAAATTGACATAGAGTATAATAGTAATTAAATTGGATTAAGAAACAATCACAAAATAAATTGTGCTTGGGTATATGAATGCAATGGGTAATTCACATCCGATTTTATTAGACCCTCATTTTTTTAGATTAAAATAAACGTTACAAGAGTGACATTGATCGATTTTCTTAATACGTGTATTGTACACGTTTGGTTTCGGGGACGGTTCGAGGAGATCTCCCAAAGCCCGCAGTAGGGCAACAGTAATTAGAGACCACCGAGAGAGGATTGTCTAGTCTCGTGACCGCTGAGATATTCCCGCGGTATAGCAGCGGTCACCGAGCACAATCCACACACCCCTGATATCGGTGGCCAACCCTATGCTCCGGAATTAAGGTCGAAGGTTGAAGCTGATAAGGGTGAGATTATACGATCAGGAATTCGTGCTCGCTCAACACAATTCTCTATACACATATATTATTACAACAAATTGCTGTATGGAAATTGTACGATTTTTGTTCACTTTTAATAATCAGCTTAGCAAAAGCTACATTAAAAAAAATCATTCATATGTAAAACTAATTGGCAAATTGGTCTAATGTCTAATTTGAAATTCTCGCCATTGTGCTTATTAATATCAAGTACTGACATGCACGGCAAATTTTAATTATATCACACGCAATTTTTAAATTGATGATCGAAACATTTAATGGCGTGAAAAATTTACCGATTAGTTTAGAAAAGTTTCATGTGCTAAGCAAAAAATTTTATAATAATGTCATTAGCACTCAAATTTAATTGTATATATTAATTTTAGCAATTTTGTATTATCCCTGAGGTCTCATCATTTTAATGACAATTCTTGAGAAATAATTTGTTGAATATTGACTATTAACAATAATTTTAATCTTATAGTAATCTGTGTTATTCATTATTCAAGTCCTTATTCAATTTTTTTGTTTTAGTCAGCATTCATCGATTGACAAAAATAAAAAATAAAAATATTTGTAACTAGCAGAAAGGAGAAGGGCTTTGCTTACTTTTTGCATGCCTTTTACATTCAGATATAACAAAACTTCTTTTTTTTCTCCGATCCAAGCTATCGAATGAGCCTCAAGATGTTCTCTGGTCCTGAACCCAAGCAATAAATAAAAAATAGAAAAAGGTTCCAAAGATTCCAAACATTGAAAAGTATAAATCGATTTCTCCTGATCAGCATTTAGAATATCTTATTTTCAAATTGACCATTTCTGTACCTTTCTCGTCCCGTGAAATATATATTGTTCACTAGATGTGCGAAATCAACCTACATCTTGAATAAATTTCCAAAAATATTCGTTATCGATAATCCTATCAGGAAATGGCTGCCAGTCATTTTCTTCCCGACTTTTCGTCTTTATTAAATTTACTATAAGAAAATGACATCTGAACATTTCTTGAGCGTAAGTAAGTCATCGTGATGTATATTGCTACAGTAAATGAGTAAAGCTCGCGATCTTAAGTCGTGGGAAAGTTTTGGGTAATTTTTTTACCCGGCTGGTCTTTAAGATGTAAAGCAGACTTGAAAATCGTGGCCATTCTTGACTGCAACAGTTTATATCATTCCTGCGATCCGCCATTCCCCTTTCCCTTCGTTGCCGTGCCTTTCGTCTTTCTTGGCGCGTTTATGGTCTGTTTCGACTACACGTACACAAACACACGCGCACTAATGTGTAGGCCATTGGATGCAAAAGAAAATAAAAAGAAGGCAAACGTAGCAGCGGCAAAGCAGGAAAAAGAAATCGTCGGGGCACGGTAGAGTCTTGCCCCAACGATACGAACTCACCCTGGCAACCTAATGGCTTGCATAAAGCGGCCCTAAAATCTTAAAATAGTCCTGTACAATTTATACATCCTGCTGTTGCACCTTCCCTTCGAACTTGTGAATGTATATATTTAAAATTATACAAATGTGTGTATGTATACATAAATATATACATAAGCACTAATTTTCACGTACATTGTACGCATATCGGTAGAAAAGAACACACGTGTCGTTAGGCAGGCTGGTCGCACCCGTTATTAAGGATGTTTCGTCTTAAGACTGTTATTCGAGTTCACTTCAAAACGAATTTCGTAAATATTTGTGGAAAAAAATCAAGACCTTCAGACAGAGATTTACGTTGCGTTATAAACAACGTAAGAAATTAGTATTTATTGACAGTGTAACTAATGTAAATATTAATTACAATCTTTGGTCACTATTTTGATTTAATTTTTTTCTTTTCACAATATAAAACTAATGATGAAAATAACTTTTTATTTTTTGTTCAACGTAAAATTATAAGTGCCGCTATGCATGACAAAAGGAAATACATGATGAAGTGAACTTTTATTTGGAATGTTTTTTTCAACAATGGAAAAAAATATACTCCAAAACCACTCTGGGTGGAGCAGATACCCTTGATTAGATTTGCTGACTATCACTATTGACTCGTTGATAATACCGAACGATAGTATGGCTCTACTTACCATAGTGTACCAAAGTTTGACCGGTTTCCCCACATATGTGTACAAAAGATAGCGCGATGAAACTACCTTTCACGCCCACTTCCGCTCCAAAAAGGATACGCACATTTCTCAAACAAAATTAGTTGCAGTGAACGAAAATTTTCAGAAAACCCAGTCATTGTTCCTTTTCTGGGATTTTTCTGATAAATCCATGTGGAAAAAATTGTTGGTTATTTATTATTATTATTGAATCATCTCTCATCTATTTATAGTCCTCCAGTGACTTTCAGACCGGATCGTCAGAAATAAATCGTAATCACTAATTGCAATTGATTGCTCAACAACACTCAAAGACACGATTTTCCAATAAATAATTCCCAATTTTCCCGCAGTCTGTTAGGCAACGACAAAATTTAAATGGATACAAGTCATCGAGGATCTAATTGTTCTTCGGAGTTTAGCTGAGCAGGTACGAGTCACCTGCAGTAAATCGTCGATACAGATGAGGAAAGTGAGTGGATATAAACACCATGAGAAGTTACAGTGACACGGAGATTGGAAGCTTTTCGGGTCACGATAAAAATACGATTTTGATAATAAGAGTAACAGAAGGAAAGGGATATTGCATAGGGCGAACCGTTTGCTAACTCAAGCATGAATAATATAATAGCATTGATGCCGGTCAATTGTAACTGAGGGAGAAAGTAGGACAATAGTATCGAAGGTGGGAGAGAAAGAGATAATAAAAGAATCATAGTATGCAGATCATGAAACCTGAATGGAAATGGTTAATCGAGAAAATTCATTTAATAATGGAGGCGTGATTTAACAAAAAGCTGCTCTAAAGCCTTATGACACGACGAATCAATATCCGCACTAAAATATTGAAATTTATCATGAACGAACGAAAAAGATCATAATTCATTCATATTTACATAACTTGTCATACACATTTTCTGGAAATGTCATTTTTCGATTGTTTTCTATTTACGCAAGCAAGTGTAAATAATATTGAAGAACTTTATGAGAAAAAGTATTTTGGGACGACCATTTCCTTGTCGTGTCTTTTCACTGAAATGTTCGAGGTCTGTTTATTTTTCTACATTCTCTGGAGGCTGATGATGGTAGTGGTGCAAGCGCCTCTCTCTGTACACCGATTGAGCTTACAATTTGTAGTTAGAAATACGGTAGAGCCGCAATTGCCCGGACATAAAACCAACCGACGAAAAATATTTTGACCCACCCCTTGTTCTCTCTCTTTTTCCCTTCGTTCTCATATATACATATATATTGTCCTCTCACTCTCTCTTTCTCTCTCTTTTGTCTCCCCTTCTGTCGCTCTATTTCTCTCCGACTCTTTTTCTTTTTATTGCTCTCGTTTCACCGCTTCGTCCCTGCTGTTCTATCCACCGTCCCTTGGTCTTATCTCCTCGCTTTTCCACGAAAACCCTTCGCTTCCAAGGAGCTTCCCCTTTCCCCAATGATAATCCAGTCACGAAGGTCCCATTTCCACCCCTCGTAGGAAAGTCTCGCCCACCATCCGGACACGTAGCTCGCGGAGTTTCTATATCCTTATCCTTTTCCTCCTTCTACTATTATGCTCCTCCATCCCTTATACTTTCCCTTCGCCTCGTCACCAGCAGTGCCAGCCAAAGCCAGTGCCTGTTCCATACTCGTTTGCGCACAGTTCGCTTGGTTCTCGTAAAATAATTTTCAAGGAGGGTTACACGCTCCTTCCATACTCGACTCCCTTTTTGGATTCGTTTCAACCCCACACGCACCCTTCTCGCTGAACGTTGGCTGTTTTTCTCGAAGATTGTTTATTCCTTGTGGCTGTGAAACCCCATCGTTACAGCGCCCCCGCATGTCGCTCGTCTATCCCACGTAACCCCTTCGATTTCCTTTGCCTCCTACTGACTAACCCCTTTAATAGAGCTACATGGCAATCACGATGAACATGCTGCGCTCCTTTGGAATGACCTTGAAAAGGTACAGTTGCGTTGATAAAATTGATCCTGTAATTTTCTAATAGAGATTTCCGGCACATCTGTCTCATCAGAAAATTCTTTAGAAATAGGAGTATACATATTTCTTCCTTCTTCAATACAAATAATTTAAATGTAAATACAAAATTGCAATGATGGAACTCCTTCTTTGATTATTTCCGTCTCCCCCCTCCTTCCCCCCCGCCCTCCATCCCTCTCCCTCTCCCTCTCCCTCTCTCTCCCTCTCTCTCCCTCTCCCTCTCCCTCCACTCCCTCTCCCTCTCCCTCCCCTCCCCCTCCCCTCTCCCCCCTCCCCCCCCCCCCCCCCCCCCCCTCTCTCTCTCTCTCTCTCTCTCTCTCTCTCTCTCTCTCTCTCTCTCTCTCTCTCTCTCTCTCTCTCTCTCTCTCTCTCTCTCTCTCTCTCTCTCTCTCTCTCTCTCTCTCTCTCTCTCTCTCTCTCTCTCTCTCTCGGTTTCTCTAAATTCATAGTATATTCATGGTTATAATTATGATAAAGACACAAATCTTTTTAATGTGTTAAACTTCGTTATATCTATATATGTACAGCCGTATAGAAAAGTTTCATTTCCAAAAATACGTCTCCAACATTAATTAAACTTGCGTTGCGTTCACTCATCTTTATTCGCACATGAGTTGGAACTGTTGAAGTGAAACGGATAAACAGTTGCTGGAAAGAGTCTCCTCGAACTAAGAAGACTTCGACCGGTCAGAGCTGGATTGACACGTGTGCAAGTGGCCCATATATATGGGGCATTCCACGCCAAATTGACCTACGTCAGACCCTTCCATTCTTTGATTTGGCTGAAAATGTTATATGTTATATGACCCATTAAAAGAAGCTATCTTGATTTTTTTCAGATTTTTTTGTTCATACACTTGTGAGATATGATTTTTTGACAAAATTTGATGTTTTTTCTTCAAATGACTGTAACTCTCTTAAAAATCGACCAAAACGAACTTTTTTTTTTTAGAACAGTTGGGTTTTCACCGTACTGGTAGAAAAAAAAAAAATACGAAAGAATAATTAATATTTGTATTCCGCATTTTTTCTCAATTTAAAGCAATTAAAAAAAAAAAAACATTGGTTTTAAGATGTTTGCCAATTTTTATTTTTTTCAAAAAATTCACAAAAAAACTTTGACCAATTATATAATTTTTGAGACCAGTCTCATGGTGGGTAGATTTTTCCTTATATTTTTTTCTTATTTTGAAAAAAAAATCATTTTTTTCCGTCAATTTGGACCAAATCGAACTATTTTTTCGATATTTTGTTTCACACCAACATTTCTAATATAAAAAAAGTCTTATTTGGTACAAATTGACTAAAAAAAATGAATTTTTTTTTATCTAAGTAAAGAAATATGAAAAAATATCTCTCCACGATGGGACTGGTCTCAAAAATCATTTAATTGGTGAAGGTTTTTTTTATGAATTTATTGAAATAAATCAGAAGTGTCCAACATCTTAAATTTAATGATTTTTGCTTAAACATTGAAAAAAATACAGGCCGATTTTCAATTATTATTTTATAATTTTTTCCAAAAGTTTGGTAAAAACCTACATTAAAAGAAAGTTCATTTTGATCCAAATGACTGGAAAAAAAATGAAACTTCTTTTCAAAATAAGATAAAAAATATATAAGAAAAAATCTGCCCACGATGAAACTAGTCTCAGAAATCATTTCATTGACCAAAGTCTTTTTGTGTATTTTTTTGAAAAAAATAAAAAAGGGCAAACAACTTAAAACCAATGTTTTTTTGCTTTAAATTGCTTAAAATTGAGAAAAAATACGGAATACAAATATTAATCATTCTTTCGTATTTTTTTCTAATAGTACGGTGAAAAACTAACTTTTCTAAAAAAAAAAGTTTGATTTGGTCGATTTTTGAGAGAGTTACAGTCATTTGAAGAAAAAAACATCGAATTTTGAAAAAAAAATATATCTCACAAGTGTATGGATAAAAAAATTGGAAAAAAATCAAGAGAGCTTCTTTCAATGGGTCATACAACATATAAAATTTTCAGCCAAATCAAAAAATGGAAGGGTCTGACGTAGGTCGATTTGGAATGGAATGCCCCATATGTATCCTATATATGCCCTCTTGGAACGATCGAGCATGCTTGGACGATAAGAAAAAATAGATAGCTTTGCGGGATGTTCCCTGTAATATGTTCATTTTTCTAGAAAGCAGATAATATACGGTGAAATAAATATTTACAAAAGTTACTAAACAAATTGAGATCTCGTAAAGCGTATCTCATAAAAAATTGTGAAACCCCCAAAAAAATTATCAAATGAATTCAAATTCCATAAATGGTGACACTGTCATTCTTGCAAAAAGTTCAGTTGGGACTTCACAAAAAGTTACTAAATAAACAAAGACCTACTAAAGCGTATATGGCCAAGTATATGGAGCATTGTAAAATTTTATAAAAGCTCCAAAAACTGTTGAAATGAATTCCAATCCTCTAGTTAACGAGTAATAACATAACAAATTATTCTACGATGGTAAGATGCAAGAATTTGAAAGTATAATTAGATTCAGAAACGGTTACTACTGGAATTGTGATCTATAAACGCAAATATTACCACGAACGTCGGGTTTCATTATGTCCATTGTGTAATTACCGTCTTATAACAGCAAATTATTTCAGGATTCAAATGTATAAGAATTCTAAGGCTAAATTATAGTAGAGTATAATTTGATTGGTAACAATTTGATGAAAGTTTACCATCGTATGATGAGCAGATTCGCACAGAGTATTTATCCGGCCCACAAAATTTGAGTAAAAGTTTTGCGAGAATGAAATTGTCACCTTTTGTGCAATTTAAATTAATTTGATTATTTTGTTTGGGGGGTTTCAAAATTTTTTCAGGTCCTGATCATTTTTGGCAGGATTAAACTTATTTCGGAACTTTTTGAGTTAAATAAATGAGATTATTTTTTAGCACAAAGACAGAATATATGCGTACACAAAATACATTCAGTCGTATACGATATACGTGAGTCCATACGGTATTCATCAAAGGAATGAAACGAAGGTGTTGCTTTAGAAATTATAATCATACCGTCAATTGTAGAATTCTTCATAAAAAACATATTCTATTCACGATTACAATATTTTGTATGTCATTTAGTCGCGTGTTATTTTTTTTCTGTGTTATTCATGCTCTGTGTTATTTTTGTTTTGTGTTATTTTTGTTCTGTGTTATTTTTGCATGTTATTTTGTCGCGAGTTATTTTGACTTGATCTTATTTGGACGTGTTACCGTGCGAAAAATTTTACGTGGTTATGACCAATAAGCTGCTAACAACCGTGAATGATGTTAAATAAATGAGTTTTCCGCAATGGATATAGCTATAGCATTCATTTTTTTCAACTCCCAACTGCCCGCACGTGAAAATGGACGGAAGTTAAGCGTTTGACCGTGATCAGCTGATTTTGAAGATTTTTTACAGCCGACTGTTTGCAAAAACGACAAGAAATATCTTAACAAAAATTTGTGCATATATTATTTTACCAATCAACTATGTTTTAGGCTATAATTTAATGCGATCATGTGTATATTCAATTAAGGGGCCAGTCCACTTTGGAGCCACGAAAAAAAGGCTATTTTCGCGATTTTTTTTGAGGATTTTATAAAAGATATGAATATAAAAGTTGTTGGGATTGATAAATAAAGTCTTGAAATACATAAAAAAAAATTAATTAATTTTTATTCATTGTTAAGTACAAAAACTATAGTTTAACATAACGCCTCAAAAATAGGTGGGCTAGGTAGCTCCATCACAACTCGGCAACGGCTTATCTGAAACGAAAAAATCAAAGTCCATTAGATTCAGTATGACAGCAGCTACAAAATGACCCTCAGATATAAAGTTTTATTAAAAAATAAAAAAATGGCAGATGAAAAACGAAAAAAGTAAAAAAAACGCTTTATTTTCGCAGTTGTTCACAAAAAAAAGAGTAAAAATCAAAATTTTAAAACCATCGAGGGTCATCTTGTTGCGAATCATGTTTACAATATGTGGTTCAAATTTCAAATGAATCGGTTTATTAGTTTTAGAGATACGATGGAGCTAGATTTTGAAAACGTTGTTTCGAGAAAAACACGTTTGAGTGCGCTATACGCTCAGGTAGACAAATGAGGTCCTGACGTTCAGGTAAAAAAAAAATACTTAGAGAGCTCGGATTGTCATAAAATTTTGACACAATATTTCTGAATGTATGTACTTTCGAAAACAGTAAAAAAAATCGATTTTTTCAAATTTTCAAAGTGGACTGGCTCCTTAAATATTTTAACAAACTAAAAAAAGCTAATATGGATTCACTAGAAAAAAAAAATTGTAGCCAAAAATCATAATCGAATTCAAAAGATGTCGGGAGACATCTCCTCCATTTTGTGTTCATGGTTCTGGAGACGTCTCCCAACATCCCCTGAATACGATTATGATTTTTGGTAACATATATTTTTTTTTCTAGTCAATTCATATTAGCCAAAAATCATAATCGAATTCAGGGGATGTCGAGAGACGTCTCCTCCATCTTTTGTTCACCGTTTTAGAGACGTCCCCCGACATCTCCTGAATTCGATTATGTTTTTTGACTACGTACTTTTTTTTTAGTCAATCCATATTAGCTGCTATAATTTTTTTTAAAATTATTCTCTTGTAGACTTTACAGATCCGAAAAATGAAATTATAAGGGTAACCGAGTGAATTATTTTCATCGTTTTCATAAGTTTTTTTATTTTACTTTTTTTGTTATTTTTTGTTGTTTTAATTTTTTTATTTTGTGATTTTCATTGATTTTTTTAGTTTCATTTTTTTATATTTTTCCAGTATAAGGGAGACCGGGGCTTTTTAAACTTTTGCTTGTAAAAAAGAAGGTAAACAACATTCAAAAGAACAAATCGTTATTCTGAATAGAGGGTTTACTCCACTATCTCAGATAATTATTTCAGATTTTTTATGGAATACTGAGTAGGTGATTTAATCGTTTTTTTGGAAATCTGTTTTTGTATCAACTAACCCCAGTTGTGGAGTAAGTTCATTCGTGGTAAGGGGCAGGTTAAGTATAGTACGCATTTCACTGATATTTACAACAATTAGTGAAATAAGTCAAACAAAAGGGATGCTTACCAATATTTTATATTTAAAGAACGCAATAAATTGATATATAACAATTTATATAAACGAAATTATTGATGATTATCAAATTAGCAAGGAGTTTACTAGTATAGCCATATATATGCATATCCATGTTATAGAGTAATTCTATATTGTAAGAAAATGTATTTTGTTGAATGCAAACAAATTAGAAATAACACTATTAATATAGGGTTGGCTAACACATGAGTCAACTAACCCCATATCAATGTGAGCTTACCAATCCCGCACGATTTTTTTAGAAACAAAAAGCCTGAATTTTCGAAAATCTTTTTTTTGCTTTTCAACGACGTGTCTCTTCGACGTGCCGAAGCACGCGAATAAGCGAGAGGTTACAATGAACATAATAACATGCACGTTTTTACGTTCAATTGTTTGAGTCTATTGTGAGTTGGTCAACTTACACTGAAAAGCCAATTTTGTTGAAGCAGTTAAATATTTTGTTGGATACGATCAACAAAACTATTTCGTCTAGGCAACAAAGTATTTTATTGTTTCAACGAAGTTTCGTTTCAGTTGAACGAAGTTTTGTTGAAACATTGAAAATTTGATTGCTTGGACAAAATAATTTTGTTGAATACGTCCAACAAAATATTTGAATATTTCAACAAAATTGGGTTTACAGTGTACCCTGATGGTCAACTAGCCCCGGTCTCCAAACTTGGGTTTATGATAAAACGTCAAGAAAGAAAAAAGTTTTATTTCTTCATTTTAAACGCATTGGAATTTTTTCAGATTTAAAAAAAAAACAATTTTTCTATCTATTTTTGGTTCAAATTCTGATGAATTTATTCACGTATTTCGAGTGCTATGGAGTTGTGATAAAATATGAAGAAGGAAAAAAGTTGTACTTTTCAATTTTGAGCGCATTGGAGTTTTTGTAGATTTTTTTTCGAAAGTGGTTTCTTCGACGAGACCAATATCTAATTGGTAAATAAATAAATTAATCTACCAAAAATCTACAAAAATTCCATTATGTTCAAAATTGAAAAATGCAACTTTTTTCTTCTTAGATATTTTAAGACAACCCCATAGTTTTCAAAATACGCGAATCAATTTATCACAATTTGAACCAAAAATAGTTGAAAAAAAAAATTGTAAAAAAATCTGAAAAAATTGCAAAGCATTCAAAATGAAGAAATAAAATGTTTTTCTTTCTTGACGTTTTATCACGAACCCTGTCGTTTTCAAGTTACGGCAATCAATGTACCTGAGTTTCGACTGAAAGTCGATGAAACAACAAATTTCGGAAAAAAATCTGAAAAAATTCTAGTTAACTCAACAATCACAGGCACAACTTTTTACTCCCTTGAGATCTCCTTTTAAACCTAATAGTTCTCGTGTTGAGTAGAAATTTCCAAATTTTGTCTTTTTTCGCCAAAAACAGAATAACTTTGCGAAAAAAATCGCACTGCACTTTAAACAAAAATAAAACTGAAGCTTAAGCTTCCCCCTTTAAGGATCCGATCAAGGAAATGGAAGGAAATTTTTTTTTCTAAAAACACGGTCCAACTGTAAAAGAAAAAAGACGAAAAACGGTCATATTCAAAATGACTTACTGGTCGTAGAAAAAATCATGGATTTTCAAACAAGCAGAATGAAGCTAAATTCTTCCCCTTCAAAATGCCGTTTATTAAACTTGTTTATATATATTACCGGCGAAATAGCATTAAAAACAGCGCCGACACTTTTTCGAACTTTTGTCCAGAAACTTTTCGACGCTAGTATATATACGCACATTCATGAACCGTTGGCTGCTCATACTCATAGTTAGTATGTTCAAAGTACTCAAAATACACTGACAGTACTACCAATTTTTCATGTCGAATATCACACTTTCGTAAAAATGCCAATCAGAATAATGAGTTGCTACGACCGACCAGCTGCTAGAAGCCGCAAACGTCATCAAATGAATGAGATCTGCGTACTGTATTATAGCTACACCATTGATTTTTTTAAAGAGAAAAATATAAATGCCCCCGTTATATTTGTCAAGACGGAGAAATTTGTGTAAAATACTAATTTAAAGTTTTAAAAGTATGAACACGGTCCTTGCTGTATATACATTCGCGATAGTTGTCATCGTGTCTTTGTTCTTTTCAAACGAACATGTACTTGGCTATCACGAATCTTAATGATGCAGTTTTATGCATTTTCCGGCGATAAAGCTCGTCTTTTGCGCCTTAAAAATATTTTTCAACCTTTTCCATATTATATATCGGTGGTGCTTGGGAGAAGCATAACATGAACATAGTAATATGGATTGAAACTTATCACGTTTCTCCAAAACAATACAGATATAGATGCAACAGAATTGATCATCCCCAAAAAATATTATCCAAATACGAGGGTAACGAGAACATTTCATTGCAGCATGACTTTTTGAAAGCTTCTTGGGGATAAAAGTATAGGGTATGGAGTCTTGGAGAAATTAATTTCGTGTGCTGTAGAATCCGAAAACTCCGGCGATGTTACGCTGTAGATCTCATTGGAAAGACTAACGTAATCTCTCTTTCTCGGGTGCTGTTACCTTCAACCCTAACCGAGCCAACATCTTTCAACGTCCTCTTTTCTCTCTTGCGTAATCCTCTTTTCCCTCTTACATGTTCACCATAGTCTTC
Organism: Rhimphoctona megacephalus; assembly: GCA_963989365.1. Lineage (NCBI taxonomy): Eukaryota > Metazoa > Arthropoda > Insecta > Hymenoptera > Ichneumonidae > Rhimphoctona > Rhimphoctona megacephalus. The sequence goes on from OZ022420.1 coordinate 19,286,649, forward strand.
ACTATGGACTTTTTCTTCGTGCACATCGCCATCTTTATTGCTCATGCAGTGAGGCAAAAACGAGAGACGCAGAAAGCAGCAAAACCACCCTTCGCCGATATATAGATATGTATACTCGTTCTGATTCTATGTAACTCCTCCACAACCACGTCATCACAAGCAGCGACGCGCCATTCGACCCAAAAGCCCAACTACCCCAGGACTTCAGTGAAGATGGCTCTTGCCCGATTTTTAGCTTCTATGAAAAATCTCTGTCCTGTCAACGTATGTTCAAAATATACCTGCAATATTCGGTATTCTTGATCTATATTTGTTGAAAATATATTAAACTATATTACGACATTCGGACAAAGTCTTGAAACGTTCACGAGAAATTTAATCGAGAAGAAAGAAATAATTGGGCAGAAATGCATACAAATACTATACATAATGAGATATTGAAATAGTTGGAATCAAGTAAAATAATAATTTATCTCAAAAATGCATTCTTTGACTGTCTTACTCCAGTAAAATAATTTTATTACATGCTCTCAGTCGTAAACAATGGTTTGAAATATTATACTTGCTTGTCGCATTTTAAATGTGTTTTTCTCTGCATATATATATATATTGCTTTAAGTTTTTCAACTCCATATTGCATGCAGCAAACATATGAGAGTTTTCGGTATGCCTTAGCTAAAGCACTCCATATGTCCATCTCTTTGGTCAGTACAGGTGGCGGTTGAGTTTAACAGAAGAGAGAAATAGACAAAGCGGGAGAGAGAGAGAGAGAGAGAGAGAGAGAATCTCGTAAAATTAATATCTGCCCGTGGCGTCAGTGCGCGTGTTAGATATACTATATATAGACAAATATATATATATATGTATATATATAAATGAACGTCGAGGATCGGAGAACTCTCCACTCGGACACGTTCCTCTTTCTCGTATCCTTCCACCTTCCGTCGTTTTCCACCCCATCCGCCCTAGAGCCGATCTCGTTGCTTTCCCACCAACCTTCTCTCTCTCTCTCTCTCTCTCTCTCTCTCTCTCTCTCTCTCTTCTGTCTCCTCACCCTCTTCCAGCTCCTCGCTTTTCCAACTCTCTATATATGGCTCAAACCTCTCCCTGTAGAGAGCTTTCTCTGGCAACGTAGAACGTAGTCCTTTCCCCGCAACTCTTCACAACCCCCTGGCTTGCTACAAGCCTGTAGCCACCCTTCGAGTTCACCCAACCTCTAGCAGAGCCGATTCAGGCCCCAAAGGACTCCTGGACTCGGCGACGGCGAGTCGGCGAGGTAGAGAAGCGAAAGAGAGTACACCGGAGGTGGGTGGAGGGTGAAGGGTACAGAAGGGAAGTTGGGTTTCATCTCGCGTGGTTCGGGCGGCGAGAGGCGAGAGGATAGTATGAGAGAAACGACGAGGGATATAACGCGGGCATCGTAGAGAAGGAGAAGAACAGAGATACGAAATGGGAACGAGAGAGAAAGAAAAAGCAGGATAGAGAGGAATACAAGCAGCAGGGAGAGTAGAGATGAGGGTATGAGCGAGGGAAAAGACTAGAGCACCAGAGAGAGGGTTCTCTGAGCAGCACCAGCATAGAGCCAGAGGGAGCGAAAGCACAGCTCTAGAGAAAGCAGGAGCTGGAGCAACGAGAAAGAGGACGAAGGGAATGAGTGAGACTTTCGTAATATAGGATGGTCCGTGCGGTGAAACGGCTCTCCCGAGCCGACCTCCTTCGTCCTTCCACATATAAACACTCTTCTACTCTTGCTTCTCTCCTATGCTTATCTCTTTGCCCTTCTCTCTTCCTCCCACCGTCGATTTTACTCGCACTCGCTCGTACACGCGCTCTCAGCGAAAACCCACTCGCACCGTAGCACGTATAAGGGCGCTTTCGCCTACTCCACAGCATATATCCCTCTGGCACCACACGCACACAAACATGCATGCACACAAACAAGTACATCGTATCTATAGCAGACTTCTACCTACATAGTAGTGGATATGTGCTCGACTAGCGGGATGTGCGATGCCACCGGAGTTTTTCCTTCTCTCTAGCGTCCAATGGTACGAGAGAGGGATGCGACATACTAGTGAACCTCGAGGCATATAGAAGAGAGCCTGCGACCAGAGACTACGTACTGCGACGGTGACACCAATCCCCTTCCCCGTCATGAAAAAGATACGGAAATCTAACCCAGCTCACAGAGAATAGAGAGGCCCTATCCGGGAAAGACACTTTTTCCCTATCTGCTGACTCCCATGTACATTCCTCTCCCACAACCTATCTCCCGTTTTTTTTCATCACCCTATCTATATATTTTGCCACGACACTCAACGACCGGAGACGAGAGTCTAAGTCTTTTCCCGAGCTGTTCAACGATTTGCACTCATCCGAACTTTTCGTTGCTTCAAATCGGGATTCTAGCGTCGTGTATTTTTTCTTCATTTTGTGTAACAGCGAATTTTCTCTGCTCTGGAAGAAGAAACGGAAGTTCGCAGCACGTCGACTTGAGGAGTGGTACGCACTATCCCGAAATTAAATTTCGAATTCCTTCTTCGATCCCTACGAGGAAAGTGGGATCTATTTATCTAGCTAGACGTTCACGAAGATGTCCTCCATTGGAGCTTCAATGATATTTCTCGGCTATTTTATTTTGCTCTATATATACATGATAACTATGTATGTAGCAAGCCTGTAACAAATCGTAAAGTAGAACATTTCAAAACGCTCCACGTCCCGGCTTGGTATGGATCTTGCCAGGGTTTTGAACCAGGTCCCGCGATCCTTTGTAATCTTGTTTAGAAAAGATCTTGCGGAGAGGCCTTAGCCCCGTGACGTCATGGAGCAAAGGTGGAGAAAGAGGCAGACGAGCTGGGCAAGCTGGGATCTTGGTCGGAAAGCCTAAACCCGTATACTTTCCAACATAGTATATATATACGTATACTATACAGCGTGTGGTCACGTTGTTACTCAACCGTACACCCCACATATATATAAGATCATAGTAGCACCCTCATCGCGAGTATAAATCACAATAGAAGCGGAAAGTGGCATGGAGAACTTCTCACCAGGGATATGTTCTTAGTGTATATTCTTCCTTTCGTCCTTTCCTGAATCTCCCGATATCCACGATCCTTACTAGCTCACCTCCTTGTGCTTCCGATACTCGCCTTCAAATGTACGATGAAGAAAAGAACCCACATGTCACCCTCCAGTCACTCCTGGCAAAGGCCTCGTACATCTCTCAAGCTTAACAGTGATAACAGAGAGAAAACCTCAGATTTGAGAAAACCCGAGCACTCATTGATGCGTTGCTAATGTGGAAGGGAAGGTAGAAACGTGTGTAGGGAAAGTGGAAGAACATGAGGATAATAAGATGGCAGAAGAGAATCGAAGAAGTATCTCGGCACAAATGTATTTCAACAATGTAACAAGTATATCGGGTGTCCTACCACTAATGCTTATCCTCGTAAACTTAAACTTAAGACCGAATTCGCAGCCGAAAAGTTTAATAGCGATTTTAAATCTGATCTTTTAATATCAAAACCATACTGTCAAAACAGTTAGAGACAGCGTAAAAATATATAGGACCAATCTTGAAGTATATAAAATTTCCTAGAAATAATCACATAGTAAGCATTGTTATCTGTAGACCTTTGTCCTCAAAGCAGCTCGAGAAATGAGCTGACTTCCAAGGGTTACGCCTAAACTGAGCAGGCCTATGGTTCTTTTATTCGGTTTCACGACGCAACTAATAAAAATAAGAAACTATCGTATTCAATGATTTCCTTATAGAAAATTCCATTCTCCACACATTCTTCTGGCTCTATCTCTAACTATTTGCCAGTGTACACGCCAAAAGTACATGCGTTGATCAGCACTTGCACTTTTAACGCGCACGCCGGCAAATAGTACATTAATCATTTTTAACCCATCAGGAGGGAATCAGATCAAAGAATGGCATAATCCTTATCGATTCTATATTTGATCTCAAACTTTAGTTTACGTATAACCATGAGTGGTAGGATACCCGGTATTATAAATCTGTAGTAAGCACCAAAAATAATAGTTTTCTCGTACTATTTACCGACATTAGTAGGTTCGATTTAAAGCTTGAGCAGTTTTATTAATTCAAAATGCAAATGGTACTTTAATAATTTCTAATTCTTCAGGAGGGAATCAGATCAAAGAATGGCATAATCCTTATCAACTCTATATTCAATCCTAAACTTTAGTTAACGTGAATAACCATGGGGAAAAATAATATTCTTTTTCTCGTACTATTTACCAACATTGGCAGGTTCGATATAAAGCTTGAACAGTCTCAGTTATCAAAAATGTTTAAAAAACTTTTTAAAAAATCAAAATTCATATCGCCAGTTTTTATACTATAGTTTATATAATTATAGTAATTATAAGGTCCTGAAATTTCAATATGATCATTGATTGTCTTCAGTCTATTGCTATATACGACGCGTAGCTTTTCATGTTCACTCTGATTCTGCCGCTAGATATGTTTTACGGTGTACCGTATAAGTCATAGTTTTATCTTTTATGTAATATACGAATTCGTACCAATCCCTACTTGCCGCAGTGTGATCTTTTCAAGAGTGCAAAATGACAGAAAAGTTGGGTGAGAAAGGAAAAAGGGTAGCTATCAAGAACCTCGATTTACCAACTACTATATTCGACACACTATACACCTGACAATACCGCGTATATCTGTATTTTTCATCTGCAAGACCTTGAGATACATGTATATGTGACTACGAGAGAATGCAGCTACAGATCTAATACAGGGTAATATACGAGTTGAGCTACATGAATGTATCCCAGTATCTGGGTGCTGGGTGAGTGTCTGGCCGTTTCATGGTGCTGCAGACCATTTTCTTGGAGTTTAAGGGTATATGCGAATGTCGGAGTAAATGTGTATGTGTATGTGTACCAAAAAGACGAAGAAGGACAGAAACGGAAAGGTATAGAGGACCGTAGGGGTAACTCGTAGGACGCGCCACTATGGCATACGGACGAGCGACCACGGGTTACGAGAGACCAAAGAAAGGAGCGGGGTGGTTAGATACCACTGAGAGAAGGGAGGTGGGATGAAAATACCAAGCCCTCCCTCTACTTCTTTTATACCCTGAGAGCTTGGCCCCTTTTGGATCTCCCAGCTTCGTGCTGTTCTCTGACGACCACCGCCGCGCTCCATCGTGCTCGTCTTTCGTATCTTCCTCTCCCTTAGAATCCACGTTCATCCTCCTCCTCTTCCTTTTTCTTTGCTTGCTCCCCTAGCCTCCCCAACCTATCTCCCTGTCAGCGAACCCTCGGACCGTCCTTATTCTCCTTCAGCCTTTGCTCGCTCCGAGTGTCTCGATTCCGTGCTGATGCCGACCAAGTCTCTTAGGTTGGGTTTTCCAGCCCCACTGGCTCGCCATTTCGTTCTCTCTTGCGATTCCCCGTCTCTCTTCTTGCACCCGTACTCACTCACCCAAGCACTATGCCTCGCACCCTCTTTCATTGTCGGCCAGGTTCTCCCATTTCTCTCTCCTTCCCACCGCCCCTAGATCGTCCAGAGTAAAAACCCACCAGCCGCTTTCTCAACCCCTCAATTTCTTTCGTTCTTCGCCTCTCTCTCTCTCTCTCTCTCTCTCTCTCTCTCTCTCTCTCTCTCTCTCTCTTTCTATCTCTCGCTGACTGGACGAAGGTAATAGTGTCCGAGGGTAGCTGCTCCCTGTGGGCGGTTGAACCAACCGACCATCTCACAGTTATATATCCAAAGACCACTCTCAACAATGTAGGCGCGGGTTATTTCTCAAAATTATATCCAACGATTGCCACATGCTTTACTCATATCATTCCAATTTGCTAATACTTTTAAGAATTAATCGAAATCGGACTAATCTATTTATGGAAATATTGAAACAATTTCGAACCACTTTTGAACTGTTAAAAAAAATCTCTTTAACTCAATAGATCTGTACTTTCATTCAAAAGTGTCCATTAATTATATAATGTTTCATTAAACCATGTCGTTCAACGATATTATTTCTTCAGATCGATCACGCATGTAAGAGCTCTCTGATGAAGGGAACGAAAACTACTCGGACGAGATTTACAGGGATCGAGGACTTGAAACCATCAGTATATAGCTGATATCTTTCTCTTTCACTATCTCTAGCTCTTTCTCTTTGTATAGATGATATACAGAGTGTCCCTTCCATCTTATACTTTGCCACACCCGAGGCTCAGAGTCTTCTCAGACCCTCGCCTAACTATACTTTTCCTTACTTCTGCCGCGTCTCTTGCAATCGCGAAAAGCTGGAATAATACGAAGCGACCGTCTCCAGTAGCAAAGTGGGGCCGAGTGGAGTGAGAAAGATGAACGAGGACATTGGGAGGGTTGCTTGACGGGAGGGAAAAAAGTGGACGAGGAGAGCCAAGAAAGGCTTCCAAAGCTAAGGGAGCTTTGAGGGTCACGTCAGGGAGAAAATACGTAAGAACGACCAGTAGAGGGCGGCTTGACATAAAAAGAAATTTTTTTTTCAGACTCCCGTGGCCATGATTCGAAGAACGGAATAAAGAATATATATGTTGGGGAGGGTTTGTAGGACAAGTATATGTGTATATATATTTATATCCAACCCTCTTACTGTACCTTTTGATTTTTCCAATACAGCTATAACTTCAATTTTCATTCCTGAATCGAATCCCTCAAAAAATTGCACCTCTTGAGGTTGGGTTAAGGTGCAAAACCCCTATCATAGACGATACCTCGAGGGTGCAATAAAAGCCAATCAAAATCTTTTTTTTTTTTGATTAAATGGATTTTGTATATTGACCAGAATAAACAATCATCGAGAATCGCAAAAACGAACATGAAGCCGTAATGTGTTTTATTGAGTATTCCTACATTAATTTTATGTCTTTCTTTGAGGAAAGTATCATCAAACAACAAACACCAATAATATCCGGAATGACGTTAAAACAGAACATCCTCAGGACATTGACACTGCGTTAGTAATACTTGGGTAATACTCAAATTATGTTTGATTTAAAAAAAAAACGTTCAACCCCCATACTGTATTCAGTGGTGTCTTTTGCCGCATAAATAATTGTGTTAACATCAGACACGAGAGAGTGTGCAAAAACGGATAGAGATGGAAACAAAGAGAGGGAAAGAGAGAAGGAGATAGCACTTTCCCTTATTGTGAGTTTCGCACGGCACGCTATATATATTATTGGAGAACGCCGTAGGGAATTTTGTCAACTCTCTTTCAAACTCCTGGATACCTCGTACTTTCCAGCTTTACTGTATCCTTATGGGGAGTTGCGAATTGGGGGGAAGGGGTCTTGTCCCTCACAATTTTGGTAGGAAGACTCCGCGTGTATCTCAACGATTCTCTCTTCTATTCACTTATATAACAAACCATGTATATATTATACACATATATACATATAGATATGGATATTACATGTATATAAATATGTATACCGATTACTATGACCAAATTTAGCAGGTTCGATTCCGATCGATGAAAACGCAATCGGTATAAGAGTGTAGAATGCAAGGGTTGAAGCTGGAATGAAGAGAAGAACGTGACGTTCCCCAGACAGGGTACAATGTCGAAGGGATGCAGAAACTGAGGGAGATGATACTCGACAGATCCGGATAACTATACATATATATGTAGGTAAGTGTGCGTGTATGTGTGTGCAACAAGAATTGGAGTTTGCAGGAAGAAGAGGATTGTACGCGCTCGAGCTAAGTTTCTTGTTAGGGTCCAGACATGATGGCGCCTCAGCGTTTACTAGACATGCCTATCTGTCCCTATTTCACCCTCTTCGTCTCTTTCTATCACTCGGATCTCCATCGTATCACTTGGTCTCATTCGAACCCAAAACTCTCGAGGGTTCGAAATGCTGGTCTTGCTGATGTTGGCTTTGGATGTTCGACCGCGGTTTAAGTAAATCGAAGGATATACCAGAGCAGCTATGAAACTTGCGTAGCCAGGTTTTCGATGGTACATAACTATTCCGTTAGATCTTGTGATGCAATATAGCCTTGCGTCTATAGAAGCCGATCTGACAGTCTTCAACCAAGAGTTGTACATTTGGTAACGTAAGGTCTATATCTCTTGCTCTGTATCTCATTCTCTCTCTCTCTCTCTCTCTCTCTCTCTCTCTCTCGCTCTCTCTCTTTCCCTTGCTTCTTGTTGTCCTATAATTGTTTCCACCTAATCTCCGAATTGAGGTCTTCGTACGAGCCAGAGAGTCAATGACAATGACGACGACGAGCTACCACGAACTTAGGCATCCATGCGAACCTCACTGTGCCGATCTCTCGAAACTCTCAACCATGTATACACGCATATATGTGGTAGAGATTTAGTTTCGTGTTGTGCGACTTACAGAGCGAGGGCTCGCACATTAGCTCATTTTGTTGGACATTACTCGAAATGCAAGGTTTTAGTCACTATAGGAACTCAAATATATTGTAAGCCATTCGTTCACCCTGTGCTTAATAGAATACAAATTAAAGGCACCAGGAAAAAGACAACCCGTCGATATTATTGATTATCACATGTTTTCTTTTATACTCTTAACACAATTTTTTATATGTCTACGACATGAGTATTACTTAAAGAAATTAAACCATTGTGCTAACGGAAGAAAAATAGTTATGACAATTTGCAAATGTAGGTTTACAAAAAAAAATGAGTCCGGCCCAAAACACATTCTTTCTTCTCTCCATAAGCGTTTGCGTTCACGCTTCATTCAACTTATGTATAATTTGTCGCTGTTTTATGATGCGCTTATTCATTGTTCGGATGGAAAAATATGATACTATTTTTTTTAATGCAGTCAATTACTATTGATTGTTCTTTTCATTATAACACTCATTCAATACGCATTATGGAACTACATTCAACCGGAATCAGGCAAACTTTTTTTCATTATTCTACTGGTTTAGGGCGATGGACTAACAGTAGTCAGAATAATTGTGATGATTATCCGATGTTCGTACGATACACACATCAACACAGTGACTGACGATGAGCGTTCGAGCGTGTAGATCACTATTTCAGCAGGCAGTCAATAAACTAATCAAGCAGACTAATTATCCGTCAATAAATAATAAATATAATGATATCGGAAATAAATATCTCACAGTTATGGAAGGTGTGTTTCAAAACTTGATGCAAGAGACCCAAATATTTTACTATTTTTTTTTTTATACACTCACCCACAGAGAATAATTCTACGCGGTATTTTGCCAGGAAATTTATTTATCTTTTTGCTCTTTTGAACATTCGAATTTGAATACAAACCATTGCTTTCGTTGCATAAATAAAGCGCATACACTGCATTCAACAATAATCATAGAGGAATAGAGAATAAAGTTCTCTTTGTCTCTCCTCGGGGCTACATGGGTAGGCATTTTGAGTGGAAAGTATAGCGAAAGGGGAATATGGGGATGGCAATGTGGTGAGGTGGTTGTTGGGGATGAACAGTACCCTCGCTCTGTCATGCAGCTCTATCGCAACGTGTACGCAACGTTCGCCCAGCGCGTATTCGAGTTGCGGGTGTATATTTCAGCGTCCAGGCTTTGGCCCCAACCGTAGTCCATTCCACACGGTTCTATATAGAGCTGGAGCTCTATACCATCCCTTCCAGTAAGGGGGTGCAATATGCAAGCCGCGGTGCAGTACCAGACCACCAACTGCATATATATCTCGCTGTTCGTGTACGTGAGCCTCACTTTCTGTAAGGGTGTACAACTCCTATGTAGTATATAACAGATATTGGTTATTCCAATTCGAGTAGAACCATGTCATTTCTTAGTTTAATCACTCTTAAACAGAAAGAAATCATATAAAATATAAATCAAAGTTATTTTTAACATACATACAGAAAATTCAACTTCATAACCTTCTGCAAAACCTCATGAGGTAATTGAAACGTGCTTCTGTTATGAATTCATACTTAATAATGCAAAATATTGAATCGATAATGCACTTGCTGAAAGATATTTTTCTCAAAAATTCGAAATAGACTGTGTTTAGGATTTTTTAAATACAAAACACAGTCTTGATTAATTTTACACATATGCCTTTTCAGTTGTGAGGAAAATACAGCCAATCGTATAGGGTAATCTTTAATATCAACAAACAATAGCAGTTAAACGTACAAAAAAGATGGTTTTGGTAACATCAACTCTAGATAAATGTGCTGAATTCACGGTTTATAGTTTCTTTATATAATAATTGGCACTGAATGCTTATGGAGTATAAATATTGCTATTTTCCGATTACGACACTGAACTACTCTACGTGAGACACCCCATGGAAATGGCCATGTATGTATCCTCAGTGTACATAGAACGTGCATATAGGTGGGCTATATCTATATATATAGGCGTAGAAGAAGGGCAAAGGGTCGGAAGGGGTGCAAGAGTTAGTCAGGTATAGTGGACAGCATGCGGCAATGGCAGAGGTGGACTAACTCGAGCTCGTGTTACGAGTTCACAACGCTAGCTTGGCTACTCGTTGGAGCTCTTATACCTACATATACGCACAAAGCATGAAGGGGAGTACGAGATGAGAGCGCGAGCGACATCGACGGTAGAAAGCGAAGTACACTCTGACCAAAATGTTAATTATTTAACTAGCAGGAAGTCAAGGCTAACAAGCCAACTAGACGAAACAGGTAACATGGTCGTAGGACGACTGGCAAGCCTTGTGTTCAGGACACCATAATCACAGAAAAGTTGCATTGAAATGCTGAGGATTATACGGATAAACGGAATTTCTTTACAACTTTAATAAGAATCACAAAAGATAAACTACTATATAGCAATGGAAGTGATTGAATCAAAGGTTCTTTTTTATCAACAACAAAGTCTCATAACGCATCCTTGTGCACCCAAAAATCACAAATCAATTTTTCTTTATGCTTCTTATTACGGGTTTCTTATTCTTAATTATTATGGATTTTGTTTTATTGATATTTTTCAAGTGGATTTAATATTAATTGGTTTAAATGAGAGAAACTGTGTTTAGTTGTAACGCAGATACTATTAATAGAAACTGCAATGTATCGTTTTATTATATTCATTAAAGTACAATCACAGAAAATTATCCTTTACTGAAGTTAATCATATACATGTCTTCCATCTTCAGCATAATGATTCGTCGATTAACTCCAATATCGTATCTATTAAGGTAGTTCAGGAGAGTTGGGATCCACGTATGACCATATATTTTTTTACACGGAATCGAAAGAAGATAATTTTTTTTAATGTAAACTCTTTTTACCATGTAGTTTTTGAGATATTAGCTAGTAAAAATACATGGCGATCATAGTAGAACACAGACGATAGCATAGGTTAGAACTTTCAGTTCGAGAATACTCAAAAATTTATCGTGCAGCCCACGAAGAAAAAACTTATTGCTCTAATCTACGATATGTGAAGCATCTTCTAGGAGAAATTGAATTGAATTCACCATATAATTATTAAGATATCGCGAATAAAATTACGCATAGTATAATTCTGTCGGCTTGACTCGGCTTCTCTCTCTCTCTCTCCCTCTCGCCCTCTCTCTCTCTCTCTCTCTCTCTCTCTCTCTCTCTCTCGGAAGTCAGTAGACTATCAAGATGGCAGCTCATTTACGCCCGCCGGTACGAAATGTAAATTAGACGAGTGCCTTTCTTAGTCACCGCAGCTGCTTCATTTCCAAGTTTTTTCTACTCATTGCATGTTTCTAGAGCTTCAAGTGAACGTTTACATTGGTTCAGTTGTTTTTCCTTAATAAAATTGCGCGAAGGAGCTCGTAATCAATTCATCATGCCGCAAAATTTTCGAGGTTATGTTTACATTCTCACCGATCCACGGATCTGTTACTACATGAATCAGGCCAAGATCTTATTAAATATGAATTGTCATTTAGATGACTTATAATTGTATACGCGATTTGATAAATTTTATTTTCAATGAAAATGAATTTCTAATTTAATCGTCCATTTACAAAGTTGAAAAATGAACTACATTTGGACTTGGCCAAACTCTACCGAACTACCGTAGGAAAATAATTTAGACATAATTTTATTTTCAAAAACGGCCATTCATTTTTATAAGTATGTTTTTATAAGTATATTTTAAAATTTAACAAATAATAACAAGCTTGATTATCGTATATGGAAACAAAAATAATACTAAAGGAGAAACATTAATCGGATTTACAACTTTTGTTATAACTTGTAAGTTAGCGTAAATCCGTAAACCTAAATCACAATATCCAAGCAAAATTACAGAGAAAGAAAAATAAAGATATGCTGTACATGAAAAAGAATATTTATGATGTGCTCTTTTCCCTCTTTAAATGGGAACGCTAGCTAATAGTTCTCGTATTATTTATCATTCTTCAAGTTATCTCAACTGACCTCAGTGTCCTCAATATAATTTTTGAAGTTTTTAAACTCCTTTACAAAGTAGGTAAAAAAAAAGTAACACTAGATTTGTGGCCCTTTTTGAGAAACCATTTAGCACCCATTTCCTCATTTAACACGGGTCAAATCGACACCATTCTGTGATGTCTACTTGACACTACAATGCTCAACATCATTAGGATTGAGCATAAAATTATCGTCGGTATATTCGTATTATGCCAAGCCACGTTAAAATTGTCCAGGAAACAAAAGTATTTACCCTTTGAGCAACGAAATAGAAATTAATCTAGCAAACTAATACATTTTTGTCCGTTCTTATGCCCGAGTAACGCAATTAAAAATGGTGCTCATAAGAGGTTATGCTACTGCGGAAATTTCGAAAAATCAATTGTTAAAAATTGTTTTAAAATATACTTTGAAACTTTAAGTAAAATATACTTTTAAAACTTAAGATTTTCTAAAGGTCTCATGTCAATATTTGAATTATTTTTAAAGTTATGGCAGTTGAAGTGTTGCTGTACATACAGAAACGTGCGGTTGACCCTCGGCCATGCGGTATCGTGTTTTTCTCGAAACTATGTTTTTCAAAACGGTGTACACGATTTATCGACATGTAAAAAACAGATTGACTTGAAATTTGGTACACTTATTCAGTGTAGTCGTAGTTTAGCCTTGACCGACGTTTTCCTTTTTGACATTTTCTTTTCATTATTTATCAACAATAATGATGTCATTTTTTCTCGAAAAATGGAAAAAAAACTTCAAATTTTTTTTTGATGGTTGAAACATTGTAACAAAAAAGCTCGGTCAAGTTTTAGCCAATATTATCTATTTCAAGAAAAAATTGCATTTTTTTGTTTCTGATCAATCGGCTGGCCACAATTAAGTACAGTCTCTCCCAATCAAAGGTCCTTCACGAGATTGTTTATAACGTCTTTAATTAGTAATATTTTTTTATGAAATTTGGTACACATCTTTTTTAATGTGCTAAAAAGATAATAGCAATACCAAAAATAATTGGGGAAAAAATTGTTCTTAACAATGGCCAGCTAGTATACGAGGTTCGCAAGGGAAATAATAATAAGAAAGAAACGAGATTCCGGATACGACATGAGTTTTGAACGAATGGACTCATTCCGAGTGACCAATGTTCAGGAAGTTGAGTCATTTTGATGGAGAAAAGAAATCAACAAGAATTGACTCGATCCAACGATATTCCTCGTGCGGTGTGGGTAAGAAGCCGAAAGGTAAGTGAATTACGAGTACCATTATTTAAATGATTATTATATGTTGTTTGTTATTTTTTTTTTCTCATTTTTGATTTTTTTTGTTTTTGTTCTTGTTTTCTTTTATTTTTTATCAGGTACTACATGTATGCAGGATAGAGGAGGGAAGGACTCAGGAAGACAATTAATTAAACTCTAACACATGGGTTGAAGTTTAATATTTATTTTTATTGGCATGTTTCTTCATTTGATTAACGAACTAACCTATCGGATAAAAGTTTACAAAAACAATTAATAAAAGTAATTTTTTTTTGAAATCGATGAAATGTCCAGTAATTTTCCAGGGGGTTATTTTACGCGACCGATAAAAGTAAGGTGAAACGAGGAAAAACCGCAAGGGTAGAGAAAGAAACTTTTAACGCTTCTCGAATAGAAATGTAGCTAAAACGTTTGTGGTCGAAAAAAGAAAAAATATTCACAAATGCTTGTGCGATCGGATTGGTGGCCAAATCGGAGAAAGTATTCAAAGAGTGGATTGATTATCAAAAATTATTAAGTGTTTAATGCAATCGACTCTTGGCGAGGGTTCTCCTCTTCGGAAGAGTAGTTGCCTCCTTTCGGTAGCGTGTTTGCCTCCTTTCAGTAGCGAGTTATTTTCTTCCTTTTGGGAGTCCAGAACTCAAGGTATCAGGTCGAATAGGATTTTGCTCGCGAACCTCAATACTTAGCGCGTACCTGATAGAGAAGCTTTGCAGTGGCGTCGACTCTCAGAGGCAAGCGCGTACCGGATAGAGTGACTTACAATGGTATCGCTTTTGAGGGGTCAACAAATTTTTAGTGTCTAGGGATTTTTGCGGTTCGCGCTTTCACTGCTTATTTTTGGAGGCGCTTATTTATAAACGCGAGTACGTGATATAAAAAGTTTTTAAATTAAGTTATTTATCGTGTTGTATAAATAATGAATAGTGTAGTAAAAAGTGAAACGCGAAAAAGAAAAATACATCACGCGAAGGATATATTTTCGGTGAGTAATTTACGCATATTTATTTATTTATTTTGTCTTTTTTTCTCTGACAACCTCATACCAATTATTTTGTAATAATTGAGGAAGTCGGATTAATTTAGAACGTTGAAGCTCTCGTGATCCCTGGCAAGTGGTATCGCGAAAGTTTTCGTTCAATAAATACGTTTGAACTCTTTTCTTCGAGTGGGTAATTTGTTCTGTTCATATTTGCGGGTTAGGTTATCCGATATCAACAGCGTGGAATATTTTAGGTAAGTTTCGATTTTTTTTTAAGTTATTCGATAATATAAATAGTATAAGAATGAGTTTTTAAACTAGATTTTTAATTAATCAACTTCTTACTTTCTTTTTTCAGGTTCGACGCAGTCCGCTGGTGGGGATTCTATGCAGCAGTTTCAATGGTAAGATTTTTTTGTAGCATTAAGCATTTTTCAATCAAGCTACTAATTCTATTGGATAATTAGTAGTATTTTAGCAGATAAGAATAGTAAGATTAATATTATTGTTACAATAGTTTATGGCTTCCGGATGGATGCCGTGTAGTTTCAGCATATTGCATCCATCCGGAATCTATAAACTATTGTAACAATAATGGCCGTGAAAACCTCAAAACTAGATATTAATATTATTCTTTTTATTTACAGGTATTTACAGGTAAAAAGCATCGTAGACATATCTTAGGGTTGCCGAAGCCATCGTTTGCTTGGGGTTGCCGGAGCTATTTCTTATTTTCAAGCGAACATACTTTTGAGATTACTTCTTAAACTTATTTTATAGAATTATTTGATTAATTGTTACTGTTTTTTCCTATTTTTAGGTACAATGGACCCAGCAGGGCCAGCAAAGGAGACTTTTACGCCGGGACTCAGCAGTGAGTTTTTATCAGAATTTATTTGTTCTTGAATCTTTACCAAAGTTATTTATTTTTAAGTTGATTAATTCAAAGCGAATATTAGGATTAAGAAATATTTTCATAAATAATGAGTGAATATTTACATTTTCTGTTATTTACAGGTCTGCGGAGCCAGCAGAGTCAGCGCAGGAAACTTTTGACTTAAAAACAATCAATTTTGAAGGAATGAAAAAATATTAGATTATAAAATAACGTTTTTAGAGAATAGAGGGTTATTTACAAGTCCTTTTTTTATTTACAGGTTGTCGACAGCGGCACGGGTTTTTTCCTATTTCGCAGCGCTTCGACAAGGTACTATGTTATTTTTGTATAATCACAAAGTGATGTAGAACAAACGTACATGCAAATAAATATCCAAACGATTTTTCCATCATTTTACTAATTCATTTATCAATTTCAATTTTAAATAATTCTTTTAAATAACCCTAATTTTCCTATCGTCGCAGTATACTTATTGCACATAATTTTTTCGAACGAAACACTATATATATAACATTCTATAAATAAAAAGTTGTATACCATTGGTTATAATTTATTTGTGGCTACGAAGCCGAAATTAAAAAAAAATAAACGATAAAATTGTCAAATTAAAATAGCGCTATAAGAATTCGTTTTTGTCACGATATTTTAACCAAATTTTTTTTTGCCAGGTGATTCTCCAATGTTTCAATATTTTGTTCCCATCGAATTCCTGATTCTCTGGAATTTTATGAAAACGTGTGGTCGTTGGAGGTCATCGACGAACATACTATTTTCGTTTCAAAGCCATCAAACCACTCGGCTCGATATCGATACCTCAAGCATATGAAAACGCTTTATGTATTCTCTAGAAAAGCTCGCAATTACACAAAGCATGAGAATGCATCATTACAAGGATGGGTGTCAACCATCCTCGTGAATGTTTTGTGCATGAAAGCACCTTCTAGTGTTGTGGAGTACCAACATATATGAATATTACAACGGTCATAAATTCAACGAATAAAACATTATCTAACTGCAGAATGAATAATAAGTCACTTTGAATTTATTGTTTTCGATCATTAATTGGAAAAGAGATGAAAATACCGTATTTGCACAACATGATGACGTTGAATCCTAAATAGATATCTATATAACCTGTATCCCCTGGCGGAAATTATTTTTACGTTTTATGGTTAAAACTCATCTCCCAGTAAAATTTTACAAAAATCTACAACTTTATAAAAAACTAATCGATAATTTAAAAAATTTTTAAATTTGGGTCACGGCAAAAACATCAGAAACTAAAACTAAGTAATCTGTAGTAGAATACTACAATTATTCATGAATATTTACAAAAATTGACTACCATTTACATATGGTAGAACTATGGAATCCTCAGTGTATGTATTTTGTTCCATACAAAACTAGCTTTGTACGTGTGATAACAAGCATCAATTTGTTTCTACAGCATAATAATCTATTACATTTAGGATAATTAACATCCGTACTTTTTAGTTATACATTACAATTGTACCGAGTGAATATCTAACTTTAGATGGTATTTATGACAAAATCTCACGACCTCGCAAATCATAAATATACACGAATAAATTCCCATAGTCTACCGTTAAATGTAATCGACAGGTAAACATCTGTAAGTGCACGTACTTTTCGAATGAGATAAAAAATTGTATATGTACACTGTTAAAAAAATTTATTTAATCCAAGTAATCCCAATTATTTGAGTCGTATATATTTACTGAAGGCAAGTAGATTTTTGTTTTCAATAAATAAAAGTAGACATGGCGCCCAATAAATCATTTTCTCGATGGCATTTATTTGGTCCATATAACCTAATTCATTGATACTAATCGAAGTTATTTAGTGTGAATACATGAAATCTATAAACAGCCAAACCAAAGATTTATTACACATGATTAATATTTTTGATTCTATGATTATATTTAGTTAATATCAATTTGTGTGATTGGCTGCGAATATGTAATATTTTTTTATTAAATAAACCCAAATCATTGGAAACAACTAATTAAATTTTTTTATCCCGGTAGTATTTCATTTTTGGCTCAAGAAAAAACTCTTAGATGCAATAACATGACATCTAGGAATAACATACAAAAGTAATTTGATACAACTACCTGATTTCTTCGATCGGAACATTCTGTTTTGTCGCGCCAAGTAAAGAGAATTTCATATTATAATGCAATATTTTCCATTTCCAAAATCAACATTACTTAACACAATTAATTAAGCTTCCTGATCATAATATTTTATTTGACTAACCCCAATTCGAGTTATTAACTGGAAATACAGAACATTTTCGATAGGATAAACCAAAATCATTAGTCACGAGCAATTTCCTTTTTCTAAATCTTGAATGTATATTCTTCTTTTGATAAAATAACATGGTAACTTGAATTTAAAACAAGTAATTTGATACAAACACTTCAAGTCTTCAATATTCTATTGGGTCGAGTCTAATGAAAATTACTCAATATTCCTAACAATATAGCTGGGATGATTTTCGCAATTATTATTTTTTAACATTACGTGACTAACTTTCTTTTAAACAGTATTTTGTAACGGAAATCTCTAGTTCCTGTATCTGTCTGTAATTCTTTATAACCATCGTTCTGGTGAATTTATTCTTTGATAAAGAAACAAATAAAGATTAGCAATTTTTTTTTCTGTTTGGAGTGATGCATAGAGTTTTTCTTTCAAATACGAATTGTACACTCTTTTAAAGTGTGTATGTTTTGCTTAAATTTTATTTCTAAGTGATCTCTTTACGATTTTTTTTTTACTGAAACAAATATCAATGCGACTTCTGATTATAATAATGGTCGAAACAAAGTAGTCAAAACGAATTTCACTAAATGTTGTTTCATAGATCATACATTGATTTTTCTTACTCCATGTCGGACTTTCACCGTATGTATCATTTTTCAATTCGAAGTTACCATGTAGATTATGGCGTAAGTTCGTGCTCGTTAGGTTGGGTTGTTAGATAGGTCGGATCGAATCCCCGTGTGCAGGTAGGAAAATATTTTTTTCAAATGTTTGTATATTGTATTTGAGTAAGTACACATAGAAATTTGTAAAAACATTGGAAATAATTGTAGTTTGATATTGTTTTACCTCAAAACGGGTAGCTCGATTAGCAATGACAAAGTACAAAAAATAATAAAACTGTTCCAATTTTACCATTTTCCTGTAAATTCCTATAGAATTTCATAAAATTTTGTAGAATCGCATACTTTTTATTGATTATTTTTGTAGTGCTTTGTAATATTCTTTATTATTCTGGAGAATTTTTTCTGCCAAGATCATTTTACACTATACTGTTTTTGCAAACAGTTTTAATTAATTAAAATCTAAACACAAAATTTCGATTGAATAGTTTATATTTTACGAATTTAAAAAAGATTCACGCTTAAAAAGAAAATAGATTATATCCTATTTTTATTGCTGGGCATTTGTTAGAGGTTTAAGTGTATGAGTTTATAACTCAACGATAAATGTTAGAACAAAAAAATTATGGTTTTATTCGTAAAAATATATGAAATTATTATCCCCTTAACACGTTATGATGCGAGGGTGGATTTTGTCATAATCTGTGTTATATCTATGATCTGCGTTAAATATCTGATAATCTGTGTTAAAAATTAACTGTGAAAAAAATTGACACAATTCTTCTAGAATTTCATGTTTTGCATACGAATTTTGCAATTAGGATTTGATGAACTAACAGGTAGGGGAGAAAATAATATTTGAAAAATAATGCGTGATTCTTCAATGTTGCATCAGCTCTAAAGGTCGAACAGTGGGAGAAACCACGATGAGCGGTGGAACGTGTTGGCACGTAGATATTTTTATCAGAAAAACTACATATAATAAAGAATATACCCGTAACTGGAAATTATTATTTACTCAAGATCACAAAGAGACTGATTACAAAGATTTAGCATTTTACCGTTAATTATAAAAACCACAAATGCATTTACTGATAGCAAACACGATCGAGCAATCGTCAAACGTCAAGAGAAAGTTTTTTTTTATGCCTCTTGATTTGTTTTCATATGAGTTGAAGATTTCGCATCATGTGAAAAGCACAAAAAATATTATATTTAAAGAGCCTATTATCAAATTATTTATCTTCGAACGTTTGAGAATAAATTATGTATGAATAAAATAAAGCGAATCTGATTCATAGATCTTTTCAAAATTGATTTTGGCAGCCGCATAAACAGCACGTCACCGTAAACCTCCTAACAAAGAGAACCATCTATACGTTAATGTACGTTGGACATTCTATCGGTGTATAACATGGATAGGTTCAGACGCTTGTGAAGTAATCCATAATAAAAGTCATCAATTGAACTAAACTGGTAAAAGTGATTGGAAAATAATTTGAATTCAAAGAGGTTGACGATCCAAATTGCAGAATTGAAATTGGACAATGAGCCAAGATTTATGTCATTGGATCACCTGGAGATTCAAAAAATTGATACATGGGTGATTGTGTGAGGAATGAGGGACCTATTCAGTCAGGATATCTATAATCAGGACAGATTTATTATTTAAAAAAATGATAAATATCTTTCAAAACAAATCACCATAAACTTTGTGAATATTGATAGGACTCATCCGAGTAATAAACATAACCAGAAAAAGTTCAATTAAGATGCAACCTTACTAGGATTCAAGGTACTAAAAGCTTATTGCACACGCTGCCGTTTTTCCGTGCTAATATTTTTTTTCCGTGCGTGTGCGAGGAGCTTAATTCACTTAGATATGCACATATTGGTACAAGACAGATCTTACAAAAGCTAGCAGTTCAACCACAGAAATACCTTTTGAGACGTAAATTTACCAAGTTTTTTATGATGTATCGATATGTGTGATGTTGATCGATATATCAGTAACAGATGGAAAGGTTGATTGAAATCTAATTATATTTTACGAATTGAAGAATTCCGGTTTTTTCATTTTGTCAAATTGATATAGGGTGACTGCGGAAAAGTTGGTCGTCTGCTGGATTGACCAACTTCTATCGAGCTTCAATGTGGAACGCTTCGATAATGGCTATCTCAAAAGTACTACGTTTAACTCCCCTGGACTTACCCTATATCATATTGATCTGTGCGGAAAAATTTAATAGATTGGCATTTCATAAATGGAATATTTTAATTCCAGAATCGAAGGATTATGATATAACTTATCGTTCTATATATAGAGTATTCATCACTGACACATCATCGTTGTGTCGTTGTGTTAGGTGGATTTATTATTTTGATTTATTATCGACGACGATCTGACAGAGACTGACCTGATAAATTCGATCTCCAAAATTCATCGCTCGAGATTTCAGAATTTGGTGAATCTTCCCAAATTATCACATATCTTCGGATTCTTTATTTAATATAGAGAATCTCATCACACAAATTTTCAATTACGTCGATCTAATGGATATAATGGTTCACCATTGCAATCGATGTCAGCCCTGATTAGGAAATCTTTTAACTATAACATTTCGAAAAATTGAAATAAAAATATTGGATTATTCACTGTACCGATTGAGTATTTTCAATGCCATAGTACATCTTCATTATGAACAGCTGTTTGAAACTCTGCTGTCATTCAAAAGGATTTATCGTATATGTGGATCTTAAGATCGAAATTTTTTTTCTCGAACCATGAAAGATGCAAATTGATTAGAGAATTAAGAAGTGGACGGTGATCAACAGACTATATCGTATGTACAAAAGAGTAAAGAATCCAATTATGATACTGGATATCAAAAACTGATGGAAAATAGCCTACACGGAGAAAGAAACAGCAAGAGAAGGAAAAAATAGCTATTTTTTTGTGACTCTGTACTATCATCATTATTTGTGAAAAGACCCGGGGAAACTCTTCAGGCAGAGTCTCGTGCAGAGGATCAAGGGGAAACGGGTGTGTGAGAGACCCCATGAAATGCGCGGAGGATATCGAATGTCCTTGAGTTCTCCTTGAGAAGAAGTTGCTGGGTTCTCTGGTTCGTCCATGAAAGAGAGAGAGAGAGAGAGAGAGAGAGAGAGAGAGAGAGAGAGAGAGAGAGAGAGAGAGAGAGAGAGAGCGAGAGAGAGAGAGAGATAAAGCGGAAGCGCAGAGGAAAGAGTACACAGAGGGGTTGCGACGAGAGAAGGTAGGTTTCGTGATACCAGCAAACCCGACAGCTATGGTGCTAGCAACGATCTACCAGCACCAGGTCTCGTCGAGCGGCCATTTTGCCCGCACCGACAGAGAGAAGTTCTGGGGCTCCGCAACCCCTCTCTCATCCTCCACTACCCCGCATGCCAGCGCCAACCTCGTCCTATGGTCCCTTTCTCCCTTACCCCTGCTCACAAAGCTCGTCCCCCACAGACCTCACTAAGGGGATGAGGTGAACAAGGGTGAGGGCTTGCGAAGCCATGCTACATATATACTATCTAGATGTACCTGCTCTGCAAGCCCCCGTCTCTCACCCTTTGGCCCCACCGGGTGCGCTCTCTCACCAGTACCGGAAACTGCCACGTTCCGAGCGAAAGCTCAACCAACCCATGGTAGCAGAACATGGCGAATGCAGTGGTGCTCATATTTTCCAAAATTCACCACTCCTTTCACCAATTCAAAATTCAATGGTAATCTCATATATTCATTTGATTTGATCATTCTACTCCAATCCTTGGCTTCAAATTCAACGTACTTATATATACAAGATTTTATGTTCATACAAAGCGGTAAGGATGAGTATATCGGGGTACAACACAATTTTTATGAAATTTGGTCAATTTTCATTTAATTCGCGATGTATACACGATTTATATATGACAGTCAGGGAAATGTACCGTAGATACTCTCCTACACTATGTACAACTCGTTATGTATATTCATACAATAACCACGAGGGTAGGGAAAGTACTATACTAACATAAAGCACACGCCATATGTGGGTGTGACGGGCATATCCCTCCAGGGCTCTAACGATCCCTTTCCACACTCATCCCTCCCTATTCGCAAAAGTGTTTATTTTTTTCTATTCGCGTACTCCGCTACGATAATCCTTCTCTCGCAAGAGCTGTCATGAGAGAATCACTACAGCGATTCCCTCCGGGCCAAACGAGTATCCTCGTACATATTGTCGTTGGCCGTCACACATATTTTCTAAAGTTATGTTACGGCAACGGCTTTTATGTGTCTATGTAAAAACGAAACGCAAAATTATGTCTTGAACATTCAATTGCAAAAATAGTTATAACAAGCCTTAAAATCTTGCAGATAATCCGGTTTAATAATTTTAGATGTTGAATTACTTTATAAGAATGCTTTAAATTTACAAAATGTCTGATTTCATTTTTTTTTATTTGCCCCACATGTCAATCTCCTCGTATAAATTAAGTATATTTTTTTTATGAAAATGCAGACTATACAATGTAAATGCAATAAATGATTATTATGATATAATCAGAGGAAAAAACAATCGACTATGTAAAATAGAACTGGTCGAAACCATAGAACGGAAGCTGGCTTGCATTTGATTGTACAAAGAAACATCCGGCTAGCTTGGAAGAGAATACCTGCACCGTTATCAAGAGAATCTCTCTCTGAAGCAATAAAATCGCCCATATCTATAGATGCTGGGCTGGGATAGTAACTGTTAGCTATATTTATCCAGCAACGACTCCACCTCTTGCCTTTTCCACTTCCATCTCAAAACGAAGATTGGCGGATGGACAGACGGATAGTGCAGGTGGATAGACGATAGGAATGGTCGATGAATTAGTGTTTGGGCTCTATGAGCCCATGCGTATTATTTTTCACCTCTGATACGGAAAATAGTAAAAGCAGCACCAGAAATAGATGGGAACACTGACAGAGGCTCTGTGAAGAGAAAGTTTTCAGAGGAAATATAGGATGAAGCTAACGGGAAAAGTATTGAGCGATTTACCTATAACTGAAATTTGACAATGCCCAGTAATGGATTCATATTTTAGAGAATATATAATAGCAAGCTATTTTTATTAGTTATTTCACGAGTATTGAATGTTTTGTTCAATAACGGTAGGAATAGAGATTTTTTAGAGTCAAAAAAACGATTGACAGTAATTATGTGTTACCAGTGTTTAAAGAATCTGAAGTACGAGATCTCAATCGAAAATTTGTTCAAAATGCGTTTTTGTTCATTCACAATTACATAAATAGATGTTACTCGGTTAATCGACGATTCTTTTGTTGATGAAATTAATAAACGTGAAAAGAATTTATAAACTATCGCGTTTTGCAGAGTGATTATTCGAAAATTTTCATTCACAGCATTGAATTTTCAAATCATTAGGAAATGTACAATTGAATCCGGCTTCACAATTGACAAAAAAATTTAATATAAATTCTTTATATCAGTTTGTAGGTAACTTCCATTAATGTCTGGATTGAAAACAAATGATTGAACTCAGAAAATTGAACGGTCGGCATCAGAAGCCCGGTCCAGGCATTAATGGAAGTCATTACACTTATCATACGCCGATATATTAAAGGCAAGTTCAATGATTGCGGCTGAAAAAGAAAACAAGAAAACTCACAATCGCCAAGCTCAAGTTTCGACGAAGCATGTCTAATTTTTTTTAAACTCGAGGTTCAGGACCCGAGCGCTTCCTTCGACCTTTCTACTTTGAGGGTCTACGGAGTTTTCATGTGGCAAATGCGGGAGGGAAAAACATCATCATGAACTCAAGGAAATTGACATGCACGTGATGACCCCTTGGTGAAATATGTATCTGAACGCGACCACTGATTTGTCCGCAGGATTGCTTTAGGCGACTAAATCGATGATCAGCTTTATAACCTCAAATCATAACCCACCGTAAGACAAAAATATCCCTCATAAGCTGTTCGATTTCATAATACATATCCGCGTAAAAAAAATCAGTCTGGCTGAGAACGGTTTCCGAGACTCTTTAAAATTCTTCCCGAGAGTCTCACTCAGACTGTTTTCAAGATTTTATTGAAATTTTTACAAGTCTCACCGAGACTGTTTCCAAAATTTTTTTTGAATCTCGCCGGGACTGTTTCCAACATTCAAAAAAAATTTTTTTCGCGAGTCTCGCCGAGACTGTTTCCAAGATTAAAAAAAAAAAATTTGAGAGTCCCTTTTTTGGGAGTCTCGCCGAGACTCTTTCCAAGACTTTTCAAAATTCTTTTCGATAGTCTCACCGAGACTCTTTCCAATACTTTTTCAAATTCTTTTCCTACAGTGTCTTTCCGAGACCCTCCTAGACCTTTTCCGATACTTTCTATCTATCCATGAATCTTGGACAGAAAAATCTATCCGAGATTCATGGCGCGATTTTTTGAGAATTGCTGCGATACAGTGCATAGTCTATACACAGTTTAAAGATTAAAAGATAGAAAAAATATCTGATTCTTTCAGGCAAGACAAAATGTTCGTATTGATCGAAATAAGATCAAACAACGCGATCAGTGACGCGATTTTTTATATCCAGATAAAACTCCATCTGGATTATATAAGAATCGGGTAGACTATACGAAGACGTGAACGATAACAGCTCAATGTCGCCTACCAGCCGGAAAAACAAAAGTTTGTAGAACTTCCAATTTTACTCGGCAGGTGGCCTTCTTTCGCGTCCACGGATAATCCGTCCAATTTCTATATAGTCTCGTCGGGATTTCAACTCAATATTATCAAATCACAGGCTGCGGTCTGCTCCCAAAGACCAAAGACGTTACAGCCATTCCACTTTGTCTTGCCTAAGGCCTTGAAATGATTAAAAAAAAAATTTCACATCCAAAGTCATTCATTATCACCATCAATAAATGTAAGGAGAAAAAAAAAGTTTCAAAAAATCTTGGAAACAGTCTCGGCGAGACTCCGAAATTTTTTTTTTTTATGTTGAAAACAGTCTCGGCGAGACTCTGAAAAAAAAAAATTCAAAACATCTTGAAAACTGTCTCGGCGAGACTCTCGTAAAAATTTGAATAAAATCTTGGAAACAGTCTCGGTGAGACTCTCGAGAAGAATTTAAAAGAGTCTAAGAAACCATTCTCAGCCAGACGACTCGCCCAGACGTCTTGCGCAGACTGATCTTTTTTACGCGGGATTATATATAATCGAAGCTTTATTCTATCATGATATTTTTAAATCGACCTTATCAGTGTTATTCAACGCTATCTAACGCACAGACCTCGTTATCAGTTACTTCAACAACTAATCCTTTCACCTTCCTATTTACCGGAAGGGTTCAATCTGAAAGTCGATTAGCAAGCGTGGGTGAATGAATGCGCAAGAGGACGAATGTAAGGCAGTGAGTAGTATTGCAAACAGGTGACGATACGCAAATCGTGTCGTGGTTCGTTACGAGAATTTATGCAAAGGTTGGTGCCGACGTCGTAGTAGGTGGTGGCGCGTCGACATGGGTGGGTATGAGCTTACGGGTTATTGGGTTTTCGGGTCCTTCCGTTACAACATTCCATTCTTCGATCGAACATTGAGCGCTTGCCAAACAGTTTATAGTACCACGCGTTACTTATAGTTACATATCGGATACTTGATATATCTCTGGTCGTTAGCATTATGATGAAGTAGACATAGTGTGATGTATACCATCACAATTTCGATTCACAACAGAGACTGTTCACCTCAAAGGACGATGGTTACAAGTACATATATGGTCGATCGAACGTGTATTTCTGTACAGAGTATCCACATAGTCCTACCACAGCATTTCAGAATAAAAGAGATTCAGGTATTTCTAGCAAAGCTATTTGGCATTCAGCCGGACAGTACGCTCTCGTTCCTTTGCTATTCTCCAACGCCTAGTAGAGAAGACATAGTGTCCAGCCAAAGAGAGAAAGTATGATGAGACAGAGACGAGATGTGGTACGTTGAGCTGTGACCGAAACTGCCCCTGTTGGTAGCCGCAGAGGCGCAATCGTATCGCTACAGAATTATTTAGAGCAGTGGATTCAGCAATGGGTACACATAGAAAGAGAGAGAGAGAGAGAGAGAGAAAGAGAGAGAGAGAGAGTGGGAGAGGGGGGGGGGAGGAAAGCGTAGGGTTGCGTATACACAGTACTGGTATAATATAGTAGTAGAGCAGACTTGTATAGTAGTTATAGGTGGGCCTGCGGTGTCCAGAGGACGGCTGCTGCTTCCATATCTACCCTTCCGCGTTCATAGCAGCCCCTTCGTCCCACACCCACTACTCTCCCCTCTTCCCGCATCAACAGCCGTAGCAGAAGCACTATACCACAACTACTACTATATTCGTGCCATCGTCGTAGTGGTATAGAGAAGAGGAATATAGGGGTGTAGCAACAGCAACAGTAGTGCTATACCGATGAAAACGAGAACCCCGCAAACCCCCAACCACGTCGAACACCAGCAGCAGCGGCAGCAGTGGCGTTAGCACCGCTTCGCCCTTCGCCAGAAACCTCCGACCATACTCCACCTAGCCAGCTTAGTTCAAAGCAACCTACCCTTCCATACACCCTCCTACTCCTCTCTCTCTCTCTCTCTCTCTCTCTCTCTCTCTCTGCTTACCACAGTAGTAGTAGTAGAAGCTCACTACTATTCTCTGCACCCCCCTGGTGACCGAGCTCACCCAACCAACCACCCACCCTCATCCTCTTCTGGCTTGAGGTACCCTTGCGTGCCTGCCAGCCTGCCAACCATCCAACCCCCCTAAACCACCTCGCGCAATCCAACCACCCTCTGTGGCAGAAACAGAGAGGTGGTGAGGCAGTCAGGCAGCCTGAAACCCCAACCCCAATCCCAACCTCTCAACATACACATACTTACGAACACGTGCACACATACAGTGAGAGAGACCTTGCGCCATACCGCAACCATCCTACGAACGGAAAACACAGCTGAGCCAACGCTCGGCTCTGATGCTCTAACTCGGCTGCAATACCTTCTACCTCTAACCATGCAGAGGAAGAGCAGAGAGAAGTAATAGGGAGATAGAGAAGAGAAAGACAAAGATCGCCTGTGCTTCGACCAAGCCCATAGCGATATTACAAGGAAAATACGTAAGTGGTATAATCTATTAAATGAATAGCAGTTTTCGAACCAAACGGTTCCTTTTTGGTCTTGTCGAAAGTTCGTGTGTGATATTAATACATGACGCTGTCCAATAATCTAAACCACGCGTTCCACTTGATTTTTCCACGTTCTACTTGATGAGTGAGTCGGTTACACTTTTCTGTCGATTTTGCACTTCGAGTGCAAGTTCACAGCACCGACATGACTATACAAAACTATAAAATATCAGAAAACTTCTTAGTTTCTACACTATATTATCTACTTCACCTTCTGACGAGCGAGTTAAAAGACAATTGCTGTAATCCCCGTTATTGTATAGATCTGATCAGGTTGAAGTAAATATTCAGGACAATGTGAAAAGCGGTCATGAATCCATATCTAGAAGCCCTTGAAGTCTTACTATGAAACGTGACACGTTTCTCCTTACGTGAGTCCGCAAAAACCAAGGAATGGATTAAAACAACTTTTTTTAATACTGTACTTTCTCGCCACTGAAAACTTTGACATCGTCAGCGCGAGGAGATTGGAGGTGTACGATGTACATTGCGCTCAACGATGTGATCCCATTTGTATATTTTGTTGTTCCGGTTTTCATGCTTTTCCTTCGACATAACATCAGAGAAGACCCACACTGACTCCAACAAGGGGTAATGTGCAATGGTGAGAAGAAGGATTTCCAATAATGAAAGCATCGAGGACACTATACTCTGTGCGAGCGTTAGCAAGGGATACTTGTCTTTTAGTAAAGCAGTAGTCCACGTAAACCCTCCACAACCCCCGAGTTCCTAGCCCACCGTCCTTAATCGACCTTTTTCTACGAGGCCAACGAAACCGCTGACAGTTCCACTTTCATCGACCATCCCTGTAGTCCTACTTACACATACCAAGCATCGAATATCTGCGTCATCCTTACAACAATGCAAGATATCTACAATGTGAGCATCGGAGCTTATATACGTATATTCGATAGTACGCCAACCCTTAGTACGCGTAGATTCAACTACATGTGTTCAGTATATCTACGATGTCTGTCTTCCTCTCTTTCCTGGTTGAGGCTATGCAATGGTTCCACATCCTGCAGACACCAAGGAAACCAAGAGATATACAGCCGACGCTCGTAGATATGGAGAAGGGTGAAAATCAAAGGGATGTTTGCAAGGTGCGGCATACACTGACACACGTCCAACCAACACAGTTACTGTTCCGACCCATTCCAGCTAGAGTATATGGTAGATAGAGACGGGCACGTTTGTACCATGAACTAGATGTCCACGGATATACATGCACACATATATACACACAGGTAGGACGACTGAACTTCAACACAGAGATTAGCTCACACGAATAGGGCTAGACAGCGGCTTTACTAGAGGCACAGAGAGGAAAGGAGAGAGAGATTTGCTAAAGCTTCACACAAAACACACAGACAAGCCTTGCAGCACGCACGCTGGTGAGACACGCTACATACATATACGGTATTAA
The DNA here is from genome assembly GCA_963989365.1 of Rhimphoctona megacephalus. Lineage (NCBI taxonomy): Eukaryota > Metazoa > Arthropoda > Insecta > Hymenoptera > Ichneumonidae > Rhimphoctona > Rhimphoctona megacephalus. Next base: position 19,315,787 of record OZ022420.1, read on the forward strand.
GCGTAGATAGGTACAGAAGAAGAGTTCGTGGCATAGTATAGCCCTGCCAGTTCCCGCATACCTCGGGGTAGTTGAGTGGGAAATGGAGGGTTGAGTATACGGGGAGCGCATAGAACGAAGACCAGAGGGAGTCAGCAGGATGGTGAAGAGGGTAGAGGAAAGGGGCGAGCGAAATAGGACTCAGGACGAGGGGATGGGTAGAGGGTCCCAGCGCGGCTGACACACAAACAACCGTGCCGCGTCCTCCTCCTCCTCCTCCTCCTATTCCTCCACTTCTGCTTCCTCTCCATCACCGAGTTCGCATCGTTTTCCACAACCCTCGGCTCCACGCACCCTTCGGTACCCACTCTTCTACTACCACTCCCCTCTGCCTCTCCGAACGCTTCAAACCTCCGGCGGTCCACAGTGCCACACGACCCTCCATGCGACTATCCAAAGCCTCCCTCTCACATTCGCAAAACCTACCCAAATCACCCTTTTATGGTATATACGTATGTATACATATACATATATAATCATGTTGCTTCGTTCATCCGCAAGCCACCCCGAGGCTCATCCCCGAACCAATACCAGCGTTACGTACCACTGAATTACGCACTCCAGTACGCCGAATGTTGGATTGTTACGGAACCATCACTACGCCGGAGGTGAGTCAGGCAAGTCAGGGAAAATTGGGTAAAGAGTGTATACAATTCTTCACAGCGTATATCTTAGTTGATAAATATTCGACAAGTTTTTTTTAACAAATATTTATATATACAGAATAAAACGACGGCGATGGGTGCGCGGTTGGTGTGTGGCTCCGACGATCACCCAAATTAAGCAGCCTCATTCGAGGCCGATACTTGGTTGGGTAACCACTTAGTCATGCACCGACTCGCGCATCAATCGCTCAACGGGAGGCAGTTTTTCTGAGTTTCTGATGGTGCTTATCAATTGAAACTCAGTAAAAATATAGCCGCCTATATCAGCCAGGTTTTCCAGTTTCTCTTGGCCCTCGTGCAAATGCGATATAGTAGTGCATTAGGAAAGAGTGGCTGCTGTGGGCAATACTCTTGGGGGTGGGGGTCACTCAGGAATTTGAAAATTAAGAAATTGGATATGAGTGGAGTGGGGTTAAAGTGATGAGATGGCCTCGTAAAAAGCCGCGAGGGTATATGCAAGAACAATAAAAAGAATATATACATATTGTGACCAAAAATGTTAACACTGATGCCACAAAAGTTCACTTCCTTTCTATCGTCGATTAATTTTATTAATTTGGGCACCAGTCACCGAAGTGACTCGACGACAAAAGAAAGCGAACAGTTGACCGACTTTGTTCAGCGGGATGGGCAGGGTGGAATCGAGAATAATTGCGATACACGAATTTTATATTTGAAGTTACAATTATTATTTTTAATTATTACTGGAAATTTTATAAAAGAAAAATAATGAATACAAAATTACGCTCGGGATACGTTTCGCAAAGAAAAATACAAATTATCGGGAAATCACGTGTGCCTAATAAAATTCGAGGGAAAAATCGCGAACTCATTTACTCTCATCACTTCACTCACACAATTGGCCAGGATCCTGCATACTTTACACTTTAACACGAGCTCGATTGTTCGTGTTGCTGATCTACTTACAAACAAGAAAATAATTTATGATGACGAGATGTTAATAAAATAAAATACTGAGCCCCTGATATTCGGTTACTCAGCCGAGCTATTTACCGTCGCACGCGTTCGCTTTACCGACCCACTCATACCAACTCACTCACACGCACACTCACTTTTACAACCGTTCGCGACCCTTCCCGACGAATCTTCCAAAAGAACAATTATCAACCCAAAACTTATTGAGATTTTCGCGTATGGCCACGATTTTTATTTTTCTATTAACGCGAATTTTATCACAACTCTCTTCACGAAACCGAAAAGGCGGGTAGAAAAACTACAAACGACCTTTACAACATGTGGCAGAGCCGCCGCCGTGACCACGTATTTGCCGGGATTTTTAAAGAAATGAACACTATGTTATTTTATTTATTTTACCCGAATTCAGGAGATACTATTGAAATCAATTTTACGAATCAATTTTTCCGGAAAAATGAGCAATTACGAATAATTCACTGACCAAAACGTGAAAGTGAAAAGGAAATAAACTCACGGCTCTTTTTCCCCCTTCGTAATCTATGTCCTCTCAGCTTGATACTTCACGAAAATCTCCCGAAATCGAGAGTCGCTCGCGGGCCAGTGGACTCTGCCTCCCGCCCCTCTCCTTACTTTGAATATTCCCGAACATGATTGGCAGGTCCATCGCGATAGAAATTAGCTCGAGCGTTAGACAGGGCACAGTAAACTTAATAAACAGATTTTTAAATATTTACGGGAAAATTCGATAATTAACAAAAGAGAAAAAATAACAATAATTATTGATGAGAGAATATGTCAGATGGTACTGCCCTGATTTTACAAAGGAGAAATGCGCTCATTGGTGATAACGGAAAATTCTCGCTTCTCAAACGTTTTGTGAACTGTCTTCGTTCGAATATCCCTCTCCTTCGTTCTCTCTCAATATTTTCGACGAGAATCCTTAGTCCATGCTGACGGTTGGAGAAGATTCGCCCATGGAAACAACATGAAGATAGGCCAAATGTATGAACCCTGCTCGAAATACATTGATGATACGATGATAATTGGTCCTCTTTGTCTCTCTTTCCTCATCCCGAATTTCCATAAAATAAATTCGATGCTCCATCATTTTTCCCGAATAGCTCACATGAAAATAAAAGAAAGGTGGTCGCGGAACGCAAATTAGTTTCCGATTACAATTTTTCTCCCTAAGAAAGCCCTACGAGGTCGTAGCGTAGCCGAAGTATCGAGCAAGAGAGACGGGAGCGTATTCCTCTATTTATTTTGTATTTTAAGGAACGGTAATAAAAAAACCGTCACAATATATATATATATATATATATATATATATATATATATATATATCTATTATTTAAAGAGATGAAGGGGTTAGATTTTAAAATAGTGGGAGTGAATTGTGGAGGTGAGGCTGAGTGTAAGTTACAAGGATGATATTTTTTATGCATCCATTCATTCATTCATAAATTCAACCATATTTTTTGTGCCCCGACTTGTGTTCAGCAAACAAGTTTTTTATTACATCAAAAGGTATAATAAATAGCAATGTATTGAATCGTATTACGGTGGAATATAATGGAAAGGATAAGCGACTCATTGGCATTTTCAATGCGTGTGCGAATAAAGACAAGTAACGAAAATTCTGTTCGGTATGCTAGTGAGAGGTTGTGCTCAACGCACAAACGAGCTCATGGAAAACTTTGTTGATGGGCATCGGGAATAGGAAGTACAAATAGCGGCAACGGCAATCTATAGACTAGTATGAGACCTCCTCTCATACTCTCCGTTGGTGATCGTAACCCGAGTTCCTCGGCATGTACACTTTCCAGGGAGATTACGCCCCCACTCCAGTGGATTACGCATGGATTTCGCACGTTTCAATGGAACTAGGCACGACGATGTCAACCTACCTGTGTTGGGTTCAACGCACCTCTAAAGCAACCACACCTACCTACCCCCTAGAAACATTTACTCGGTGTTCTCTGTGTAGCTGGAGCTCGCTACCCCTCTGCTCTTTTACCCCTGATCGCCCCTTGGTTATATGTTCTCGTACGCCGTACACGCTCTATGTACTACAAACTGTACACACTCAATGTCATATATAAGTGCACATGCCAACACCCTGCTATATGCATGTATATCAGGATACAAGCATATCTGTGTGTGTATATATATATATATGTATATATGGATGACGGCGAAAAAACGTTATATATCCGTGTAGATACCAGAGTATATATACGTAAACGCATGTACATTACCACAGCCAGTATATGGTATCAAATTGGACGTAATATATGACTGGATACAGGCGAGTGTTCGACCTAATGCGTATTCGTGCAGCTATAGTCTACAACTATGTATACGTATGTATCTCACCAATACCAAGAGGTATTTACATAATAGCGCATGCATGTGTACAAAACGTAGTTGTAGGAGACGCTTAGGTAAAGCATTGCAGTATCACCAAGTGTACGACATGAACCATCCCAAAATAGTGCAGGTCCAAGAGCGAGAAAGATATACACCAGTTGTAATACCACTAGCAGGCTTGTGCCACTGTAGGAGAGCATGGATCAGGTTTTGTGTTGTCCTGCAGGATGCGCGTTGATAATCTCATGCCGCGATGCATCCCTATGAAATTAGGGAGCTGTTTGGGCTAGGCTACTGCATAGGACCCTGAAAGGCTACAATTGAAATACGGCCAACAGAGATATCTCTCTTTCCCTTTCCTTCTCTCTCTGCCTCTCTCGTTCAAAGGATTCCATACGAGCTCTGACCTCTATCCACGCACAACGACAGAGGTCTAACGCATCATCGCGCATTTCGTGTCTCTGTTCGCACATCAGTGTACGAATATATATAACATAGGTGCACGTAACGTATATACATATATATTTAAAGGAGCTAGAGTTTGGATGCGATGTACAACATTCGCGACGAGAGACAAATTGCCATGAATTTAGGCGGCTGTCGCATGGGTCGCTTCCTAATGGGGATAAAACGGCTAACGCGCTTCGGGGCGTTAATGTAAATCACCCGCAACTATCACCAACGATGTACTACTACTCTGTCTCATGAGCACCATCTTTTGTGCAAACTTTTTTATACTTACGTGTCTATTTATTTAATATTTGGAATCCTGTTAATGACAAAATCCGATGTAAAATTGATTAAATGCACCTTAAAACGAGACGTCAATACCGATACTTTGCATTGTCTATTGCAGCTAACATTTTGTACTATTCATATGGCACTACAATCGACATTTCAAATCATCAAAGTGTTCGTGGTGTGAAAGCACCTTTAAGCTAGGTGAGTTGAAGCAGCTCTCTTTTCTCCGTCAGGAAGGGTTCCGTTAATCTAGGGTCCAAGGGATGGTACGAGAATGCGAGTGGGAAGATGAGATGGAGTATGAGGGGTATAAAAGCGGACGAGACCTAGAGAACGTACGAAGGAAGATGAGGCAGAAATGGAAAAAGTTCGTAGAGACCTGGCGGGAGTCAAGGGGTAAGAGGAGTTCTTGAGAGGGTGAGCGCGTGATAGAGAGTCTAGAGGAGGGGTGAAAGGAGCTCCCACAGGGCTAGGGGTGTTCTTGATAAAGGTGGGGTCGGCGGACCCGTTGATGAAGGTTCAGGCTAGAGGGTTACTCCGCTCTTCTACTCTGATGGCTTTAGCGGGGGTGGAACGCGCGCGGGGGTTACTTTACTCTGAGCTCTCTCACTATATAGCTCTGCCTCTGGAAGCCGAGTGGATGGTCGAGGCCTCTGATGGTTCTCCCTATTTCTCCCTTTTCTATCCTTTTCTCTGTCTCTCTCCCTCTCGCTCTTCCCCCTACTCGGTCCAGTGCGGTCCAAGAAGCACTGATTCATTCTCGAGTTATGCCGGCCCACCCCGACACGATTCTTGCAAAAGATATATATACATATATATTCTGAATATATGTGAAACCGTACAAAAGGGCGAAACTCACATAATTCCTCGCGAAATGCGATTAGATTGAACGCCCTTTTCTTTTACTGCAGTTAATGTATATATATACACATAGCGACCATTTATTTCTCACTGACTTTTGAATTTCCACAACACGCTTTCTTAAGGACACAGGAACTATCTGTCAATGTGTATACTCCCTTCGGATCTTCTTACTTCGAGGAGAATTACAATAACAAAAATCCTCTACTGATATACCCACTTTAGCGGCCTTCTAATCAATAACAAGTTCTTGAACACTCTTTGTACAATAATAGACGTTCCTTGAAACCAAAACTATTCGGGTTTGTTTATCGTCATTGACCGGTAATGAAGAAGTATCTTTATAAAATAAAACATAGTATCTATGAATCGATCAAGTAACCAGTTCAAGGCTGTGGACAAATTACTATAGCATAACAAACTAATTAAAGATTGAAAGAAAATCTCAGCAGGATGACATGCATAAGGAATAAGCGGTACAAGATCATACGAACCCCGCATTGTCTCCATTAATGCTGCCAACGCCCAACCTTATTCTACCATCATAGTAAAAGATATGATTTCCGTGCAGTATTGGTTTCAGAATCTTCTGACTCATTTGCAGTAGAAAATCTAATAGTTTCCCAAAGTTTACTCACAAAACTTACGCGACAACAGTCTGCATCACTCAACCAACAAATTGATCATTTCTACGAAATGAAAAAGTGTACCGTGAGTATTCTCGTTTACGGCTCTAACACGATCTCATGATCCAAGAAATACCACATCGAAAGGGATGATTCTGTCTTTTCCCTCTTATACGTGACTCCGCATTCGCGTCATTCGGAATTCAAGTCAGCGAAAAAGATTCGCCTAATGCTTGAACGTCTGCGCGTAACGGTTATATCTGTCTCTACCTCTCATGGCATTATAGTCACGGTGCCGAGTCTTTCAGGCGCCTTTTTTCTCTTTTCCAACCCTCCGCTACTTCCACCTTCTTCTTAAGGTGGGTGGTGATGGTGGTCGTGTTGGGTGTACGAGGGTTAGACTGCTGGATATCTTGGAGTGCTATTCGCAATATTCCTGGCGTTCCTATGTGTATGTGCCTTGTAAGCCTCGCGGGTCTCAGCCTACGTTTGGCCAAAACCCCCGTGGTCGAAGTTAGGAGGGTCCGCAATAGCGCTACTCTGCTTTTGCTATAGCAAGCTTGATCTGCCTAGCTGCTGGCATCGTTGCTGCTTCCACTCTCCTTATGGCCGTTGTTCCCCCTAGATCTAACAGGACTTCTCTCACGCGAACCGGTGGGAGCGAATGATTGGGGGTGACTATGCCGGCATACACGAGAGAGGGTGAGTCCGTTGACTGTTTGCGTCTACATCGTACTAGCCACGAGTGAAGGCCGCTTGAGTATGTATTATACGGAATGGAAGACCCTTCTACCCCCGTCCATCGCCTCTGTTCGATATTACTCTGCTGTCCCTCAATGATCGGAGCCTATATACAAAGGGATTCTCCATCACCCTTACGTATAGAATGTATACAGTATACCCGGAAATTGTGGCTATGGGTCAGGGGAAAAAATCCAAGATTACAGTTTTTTTCTCGTTGCTGAAATATCCGGGAATCTCCAACACTATTTTACTAAGAAATATTCAGGCAATTTTTTGAATTTCAATAATAAAAGTGACAGTAATTTATGTTATTTTTCGTTTTTTTTTTTAATTTTTTTCTGTAAAAATATTTCTGAAACTATCCTGTCTTTCTATGGTAGATGTTCAGTTGTGGGATCCTCGGTCTCAGGATTTTCGGTGCATGACCACCCCAAAATCACTTTCGGCTAGTCAATCACGGCCTACAATAAAATGGCGTAGAAGGCAAAAACGATTGTGGCAACTACTACCGAGAATCTAGGGCGGTGAATAGTCTGTTATCAAAAAAGTTGAGGGGCGCTAGCAAGATGAAGAAAAAAAATCTGCAAAACGTTAACACTCTTCACCATTACAAATTGCCATTGACTATATTCCAAACAATGATATGATTTACCGATGTTTTCCAATAACATTATTTATCATCTTCAAATAATCCCGCAATTGTTAATTCATCACCCAGTGAGTTTCGAAATATATAGCGTTTATGATGAAGTCGATGGAAGGCACGTATATTTTGCGCAGACTATAATGCTTCACGTATCTACATAGATGTGTGAAAGCCCCTCAGTTCTTGCGTATTCCCGAGACCCCGTATATCGACCTGCAAACGTGAGCCATAGGGTGACTATGATGGGGTGCGTGGATGTGAGGGGTGCAGCTAGCGATCTTCACTCTCCCGCCCCCTTTGGTGGCAGCGGACAGAAGTAGAAACAGGAACTCGAGGCTTGGATAACATTAACCAGATAGCATCAACGATGGATAAGAGAGAGGAAGAGAGAGAGAGAGAGAGAGAGAGAGAGGGGGAGAAAGGATGCATAGTTTTACTCCGAGAAATGCATTATATGATCCAGCGAAATGCATATGTACAGTAACGTTTCTAAAGTGATATTGTTGTCATCGTGTTTCAATGACAGACTTCGCTTTAACCCAAAACCATATCTACCCTCATGAGCTTTACAGGCACACTACCATTTTAATGCACGTGGTGTCCGTACGTCCAGTATATTGAGAAGATGTTTCGGATGATTAAGGGGTTATACCTAATTGTCTGGGTTGAAAAAATGGAAATTTTTTTTTGCATTTTTTCAAAGTACATCATCTTAAGAACGCTTTCTCAAAATATTATAAGGATCTAAGCACTAGAACGAATATATTTACGCTCGCTACCTGAGAGTGCGAGTCTCCGAACGCAGTAATCAACAACTTTAAACGCGATTATCTCGGAAGCAAGTTTTTTAAAAAGTGCTATTGCGATGAGCACGATTTCTCGTAAGCAATTTAACCGATCGATTTGAATGTTACACGAGCTTGTTTCTAATTATAATGGCTTGTTCGTAAACGAAGGAGTTTTCATTTGGACCAAAATTTGTATTTTTTTGGGTCAAAAAACTTAATTTTTGGAACTTCAAAAATCGAACTTTTCGGAAAAATCGACATTTTTTTTTTAATCAAAATTTCGCTAAACCCTTCGTTCACGAAGAGCGTATAGTATTATACTAACGAAATCTTTTTGGTTTTTCGATTTCAAATGAGCCGTTCCAGAGATATAATGCTCACCGGGAGTGATGTTCAATAAAGTTGTTTTAGGACAACGGCCATATTTCCCCCAGTAGTGAAAATTTTTTCACAAAAAATGTATATAAGTACCTCAAAATATGTAGTAATTGACACTGTATAGTGTATTTTAATAAAATGATCTTAACATGGCTAAAAAAAATTATGAAAATCCCTTAATTTTCCCGAGCACAACTAGATATAACCCGTTAAAGAGTTTGTCCTGTAAAAACAGTGCTTATACCGCAAAGAGCGCTTTGTTGCCGGGCGAGAGAATAATTGAAAAATAAAAATTATATCTCGGTAGCAAATATGCATCCACGCATATATACAGGGCTCGACGTGAAGCATTTACAAGGCTCTTTTGGCTTGCCACCGCGAAAGAGAACGCGAGATTCATATATATTTCACTCATACCTCACATCAGCAACGGTCCAAGCTAACTCTGCCTCTCGTGAAATAATTAATTCCATTTTTCCAGCAAGTTTCTCTCGCTCGCGACGAGAGGTTTAACACCGGCGGCCTGCAAAGATGAGCCAACTCACCTGTGCACTCGTACCACCTCTGTGAGGTTAGCAATAAAAAGAAAAAAAACTAAAACACTTAGCGGTGATGAACAAAGTGGGAAAGAGCGAGATGAGAGAAAAAAAGGGATTAGCCGGAAATATGAGAGAAGCAACTAAGTTCGGAGCCTTTACTGGAGCAGATGTCCTGGTTAAACTAGGTGACAGTTTCTCGAGTCCCGCTGCCTTGCTATATTTATCATTTTGTGAGTTCGTTGCTGTTCAGTTTTTCGCCCAGGACGCATACGTTCTACCGGGTTTTGATCATTTCTGAAATTCATCACTAAATATTACAGACACCATTGAAGTGGTTTCTAGTACAACTTTATTCGAAACAATAAAAACACAGTCGACGGGAAGTTTTTTTTATCTTGATGTAACCTCCTCCGCACATCTCGAAATCAAAGCGCCTTTACCTCCCACCAACCTGAATATTTCAAACTCCCCGTCGAGTTTCTACAATCGATTCATGTCCATAACTGCAGCTATGTTACAGAAAAAATGATTGGGGAGAAGGAGAAGTGAAAAAATAATCGAAGGGGTCTCGCCCATGGTTGACAAACTCGAACCCTCACGATTTCGATTTTACCTGGCTTCTTTTTTTTTCTCATACCGCTGTTTTTCGTTAACATTTAAGGGATTATCAGTTGTCTAGCGAAGACAAGAACGATGTTGACGATGAGAAAGAGAAGGGACAAAATAAGGCGAAAGAAAACTCAAGCAACGCATTTTATTCAATTAACGCCCTTCCGTTTCTTCTCTTTCTTCACGGTTCTTTGTCCTTCACTCGTTTAGCGTGTATATAGTATACATTGTGGTCCCTCTCCCTATTCTCGTTGTCAATGTCGACGTCGCGCAGTAGATTATGTCGTTAAAGGTCAGACCATAATACCCACTTTGCGCAGACGATCGTGTGCTAGAGCTATATGATAAAGGAGAGTAGGCAAAAGAGAAAGCAATAGAGAGAAAGAGAATACTGGAGGATCGTTACTCAATCAGGCTATTAGAAAATGGCTGGAAAACAATGAAGGTCTTAAGAGAACCCGAGAGCACTCCTCTCGTACTATGATTGAATACGTGTATGAGGGAAGAATGAGATACGGTATGATCGAATCGAATGAAAGATTTCATCAACCGCAAATACATTGATGAGGGATTTGCATTTACTTTTCCTTGCTACAACTACAGGCGTCATGGTTCCTGTTTATATAATCCATTTGTTCATTAAATGCCAGCCATATTCTACGTAAAAATACAATTTTTAATTGGAGAAAATTAGATCAACGTTTTTTTTACTTTATGAAGAAGTGGAATCTTTTTTATATATGTACCATTTAGCTGATTGAAGCGAAAAAACTTCATTAATAATTCCTAAAATTTCAAAATCATAGTAATCAGATAAAAAAGAATTGCTATCAGATAAAACAGAATTGCAGGTTACAAAACCCTTTTTTTCTTGTCAATTAACTTTTCCGACAACGAGAGCCCCCAACCTCAATTCGTTATGTTTTATGCGATAGTTGATAAATTATTATTGTAATTAGATTGTCAAAAACTTGTGCAAATTTCTCGAGCTTAGCTTATCATCTATTTCGATAAATGGAGAATCTCGAATATCCTTCCTGAACTGTGTGAGTTTCCCTTCACATTTAACTAATCCTGACTTGGAATTCTATCGAGTGAAGTTCTCTGTGTTATGTCAAACCCAGGGTCGCTTATACAGCACCCACGTTGGGCGTCACACGCTCTGCCCACTCCATATCTTCGCAAAAGATTATCTAAATCATGCGCAAACACTGGTTCTCTATTACCCGTACGAGAACACCTACAATAGGGTACTTAGACAAATAACGAATACAGGATAGAGATGTATAACATGCGAAAAAATAATTTAAATAATGTGTGGCAATACAAGCATACGTTAGTGATTCCTTGGTGGACCAGGGTTTTCTCATTTTTTGTCATAATACCTCATTGACAGGACTGACGAAATCGGTTGTAATCAAGAACCACCACAGAGTCGATCACGATACCAAAGCTAAAGGTATGGCATGAGCCGGATTTTAACGATAGTGCTGACTGCCTAATAATCCCCAAAAGCCACAGCAATATTACAAATGCATGACTATCTGCTGTAATTGATTTGAGGGACCTCTCTCACTATCCACGTTTTAACCTAGACCCTATTGTTACAGTGCTCTACATATCGAGAGGTACAATACACAATCGGAACGATTCCATAATTACCTATGAAGGATAACGGTACTATTGATTAAGCATTAAATTATGCACACTAGGAAGAGAAAAAGAGAGGCATTGTCTGATTTTGTTATTATACATTATCATCACTAACGCTATTGGGGTATGCTCTTACATATGTTCACAACATCACGAAAAATTAAGCATATCCAAATGATAAAATCATCAACAAAACCACCAATTATTACCCAAATTATGAGACTTCATAGCAGACTCAGTTTGACCGTTTTCTCACATATGGATGTTCCGATATAATATCAGAGGTATAAATTCTTCGACCGAAATACCATTTAAAAATTCCAGTTCCACATTCATTATTTGTAAAAAGTATACTTGAACACTAAATAATTAGTTACCTTTGCCCAAATAGCTTTAACCCAATCGTAGCAAAAAGTATTCGTTTGCCGTTACATCCATCAAAAGCCAGAAAATCCTACGCTACCGACTCAATGACGGAACAGCTAAGCTAGTGAGGTAGCTCACTCGGAACATCGGAAAGTTTACTGAATAATTTAGACGTCTGGCATTGGTCTTTCTGGCCCACCGATCACAATCAACAGTACGCATCGTGGCTCTCCTGTGCGATGCTCATCCATACTGTGTAGCACAACAGAGAAAACTCCACCAAAGTGCAACATGAGACCAAAATCATCTACACACACAAACATGTGTATATCATACGTAACTGTGTGCGTGTGGCCATATATATATATTTCATGCATGTACCACCATCGTGAACAAAATGGACTCCACTAGAGATAGAGGGTTTATCCAGGGTGCTAGCCCTCATGCTATTATCTTTTGCTTATGTGCGTATGTATAACGTCACCAACGTGCACATATTCGTCCTTGTGGAAAATGGAAAATACGTGCAGACACGCAGCGTATTGTGTGAGCATATACATCGCTCTGGCGACGCAAATATGGTCATATATACATAGGATAGCCGTTTGAGAGTGACAAGCTAACCCCTTCCGCAATCATTGCTGCACGTACCGATGGTACCCCTGGCATACGTGCGTATTATATATATATATATATGTTGTGACGGGAAATTCACGACGTCACAAAAGTTTGTTTCTCTCGCTTATGTTGCTTATTTTATATTTTTCTTTTGAGCGCCAGTCGCCGAAGCGACACAACAGGAAGAGAGAGAGAGAGAGAGAGAGAGAGAGAGAGAGAGAGAACCGATGACCAGCTTCGCTACAGCGGAGTGGGCGAGGGCATTATTCGATGAAAAATTGAGCACTGTTTAAATTAGAAAATATTTACGCCATCTATTATTCACAACTTTTCTTTTAAAGTATTATTTAGAACAAATTTACTTCGCAAGTGTGAATCTTTATTATAAATTATTTTATACAACAAAAAAGAAAACCCGAAAGATTCAAATAATAAAATTAAGAAAAGGAGATACGCGGGAAAAGTGAGATACGAGAATATTTGCGAGCACACACTCACTCAGATCTTTCTCACTCACACGACCGGGATTCTACGTATTCTTACACTCTACAACGAGCCCGTATTTTCTAACTGCAGATTTACTTGCGAAAAGAACGAAAAGTTGTTAAAATCGTTTGTAAAATAGAACGAAAATGAACTGTAAGTAAATTACCGAATACCCGCTAGTCGGTGACTCGGCCGGAAGTGAAATGCGATATTTCTTTCCCGACCCTTCACACAACGATGTTCGCAACTCTCACGTCGCACACTCACTTTCGAATACTCTCGCGCACGCAAAAAATAATTATAAACGGAAAAATAATTTAATTACACGAAATAACGGGAGATTTCCGGATTCGAGCATGATACTATTATTGCCCGCTATTATATTGAAAGCTACTTCGCGATCGCTGCGAACACGTGGCAAAAATACAAGAAGATGTTTTTATAAAGCGAAAGGAGAAGACGCCGCCGCGACCGAATTTTTACTGAACTTACAGGATCAAAACACTTTTTACAATTTTTATTTCAAAGAAAAATTAACGGGAGATTATTAGCGATATCAGGACAAAGCCCACTGACCAGATTTGAAAGCGAGAAGGAGAGAGATATGATAATAATTACCATTCGTCATTCACGTGCGTCCCGCTCAACGCTCACCGAAAATCTGACGAAATCGAGAGTCTCACACGGGACTCTCGCCCCCCTTATCTTTTTCTCACGCATTTTCGCGATCTTGTTAGACAGGCTCGTTACAATTTGAATAATTGCGGGCGTTAGACGGGCTCCGAATATTTAACGAGAATAATTATTTAGTTATTTCTATTTTTAAATAACCCCTAGCCCGAATATAACGTTTGTAACGACGAATACTAAGAAAAGAAGAATATTATATATGCTTTAATGAAAATTTGCCGGGAATACCATCGATTAGAAATAGGTTTGACGTCACCTAAAATTGCGATTCCCCTGAAACAATGAGGAGACATTATAGCCAACAGCTTTGTACGACGAAGATGCTGACGTTCTCCAAGATTTCCGAAAATTCCGTGGCCAAAATGAGGTGTGAGCGAATGTGTATTGGTGTGTGGTGTATGACCGATGCGTACGAGCCTCGCTTGAAGCAAGCCGACGTTGTCGTTGGAATTTTAAATCTTCTCTCTCTCTCTCCGACTCCTTCGCGCAATTTATGTTGCTGTTCCTCTCACTAATACCGCCTCCTCGTTCCTCCGACAATTCTCGCCGAAATAATGAAAAAAAAAACAAAGTGTTTCGGGACGCGATTAATAATAATATATTAAAATAAAATAACCTGTTCGCCTTAAGTAGACCCTACGAGGTTTTATCGTGGCCGGAGCATCGAGCGGGAGGAGCGAGAGTTGTCGTAATTTTTGACAATTAAATGTTTCAAGGGACAGTAAAAAAATACCGTCACAATATATATATATATATATATATATATATATATATATATATATATATATATATATATATATATATATACATAAAGAGACTCGGTAGCGTCTCGGGACAAGTACATTTGAAGCGCTGTCCCGAGCACTCGCCGAATCTATACACTGCAAAAACAAATGTGTCGTCGAAAACAACACACTTGTGTGTTCTGTACTTAACGCCATAAGCAAACTGTAGATTTTCAACACACTTTAAAACGTGTAAAAAATGGCGACAAAGAATCTATAGTTTGCTTATAGTGTTAAGTACAGGACACACTTAATGTGTGTTGGCAGAAACACACTTGTTTTTACAGTGTACTTTCTCCTAATAAAATGATTCGTGGTGGTGGGGGTCAAAACTGTATGACGTTTTGGCTAATTGATGAACCTAGGAGTCGTTTGGCAGCTTGAAAAATAAACTTTAAGCTAATTAAGCGATGCTCTTTCGATTGAACCCAAAATCAGCACGATTGGTTGCGTAATTGCTGAGAAAAAACTTTGCACAGGCTTAAGATTATGCTTGATTCCAACACATTCAAGAATTCGACGTGTCTGTATATGCGCGGGCAGACGACGCAAGCAAAGGCGATTTGTGTCTTACAGCGCTCTGATTGGTCACGACCGAGATTATAACACATTCTAGAAATCGACGTGCCTGTATATACACGTGCAGATGACACAAACGAAGGCCTCCTGTTACCTAACATCTTTCTGTTATATTTATATAGCGCCAGTCTGTTAGTTGTGATGGTTTAAAAAGGAGTTTTGACATATATTCGGAAATGTGGGACAAGGAGATGGACTTGGACAAGGACTTGTGGGCGAAACGTGTGCGAGTATATCTACTTCTTCGCTTTAAGGTAGATCGGTGACGGCTACGTGATCTTTGCAGTACCTATTATAGACCAAAATTTACAAATGCAAAATTGTCTTTGAAATTATAATTTTATTATTTTCGAAATATAAACAGCGGAGAATGGATATTTTTATACGATTTTATTGTTCAAAAAATGTTTACTAATTGAAATTTAACGAGCGTAGTGGATTGTAAAACGTGTCATGGCCGTTACTGTCATCTGCCGAAACTATCAGTTTTGTTTATAACCTATATAGAGTATTTACACAAAGGAATTATGCAACGACAGAGATTTTGCCAGTTTACCTATTACCATTAATTTTATCGATATTTATCAAATGCGGTAAAAACATTCAAGAACAACAAAGAAAAACACAGTCAAATTGACAAACTGTCACGTCTGAAGGCATGTTCTAGCAGACGCTGAATACAGAGTTGCGAAGCGTTCTCGCGCTCTTTCCCGTGTCATTCCTGTGGAAATCTCAATCATTTTACAACGAATAATTTTTTATTTTTTAGTCGATTTTCAACGGTAACGTCCAAAAACTCAAGCACTTTTATATTCAGGAATATTCGCGGAATACAGTGATCAATTTTTTATTATGAAATCTTGGAAGTACCAAATGTAAAAATTCAATAAGTCTTGACGTGCATACGATTTTCTATGCTCGTAGGGATAAATATCTGGAAACAGTCGATTTTTACGAATTAATTACTACCAAACTGGATGGTAAATAGCGTTCAAGTTGCAAATATCAATTCATCTCGTATTTATGTGTAATTATAAAAATTGTCAGTCCTTCATCTTGGATGGCTCAAATTCACCGATCTACCTTAATTCCAGCATCATGAATTAAAAAAAATTGTTTGAAAAAGGGTTCAGTCGCTCATTTTCAGATAGTATTAAAATCCCTGTCTTCGGAACGTAATGGAACATCCAAATTTTGAAAATTTTGTTGAAACCAATGTTCGCTAACCATTTTCACTTCTTCGCTTTGATTATGGCATCATGAATAAAAAAAAGTTATTTCAAAAAGTCTTCGTTCGGTCTTTTTTTGATGGTGTCAAAATTATTTTTATCATCACACCACAACGGATATAAAAAATTCAACTAGTTTTTCAAAAAAAGTGAAAATCAAATATCCATTGTAACGTTACGCTTTTATCGACACGGTTCTTCGTCGTTACGCGTCGATTTTAGCTTCGTATTTCTATTACGAGCAGGTATAAAAGAAGAGTGAGACAGGGTGATTTTTGTGGTTTAAACCGGGAAATTTAATTTATTCAAATTTGACATAAGTATTTTCTTTTGTATATTTATTTTATTTTGAATAAAAAAGAAACAATCATTTTACTTATTTTCTTGTTTTCTTAATTTTATACCGAACGAACACTTTTTGTCCTTGGAACGATGATATCTCTGTTTTTGTTTTATAAATTTGTCCTAAATGAGCCCTTACTTTTAAATCATAACAATAATAATCAGCGTCTTTTTCTTAGGGGGAAATAATAATAATAATAGAATAAAAATTGACTTTATTTAGAAAACAGTGAATTAATTTCCTTCGAATTGCCAAAATTGATAATTGATGCTATATAATTTAAGTAATACCTTTTTCGTTGATTCTGTATAAACTTAAGGAAGTAACTCAATTACCTACCTAGTCATAAAACCATCAGATCATCGTTTGACTTGAGTAGTAGTTTATCTGGCAACGTCGCTTTTCGTTGATATATGGGCGCGTGTATGTGTGTTCAAAACAGTGTATGTGGCATCGACAGCTGATCAGTTGCAACTAGTAAAAACTAAGATCGTTGATTATTTAAAAACCAAATATTAATTTAATTGATACTTGTTGAATTCAATAAGATGTTTATGTCGTTTTGGCTAAATGTGATTAAAAAATGATTATTGAGCAATAACACGGTATGCTCATCAGTACGTTATAATTTTTTTTTTTTTCAGTTTATATATATCTCAAATATTTGACAAACAATTGAGACTGCGTCCACATGCCAAATATTATTCCATTACAAAAAGATTTCACATATATAAGAGAATATGTATGGAAATAAAATAGTATTTATACCTTCTGAATTTGTTTATTTATTATATAGATACTCAATCTGATTCATATCCTCTTAGCAAAACAAAAGTTTTCGAATGTGTTTGCCAGCCTGCACATACATTGAAATTTCAAATTACGCGCACATAACCTCGAATATGCGACGTTGCAACATCTCTAGCGACAGTCTGAAAAACAGCTAGTGTTACGTTTTATTTTATTTATTACTCCTGTCATAAGTCACCTTCGATAAATTTTAAGCCTGATAAATGATTGAAAGTATTTCATCTCTCGACTGTTCAAATTTTGTTCTAATCTATCCATCACTAACGGAGATTTGAGGGATAATGTACAGTCACTCCGTGATTTCTCATAAGAGGTCATGTTGACATGGCTTGTCGAGGCACAAAAAAAATCCAGATATTTCGCGTTACAGTCCACCTCGGACCACAAAAATTTGTACGAATGACTTTCACATCATAATCTAACATTCTGTAAAGTTTCATATTTTGCTGTCCATTAATACTATTTCTTGCGTTACTTCCTGAAATATTCTTAGACAATTTGAAAAGAAATTAACTCAGAAAATAATTTGATGAAAAAGGATTCACGACCAGTGCTTTTTTACTGGTGGATTTTTGAATCTACAAAAAAAAATATTTACTTCACTCTTTTAATCCCGCTCGGCACTGATCCCTGTTTTTAGGTAGACAAAATTTAGGTGAGGCGCGTATAAACTAAAAAGATGGGTTACGCTTTAAATCTTGGATCGAACGTATCCGAACGACCCCGGCCCTCAAAGCGTGGAATATTTAGAAAACCAAAATCTGGAAAATGGTATGCTTGGACTCTTGAGTCGAACGTACCCGAACGGCTCCGATGCTCCAAGCATGGAAATTTAGACAAAGGTATAAACAGAATACTCGGAATCTTGAGTCGAATGTACCCGTACGACTCCGGCCCTCCAAGCGTGGAATTATTTTGAATGAGTAAGGTTGTCTGTACTTAGCCCAGGGAGAGGTTCCGCTGGTGAGAACTCTAAGACTCTCGAAGAATGAGTGTTGAGTGCTATTCCGCACCGGCTTTTACACATCAATTTCTTTGTTCTCCGAGCTAAAAATAATTCAGGCACCGATTGGTCCGCCAAATAGTCTCGAAACTGTGTTTCATTTCTGATTTTATGATTGGTGTTTCGCTTTCCCTACTCGCTCACTTCTACGTCCCTATTCGAGCGGTGCATGGCGTGATCGCCACGCGCATGCGTATAAATTGTTCATTTTCAAATTATATATGATTTTATGATTTTTTATACATTTCTACAAATAATTAATTTCTTTTATTCTCGCTTCATAATTTTTACGTTTATACTAAAAGTCTTTCACGGAATATTTTAATCCCTCCGCTTTTCGCTTAAAGTCACGTACGCACTTGTAGTTCATGTTTCTGACACTAGATGGCCACTCAGTACGACGACGGACGCCGAGTTGTCAACATCGTGCTCCGAGTTGTAATACGATGCCGTTACACCATAATGTGTTTTTAGAAAACATTCATTTTTTTGCCAAAAAATTTAAAAAATAGCAG
Organism: Rhimphoctona megacephalus; assembly: GCA_963989365.1. Lineage (NCBI taxonomy): Eukaryota > Metazoa > Arthropoda > Insecta > Hymenoptera > Ichneumonidae > Rhimphoctona > Rhimphoctona megacephalus. Next base: position 19,334,806 of record OZ022420.1, read on the forward strand.
AAATATTTCTATTACTTCATCAACAACTGCATAAATTTGCTTTCAGTATTTTTGTTTGTCAAACTTCCAGATTCAAATATCATTCCAGTTAAACTTCCACATAGACTTTTTTTCAGTCTATATAAAGCGAGATGTTTGAAAAGAACGAGAAAAAATAAATCACATCAATCATAAAAATTCCCCCTGGAGAAAAAAAACCTGGACAAGTACATTTGTTGACCCCCGTTTCCGTATTTCTGCACAATTATACGTACACTCTAAAAATTCTCCCCTCACAAAAATCCCTCAGAACATGAAATCGTCACAAAAAGTTATAAGCGCGACCCCTCTCAAAAAAATTATCAAATAAAGTCAAATCACACAAAATAATGATGTTATTAAATAAATTAAGCTCTATTTAAATATTGTGACGTGTGGTAATTTTGTCCACGTCACATAAAGTTAAAAATCGGCACGGCACAGGAGAACACGTTTGTTCTCAGGAAAGAATTTCTCTCTAGCAAAATCCAGAAGGGCCAAATGCGAGCGTATTTCCATTTTTGTAATTTTTATTTTGTATTAGTTTTAATGTACGAGCGAATAACGGGTTCATGCAGCGAAAACATCGAGATGGAGACAGACAAATTATCGGGAGACATCAGGATTACGATAACGTTGTGAGGGAAGGCTTAAGGCAGTCAAGGTCATCGAGAGAGAGAGCGAAATATCATATCAAGCGAGGGTCGCTAGCTCAAAGCCCTCACCCGGAGCTGTCGAACTCAAAAGATGCGTCTATTAGCATCGGGATTCTTCAGAATGTCTCGGCTGTACCGAGATCCATCGTAGGTCAGCGTCGTCTCAGCAACAATTCAAATGCGAGAAATTCAAATAGGATGGGAGTAAAATAAACGAGCGAACGAAATATTCGAGAAAGATCCAGATTCCCGCGAGTAGGCCAAGGGTGGGGGGTTAGGACCCTAGTCCGCGTAATCGCGTTCTCGATAATTATCGAGGACTTTTCGTTTTGGACACCAACGAGGACAGACGTCTTTTCTTGAGCTGTTACGAACCCGATCAAAAATCCGACGTCGCCGAAATTGTCGAGAGGAAATTTCCGTGGTCTTTGTCCGGATTTCCACCTACTGAAACCATAGTGGTGAGCCATCGTCTCGCTTTGAATTTCGTATATTTTTGGCTAAAGAGCGCTCTGTTTTAACGTTTGAGATTTATAAAAATTGTGAGTAAAAAGCGATATTGTTTCGGGGTAAGTTCGCGTTTGCGAGTTTTCAGTTAAGATCTTGTCTCGCGTGATAAAATCTTCCGGGAATATTTCGTTGTAATAATTTTCGAATTACTGAGAGGAATTCTATTTTTTTTTGTTTAAACGAGTCCTTAATTTAGAAAAGAATAAAGTATCGAAAATTCACATTTTTATTGAGAAAAAATCGTTAGGGCGTGTCCTGAACGAAATTATTTGTTTAATTGAGTAGTGAACGTTCGATCTTTATAATATTGTATTTTTTTTTAAATTGAATGTTATGTAATATTGACGGTTAACTACACTATTGATTGAAGTATTATGGTATTAGAACATGAGATTTTTCGATTATTAAATGTAACCAATTTATCGTGTAAAAGAGAGAGCTAAGGAGATTTTATAATTTTCCGAAAATAATTTAATTAACTTAGTAAATTGTTCAACTATTAAATTTCATTTCTTTTCTTGAATAAAATATAATTGTAATTCCGAAATTTCGATATGATATCGTGTGATTTATTCTGTACAATTCTTTGACCTCGCCCCTCTATCACCTTCGGGATAAAATTGCTGTCGCCGGGAATAAATACCTTAATTCGGGCACGATAATTTCATATAAATTTGTTTAAGATAAATCTTAAACTGGCGCCCAGTAATTATCGAGAACAAATGTTAATTTGAATGCTTGGTCGGGAAAAAGCGTTACAGTATATATAGCCAAATACGGGAGACTTTATTGTATTTTATAAAATCTCCAAATAATGTTGAATGTTGTCACCCCATATGAAGTGAAACAGCGTCTCGCAGAAAACACTCTCGGATAACTTCTAACTGGATGAGTTCATACAAAGATATAGGTCTAGGAAGTTATAGGTTCGACTTTTTCTCGATTATGTTGAAGCGACTTTTATGATTTAACTACGATTTACTGCGAAGCCACATTTTCGTCATCGTTCAAGCCAGAATGCTGATATTACTCAAACACGTATTTTGTTTTTTAAGATTTTGTATATTTATAACACTTAATTGGCCGAGTACTGTAAATAAATACAAAAACGTAAAGATATATACACGATTTGATAGAAAGCAACTCTCTTGTATGCCCAGCACCATTCGCGTTTACCTATGATCACTTGCAAGAGATTGATTGATGTTTATTAGCTTTCTCAGCTATTTGTTATATACTTCTTTACATATATGTTTATATCTAGCCATTATCATTTTGCGGATACACCATCCTATTGTGAATACAAATTTACTCTTTTCATCTTTCGTATCACAGATACAAATAATTCTCTCATCATTCGTTCCAGCTATTTACATTTCACAACTTTGCATTTCTGCTCGTCATTCTGTTCGTAACACACTATCATGCACACCGTGTCATATGATCCTCATGTCCCGGTATTGCGCTATCAGCAGTTCACTCAACTCTGTTCCACTCATTTACAAGGCTCGTTCTTTTTCTATCTTTTTATTGCATACATTCACAATCTTCGTTAACCGTTGTTCATCCTCGATAATTATACCCAAATAGTTAGATTCCGCTACATTCATTTTTAACTTACTTCCTCTTCGTGCATTTTTTACTCAATGCATTTCTTCCTACTGTCTTTGCTGGTCCACCTAGCCGGCTCTCCTCTTCTCTTCCTGCAACACTCTCTTGTATGTGGAGCATTCACGATCCAGCACAATATGTTCATCACTTATTTCCAAGTTGTACCGTTGGTTTTTCAGCATACAGTTCACACACCCCATTTTTTACGCCATACACTCATCTGCGTTGTGTTTTCCTGCGCAATTGTTGCATCTTTCATCTCTTCTATAGTTTTTTGCTATATGGTAGAAATCGTAGCACTTGTAACATATCTCTTCACGTTAACGTAATTGAAAACCTGACATTTTTTCCACCCAACGCTGAACTTCCCTTTACCGCATTATGCATTTGCTCATCTATTTCCAGTATCACTGATCCTCCTTCTATGAGCTTGGACCTTCTTTACACGGATTCGTTCTGCTCGCTTCCTCTTCTTTAAATAATTCTTTTTTACAATTCACATCTCACAACCTTTAAATACCTCATTCTCGTTCTGTTTTTTAATTGTACTCATTAGTTTATCATCTTCTAACTGCATTTCTTCCTCGTCTATATTCACGATGTCTATCTTCGTTTTTATTTCTGTTGACTCAGTGACTTTAAAATCCATACCCATTTTATCTTGAACCTGTTTTCAGTACTTCAATTTCTTCTTGGGTTTCACACCCCAGTATAACTATTCCTTTAATGCCTTTTTTCAGCTTTGTTACTCCCACTCGTATATTCTTGATGGCAACTCTTTCTTTTATTGCCTTTTTTTGCCCTCACTTTCTTGCTACACGTTTGGCTTGATAATTATGATCCTTTCTTTCTTCTTTTCTTTGACTGCATTACTGCAGGATTCTTTCGCGTAGTATTCAGCAAGTTGATACATCAATGTGTGCATGGGTGCACACATTGATGCATCAACTTTTTCAGCTCCTGTATTTCTGTCCTAACACATTTCATTTCCTCTCAGACTATACCTTGAATAATCAACCTAATGCCTTCCTTACACGCCATTTCGTCCTGCATGTCTTCAACTCTTGCTATTATCCAATCAATTTTCAGTGCTAGAACCGATTTTGCACCGTCATCTTCAGCCTCACTATCCGGTCCCGCTTTCTTCCCGCATCTTGATATCGTCTTTCTCGTCGGTGTCGGTGTCCTTGGTGGTTGGACATGCTTCAGCTTGAATTTTCCTTTTTTATCTAAAACTCCATGCCTAGATACACAGTTTCGGTGGAACGTAAAACGTTCCATGCAGGTGTTACATGTCACTACCGTTCGTGTTATCGTTTCTCTACATAAGAAGCATCGAAACTCCTCATCGTCTCTGACCTCTATCATAATTGGTCTATTCGTACCCGCACAGTCGATAACTTACTGTCGCTTGTACCGACATATACCGATAAAAATCGCAGTCAGAGATCGGCAAAAAAAATTATCATTTTTTATTTTCGTATTAACTTCAAAAAAATTAAAATATTAATTACCAAAAAAATTAATAATTCGCTGAAAATTATTTCTAAATACTTCGGCACAAAATATGCAAAAAAAAGAATTGATTATTGTCGAAAAATTGAGATTATACAATATTATATTACGAATTATTTAAAAATTTGATATTTTGCCAAATAATAATTTCAATTATTTCAAAATTTAGTAATTCACACAAAATAATTGCAAATTAAAAAAAAAAACATCAATATAATATATATTTCCAATTACCTAAAAAATTAAAAATTATTAAAAAAATATTTTTGATTACCTGAAAAATGGAAAATTGAAAAAAATAAATTTCCTAATTACTCGAAAAATTAGAAATTAAAAAAAATAATTTCTAATTACCCGAAAAATGAAAAAAATTAGAATAAAATATTTTTCTAATTACCCGAAAAACAAAAAAATTAGAGTAAAATATTTTTCTAATTACCGGAAAAATAATAAATTAGAGTAAAATATTTTTCTAATTACCCGAATAAGAAAAAATACAATAAAATATTTTTCTAATTACCCGAAAAAATGAAAAAAAAAGTTTCCTAATTACACAAAAAACAAAAAATTATAAAAAATATTTTTCTTATTAAAAAAAAAATCCAGCCAGAAGAGAATCGAAAAAATTTCCATTAACCATTGAATTAAATTTTTAATGGAAACAATTTCGATTAACCATTGAATTCAATTTTTAATGCGAAAAAATTCATTAACCATTGAATTTAATTTTGAATGGAAATCATTTTCATTAAAAGTTAGATTCAATGGTTAATGGAACCAATTTCCATTTAAAGTTTACTCGGTTACTGATAGCTGGAGAAAGCTTGGGTCAAAATGACCCAACCGAGATTTTTTCGGTCACTAGAAGCAGTAGAAGTTTTAGTCTTGATGAAAATGGCCCAATGGTAGTAACCGAGGTTTTCTGGGTCACCAATAGCGGTAGCGACTTTACTCTGGGTCAAAATGGCCCAATGGTAGTAACCGAGGTTACCTCGCTTACCAGTAGTAGTATCGGTTTTACTCAGGGTCAAAATGACCCAATGGTAGTAACCGAGGTTATCTCGGTTACCAATAGCAGTATCAGTTTTAGTTTGGGTCAAAATGACCCAATGGTAGTAACCGTGGTTTTCTCGGTTGCTAGTAACGAAGAGCAGTTTTGTTCTCGGTCAATATGACCCAATGATTGTAACCGAGGTTTCCTCGGTCACCAGTAGCGGTAGCGGTTTTCTACTGGGTCAAAATGATCCAATGGCATTAACCGAGGTTTTCTCGGTCACCAGTAATGGTAGTGATTTTCTTCTGAGTCAAAATGGCCCAATGGTAGTAACCGAGGTTGTCTTTGTCACGAATAGCTAGAGCAATTTTGGTCTGGATCAAAATGACCCGATGGTAGAAGCCGAGGTTTTCTCGGTCACCAGTAGTCACTACCATTACTCGGTCACCAGTAGTTGCTACCATTGGGTCAAATTGACCCAATGGTAGCAACCGAGGTTTTCTCGGTCACCAGTAGTGGTATCGGTTTTACTCTGGGTCAAAATGACCCAATGGTAGAAACCGTTACTAGTTCTGGGAGAAAATGACCCAATGATAGTTGGGTCATTACCATTGGATCATTTTGACCTAGATTAAAACCGCTTCCGCTACTAGTGACCGAGAAAATCTCGGTTACTACCAATGGGTCATTTTGACCCAAAACAAAACCGCCCCCACTACTAGTAACCAAGAAAACCACGGTTACTACCAGTGGTTCATTTTGACCCAGGCCGAAACCGCTCCTGCTACTAGTAACCAAGACAATCTCTTTTTGTTTTGAAATTGAGTCATTTTGACCCAGAACAAAACCGTCCGGCTACTAGTAATTGAGAAAACCTTGGTTACTACCATTGGGTCAATTTGACCCAGACTAAAACTACTATTGGGTCATTTTTACCAAAAACAAAATCACTCTTGCTACTAGTAACTGAAAAAACCTTGGTTACTACCATTGGGTCATTCTGACCAAGAACAAAACTACTCCGGCTACTAGTAACCGAGAAAACCTCGGTTACTACCAATGGGTCATTTTGACCCAGACTAAAACCGCTACTGCTACTGGTAACCGAAAAAACTCCAATTTTTATTATTGGGTCATTTTGACCCAGAACAAAATTACTCCTGCTACTAGTCACCGGAAAAAGCTCCGTTACTACCTTGGGGTCGTTTTGACCCAGACTAAAGCCGCTACCGCTACTGGTGACCGAAAAAACCTCGGTTACTACCATTGAGTCATTGTGACCCAGACTAAAATCGCTACTGCTACTATTAACCGAGAAAACCTCGATTTCTACTATTGGGTCATTTTGACCCAGACTAAAACTGCTATTGCTACTGGTAACCGAGAAGACCTCGGGTTTTACTACTGGGTCATTTTGACCCAGAATAAATTCACTCCTGCTACTAGTAACCGACAAAACCTCGCTTACTAGCATTGGATCATTTTGACCCAGACCAAAACCGCGCCCGCCACTCGTAACCGAGAAAACTTCGATTGCTATATTGGATCACTTTGACCCAGCCCAAAACCGCTACTGCTACTATTTACCGAAAAAATCTCGGTTACTACCATTGGGTCATTTTGACCCAAGCCGAAATTTCTTCCGCTATCAGTAACCGAGTAAACTTCGGTTACTACCATTAAATGGAAATAAAATTGAAATTATCCCTTAATAAAAAGTTCATGGGCAATCGAATGTCGAATTGCGAGTTCGATTCTCCTCATTTTATTCGTGCTGTGATTGGTCGCTGGATGACAGCCAACTTCATGTTTGATTGTCACCATAGCAACTAACAATATTAATATGTCCATAGCAACGAAGAAAAAAAATTTGTTAACTGGTTAGCAACAAATAAACAAACGTATCCATGACAACTAACAAAATTATCATGTCCCTAGCAACGAAGTGTCAAATGACAGCCAACTTCATGTTTGACTGTCACCTTAGCAACTAACAATATTAATATGTCCATAGCAACGAAAAAAAAAATTTGTTAACTGGTTAGCAACAAATAAACAAACGTATCCATGACAACTAACAAAATTATCATGTCCCTAGCAACGAAGAAATTATCATGTCCCTAGCAACGAAGTGTCAAATGACAGCCAACTTCATGTTTGACTGTCACCTTAGCAACTAACAATATTAATATGTTCATAGCAACGAAAAAAAAAATTTGTTGACTGGTTAGCAACAAATAAACAAACGTATCCATGACAACTAACAAAATTATCATGTCCCTAGCAACGAAGTGCTATTACGAAGTGAATTTAGTATTGAATAAAAAAAATCAATATTGAATGAATCGATTTCAATTAATGGAAAGTAATCAATATTAAATAATAAAAAAATCGAATAGTCATTTTATTTTTCTTGTACGTATCCAAATAGGTGTTTATTACATCTTCCCGTTATATTCGCGCTGTGATTATTCGGTTAATCAAAGGCAAGTTCATCTTGTATAGAAAATCTCGTGTTTCACGAACAAGTTCATGTTGGTGAGTTTGGCATTTATCGCGGAAAATTATTAAGTGACAGTTGTATCACAACTACGCGTGTCATAACCGATTTTGTATCATGATGGAATGGATGGATGGAATGGATGGATGGAATGGATGGATGGAATGGATGGATGGAATGGATGGATGGAATGGATGGATGGAATGGATGGATGGAATGGATGGATGGAATGGATGGATGGAATGGATGGATGGAATGGATGGATGGAATGGATGGATGGAATGGATGGATGGAATGGATGGATGGAATGGATGGATGGAATGGATGGATGGAATGGATGGATGGAATGGATGGATGGAATGGATGGATGGAATGGATGGATGGAATGGATGGATGGAATGGATGGATGGAATGGATGGATGGAATGGATGGATGGAATGGATGGATGGAATGGATGGATGGAATGGATGGATGGAATGGATGGATGGAATGGATGGATGGAATGGATGGATGGAATGGATGGATGGAATGGATGGATGGAATGGATGGATGGAATGGATGGATGGAATGGATGGATGGAATGGATGGATGGAATGGATGGATGGAATGGATGGATGGAATGGATGGATGGAATGGATGGATGGAATGGATGGATGGAATGGATGGATGGAATGGATGGATGGAATGGATGGATGGAATGGATGGATGGATGGAATGGATGGATGGAATGGATGGATGGAATGGATGGATGGAATGGAATGGATGGATGGAATGGATGGATGGAATGGATGGATGGATGGAATGGATGGATGGAATGGATAGATGGAATGGATGGATGGAATGGATGGATGGAATGGATGGATGGAATGGATGGATGGAATGGATGGATGGAATTGATGGATGGAATTGATGGATGGAATGGATGGATGGATGGATGGAATGGATGGATGGAATGGATGGATGGAATTGATGGATGGAATGGATGGATGGATGGATGGAATGGATGGATGGAATGGATGGATAGAATGGATGGATGGAATGGATGGATGGAATGGATGGATGGAATGGATGGATGGAATGGATGGATGGAATGGATGGATGGAATGGATGGATGGAATGGATGGATGGAATGGATGGATGGAATGGATGGATGGAATGGATGGATGGAATGGATGGATGGAATGGATGGATGGAATGGATGGATGGAATGGATGGATGGAATGGATGGATGGAATGGATGGATGGAATGGATGGATGGAATGGATGGATGGAATGGATGGATGGAATGGATGGATGGAATGGATGGATGGAATGGATGGATGGAATGGATGGATGGAATGGATGGATGGAATGGATGGGTGGAATGGATGGGTGGAATGGATGGATGGAATGGATGGATGGAATGGATGGATGGAATGGATGGATGGAATGGATGGATGGAATGGATGGATGGAATGGATGGATGGAATGGATGGATGGAATGGATGGATGGAATGGATGGATGGAATGGATGGATGGAATGGATGGATGGAATGGATGGATGGAATGGATGGATGGAATGGATGGATGGAATGGATGGATGGAATGGATGGATGGAATGGATGGATGGAATGGATGGATGGAATGGATGGATGGAATGGATGGATGGAATGGATGGATGGGATGGATGGATGGAATGGATGGATGGAATGGATGGATGCAATGGATGGATGGATGGATGGATGGATGGATGGATGGGATGGGTGGATGGGATGGATGGATGGATGAATGGATGGGATGGATGGATGGAATGGATGGATGGATGGGATGGAATTGATGGATTCAATGGATGGCTGGATGGCATGGATGGATGGAATGGAGCGGGTGGATGGAACGGGTAGATGGAATGGCTGGATGGAATGGCTGGACGGAATGGATGATTCAATTGAGTTATATGTAACATTTTTTTTCATTACGTGATTTATTCGTTCTAATAAATCGCCAGTGCAAACGATATAATCAAAACGTTAAATTAACATATTACGTATACATGGATCGAAAGACAAACCATTGCTGACAAAATTTAATCAGAACAAAAAACAAGCAGCAAACTCAATTAAATCGCGATAATCTTTTTAATTAAAAAAAAAATAATAATCCAGCATGCGTGTACCACGTGGTCTGAAGAATCCGTACTCCACGGGAATAAAAGCCTCGATTTCGGCCATATTACCAAAGAATAATCAAAAACAAAATTCTGCTGAATTATACATTTCTTTTCATTGAAAAAATAAAAATAAAATAATTTCATTGTCATTAAAGCGGTAAATCGCGCGAGAAACGCGAACTAAAAAAACTCCGAAGTTTGCACGATTATAATAACGAAACTTTTCGCGACTTTATAAGATTTATACATAGCAAATTAGCAGGCTATTCTGGTCGATATACAAGCCGAGTTCGCGAGCACCTCCACTACAGTAAAAAGATTTATTTTATGAGAAGCGAAAGTTAAGTGCCTCGAAAATTAAAAATCAATTATTCAGTTTTTATGCTCGTTTCCGTCGCGTCGTTTTGAGAACTTCTTGTTCGAAGAATTTTTTGAGGAGTCGTTGTTGGTGCCACTTTTCTTTCCGTTGTTTGAAGAGCTCCCATTTTCGCCGTTGTGGTTTCTATTGTTGTTGTTGATATTTCCACCCCCCCCAATTCTCGGTCAAGCTTCTCTTGCCTTTTTTTATTCCGCAGTAACTGTTGTTTTATTCAGCGTTCAGCTCCCTGGAGATTCCGCTGGGACGCCTCCAGCTCAAGGGCCGTTACGCGGTTTTGCGATTTGTGGAGTGCCGGTTGAAGCTCCTGCACGCGATTCTTGTAATCGTCGATGGTCGCATTTTCCGGTAATGATAGAAAGGTTTTGGGAACGTTCCTGCTGTAGGACGTACTCGGCTGTGGCTGCCGGCGCCGGAGTTCCTCCTGCTGGAGTCGCTTCTGCTCGAGTCGCTCCTGCTCGAGTAGCTCCTGCTCGAGTCGCTCCTGCTCGAATAGCTCCTGCTCGAATAGCTCCTGCTCGAGTCGCTCCTGCTCGAATCGCTCCTGCTCGAGTCGCTCCTGCTCGAGTAGCTCCTGCTCGAGTCACTCCTGCTCGAGTCGTTGCTGCTCGAGTCGCTGCTGCTCGAGTCGCTCCTGCTCGAGTCCCTCTTGCTCGAGTCGCTCCTGCTCGATTCGCTCGAATATCATCTATTCCAATAGATATACACTGCAGCGGAGGAAGAAAGGAGACCGCGCGCGAAGCGCACGTTGCTTCCCTAGTTCTTATTAAAAATTAAATTCAATGGTTAATTAAATTTTTTTCCATTAAAAATTAGATTCAATGGTTAATGGAAATTTTTTCCATTAAAAATTACTTTCAATGGTTAATGGACATTTTTTTCATTAACCATTGGAACGGATAATTAGAAAAATATTTCCGTCCAATTTGTATTTCTCAAGTAATTAAAGAAATATTTTCTTCTTATTTTTTATTTCCCAAGTAATTAAAGAAATATTTTTTTCTAATTTTTTATTTCCCGAATAATTAGAGAAATATTTTCTACTAATTTTTTATTTTTCAAGTAATTAGAAAAAAAAATTTCTCTAATTTTTTGTTATTTGCGTATTTAGGAAATTATTATTCTCTATTTTTGTTCGGGTAATTAGAAAAGTATTTTCCAATAATTTTTTATTTTTCAACTAATTAGGAAAATATTTTTTCTATTTTTTTATTTTTTGCTTAATTAAAAATATTTCGCCCAATATTTCTAATTTTTCAAGTAATTAATAATATTTTGATTTTTTCGATTCTTCGAATAATTAGAAATAATTTTTCTACTATTTGTAATTTTTTGGGCAATCAGAAATAATTTTTCTGCAATTCGTAATTTTTCGTGTAATTTGAAATATATTTAAAATTTTTTTCTTTGCTCTTTTAATTTGTAATTGCACGTGATTACTATCCGTTTATTGAGTAATTAACAATATTTTCCCGTTAATTACCAATTTTTCGGGTAATGGATATGTTTCAAAAAAATAATAATAATTTTTTGAAAAATTAGTAACAATACCGAAAAATAACCTTGAAAATAATATTTTTGCCGATCTCTCATCGCAGTAAATAACTTGCACGTGTATTGCTCACGTTTGAGGTTCAACGCTCGCAATAACCACGTCTGCACTTTTGTCCACTGTTTCAATAGGTCACCGTGAATGGCTACTGCGTGTCAGAAAACTTTTAATATTCCATCACAAGAAAAATCGAGATTTACACGCATAGATCACGGCATTTCTACTAGACATTACTCATATTCACTTCCGGTGTATTAGATACAATTTTTGACAACTTTTCGACTTTTTCTCGGTGGTTTAACCCATCGATAGATCCGTGTTTCTGCGAAGCGATTTTAAACATGACCGCACTCCGAGAGAGAGGGAAAGAGAGAGACAGAGAGAGAGAGAGAGAGAGAGAGAGAGAGAGAGAGAGAGAGAGAGAGAGAGAGAGAGAGGAGGGAGGGAGGGAGGGAGGGAGGGAGGGAGGGAGGGAAAGAGGGAGGGAGGGGGAGAGGGACAGAGATTGATAACTACATTTATGCTCAGGAATAATCCATAAGGCAAATGGAAAATTAACAAAAACAAAATCTGTGCAACAAATCGTTACACCAAAATACAGTAAACATAATATAATAAAAGTACGTACAAAATAAAATACACACGCTTAGAATAGAGATACATACAATGTACAAACTTAAAAAATAACAATTTGAAGGTTTAGAACTAACAGAAAAATGATGCGCAAACTTAAGGCTAACAATTCAAAGATGATTATTATTGAAAATCGACAATATTTAAATTTCAATTTGAATTTGGGAAACGCAATAAACACACCCCGCTTATAAGGACGCCATGTCATTTAAAATGGTTACCAACCTATGAGCCACGGTCAAACCTCTATTAGACCCGATCCCCGTCGCCCTCCAGCATAAAAAATGCTCAAATAGCCTGGATTTGAAAATAGGTAAAGAAGTGATTGAAGTTATAGTTGTCGGAAGAGAGTGTCAGAAATATACCGAAATTAAATAGAAAGAGTTGCGAAGAGTTGCTGTCCGATGCAGAGGAATGTGGAATACCTGATGATTCAGATTGCCCCGAACAGGATGCTGAGATTGTAGTGAACGTGGAAAAAGTTCCAAAAGGTAGGAAGGAACCTTTTTTTGGAAGATCTTAAAAGTCTGAATGCCCAAAAAGTAAAGCCGCCTCGATGCCACCGAGAGCCAGCCAAGCTGCCTACGATACGGGGTTACATGTTCATCTCTTCTTCGATTAAAGATAAATCTAATGCATGAATTCATTAATTTTGAAAGTCTAGAGTTCTGTTCATCGGTTAAATCAATATAAACAATGCAGCAGTAATGCAAATTTGGAAATATAAATGAGATTATTAGCATGACCTTAAGCTGCTGGGATAATGATTTTTCATGGTACTTCAACTTATAAAGAGAAAGAGAGCGAAAGAGAGAGGAGGAGAGAGAGAGAGAGAGAGGAAGAGAGAGAGAGAGGAGGGGCTGCATCGGTTCGTGCTACTCCCTGGGATACACTCGGCCGCATGACCACCAACGCACTGCACTGTATTTATGCCTTCACAGAATCCCTACCATTACCGATTTAACGACCGATTCCCATCGACTGATTCGAATGTGCTTGTGAAAGCATCGTCAATGTGTGGTACCGATAATCTACATTGATGCACAAAACTAAAGAATCACTGAAACTTTCGCAAATTTTAGTCCTTTTTTGAGTGGCTAAATCTTGACAAAGAGTATTCGTAGAATATTTTTTTTTGTAAAAAGCTCGAATCCTCTAGTTTTTCTAGTTTGAAAATTTATCTAACTTTGAGATTAGCTGTTATTTTTACCAAGAAGGTCGAAAAACGAATTTAAAAAAAATTTCATGACTTTGGAAGGACTATTCAATCATCTACAAAGCAAAACACGTATTTTTCACTCTGACTGTCTAAAAGTAGGGAACCATTTGTCAAATAAAAATCTGAAAGATAGTCTTGGAAATACTGTCTTTAGAGTATCTTTCTTAACGCCCTTCATGTTCTTCTTTTATGAAAAAACTATTCGTTTGAGGATTCTATTGAACGGGTACTAAAAATTGCACATTCACAATTTTTCATAAATCGTCATGACACTTTGTGAAAAAATACGAAACCATTTAAGTCTTTGCATTCTTTTCGAGTTTGAAATGGCCATTAGAAGCATGCAAAATCTTAAGCTCCTTAGATTTTCATCTTTAGGTCCTCATTGTTTAAAGCACAATGGTACTTCCGTAAATTCATCAAGTCATCTGCCGTACGTCCGAAAAATTTTCCTTGTATGCTTCTTATTTTCAAATGTGAGGTGCATGGTTTTATGTTGTGTTTTTCTGTTTATCAGCTTAATCCTTAAATATTGCATGGATGCATACGGACCTGTCTCGTTAAGTACAAGAATAAAGTAGCAGTTAAATGTTAATCTAATTTACTTTTCTTCTTATGTGGTAATTTTGTCGAAAATAATACTTACCTTATATGTACTGCGGCAGTGATTTGATCTTAACACTACTTTATTTTTATTTTTATATACATATCGGAAAATGTTCGTTACATGAGGCACAAAAATACTGCTTTTTATAGGTTTATTTTCATTCGTACATTATGAAAAATTAGTTAGTGCACCCACATCACAGAGGTATTGATGAAATATGTGATCATCAAAATATTATAAACTATTAAAAAAATACTCTTATTTCAGATCAAACGGCACATTTATTCTGACCGAAAACACTATAATTGAATGAACGAATTTCTTCTGATAACATCACTTGCTATTCAATCATCATTTTTTCCCTCAGTGTACGAAATAAGAAAATAAAATTGAGCACATTGGATAAGTGAATTATTAAGTAACGGTTACTTACATTACCTTAAATGAACAAAGGATATAATTTTGCAGCTGACATTGGTATTTTCAAAGGAATCAACAATATACAAATAAAAATGAACATGTTTTAATTTTTGGACCTTGAAATGTTTAATGACTACTATTTACGTTGTAGCAAGGTCGACCCGTATTATACCAATCTGTACAGAGTTCTGTGCACATATACACGTTAACTGTTATGGAAAAGGAGGCGGGGTAGATTCAAGCCAGTGGCTCAGACGGGTTTCAAACTACCACACAGCATAGTATGTGACACACTATATAGTTCTGTACTGTGCTCTTGGAATAGCCCTCATCCCGGCGATGCCTATTCCGAGGGAGAGGTAGATACGAGGTGGAAAATGGGAGAATGAGAAGAGTCCCTCTGTCTCTCACATATACACGCACACTTGGTCTCCCTCCCTCCCTCCCTCCCTCCCTCCCCTCTCTCTCTCTCTCTCTCTCTCTCCCTCTCTCTCTCTCGTTCTCTTTGTCTTTCTCTCGCTCTCCCTCGCTCTGTTTCTCTCTCTCGTATTGGAGTGCTGGGTTACGTTAACGGTGGGCAAAACGGGGTGGTATAAATTATACCGTTCAATCGATTTGCTGTCAGAAGACCCTCCACACTGCGTTTGTGAGGCACACGACACTATGCCGTGAGGAGGCCACACGTTTCAGCAGCAGTGGTGAAGCTAAGCAATGCAAGCAGCAAGAGACGAGAACCATATACCGATGGGTCAGGGTATAGGGGATGCTGGGAGGGGGGGGGGGGGGGGTAACAGTCGGCATTTAGGCATACCGGAATCCACATACACTTCAGTTACGTGAATATAGCACTACTTGAAATGTAGTGGAGAAAGACGAAGAGACGAGGACGGGATGGGTAGTTGGGGTTGATACGATGTAAAGCAAAAGGGGGTGTAGGAAGGTCGAGGAGGGACAGTACCGAGGCGATTTCGCAGCAGCTCAATCGGCATGTCCCCTCCTCGGTTTTCGGCCTCCTCATTTCGTGCCAACAGTGAAAGCACAGTGGAGCTGGACACGAATGTGGAAACCATTGGGTTTTGGCAAACACACGCAGGGGATCTTGCATGCTGATGTCGACTGACAGGTCCGGTGGGTTTCACTAGGATTTACCTGAGCGATTAAATCTTCGCAGAACTCACTGGCTGGATCGTGCATTGCATTGGGTTCTCTAAGGGCACAGTATTTCCTTGATGGCAATAATTTCTATGTACAGAGGCGAAAAAGCATCATATGAAGGTGCGATTTCATGAAGAGTTTTTTTTTTTAATTCTTATTACTTTTTCGTATGTATCTATAGTGAATAAACTACAGAATTTTGTAAAAAAAACCTTTATCCATAGAGGGGTATACCTGAAAATACCATTGGGCTATATGTGTCCCCATCAAAAGCCGAACAACATTGCATCCAGAAATCTCCGAAATTTGTATCGATCAATAACTGCTACTTGATAGTGATACTACTGCCGATCGATACTTGCTACTCATTAATGCTACTCGCTTACTTTGCAGCAATTATCGATTATTTTTCTTGATACTCGATACATTTGTAAACAGAAACGATAATTACTTCAAATCTACCGAAAGGGGCGACGTCTCAATGCGTATGTATTGAAGTGGTGAAATAATTTTTGGAACTCGATACGGGTGAATCAAGTAATTGTCATGTATCTCAATACAAAAGTATCGAGCTATGAATATCTCTGGCTACAACTCCATCTAACTACTAAAAACTAGTTTGAACCAAATGCTATCGTTGACTCTGATTTTACCCTCAGACCCAGAATACATAACTTTTAGTAATAAAGTAGAATATCAAGAGAAGCGGTAGCGGCTCGACACCAAGTATTAAAAAAAAAGCCAGCGCAAGCCCTGCCGCACTCTTATATACTCGAATATGACGGTTTTTGGCCTTTTCTTTTTTCAGCTATACGTCTTTTCGTTAACACTCGTTCTCACTAATTATCAGCAGTATTCACTTAAATGAATTATATTTTAAACTAAGCCATTGTAAAATGTAACCGATCCATAAATGTTTGGTTATTTTTTACAATAAAATAGAAATTACTGTTTAAAATTGATAAGGACCATGAACGCGCAACACACTTCCGTAGGAAATGATGTAATAGAGCTATGAAAGTGACATATAGCCGCCTGTATCGGTACAGATTTTCTTCAATTCCTCTCAGTTGTCATGCAAATACGACACATTAGCATATTAGGAATGCGGAGTTGTAGACAACAGTTTGGAGGGATTTTGGAAGAACTGAGGAAAGTAAAGTTGGGTAAGAAGTTATGAGATGGAATATTGTAAAAACTCGAAAAGGTACAAGGAGGAACACCGATTTTCAAAAATACATATGTTTTCAGTTACCACCTAGGTACCTGTTCTAGTATTAGTATCTGAGAATTTTCTTCTGACTGTAAAATGAATAAAAAATCACTTTTTGGAGCTCCGAATTTTCGTTTCGGTTTTATGTAGATGACTCCTGATTAAATTAAACGTATGACATTTACTTTGGTCTTTGGATTTTTGGGCTAATTATTTTGGATTATTTGTACCATTAGCCGGCAAAGGAGAAATTGAAGATGTTGCAATGATTTCACGTTATTTTCACCGTATATTTAAATTAGATGCAGCAGCACCAAGATATGCATTTACTTGGGATTTGTTGATTGTTTTACAATTTTTACCTATACATTGAGCCGAATAGAAAAACAATAGATATTGCGGTTGACGACAAAAATCATAACGATAATAACAATGAGTACAGAATATAAGATATATGCTCTCACGATGATAGTCATTAGAAATGTTGAACGGATTTAAATGTTTCAAAAATAAGAGAGGGGGAAAGGGAGTATCGTAGGAGTTTCGGGGTTTCAAAAGACATCAACGCTGAGATGTATTCGACCTAGCATATCAATTTCTGAACTTTTTAGCAGTATTTACAAAAGGCATAAGTCTTGACATTACCAGATGAAGAGTCGATTGGTCCGAGAGCTCGCACACGTCAGCAAAAGTTCATAATCATTCAGTAAAAGCTTATGACTATGGGTTTATACGCCATCAGTGTTGCAAATTAAAAAAAGGAAAGTATAATGATTATCAGATAATGTGAAGTATAGAAAGGTTATAAACAATAAACATTAAACTAAAGTTAGAAAAAAAAAGTTTATTTGCATGATCTCTCAACAACCACATCTGTAATATTGAGAACCAGGCGAGAAATACAATTAAACCATCATATGAACTTATCTGAAGTGAAATTCGATGGTTATTATATGAAAAGCCTCGTTGAAAGAGATTGAAAGTAATTTTTTTTTATTGTTGCAATCATAAAGTAAAAAATAAAAACTTAGGAAGATAGATGGATCTATTCTTTTTTCAACTCACTCTGAGGGTTGTGACATCCTAGTATTCACGAGACTATTACCAAGAGACTTGATAGAGTCTCTGGCCAAGTATATTTGAAGCTATATTCCAAACACTCGCCAAAAATTCGATGATATTTTGGCAAATTACAAAATCTAGGTATAGTTTGGCAGCTTGAAAGACTTTTTATAGCTAATTAATCGATGATCTTTCGAATGTGCCTAAAATCAGTACGATTGATTGCGTAATTACGGAGAAAAAAATTGTACAGCCGTAGGATTGCGCTCGATTCTAACACATTCAAGAATTTAGCGTGTCCGTATCGTAACTATATGCCTCGCACCAGCGTACGCTTAACGAGCGATATGTCGCATACCAGCGTACATGCAAGAGAACGGTTGAGAGACTATCCCCACCTCAGTCTTCACCCAACTCCACATCGCGGACCTCACCTCATCGTAGTGACAAAACACATAAGGTGACGTCTCCGTGGTCAGTCAGTTTTTTTTCTTTTCCAAATCTCCTTACCTGCCTAATTGATCACCCGCGTGTCTCTCAGCATTGCGTCTGACTATCACGCTCCTTAGGAAAGCCCATCCTACCTTTATTATAAATTTCTGTATTTTGTATATCTCTCGGGATTGCGACCACTTATCATACAAGATACTGCTCTTGGAATAGCACAATCTACTATAGTTTTTAAGAATCCTTGGAATAGACCCATCCACTATAATTTTTAGAAATCTTGGAACGGCCCAATCCACCCTAATTATTTAAGAAATCTCGGAACAGACCATTCCACCTAGCGTTAAGAATAATCTTTGAAAATTATTAAATAAATTTAATATTTATTTTCTATTTTATCTGCAAAATCTTATGTGTACATCTCTTGGCATAGCATTGGACTATTGTACATCTCTTATATATCTCCCGAATCCTTAATAAAAAAAACCTCGCACATCTCTCAGCATACCGTCGGACTATTGTACATTTCCAAAATACCCTACATATACTACATTTGATCAAAACTGGGAATTCCACAATAAAACTCGATCCATCTGTCCTTCGGCCGATGATGAAAATAGACCATTTATACACTGTGTATAAACAAAGTGACGAAGCTCTCCTGAGGTCTTTCGTTATTGTTATATAACATAAAATTAAAATAAACTTAATCAGGCTTTTATTACGTTTCAATACACATGCGCGTTCAGACACGACAAACAAAGGGATAGGCAGGTCCAACACAACTCTTTTCCTCAAAGTTATCAAAGCGACAGTTTTCTGATTGATCGCGACCGTGACTATATCATTTTCTACATATTTATAGTACTAATCTAGCAGTTGTGATGGTTATAAGTTAACCGGAGTTGTAAATTTCAATAGTATAAATTAATTGGCACTGTTGAATAATTTTGTTTAGCCCTGAACGATCATACTTCCTTGTAGTAACACAACGTCCACAAGGGGTGTAGGCCAAACCAGCGTGTTTAATCTATTTCTAAACTGGAAGTATTAAATATTAAGGCTTGAAAAGAATCGTGCATCATTTTTAAAGTATCCTTAATAAGACAGAATAGGTAGTTTATTAAAAAAATGTATTAACATATTATTATAAAAAAATCGACATTAAAGGACTTTTCACGAAAAATAGTGTAATATTAGTAATATTAATAATAGTATTGAGTAATATTTGAAGGTAATATTTGAATTGCATACCTACTACACTGTAAAAAATTTCCGTATGAAAATTAATACTCATGTATAGGAAGTTTTTACGCAGATACCGTACATGAAAATTCAGATACGCTGAGGAAAATTGAGAGACGCGGTATTTTAATGATACTTATGGTATTTTAATGATAGCACTGTTCAGTAAAATTAATATACTTGTGTATTTGAAAAATCATACACATGTAAGAAATGTTGACTTTGTGCATATTAAAAACACGAAACATCAACTAATATTACTATAC
Source organism: Rhimphoctona megacephalus (assembly GCA_963989365.1). NCBI lineage: Eukaryota > Metazoa > Arthropoda > Insecta > Hymenoptera > Ichneumonidae > Rhimphoctona > Rhimphoctona megacephalus. The sequence goes on from OZ022420.1 coordinate 19,354,951, forward strand.
AGGTATATTAAAGTTCATGTTACCAGCATAGTAATTTTCAGATTGAAGATTACTAAATTTCAGGCATCGTATAACGTTTTTGCATTACATATGTCTACGATATTTCTAGAAATGTATCATAAAATTTGGTGATCCTTTTTGAATATTAATATATGAATGAATATTAAATAAATTCAGCTATTATGAGTTTTTAAGGGGAATACATTAATTGATGTACTATTGTGTTCGATTTTTTAAAGTTGAAGGTCGAAATTATGCAGACATCTCAAGAAATTAATTAGAGTGGCTTATCACCACTTGATGCCGTGGCAATCAATTCGAGCAATAATCGCCGTAAAAATTTTAATTATAATCTCAACATCTTGTGTTAAGTTTGGTGGTTACCATTTTCATGTTTTACACAATTTTCTTAGATTTGAGCGACTTGTATATATCCTCGTCCAAAGCACGTGCCTCCTATGAGAAAGTCGACGCTCTGCGCCACGCGATGGCCAGAGCGCGAAGCACGGTGCCCACAGAGCGTTACGAATTTCCTACACTTGTGTATTAATTTTAATATTGAGATTCTTATAATTAATACATAAGCAAATGAATTTTAATACACGGATTTTTTTTATACTGCAGGGTATATTGATTTTCATTCCCATTTTTGTACCGTATTTTTAAGAGATAGAGTTATGATGGGAAATAACATGTATCGTATCATTAACATCCATGTGTATCTTATTTTTCAGTCAACTGTCAAGAAAAGTGAAGATCATACTGTAGTTTTAATACATTGTTAATAGTAGATGAATTCATATACATTTGTATTAATTATCAATCAAACATATGATTTATTTCAATGCATGTCTACAAAATTTTCAGATTTCATATGAATATTCAATGTTATGCATCTTAAATTCCACATCAGTAACCAAAATTTATGTTCATATTTCAATTTTGGCATACGAGTGCAATAATTTTCATTTCATACACCCGGTTTGTAAATTTCATTTACCATTGTATTGTAAAAGTATTGTAAATTTCATATATTTTTTAACAGAGTACGATTCGCAAGCTATGCTACTTTAAGATAAAAATGCTTCCTATAGTGGGCAGGGTAGCAGGTGTGCACGGTTCAACCGGCCTCTGTTTCAACTGGCCCGCACAACTTGCCTCGTACCTAACTCTCCAAGGTTCCCAACCGGCCCTCGTGTCAACTCAGCAACATAGCAGCCGCGCCTAAAAGTACAGCCGGTCGAAAGTGGGGATACGTGAGCGTCCTGGAAACGTAGAGTTGCTGAGTTGGCATGAGGGTCAGTTAGGAATGTTGGAGAGTTGGAAAAGAAGCAAATTGAACGGGCCAGTTGAAAGGCAGGGTAGCAAGTGAGCACGATTGAATCGGCCTGCTCAACTTGCAGGTTTCCCAACTCTCCAACATTCCTAACTGGCCCTCGTGCCAATTATGCAGCTTACCACCCGTACGTTTCCCTGATGCTTGCATATCTTCACGTTCCACCGGCTGTACTTTTCGAGTGGTATCGCCCATGCTCGAACTGCACGGCTGGTGAAGAGTGAGGATACGCGAGCGTCGGGGAAACGTACGGCTGCTACGCTGCTGAGTTGGCACGAGGGCCAGTTGGGAAAGAGGCAAGTTGAATAGGTCAGTTGAAACAGAGGCCGGTTGAACCGTGTACGCTAACTACCCTGCCCGCAAAAGTAAAGTAATTGAGGGAATAATAAAATACAGGAAAATATGAGATTGGGGAAATCAATTAGGTAGGAAAGTTGCCGAGGCTGTGAAAATATAAAGCACAATTTTTTATGCCACGTGAATCATATGTTTGTGGAGGCGATATATAAATATTAGGGTGTGCTGAAAAAAATCGGTACTTTTTTTTCGCTTGCATCCAGCCAAAAAAGATGAATTAGGATAACAAAAGAAGCATCCTAGAAGGAGAGGTTAAAATAAAATTATTTCGATCAGCGCATCACATTTCAAGATTTTCGATAAGAATGACACAGGAAAATAATCGGATCTCTAAATATTGTATTACAATTCTTGTGAAAAAAATTAGACAGAAAACGCACTAATATATTTTTATAGAGAATCGAATAAGCTACAAAATTCATCCTTACGAGCAATTAGCTTTGAATAACCATTCAAATGTTATTGCTGTTCACAGTTGAATTAATGGCAATTTTTTCATTTAAACGGCGATCACACTTAAATCGCTTATTTTAGGGACAAATTTCCATAGAGTTTTTTATAAACAATTTTCTGCTCTACCAGAAAAATTAAATGAAATCATCGTGAGAGTAATCCTGTGATAATTACGAGCATCTCTCGTTTTATTTTCAAGATATATTCATTTTTCCTGCTTACAAACTGTCAATCATAAAATTCAATAAAATATTAGCGTCTGTTTTTGAAAATTCACTGTGACAAATTTTGTATAATCAGATCTGCCAATAAATAATTTAAAAAACGAAAATGGTTTATTTATTGCTTTCAAAATAAACCTACCTATAAAATACCTATAAAATAAAATAAAAACCTATAAAATATAAAATAATAAAATAAAATAAAATAAAATAAAATATAAAATATAAAATATAAAATATAAAATATAAAAAACCTATAAAATAAAATAAAATGGAATAAAATAAAAATTCAGGTTCTTTTTTTATTGTTTGTATTTCGAGATTTTGGAAAAAAAATACGCAAATTAAAAAAAGTGTATTTTCTGGATATAGCTCAGTATCTACCTCCAGAATATGATGATGTAATTCAAATCACTGGAAAAGAAATATGGATTTTTATGTGCCAAATTTGCTAGCATCTTTTTCCTGCAGCATTTTTCAATCATATTTCAAAATAATCATTCGCTTCCAAATACTTTTTTTCTTGACTCTTTACAAGTTGTCTGATTTTTATTTTGAACCTCATCACAACAGCTTTTTCTCGTCTATCAGAAAAAAACAACCAATCATTTTTTAAACAAAGAAAAGATTAAAAATATTATTGAATAGGAAAATGAAGTTTTGATTGTTTGTGAACTATGAACGTTTTAATCAGAACCATATTTAATTGGAAATTTTTTATGCATGTCAACTTAATATCAATTGCAATTCGATTTTACGATAATAACTAACTTATGTTGACAATAGAAGGATAATAGAGCCAATCAAATACATCCAGGTAACGTCCATTCGAATGGACGCTACCTGGCCTCAATGTATAAAAAATTTTTTAAATTTTCATACTTCACAAACAAACAAAAGTTTATTTTTCTATTCAATAATATTTTTAATCTTGTGTCTATTTTTTTTTTTTTTAATTCGTTGTTTTATTCTGTGAGATAACGCTGTGGCAAGAAGTTCAAAATAAAAATGAGACATCTCGTAAAGTGTCAAGAAAAAAAAATTGGAAACGAATAATTATGCTGAAAATTTATTGAAAAATGCTGCAGGAAAAAGATGCTAGCAAATTTGTCACAGAGAAATGCATATTTCTCTTCCAGTGATTCGATTTACAATATCATATTCTGGAGGTAGATACTGATTTATATCCAGGAAATGGACATTTTTGAATTTGCTTTTTTTTTAATCCCGAAATACAAAACAAAACCAAAGAACTTAAATAATAGTAGTTTTATTGTAAAAGCAATAAATTAACAATTTTCATTTTATTTATTATTTATTGTCATACCTGATTATACTAAATTTGTCACAATGAATAAAGCTTTTTCAAAAACAGATGCTCATATTTTACTGAATTTTATGTTTGACAGTTTATAAGCAAGAAAAATGAATATATCTTGAAAATAAAACGAGAATCGTTTGTAATTATCAGAGGAATACTTTCACGATAATTTCATTGAATTCTTCTGGTAAAGCAGAAAATTGTTTATAAAAAACTCTACGGAAGTTTGTCCGTAAAAGAAGCGATTAAGTGTGATCGCCGTTTAAATGAAAAAATTGCCATTGATTCAACTTTGAACAGCAATAACATTTGAATGGTTGTTCAGAGTTAAATGCTCATAAGGATAAATTTTGTAAGCAATTCGATTCTCTATAAAAATATATTTTAGTGGGATTTCTGTCTGATTATTTTCACAAGAGTTGTAATACAATATTCAGAGATCCGATTATTTTCCAGGTTATTCTTATGGAAAATCTTCAAATGCGATATGCTCATCGAAATTATTTTATTTTAAGCTCTCCGTCTAGAATGCTTCTTTTTTTAACCTAATTCAACTTTTTTGGGTGGATGCAAACGAAAAAAAATACCGATTTTTTCCCGCACACCCTAATAAATATATATGTATATTGAAACGGAACTACTCACACACTGTTACAATATTTATCTAAAACTTTTCTTCCGATACTTTCACCCGAATTCCCAACATTTTATCCGCGATGAAGAACACATGTGATCGCGCGCGTTTTGTTTACGTTCGTCGGCGGCCATCTTGAACACTGTCAAGAAACGAAGCAACACTTACGAAAATGACAGGCCACCGCCTAGCGTGAAAAAACAAAACTAAAAAAGGCATACGTGACTTCGGGCACATTTCTATAAATAAATATAAAAAAGGCGCTATTATAATAAAATTATAGCTTAAAATATCAAGAAAAATTCAAGAAATCGAAATAAAACATGCAAGCGGTTAAATTAATAGAAAAATATACAGAAAATTGGTATTGAAAAAAACGGGAATTTCTGCGCATGCGACAAGGAAAAGAACGAATTGAGAGCAACTTTTTCATTGTTTTTAAAATATTAAAATAGACTTTTATTAAAGAAATATATTTTATAAATGATTAGATAAAAATAAAAAAGAATTAAATACGTGAAAATTGTTATAACAAAGCGTCAAAATACGAAATTTACGAGAGAGAGTGAGAGTGAGTGAGAGAACGAAGCGTGAATGAGAAGAGAGAATGCAAAGAAATGAACGTACGCAGAATGGGTTTGAGACTACTCGGCGAGCGAATCAGAGTTCGAGCACGAAAGACAAAGGAAACGCTGGGTATAAAAAGCCGTACACCGCAGCAGTTGACGCATTCTACTCATTCTGGAATTACAGCTCGGAGAGACAACAAGCTCTCAGCAGCAGAATCTTTTGCAGGCTCTAGCAGCAATAAAAAAACCTTTCTTCCTATAATTCCTTGACACTTGGAGTATCAGAGTGGTTCAGTGACGTTCAACTGAAATTGTCCAAGGTTACTCCTCATTTTTTTCATTTTTCATTTTTTCCTGTGGGTGTTCAGGATATCGGAGCGGTTCGGTGGCGTTCAACTCCCATAACCTGGGGTCTACATCTTTTCCTGTGGCGTGTGGGGTATCGGCGTCGTTCGGTAACGTTCAGGGCCCAGAGCCTTCATTTCACGCTTCCTTTAATTTGTTTCACCTTTTTAAATTTATGGCTACTAAAAACGGAAGCCTGCTTGCTCTTTTCAAATTAAAATTTGCTATTTAAATTAAAAATTAAACTTTTCAAATTCAAAATTGTTTTTGATAAAAAATAACTAGCTGAGTCACTAGTTATACCCAGCCATCTTCAGCGATCCTCAACTATCCTGAATTTAATCATCTAAAAGGCCGAGGTAAGAATTTTTTGTTTATATCGAATCAGTAAAAAAAAAAATATTATTATTATATTGAATCCCCCCCGATGGGTTCCACCTTGACGCGTTCCACGCTCCCGTGGCGGTGACGGGGCTTAAGGCCGCATCCGGCAGGGCCCGGGTCAGGACACTCTTACGTTGTTCAGCCAGGGCGCGGCTGGGTGCAGCCGACTAAGAAAACCCCCCAAGCCAAGGTGTGTCAGTTACCGTGCCGAGGGTTGCATGGCGCAAGGGAAGTTGCATCTTTAACGGTGCCTCTTGGATACCAGGCGACCTCCGAGAGTATCTAGCCAAGCCCCGGTCAATCACGGCTCTGACCGGGTGATACCGCTTCACCGTGGTACTCGTGGGATCAAAATGTCTAGCGAACAGAACCCAAAAAAAGAAGAGACGGAGATGGATAGGCTCCTCCAGGGAACAGCTTCCCTAGGAAGTGAGGTACCGGAGATAGCCAACAAAACGGGGGCCGGTCTAACGGACGACCGACCAAAAGCCCGTATTCGATATAGCGGCGCAGCGAGACGACGCTATAATAAACAACGCTAGGCGGAGAGGGAGGGTGGCCACGGTCATTTCGTTAAAAGCTAACTTTGGGACGGAAGGGCCGGCGGAAATTTTAATAGGTTCAGCATGTATGCCCTATGATTCCGTGGACTCCCCCCCCCCCCCCCCCTAAAGAAATAAGAAACCTAGTAGACTACGCGACAAATAGGGGACTGGAACTCTTGGTTGGCTGTGACCCTAACTCTCATCACTATGGATGGGGAAGCTCCAACGTCAACCCAAGGAGAGAAAGCCTACACGATTTTGCCATGAGCACGGGACTTCTTATACCAAATAGAGGCTGTGAATTCACTTTCATGGACTCTAGAAGACAGGAGGTCATAGACCTAATCTTTTGTACCGCTGGACTGGCGAATAGGATCGGAAACTGGAGGGTCTTGCAGGAGCCCTCAGGTTCAGATCACCGGCAGATCCACATGACCATCCAACATACGCTGGCTGCAGAATGACGCCGCTGTCGTATGAGAACGGATTGGGAGGGATACCGAGCCACTCTATTGGGAGCTTAGGCTCCCAATATCCCCATGAACTTCCGCAACAGAGAGGAGCTGGAGTAGGCGGCGACCGGACTAAATAATGTAGTAGTCGACGCTTACGAGGCCAACTGCCCGATGACCCTCTTCCATGGCCAAGCCAGGGTGCCTTGGTGGATCAAGGAACTGGCAAAGGTCAGGATCGAGGTGAGAAAGGCCTTCAATAAGACCAAAAGGACGCGCAGGCCCGAGCACTGAAGGGACTATAGAGACTTTCAGTGCCGATACAGCAAAGAAATTGTGGCAGCAAAGAGGAAAAGTTTGCGAGACCTCTGCGAGAAAGTTGAGAGTACCCCCGAGGCATCAGGCTCAGCAGAATACTCAGCCAAGATAACAAACCTCAGATGGGCTGCCTCAAAAGACCAGATGGAACCTATACGAAAAATACCGAGGAGTCATTATGTCACCTCATGGAAACACACTTCCCGGGATTCCGAGTCAATGAACACGATTCAGCGAGCCAGCGCACGACAGGAACGAGGGGCAACAACGCACCCCGCGAATAGGCACTGGCAGCGCAAATCGTCTCCCCCGAGGGAGTGGAATGGGCTATCAGAAACTTCCACCCTTTTAAATCACCGGGTCCCGACAAGCTATTCCCGGCCCTACTACAAGAAGGGCTGGTGCATATCCTAGGATCCCTGACTAAAATCTTCAGAGCTAGCATAGCTCATAGGCATATTCCCGATGCCTGGAGGGGGACCATATTTGTGTTCATCTCAAAGCCGGGCAGGAACGGCCACGTGCTGGGTAAAGACTTCAGGCCTATCAGCTTGACCTCCTTCGTGTTGAAAACACTGGAACGACTGGTCGACAGATATTTGAAAAGTCGGCCCCTCATTGAGTATCCGCTGAATGGCTCCCAATATGCTTATAGGGAAGACAGGTCCACTGACTCTGCCCTACATCACCTTGCGAGCAAGATTGAGAGCCAATGAGCAGCTAAAGGATATGCGATGGGGGTCTTCCTCGACATTGAGGAAGCATTTGATAGCACCTCATATGACGTAATTAATGAAGCAATGTCAAAACACGGAGCGCCAAGAGCGCTCGTTGCCTGGACACACAGCATACTGGCAGGAAGACTACTGACTGTCAGACACAACGGGTTGACATTAAGCGGGACGCCAGCGAAGGGGTGCCCGCAGGGGGGGGGGGGGTACTCTCCCCGCTGCTTTGGTGCCTCGTCGTAGATGAACTGCTGGTCAAACTAAATGACGTCGCTATTATGGTAAGCGGCAACTTTCTTCCGGAATTGAAGGAGCTGATGGAAAGAGCACTTCAGGCAACCAGAGAGTGGAGCATGGCCAGAGGTTTAGCGGTTAATCCACACAAGACCTAGACTATGATTTTCACGAGGAAATACAAAACTGTCATCATTGACCCATTGAGGATGGAAGATGACGAGGTAGCTTACTCCACAGCAGTTCAGTATTTGGGAATCTATCTTGACCCTAAACTCAACTGAAATCAGCATCTGGAGACGAAATACAACAAATTCTACACCAGCTTTTGGGCATGTAGAAGGGCCATGGGCAAGACTTGGGGCTTGAAGACCACTACCCTATGGCTCTATAGGGCGATACTACTCCCTCAACTAATGTACGCTGCTGTCGTCTGGTGGCCGGCTGTGGGCAGGGTCGCCTATGAGAGGCGGTTGGCTGGCCTTCAGGGTAACTACCTGAGGGTTGGCGCCGGGGTCATGAGGACGACTCCCACGGCAGCTTTGGAAATAGCTTTCTGCCTCCTCCCGCTCAATATTAATATAATTGGACAGACCAGGCTCACAGCGTATAGGCTGATATGCATGGGTGCTTGAAGAAGCACAGGGGCAGGTCATACTGACCTCGGGCTCGCACACAAGCACCCATTCACGCTGAAGCAAGACAGGATACCAAGGAAAGTCCAGGTGTTCAAGACCTTTGGGACCCTGATTCGCACAAGGGAAAAATAGAAGAATTTTAAAATTCCAAACTCACCAAGAGCGGACATCTGGTTCACAGATAGATCGGGAGCCAACGGACGATTTGGTGCGGGGATTTTCAACCCCAAACTAACTCCAGAGTCAGCCTCCCCATGGATGGGCTAGCCACAGTGTTTCAAGCCGAAGTGCTGGCCATCCGTGAGTGTATGAGGCTGTGTCTTGCGGAGGGAATGAAGGGCAAGCATATTCACGTATACTCCGGCAGCAGGGCGGCTATAAACGCACTCGCGAAACTGCACGCGGACTCAGCAGACGTGTGGGATTGTATGCAGGCGCTGAACGCGGTAGGAGAGGAAAATAAAATCATCATAATTTGGATCCCTGGTCACCAGGGGTTCCATGGCAACGAGGTAGCCGATAGACTAGCAAAACTGGGAACGGAACTGGAACCAGACAGCCAGGTGGTCGGAATCCCCTTTGTCATAGGGAAACGAATCATACAGAGCGGCCTGAACCGGCAACACCTTAACCTCTGGAGAACGAGGGGGGGAGGGGTTGCAGGCAGGCCAAGCTCTTTATAAATGAACCAAAACCGAATAGAACCAAAGAGCTGCTGAGTCTGGAAAGGGCGAGGCTGAGACTAGACATTGGACTGCTCACAGGACACATTGCTCTTAAATCTCACTTGCGCGGCCTAGGCCTGACGGAGCGCAAGGAATGTCGGCTATACGAGGAAGAAGAGGAAAGCAGCGCGCACATTCTCTGCCGCTGCCCTGTACTCTCAATTGCGCGATATAAACTCTGGGGGAAAATGGTAATGGAACCCAGGGAATTGATTAATGCGAGGATCACCAACATGTGTAGCCTGGCCGAAAAGGCCGGGCTGTAGACATAACGGTGTGGATCCTCACCTAACGGCGGGATAGCACAAAGGAACCATAAAGTCTAGGTGCTCGCTAGGGACCCTCGAGGCCCTACCCGTTTTAATACTACTACTTGTACTACTACTTATATCGAATCAATCCACTTTTGGATTATTAAATAATTTGAACTCTTTTTCACCCACGGCATCAGAAAACATGAATTTAAGGCACCTAAAGCCCAATTTAAATGGAATTAAAGAAATTAAATTTATTATTGTTTAATATCGAATAAATTAAAATATTATTTGAATTATTATTATTATATTGAGTTTATACGACGTTATTAATTATTTTGATTATTCCTTTTTCTATAATTCAGGAGACATCGTTTTTCAATTATTTCTTGTTACAACATTTTTCATCCTAACGCGATTCTCGCGATAGAAAAAAGCAAAACAAATATATTCATTTAAAAATTAGAGCGAATTGAACAAATAATTGTTATATCGTTTCTTTTCATTACAATTCGTAATATTTCCGGATAATTTCATGCGGAACCGTTAAAAATAATATAATAAATGCGGTGAAAATAAAATAAACAACATGAGTGCAAAATATAAGAAAAATCATCGTTTATTTAGTGTACAAAATCGAGAAATTCACACTTTTGTTTATTGAATAAATTCGTTTTTATTTATTTTTCAAACCTAAAATCCGCGTTCCTCACATTTCTTCTATATCTGCTCCGAAATCCCTAAGAAGCTCGAACCGACGCGTAGCGTCGGTTCAAGCTTCCTGGTTTAGTGTACGACAAAAGCGTTCCGTTACAATATATCTATATATCGGTGCCTTGTCTTCGAGAGTGGTCATGATTGTGTTCTGAACATTGCGATCGTGTGCAGATGTTTGTTTTATTTTTCGCTTGTTCGAGCACATTAATAAAAAAAAAGAGGAGAATGTGTGTAATGGCAGAAGTGCGCATTTCATAAAATACATTTTAATTTATAAAAAAAGATACACTTCATTAATGATTGAATATTTTTTCTTTCAAAACTTTATCCTACATGTTGAATCTACATACCAGAGCATATACCTTCATATTTATTTATATACAAACTCATGTATATACAAATATAGCATATGTAATTTTGTCATAGAAAATTGAACGTGGCCGCCTCCACAGCAATATCACCCTTCCCGCAATACGTAACCTGTCTCTGTTGAGATTGAGTGTAGAAGTGGGAAAAAGACAGTAGTCAGTAATGTACTGCAAGGACAGATAGAGAACGGAGATAGGCAAGGGGTGTGAATCCAAAAAAGATGGTTGCGTAAACCTACCGGTATGACTCTCAGACCAACGAGTTGCATCGTCGAAACTCTCGCTTTATCATCTCTCATCTCCCACGAGGCAACCATCCAAACGTCCCCTTCTCTCATCTGACGAATATCCCTAACCCCATGGCTCCCCACCAAAGTCCAAACTCTCCCGGCTCATCCAGTATCGTAGCTTCTCTACTATGTTTTCCTTCACTTCCCTTTCCATTATCTCCAGGGACGCGCACATTTCCACGATATACATACAAATCCCAAAATATTTTCAATTTTCCCTTTTCTCACTATTTTTCTGCTATTCTTCATATGATTCATTTTTTTTTAACCTGAAGCCATTATCTGTTCAAGGTACAATAGAAAATGAAAGTTATGGGACGGCTTAATTTTTTTATTACTTCAATTCTATGACCGATTTGCTCTCCACTTAGTTAAGAATTGTTTAGTAATCACTAAAACAATGTATATATTATAATACTCCTACCTATTAAAGCATAGCTATTTTTTTTAAATAGAATTCAGTAAATAAAGCAGAAGAGTAAAGGCACGTGTAGCTGCGACAAAAAGCTGCAACATTTCTCCCAATGAAAAAGCGATGATAATTAAGACAACCCTGCGACCTTGGAACTTCTCTAGGCCCTTGGCTACTATGACGATAGGATGAGAAGGCAGGGGCGGTTACGAGGGGGTAAAGAGTTCGTTGGTGCGAAAGGCGATTCGGAATTTTCGTTCTCTCTCGATTTTCGTTACTCTGCTTACCCCATCTCACCCAACAAAACCGGTTCTCCCTCGGCTACGCAAGAGAACAAGAGCGGGGAGAACACGACGTCATCGGGGGTGCTTAAATGTATGTATATATATTGGAGGCCCAACGCCCGAACTCGGTTTTCCCGTCGGCGCCCACCACGGTTCTCCTCGTTCCATCATTCACCAACACAGCTATGTAAGAAGAGAGAGAGAGAGAGAGAGAGAGAGAATTGTAGAGAAATATATACATGTATATCCTCTACGTATGCGGCATTTTCACCGAGAGCCAAGGGTAGTAACCACCCTCTCTTTCTCTGATTCCAGTGGCAGGCAGACAGGCAGGCAGGCGGCATCTAGGCAGGCTGCCTGGCAGCCTGGCAGGGGCTGCACGTCACCGTCTTATGCTATCGTCCCGAACAAACACCCCCGCTGCACCCCTTCAACCTTCACTCTCTCGCTCTGTCTCTCTTTCTCTGCTTCCTGCGCGCTCTGCCACCCTCGACGTCAACGGTACCTACGTGAAACTCTGTATATAGATCGTACTTTTGCTTCTGTGTTGGTACGTGAGTAGCGGAGGGCCAACCAAAAGGAGAAGGGGCTTGTATGTTAAGCTCATATCTCTGTGGTGGGCTAAAGGAAAGAGACATAAGTGTGAGAGAGATAGAGAGAGGAAGAGAGAGATAGAAAAGCATCTATATAGATCGTCGTATATGTGAGCAAAAAGGGGATTTGAAGCAAGAGAACGTCGAAGGTGGAAACTCCAGCGAGAGACCAAGAACGTTCAAGGGACGTACCATCTTCCGGTATACGAAGGGTATATGTTATGTGCGGAGGGCACGTCATCCGAGGGGATGAGAAACATGTATGTATATATATATATATATGTATAGTACATACAAATAGAATACACTCTAGTATAGGGTATGCATTTTGCCTGTGGGGGGTCCACAACTCGCTGTCAAGAAAATAGAAGTTTGCTTCCCTTCAAGTAGACAATACGGTGACCCAGTGAGTCACTCAAGATCGATACGTATATATTTACGATTAATGTTATCCGATCATAATTTCATTTTTTAGTCTAATAAACCATAGACATCGTAAAACAAAACAAAGGTTTGAAGTAATTATTGCGCCGCAGCTTACTTTTTCGTATGAAAGGTTTATTTATAACATATTTCTCAGAGGACAGTATTATGTAAGCTTGAATATGTTAGTAATCATACGGTTTAAATACACAAGAAAAATGTACTTGTAAAAAGCATTCACCAGGTACTACACAACATTCTGACTGTATTAACATATACATGCATATCAATTGTGGCATGACCAAATATCTAATTTAGGGACCCTTGAAAACCACCAATACAGTTGCTTCTGGGAGCGTCATTTGAACACGTTGGAATAATCAATGAAATATTTCAACACTACTAATGAAAGACGAAGAGTGAACTTCGTCAAGACTTTAGCAACAAAAAATCAAATCGCGTCTTCCAAAAGCTTGTATATTAACACGTCAAAAGAGATAGGTAGGAAGGAAAATACAGGGTGTAATCGATTGTTCGTCGCTGTAGTCTTAGATAATTTTGCGCCCGACTATTATGTATAATATAAAAAAGGAAAGGAGAAAAAAAATGAACAGTCTATTCATATAATCCTTTGCCGTGAATTTTACCCCCTTTTTATGGAGTCTGGGGAATCGTTCCAGGCGTTCTTCTGTCTGACGCGTTCGTCTCACTCAAGTCCATCTCCGTATTCACAGTCAACCCATCGTTCTCTTCCTTTTCTATGCTTCGCCGCATCTCACCTCACGTTTTCAATTCGTTCTTCCTTCGTATTCGCACGGTAACTATGCAGTCATATATATGGGTCTATATATATATGTACATGTATAGTAAAGCATTAGCTCGCGCTCGCGCGCACAGAGATACTCATTCATTCAATTTCAGTCAGTCCCAGCAAACGCGCACCCCTGTCGTGTGGCCGACAAAAAATAATTAGTGAAGCCTTACACCCCTGCGGGCGTTCTATATATCCCCGCAGCTCTCCTGTGATGGCCCCAAACCAGAGAAGCAACGTCCCCTTTCAACCCTGTGCGCTCGACGGCTACGCTTATACCTTGTGCTTGAATTTTCTCTCTCTCTCTCTCTCTTTCTCTCTCTCTCTCTCTCTCTCTCTCTCTCTCTCTCTCTCTCTCTCTCTCTCTCTCCATGTATTTTTCTCTCTCCCTCTCACTATTCCTCTTTCTCTTTCTCTCTTTGTCCGCTTCTTTCTTCACTGACTCACTCTACCACCCCATTTTGTTCTCTTTTCCTCTTTCGCAAACTTCGCTTGTTCACTCGCCTAGCACGTTTCCTTCTCTTACCAAGCGACCCCCGACGTTACCCAGCCAACCACCCTTGATTCACCCTCGGGCCGCCTACCCACCCCGTGCCCTTTTCGCCCATCCACTCTTGCAAGCTCTTTCTCACTCTCCACCCTTGTCGGTTCTACCACCTCCTCCTTCTCCTCCTCTTTCGCCTTTTGCTACCATCCGCAATCCTCTTTCTCGACTAGCGAGGCTCCGAGTCCCTCACAACCTCTCGTCGTCGTCGTCGTCGTCGTCGTCGTCGTCGGCGTCGTCGTCGTCGTCGTAGTCGGCGTAGTCGTCGTCGTAGTCGTTTTCTCGCTCGCTCACTAGCTTTCCCTCGAATCCCGCGCACCCTTTTCCACTCACCCAACGGGTAGACAGTGCTCTGCTTTCTACTCGCTATTCCAGTACTAATGCCGCTGTTTTCATTTCACTCCCTTATGTATCTCTCTCTCTCTCTCTCTCTCTCTCTCTCTCTCTCTCTCTCTCTCTCTCTCTCTCTCTCTCTCTCTCTCTCTCTCTCTCTCTCGCTCCCTTTCTCCCTTCCTCACACCCTCTTTCACACAGCTTTCTCGTGCGCTTATATACCATCCATCCCTCGTGAACCAAGCCAGAGTAGAGCGGCCCCATTCCATACGGCCAAAACCCTAGCTCAGTCAACCACCCCCTCGACGGCCTCGGGCGGGATGATTCAGGCGCCGGTAGGACGCACCCACCTTCACAAGGGGTCGGGGCATACGGGCGGAATGATGGAACGCAAGGGAGAGGTATAGTCAGTACGATGGCTCGGGGTTCGAGGAATGAGAGGGTATTACCAACCGTGCAGGGGGCAAGAGGCAAGGATGGAATTGGGGGAAACAGAGTGTGTCGGGGACTTTGCTCTGCTGCCTTCAAGCTGCGAAAGGTTTGCGAGGCAGGACGGAGGCCACGATGAAGGGTCTTGGTAAAGACGATGCAGAGAACGCAGATCACCCAACCATTCAGTTACGGCAACGGTGTATCGCCGAGCTTCAACTTAACTAAGCAAAGTACTCCGTATTTCCAAACGAGCAATAGCTGCAGAAGTTCGCTGGGTAGATGCCACGAAATACTGGCCTTGATCTATTAAGTTTAATCTTGAATAAGGTTGAGGGTAGAAATGCTCCTTTTTAACTACAACTTATGCAGAAAAAAACTTGAGATATCCATATTTAGTGACCACAGTGAAGAATCCTGATAAAATATTTTTTGTACATCTTCTGTTATTTTGAGACCTAACTTATCGATCGAACATTAATCATTGAGATTTACAAAAAAATTATAGACCAGGAGGTCTATCGTGCGCTATGCATAGCGGAATCCTTGTGGAGAACTGGAATAAATGATATAAAACACCTTGAGGATTCGACTAATAGTCATTAAACTATATAGACTGAGTAGTTCCCTATAATTCAGTCGGCTCTTGCAAAAACGATATAAAAAATGAGAGCACCAGGATATGATTATGTTTTTTTTCGTTCTGCTTTGGAAATAATCGACCTCGAGTAAGGACTTTAAGAACAATTCGACTGGGTTAGAAAAGCTTACGAACATACATAGTTATACAATTAAAAACTAACAAAATTAAGTATATAGCCATGGAAATTTACATGTACTATATGGTATCTATGTATACTTCAAAATACACTTTTGTTTTTGATTCGAAAATATTAGCTACTATCCATACAATAACCCTGGAAAATAGCGGAAGCCAATGAGTCTTTCTACAACACATCGACTAATGCAAATGCCCCTAGACGCATCTTGGGGTGCTAAGTTATGCATAGGGAAGTGCGAAATACACTCGGGGTGTCACAATGTAGGGTGCGCAGGTGGCGTTAAGGATAGAAGCTCTCTCGTTGTCAGCTTGCTTCCTCCTTCATGCCTTCACTGCCTCGTTTAAGCTGCATACAGGGATTCTCAAAAGCTGCATCCAAAAGTTACAGAGTACAACGATGGTGAAATTCGACAAAAAAATCTTCATCCATTTTCTTTTCTACGAAGCTTCATTGATGAGATATTGAAGCAAGAGCAAGAACCAATCCGATGCGGTCCTTATAGATAGTGTGGACTAGGAGAAACCCACCGCACCCTCCGAGCGGCTATGGAAAGATGCTATTTCTACTTAGTCTTAAGGTATATACTGTACTGCATGCTAATCAAATGAGTGCTAAATTTTTACAATTGTTTTATGCCAAGCTTAATACACAATTGAACGTAATGTTAGTGGATTTATATCACAGCGTGTCTTATTAACGTAGAAAATTTTTAAAAACGATAGATTTGCGAAATCATCAACTGATAAATGCAAATTTCCATGATGGCACATTTTTATCGGAATTCATCAAAGAATAATCCGTAATTTTTAACCAATTGCAATGTACCACGTCTTATTTTGTTCTTCAAGAGATCCTTTACGAATTCACCACGTAGATTTCTTCTAAGCTTAATCGTTCTACTGTTGCAACCAATTGTTTATTTAGCGAAAAAAATCTTTCACAAACAAATTGCTATAATTTCCAAACAAATAAACTTCGAAAAAGTCTACATGGTGAATTCGTAGAGAATCTCTTGAGGAACAAAATACGACGTGGTGCATAAAAATCGGTTAAAAAATACAGATTATTCTTTGAAAAGTCCCAATGAAAATGTGACATAATGGAAATTTGCCACTATTAGTTAATGGTTTCGCAAATGTATCGATATTATTATTTTTCTAGGTTAATTAGACATGTCATCTTACAAATTCACCTTCACTATGTATAATTAGTGCATTAAACTTGGTATAAAAACATTGTGAAGTTTTAGCACTCATTTGACTAGCATGATGTACAGTATTTACCTTAACAGCATATTGGTCCGGCTTTCGGTAGTAAGTCAATATCTTCTCAAAGATGGGTCAAAGAAAAACGGCTATTAATTATTTCGTCAAGAACTTCGCAGCCTGACTACCCACGGAGCTTCAGTGAGGATTTAGTTAAATCCTACATGTGACTAAAACTTGTACTGTTCCTAGTCACCTTCGTATTCATTGAGAAACATCATAGTCAACAACATCTGCTGGGGAGAATACGAAGAAGTCGTTTCTTATTATGTTATTCCGCTGGAAGCAGCGATTGCAAAAGAGTTTAAGTAATACAACTAAAAGTGCTGTTCACTGAAAAAACTCGTAACGGTGCTTGCTAGCAGCAATCGAGAGAAAAATCAGAAAAAAAGAGTAACACAAGGACAGAGTATAAGATATAGAGAGTGAACACCGGAAGGAGGAAACTCGGGAAGGGGATAAGGAGCATCTTGTTTCGTAAATAGACTTTCCTCCAGGTGTACGGAGAAGCAAAAGACGGTCTTTGACTTGCTACGCTTATCTTCTTTCGCTTATCTTCTTCTTCTTCTAACCCGCTCCTTTTGAATCCTAATAAACTAACAAACCATTATTTCTCTTCCACTTGTGCAGGCAACTTCTTAGCATCTTATTTTTTATTGGAATGAAATGCATTCACACATTGGCAAAATAAAAATTCATTATATATATTTCTATCAAGGAATCAATATGGGCTAAAATAACATATATATATACATGTACACACACACCTACATTCACAGGACAGATATACATGATCCTCGTGTAACTGTGTCCAAAGTTTCTACAGCTGGCTCGTCGCTGAAAAGTAAGGCTTCGCTTCTTAATAAATATATGGTTTCTTCGTAGAAGAGGAAACGCAAGTGAATAACGTGACATTCTTACGTGTAAGCGGGAACTGGTTATGAGAACAGGGGTAGAACCACTGGGCATATAAAATTTACGTGGGAAATTCATTTTTATATACAAGAACGTTAAATAAAAGCTCAAGGTACATATCTGTACATTAGACATCGTTGTATACATGTGTTTAAGTATATAGTTATACTAGGTAAATGTATAGTTACATTATATGAGACAGGTTTATTTGCCGGATGAGCTTCGCGCAGGGGTGCGAGCCCGCGTGAACAGCCACCGCACGAGACCACTCCTTATCGGAGGTGAAATTAGTAAAAGTGAAAAGTAAAGACACACCCTTGCGAGGAGAACCAGAGTGTCATCGCTAATGGCCGGGTGCACGACAAAGAATTTTTTTCGTACCAGGCATGAGGGGTGCCGAGATAAATTGCATAATAATAAATTTCAAGCCCCCGGCGACCCATCAAATTCGCTTGGAAAATGGGCTGACTTTTCCTATTTCATTCTCAATATTAGAAATACTGTAGAAGTTCGTGAAGACTTACATGGACTTCTTGCTAGAGAGTGTATCATGTGTAGTTATCGATTATTGTATAGTTCCTCAAATGATAAATAGTCTCATTATTTCGTTAAACAATCTTTAATTTTGATAAATGCACTCATTCGAAAGTAAGTGAAACATTAAATTCAATTAAATATCCGTACAAAAACACAAATTGAAAAAATAGCGATGATTTCAAAAAATGAAAAAGCTAAAAAATACGCTCTCTATGTAAAATTGTCTGCGATCAAATATATGGGTCAATGTCCATTGTTTTTAGATATTGACACTGAATAAATTCTTTTCACTTATTTATCTTAGCGAGCAAAACTTCCCGTCGGATTTGTGGGTCCGCAGTCTTTGTTTTTTCAGGGGCTTACAGCGATACGAATCGAGTTCAAAAGTAAATCCCAAACAAAGTTGTTGAGAGGGCGGTATCATATATATATGTATGTTATACATACGGAGAGAGCTGTGCAGAAGGAGATCGGAAGAAGGGTGAACGGTCCCTTCATTATTCGAGAATTAGTAACCTCATTCCTTCCATCCGTTTTTCACCCCGCCCCTTTACGAGAGCAAAGTTTCGTCTCTTTTTCAACACCTAGAAACCTCTTATACCCTTCGCCACCAACCCCATGGGACTAAATCCTGCTTCTGGTTCTACATTTTCCAAGTTTTTCCGCTCTTGAACGAGAAATTCAAGGATCACCAGTATACCGTACCCGATGCTCAATTTAATTCAAGAATCTACGAGTTTCTCATCTTTTTCTTAGTCGATAGAGAAATACGAAATCTTGTTTATTGGCGTTCCACAAATTATAAACAAATACATGAATACTGAGATGGTATAAATCCGTATAGAAGTGAAAGAGAATTGTCCAAAATCCAAAAACATGAAACTCGAATGATGCTTTATATTCATTGCCAGGGATTCAATGTACGTACGTTATTTAGTTAAATTTGACCCGAAATTGGGCACCAAGTAGAAATAGGAAAAAAATAGTGTTCCATTTCGAATAGACATAAAGGAAAGATAATAGTAGAGAGCGTTGAGAAAATTTGCGCGTAGATACGCACCGAATCGAGTTGTGCTCGAAACGCTATAAATGGATAGGAAGACCGACACCTTGGCGCCAGACTCACCCTCCTGAGACTCTGCAGACTCACCTCCATCTCCTCTGCCGTCTCTCACCGAAACTCTCCTATTTTCTCGCTCGCACCAACGTAAAACAACCCCTGGTCCTCATTCGCCCACTACTCCGGCAACGAGCTTCCATTTCGCAAACCCAGCCATCCACCCATCTACGAAAACCATCTAGCAAACCCTCTAGCATCCCTCCGACCGAGTGGTAGTAGCAGAAGCTGTATGTATACCCCGCGCCCTCCCGCACCCTTCTTCAGCTCCGCCTCTTCCATCCGAAACCCTACAGCTCTACTGCCTCACTCCACCTCGACAACTCTTACGTAGCTCAAGGGATGGAGCTTTACGAGTAAGGGAAACAGACACAGTGGAGAAAGAAGAGAAAGAGAGAGAGGGCATGCAATAAAGTGATGACCCTCGAGCTATCTCCAAAATCATCCCTCACATTCTGGAACCCAAGCTCTACCCTTGAGCTCGGACGCGTCCGATATTACCGTCTCCTTTCTACAGACAGGATAGGGTGACCTAACTCTTACTCCCCCCGTACTTCAAGACAGAACATAACGAGAAAATAAGAGGGAAGTAACTCGAGCTTGCTGCAATTCGTGACGACAAACTCCGTCCTTGTATTTAACTCATGATCTCGTGAAGATTTAGCAATCGTCACTCATCTCAATGATAAATAAGGGTTAAGGTGCGGAAAATCATGTTTTTAGTTTAGGTTTTGGAAAATTTGAGTGCCAGTGCTTGAATGCTTGACAGAAAACTATCTAATGCAACACTATGTATGGTTGTACACTTGTGAAGTCGGAATGCCAAAACTCCCGGATATTACCTTAATTCAATTTCTATTCAAGAATAAATTATTAATGATTTAGAAACATGATTTTTTGATCATTTTGTAGGTATATTATGCACGTAAATTGTCCACGTAATCTGACATTTAGACCACGTGATGCCATTCCGAAGCACAATAATATACCTGCGTATTATGGAAAATAGAACTGGAGCAAGTTGTGTGAGAAGTATGACAGATTTCATGGGTTATTTCCCAAAGAACAATGGATTTCAAACTGAATAGAGTGTAACTATAAGGAAGAAAAAAAGTCCGTCGGAATCCCAGTTCAATAGAATGAGCGACAAGGAGAGAGACAGTCGGACGGAGAAAGACAATTACGTTAGTTAAGCTCCCCAATAACATGGTCAGTACTTACGCGTCACATCCAAACGAGAATTGAATTTGTAAATGTCGGAAGAATAATGTTTTTTAATTTCCAACTAAATTCGTTTGCAATAAGCCTAGTCACTAGTATGTTATTCTGGCAAGGATTCTCAGCAATAATTCGTACTTTAATTTACTGTTGAAAAATGTTAACGATAATAAAATTTAATCAGAATCTCCGGACTGCTCTTTATCTATTTTGATAATTTGGTGAAAATCTTTGTTTCAAAAATGGATATAAGCGGCAAAATCTAAATAAATGAATATTACGTAAAGCGATGATTGGATACTCTATTGGTTCGTTTTCTTACCTTTCCACGATTATTTGTAGTATCTTATATGAAGAATTATCATGCTTTTACTTACTGGAATTAATGATGGCCAGTTTTTTCATTGTCTTACCATATTGAAGAAATTTTCATGGAAATGTTCATTAGCCCTTCTAAATTTGTATCTATCAAAACAATAAAGACGTCTCCATCGTACCAAGTAACGTCAAGCCGTCTTTGTCTAACCTCGTCATGACACTGATGGGGCCTGGATCGTCAATCGATAATAACAATGAGCGATGGTTAACAATATACAAAGCTCCATTATACATGAGCTCTGTTAACAATATACAAAAAACAGAGTTGGTATTAATTTGAACCAGGTAGTCAATTTAGACCACTTTAATTTCTTACAATCCAAGAGGGATTAATGCAGCGATTCAAGATCTATAGTTTATAACGAGGCATTCAAACCCTTTTTTATTCGAGTACTGATTGATTCAAATCCTTTTCACTCACCAATTTAAAACCTATTTTACTCAAGTACTGATTGATTGATTACAACGTCAAAAAAATGCGATCTGATGATTGGTTATTTCAGGGAGAGATCCATCATTATTATTAACACGATTCATAATTGATTTTAGTGATCTCAAAGTCAACGTGAAGTTTAAAAACGAATAATAGCAAATTTTTAACACATATATCAACGCAATTTGATACAGAGTTCAAATTATTCCGAAACTGATGATGGTTGATAAAATTGGATTGGTAAAATGTGAAGCGTCAATTGGCCGATTACACTTACCGTAATTATTAACGAATGGATATTCTGTGGAAAAAAGATTGCGTTTATTTTACATAATATTCGAAAGATTTAAAAATTTTCCCCCTTACTCTGAGCTAAACAAGCACTTAATTAACCTACTTGTGGTCGCTTTTTCGATGTAGCAAAAATATACCGCAATGAAAACGATGGTCCAAATTGCCACAAACTCATTCGTACCATGCTGTAGTACAACGAGATAGGCAACGTGATGCGGAGGGATATAAGAGGGTAGCTCGAGGGTGGAAATGCCAGAGAAGTAGTGCCAGAGCCTTATTGGGATTGTAGGGATAGCAAGGCTCGAGTTTTCCTAAGGGTCGGAAAATTTTGGGGTGAAATCGAGGGTGAAGGAGAAAAGAGAAAGAGAGAGGTTGATGGTCGGAGATATTGAAGGAGTAAGAAAGAAAAGTTGAAAAGAGTGGATGAGCGAACGGCATGCGGATGGAAACGAAGAAGCAAAATTGGAGGGACTGGGAGAAGTACCTAGACAGGGGGTATAGTATAGTTGATGGAACTGGGGCTGAGAACACAACCCTGTCAGCACCCAGATGGGATGGAAAAGATCTTCAAACGTTACCTGCGAGTGCCAAGGAAAACTCCACAATCGTTCTCCCGACGCTTCGAAACAATTTATTTTTACCTTAACAGTATGATATAGACTACTCTAATCAATTAAGGAATTTCCGCTTCTTCTTGATGTCAGCATTGTTCTAATGAATAAAACGTATGAAAGTTGGACCAGGTTCCTAATATATAAGAAAAAACAATCAAAATATATACTGGCAATGAGGTTTTTTATATTTTTTTCAATTAATTTGTGTGCGATGTAAATATAATAATAATAAAAATAATAATAATACTCATAATAATAATGATAATAATAAAACTTATAATAATATTTTTATTAATAATATTAACAATGATGATATATGTTTAATATTGATAATTGAAAAGTTTGTGGGTGTACATATTTTGTAGATGAACAAATGACACGATTATCCGAAGACTAATTAATCCAACGGTTTAACATCCTCGCATTTACTATTGAAAATAGGTGTTACACTTTTTATACTCCCCCTTCATTTTAGTTCTCTACCGTTATGTACAAAAGTAAATCGAATTAATTTATATGGAGAAGAGTCTGTACTACTTTCACGACAATTATCGAACCTTTTTTTAATCAACAATTGATTTATTTTTTTTATCGTGAAATCGTTAAAATTAATCAAAGTATACAAGAAAATCTCGAGTAAAGATACGCGGCGCGACTTGCCTTCGCCGTTTAAAACTATCTTTTTAATACTTGGCGTCAAGACGCTACCGCGTCTCTAGATATCGTAGTACTTATGTATGTACGAGACTTTTTAAAGTTTGTATCCTTATTTCAACCACTATCCACATTTACCAAATAAGGTACTGGCTACTATATGTTAAGTTGGTAATTATACACACGAAGCCTAAGGGCTGCACAACAGTCAGATTCTTTAAGAGAGGGAAAAAAAATTTGATCTCTAAGTGAAGTTGGCCTTTTCAACAAGCAAGCGCCCCGCGCATTTATACAATCAACCATATGTTCCGTCCTCGTTTTATCTTTCTCAGTTTTCACGCATCATTGTCTCATCCTCGTAGTCGATCCGAGTATGTCGAATAATCTGCACCTCGGACCCAAAAAAATTTAAACAGGGAATCAAAATAGGTACTTTTATCGACCCATGTTCTCACGATTTTTCATAATGTCGGAACGCTCTACTTCTTTAGGAGAAAAAAATTATTTTCCAATGAACAGAGCAGCGTATATTCTCAAACAAAAAACATCGACAAAAGTTTGCACCATCCCACCACTGCGAGCGCTGGCATCGATGGCAGCTTGAGATCTGGATCATGTACGAAACTATGCCACGAAGAATTGTCTTTGGAAGCCGCTACGTAATAAAAGGCGAGAAAGCCGAAAAAAATAGTAACTTCAAAGTTTATTCTACAAAGCTATCAAATTTATACCCGTAATTATTTTCTTTTCTGTATGCGTTTAAACACACTATCGTCGCGATCAGATATGCGCGCGATATAATAACCAGAAGGATCAATACCTTCGAAACAAAGACTACTTTTGTTGATAAGTATTATTAGTAGTACGTACACATTTAGTGAAATTCTCTATACAAAAATAATGAAATTCACGCCTTTCTCCCCCTCTTTCCTCTTTTCTATCATTTTTCTAATGTACAATTACCACACAATTCGTGTGGAACACGGTCACGAAAAGCATTGAATATGTCGATTAATATATTGGCCAACCTCACCACGTTTACCACATTCACTAGAAGCGAATATTTGTTTCTTTTTTCTTTTTCTAAATGTATTTGTGATTTTTTCGTCTGAAGGTGGAAGTTTTTTGGATGCGTTTATGACGCATCGTTGTACGATGCGATAAAAATACGACACAATACATTTTTTTATATCTATAACACACAGCGTCAAGTTGCCTATTATGAGACAGGTGTCTAATTTAGAAAACAGTAATATTCCATGGTACGGAGATTACAAAAAAAACAACACGAATTTCATGTTGTCATTAGAGTCAATATCTTCAAATATCCGTTAGTGCACGGCCAACAGCACTTTTGTTCGGTAGTGTGCATTAATTATTGTCGCAAGCTTGATTCAGAAATTTCGCCACACCGTACTTTTGATGACTGTGACACATGTCTAAAGTCCACTGTGATTATTTTTTTATTTACATAATCACTTGCATTGTTTACAGAAGTTTTTAGAAATTGTATATTATTTGAGAATTTATTAAAAACCGGAATATTTCGCTATGCGAAAAATGTTGAATGTCCCAAATATGAGATACCTACAAATTTTTGAAGCTCGTTAAATAATCTTATGGGAAGAGGCACCTAAAGAAAACAAATGCGAGAATTGAAACCAAGAATAAAGCAACAGCAAAGAGAAGCATAACGTGATCTCGTTGAACGAAGTTGAAAAAATGGGTATGCTCTTACATTTTTTGTAAGGATATTATTTAAATATATTAGGGGTCCTAGAAAATAATGTCGTTTTTTCCTTAGGACTCAGTTTTTCCCGAAATATTCCTGAATTCATTTTGAATACTGCTGCTAAATTTCAAACGTCAGACTTCAGGGTGTGCCTTATTTGTTGATCAGCGTATGTTTCAGTTTCGCAATATAAACATATCTAGTGAAGAGAAAGATTTTCTGTAAAAACATGTGACATTACTTTCCTGTACCCCTAATATTAAATAAAAAATGAAACAGTACAGAGCTTTTGCCTCATTGTAAACATTTTGATTATTACCGAGTTTGAATGATTTTATTATGTATTCGTTGTGACTTAGAATGTAAGGTTATCTCATTTAATAAAT
Source organism: Rhimphoctona megacephalus (assembly GCA_963989365.1). Lineage (NCBI taxonomy): Eukaryota > Metazoa > Arthropoda > Insecta > Hymenoptera > Ichneumonidae > Rhimphoctona > Rhimphoctona megacephalus. Next base: position 19,379,994 of record OZ022420.1, read on the forward strand.
TCTGGCATCTCACATTAAGAACCTCATTGAAGAATACAACAATGAACATTTTTCACAGTAGTTAAATATTTTTTTTTGTAATTTAAAATATATTTTTGGGCTCCGTAAAAGAAAAAAATGTCTCTTAATAGGCACCTTTACCCCATATGAATTTTTATGGGCCCATTACGATAATATTGTTATAACGTCGTCCGTTGTTGAATGAACTATAACACTTCAATGTTTCGTCAATTAGACAAGTATCGTAATTGGACGAGTTTGGATGTGTTTGACCTCATCCTAAGGTAGCTCCATGTTGGATAGCGGAACTGTTCAATTAGTAGTGAGAGATCGCGAGAGAAACGACATACCATAGATAGCGCACATGTCACGTTGGCTGAAAGCTTATCAGCAGTTCGGTCCACGTCCATTCCGAGATTTCCTCTCGCATATGTAAAGCTTTGGTCAATGTTGCATGAAGCTCTGACCTTTCATCGTGAAATTTCCACTCGAATAAGAAAAGCAACAAAATTATACAGATGCACTTATTGCAAGGACTAACGATTTCTGACGGAACGAAAATATGTATATAACTGGCAAAAATACATTGGAAATATAGTAGTATACGACTTGATGAATCTTTCATAAGAATTTCATGCAGCGTGATAGTTCCTTTGTGTGTAAAAAGCATTCTCGTTTGTGTGAGCCATATTCATTCAACGTACAATCTCCCATATTCATCGTAGTCATTTCGTCATTTGCTCATAGATATATGAAATTCCTTCGAGACTATGATCATACGTAAAAAATTGTTATCTCATCGAATAATACAATGTTTTTATAAATGTTTAAATTAATAAAGTATTTGTGTCTCCTTTATTTTTATTGAAAAAATTTGTTATCAAATAAATATTGAGATATTTTTTCGTTGTGCTAATTCAAAATAGTCGTTGTAAAACAGGTCTCCTTAATAGTATATTTAGAATAATTACTAACCACAAATAATAGATGAAAAAATGATATTAATTTAGTATTCAACTTTGAAATTTTCCTTTTAAAGCAATAAAAGTCTTGATAGGATACAAACATTGAGAGGAATAAAGTTAATGTAATTTTTCATAATAAAATGTATTCTTCTACAGAAGTAAAGGATAAAACCACATCACAGTTCTCATTTTTCTCTCAGTGACACAACCTTGCGCTACGCCATACGTGACTACGAAAAATATCAAAGTTGGTTGTCAAAAAAAGAGGCTTACCGGACCCAGAATGCTTGATACGCGGACTCGGTATTTCCTGCCCCTAATTTTGCTCGTACTGTCTGTGAATGCGAAATCGTATGGTTTTTATCCCGTGCTCTGGTCGATAAATATTCATGTGGAAAAAAACAGACAGTATCGCAAGAAACAAAATTTGTTTACTGTCGAATCAGCATTTTCGCAGCAAATGTTGCGCATATTGTTCGGACAAAACGTGTCATAGCTATTTCGTGTCGAGATGTTCGAAATTTGGTACATACAAACAATATGCCCAGGTATGGTGATAAGACGAAGAGATATAATGGCAGCTTGCAGCCTTGTCATTGGGATAGTCCAAAGCAGCATATACTGACTGAGCTGTGGGAACCATTTGCTCCGGTATATCCTTTCTTTTCCACATTGGAATCAAGAGTCGCGGTAGCGACTCTAGACAAGAACATTTAAAAAGAGAGTTCGCTCCAAGTCTATATACCCGAAGCATCGCGTTTCCAACTGTTATCGAAAACTTTCGATAATTGTTTCTGTAATATTTAATTAATTACAACATTTTGGACGATGTTGGGGGTTCACGTATTTTATGACGTATCCGTACAAACAGTTTTTCGACCTTCAAGGTTATCTAAGTGGACCTTCATGGTCGATGAATTATGTCTCAAAACTCACGAATATCGTTGTGCCATAGAAGTGGAAATAGCGAATTCGGAACCCATGAGGATGTTGGGAAGAATTCCGGTTGCCGGTGGTAGCATCAACGACGCGGGTATTACCGAGGGTCTAAGTCTTTCAGTAAGAGCCAACATAACCTGACAGTGTAAATGTTGAATAGTCGCAAGTAGATTAAGGTTGGTATCTATAAGACCGGCAGCCGGTGAAAAACGATCTCTCTCATATGCGTAATCTTCTCCATCGTAGCCAACATCAATGGGTGCTGATTCTTTAGCCTCGCGTTCACGCTCCTCTTCGAACGAGGCGGCTTCAATGGCCTTGTTCTTTTCGGCTAGTATTCTTTGTTGATGCTTCAGGTACGCCGTAGTTATTGGAAGACTATAATCAATCGGTGTATTTTTCGGATCAAGCCCAGGGCTCCAAGGTGTTGGCAATGGTAGAGATGGTGGTGGCGATGGTGTACGACCCTCAGGAAGCATTCTCTTTCTTTTTGAAGATGCCGAACTTCGTGAACTTGCACGATCCGATTCCGGCGTTCTGCGTGATTCGGCGCTGTTCTCATTGACCGTAAATGGATTACTTGTTCCTACCACTGGTTCTTTCTTCAGTAAATTCGTAATACTCAACGGATTGTATTTAGTTTCTCTCTCCTTGTCCTTTTCTGTTCTCTCGACGTCTTGATCCTTCTCTGGCTTTTCCGCGATGCAATTTCGCTGCTGATGCTTCGGATGTCTGTAGCTAAATAAACTTTTGCTCTCGGGTGGATGACTCGCTTCGCGTGGCTTTGGACTGCTTTGCCGTGGCTGCGATGCCGAGAGTGCTGTTGCCGCTGGAGTCGGGCTCAAAGGAGTCGTTGTCGTTGCACTTGGAGCTGGAACCGTTGGTGTTGGTGTCCTCGTTCTTGTCGTAGCCGTCGTCGTTGTACCCGTAACTCCGATCGTCGACGTCACTGACACGGACCCTGATGAGATGGGAGCTTGCGATTGATTCGAGAGATTACTGGGACTTGGTGTTCTTGGGCGACGTTGACATTCCGTGCAACCAAGAAGAAACCGTGTCACCGCTTCTCTTGGTAAAAACGCGTACGTCTCTGTGATCTGGAATAACAAACGAGAAAAATGTGGTTATACGTATGAGCTGTCATCGATCATAGGGACAACTTTTTAATCAGGCATCCGAAACAGTACGAAGGGCATAGAAATCACATTATAGAATCGCAAACACCAATTTGGAATATCCATTATCGTATCATTAAGCTTCGGCTCATCCATTGGCACAGATAACTTATTATAAAAATCGCAGAATGTTTGAGAGATTAGCGATTTTTTTGAGATTTTGCTAATATTACTAATAAGTCTATATTAATCATGTAAATATCTATTTCTGAGTAATTTCTAATGACCAAACTTCTTTGTGAAAATGGCACACTGAGGCATTCTTGTATTTGAAATTAAACATGTTCAAACTATGCGGGCTATGCTGAACCTTCTTTTTCCCGGAAGGTTTCAATAGATTCCCTGTTTGCAAGTATCTATGTTTTTTATTTTCAAGTTTGAGGGCGTTTTTGTCAACGAAATGTTTAACGAGAGCCAGCTTTACCGAACGAAACGTGAACGTAGACGGGATGAGGATTTGGTGGATGCGAGAGAACGGTAGAATTGTCGAGTGCGGGAACGAAACTTTGATGTCTCCGTGTTGGGAAGGGTGGTATGCTGCCGGAGGCATGTTCCCCAGTTCTTAATAGGAAACGTTTCCCTCTAAGGAGTCGTCGAGGGATAGAGAGTTGGGTGGCGTAACTCAATCAAGAATGAGAGCCTGTGGGATCCGAGAAAGGCAAAGGTTACGTTTGTAATATAACTATGTATAGAACGCTCTGGAGAAGGTAATTCGATAAGATTTACTTCAGGTTTGTGCGCCTGCGAACGTGAAACGAAGAGCGGCATTGTAGACTGTTTCAGAATAGTACGAGCTCTTCTCTCTTTCGCTCGGTTCCTTTGCGAATGAAGACGTCACTCGATTCGACACGAGATGGAGACTCAAAGTCACGCCGCCACTACTGCTACGAGAATAAAACTCTCCTTCGAAGCTGCGAAGCTAACTTCCCTCAATCGAATTCACAGTGTGGTAGCTAAATTTTTCACTGTCGAACGTTATTTCTTCAGAGCTATAAGATTCGGACATTCTTCATATTTAGCCTGCATGGAAACATTGATACTCAAATTTAATTCTTCAAACATCATCTCATCTTATGTTTTGGGAACATTTAGTACATTTTTTTGATGACCATAAGAACGTGGCGCTACTAGGTTCAGGTTGGTTGATAAAAAAAAACTATGCCTGTAATTTTCAAGTCATAATACGGAACGATCTCTAGCAAGATATTTTTTGATATCAGTATACTATTGAACAATATTATTTAGCATAGACACTTTTCCATCTACAACTGACTTTTTTCGGTACAAAATGCTTTTGTATTTTGTCACTACTTCTTTCAATGATATATATGTGTACTCTGAGCAATACCTGTAGCAGCCTTTCAAAACGAAACAGCATTCACTGATTATATACGAGAAACAAATAAAAAAAATGATCAATCGTATACAGAGAGAATTTCGCACGAGCAATTACTACGTTGATATAGCAGCATTGAATGCTATCATTACATTTAAGGAAAAATTACTATGTTTTGAATGGACCAACAGAGTAACTTTCTTCACGATGATGACATGATCCCATACCACATTGTGAACATGATGTAATTTTTTTGTATAAATTTCCATCCCTGTGTTAATCATCGTTAATAAATTATCTAATTCATATGGCAAACTTTTCATTCACAATATATTTTAGAACATCCCTTTTATTGATTTTTTCGAGATCAGAAAACGAAAGATACTATGAGTACCGGAAAATGAAGTAATGATAGTTCAGAAATCTTTCGTCAGAATTACCTTTCGTAGAACTGCTAAGAAACAACAATGTTATAAACCAATAATTATGACGGTGAATCAATCAAGTCTGATAACCATTCATTTTATTTGTTATTATTCGGAAAATTACCGGGTCTCTCAATAATCCGTATAACCAGAAAGACTTAAGCAGCAAAAATGACTCGGAGCCATTTCATATCGGAGGATTTGCGGTGCTCAATAAATTATATCATGTATAATGAGACCTTGATAATGTACGAGACAAAACAATTTGAGACCTTCGTTCCATTCAGCGACATAGTGTTAAGGTCTCCACGGTATAAAGCCGCTTGCACACGATGGCACTTTTCGTGGTAAATAGCATGCGCGCGCTTTACGAAAGTACAACACGTATCCTATTTAGCTCGAAAAATAGCATCGTGTGCAAGAGGCTTTAACAATACCTTAGTAGTACACAAATATAGTATCGTATATATAATATAAATGTAGACGTGTGTGACCCCGTGTAGAATAAGCAGGCAATGCAACAAGTGTCCTGAGGTTTTGAATCACAAGTAGATCGTGGTATGGTAAAGAGCGAGAGAGCAAGGGAGATAAATAGCAGGAACGAGAGAAAGGGAAGCAACAGAAGAAGAGAAAGAGTAGGAGAAATAAAAGAGAAAGAGAGATGGGAGACTAGACGAGGCAGAGGAAGGGAGCTTGATGGATGGCACAGAGATGGAAGAGTCGATGAGTGAGAGAGCGAGAAAGAAAGTTAGTGAGAGAGATAGATCAAGTACCGATAGTGCGAGAAAGACGATGAGATATTTATATAAAAGAGAACGTGAGCAAAAGTCAAAGAGAGGAAAAAAGATGAACAGAAATAGATAGAAACGAGAAGGAAAGAGAAAAGAGAGAAACAGAATATACTGGTATGATACCCTGGAGAGAGGTTTACGCGACTACGTATTCCCGGAACACATGAGATGACATATAGTATCGAGTTTTTGATGCTTGAATGCCTCGATCTTCCGTCCCGTTCACAACTCTCAAGAGATTACATCTCATTGAAAATCAGAAAATATGGCTTGCCATGTAATAGTATCAGTTACTAATACTTTCGGGGAAATATTATGGATGTATGAATACAATTCATATATTTTTCGAATTGAATTCAATCGCTATTGAGATTGAGTCCTTCAATGCTATCATTATGATACTATTATCAGGCTTTGATCTTTCTTTTAAAACTAATTCCGATTTTTTAAACATTAACCAGGACTGAAGACTCTTTCTGCATCCTATCTAAATTAGCATGGGATATTCGTGGTTAGCCAAATATTTTTTTTTTCTATCACTCAGTTTTTTCAATGGAATATTGTAAAAGAAGATTGTTAAATTTTAGATCTATACTTATAGAAATCCTGAAACTAATCGTGATATATGATTTAAATGAGTGATATCATTTTAACTCTTCGGATGCATTTCTATTATCCGATATTTTGGTCTACAAAGTAGTGCCAATTTGCTCCTGCCGTTTTTTTAAATCTTATATCTCTGGCTCGAATCGTCCAATCTCAATTTATCATCAGTGAATTTTGTACCTCCAGATGTCTCTTAATAATTGTTAATTGCTAAAATTAGAAGAAAGAAAATATAATCTAGTCATAAAGGGGAGAATATAAATTGTTTTGCAAAGAGCTCAGAAAAAATGCAAAATTGACGATGCCCATTCGCACCAATGTGCAGCCGAACAAGGGTTAACGAATGAGAGATGGCACTTGGCGGGTGAGTAAACGAACGAATTATATATTTGGTTTAATTTCTACTTACCGTTCTGTAGGTACGTTTTTGTCCAGCATGTTTTCCGGGTCGTCCCTCAAGATCAACATGAACTGCGTGTATAATGTCGAAAAAATTTTCGACGATAGCAACTTTTTTGTAGACTCTGCCTGGCGGCACAGTTCCTTCCGCACCATTTAAAGCCTGTAATGAAAAAAGAGACTTATTTAATATTTACAAAAATTGTCATGTTACGTTCATTCCTAATAATACTCATATTGAGTGGGTTTATGCACATAGAAAGGTGGATCAATTGATTTCTTTAGTATTATGTTTTTTTTAAATTTCAACAAGTGAATTTAGAATTTAAATTTTAATAATTTTTAAATTTCAACAAGATTTTTCATAAAATTTTTAAATCAAAATTTAAAAAATAACAAACGCAATACGCTCAGGTAAATCGACCATTATTTAGGAATAATAATATGAACTTATAATTCGTTGATTTGAAAAGTACATTCGTTAAACTGATATGAGAAATATAATTAAAATTGCTGAAATGATTCACTTGATATTTCATGTAATATATCGATTTGTTTCATGGCTTATAGTATTTGTCTGATAGAACGTAAACAAATTTCCGTATTTTTTGTTTAAAATGTCCCTATTTTTTTTCAATTCGACTGTTTAGTTAAAATACGATTATTGTGAAATCGAGCCCAATACACGAAAAATAATATTCGGTATTTCAGTATTCCATTTAATTCTTTTCCTCGTTAAATTTTCACGGTACCTATGTTCGGTGCCTTTTAGAAGGCTTTTTTTTTAGAAAATGTTCTTGTCGCGACACTGTATCAGAACCACGTATCGCTTTTTTTATACAAAAAATTGTTAAAGATTCTCAAAATATATCTTTTTATACACGACATATCTTCACCCAATCACGCCAGTAGTTCCCAAAAAAAAAATTGTCGAATTCCCTTTAACCCTTCCGGCTGCTACGGGCGGAAGAAAAAAATAAGTAGAAAAATGCCTGAAGCGAAATGGCGAACTCTAGCGGAGGGTAGTTCAAGTTCAACAAGGGCGGTTTACAATTCAGGAGGGAGCTTGCAATCCTTGAGTCGAAGCATTACCATCCTTGGTACGAGTGCACTGTTTTATCGACGGTCAGCTCTAGAGGATTCTTGTATATCGACAAAACCATACATCGGTAATGCAATATTATAACAGCGTTCTGCTAAACCGGCGACTAATTCGGATGCCAATGTGGTAATGTTGTGTAGGTGAAAACGTAAAAAAAGAATCATTCCCACTCATCCTTCGAAAAATTCTCATATTTTTTTGTAAAACAACATATAAATTTCACGGCATAAATTATTGGAAATTGCACAAAAATGGTACCTACATAATTTCTTCATAAATACCTTAAGGACAATGTTCTCTACGTTCTGTTAAACCGAGAGACAAAATTGCCTGCCCAAGGGATTTCCGTCCCTATTATTGGCTTGACGGAGTGGGTAAATAATCATGCAAATGTTAATTGACGGTACGGAAGACGTCAATGATAAGGTCAGCGAGAAATCCTCTTCGACACAAGACAGTTCTTCTCACACCATTTAACCGGTGAAACTTCACGAGTCGAGAAGTTTGCCGCGCGTGCGCGACATTATTGTATTTCCCTAAACACCTGTTGAAGGGCTGAAAGAGCCGAACTCGTGGAGCTTATACAGAGGCAGTGGCGTCTACACTAAGGGATTGCGGTCAGCGTGTATAACAATGTCCGATACTCGCGGGTTGCTGAATCGTGGCACTCTAAGCCGCTTTTAAATCTGCGGCTTTCCGAAAGGGATGAAGCAAAAGGCAGCCTTTTAACATATAAAAATCAACCCTTTTTGGTATGTAACGAATAGTTGGTTTGTATTTCATTAACGATTGGAACATCTAATTGTGCGTTTAACATATGATAAACAAATATTGACCGGTCGATACCCTACAATACATTTAAAAAACAATTCGAGAAAAATATATGGTGAACCGCGACTTTATTCAAAGCTAGCAACACTGCAAACGATCTGTCTTTTAGAATCGTATCGTTTTATTGTATTCTATAAGGGATGGATTATTCCGAAACTCTGCTTAAGATATTTTAAGGTAAGGAAAGCACGGTTATAAAAATATTTACAGTCCATCTACCCTATCCAATGTATATCTTCCGAAAACCACCACCTGTATAATGCCGCCGTGTCCAAATGACAATTGTAATTGATACGACCAACTGACCTAATAAAGTATATTATTTCGCTCATCGACATAAACCAATTCACCACATCTATATATTCCCCAGAAGCATATATAGAAAAAAATATAACCGCCGATATAATGTGTATGCTTTCGAGCGTGCGAAAAAAAAACATCGTTTTATTCATGAGTTCGTCATTTATCGATATGTACGCATGAGGACCCGTTGGGATAACAGACAGAAGTGTCTATAAACTCCTTCGGCGTTTTTGAGTCCGGGGTATAAAAATGATAACGTATGGATGGACGAATCGCGCACGTGTATGAATTAAAGCTCCATTCCGTTCTCGGATACTCGAATGGAATATGGTGTGGGATGAAAAGAGAGCAATTTTAAATAGAGAAAGTTAATGTCATCGAGGCCTGCGTTGTTGTATGTATAAATATCTATATATATATATATATGTACATAAATGCGTATGCTGTGTGCTGATACATACAACCATTAGAGGGTCGTGCTCTGAATCGAACAGGGGGGTGAGTTTCACAGCTGAACGCACGAAGCGTGTGTTCGGCATCCTGTCGCCTGCCAGCGGACTGCGTCACGCAATGCGCGTATCGGACGGCTATAACGAGCGTGTGGTGAATGTGCGAGGTCGAATGCGTCGAACCAAAGCCCAGCATGCGTAACCAGCAGAGCCTTCGATTTCCTATAACTATATAGATCTACAGGGTGTATACCGGGTTAATCGCTACCCAACGAACCCGGAACACGTACCACATGTATACGTAAGTGTTCCTCTACATATTCATATACATATTTTTTTAATCGGGCGTATATGTTTGCATACGTGGAGAATGTTCTATGTGTACGAAAATCGCAAAGATCTCCTAATATGCATACTCTCGCTATAAATATCAGTGACTTTCGTAAATTTCGTTCCACTATATGTCGTCCACTCAAGAAATTGAGCACGTGTGTAACCCAATTTCATCTTAATTCAGTCCAGTTTTTCTTTATTTTACGGTCAACCGGTTTAAGCAGAAGTTTTTGAGCATGAAATTGCGACGATATGAAGATTTGGTATCATAATTTATATAGTATTAGGTGTGTGAATTAATTTTTACAAATTTTATGTTATATTATAGTTTTATTAAAAAACAGATGAAAAAAGTTTTAATCTTGGAAATATTCTCCTTTATTTTTTATAACTTTTCGTCATCTATCTGGTAGCATTTGGATCCCATCACGGTTAAAGCTGGCTGGTTTTAAAGTGATAAAGTCATCGATGAATTTCTTAATATCTTCATGATTTTCGAAGTTACTCTCTGCTAAGCTGTACGCCATTGATCGGAACAGGTGGTAGTCCGATGGCGACAAGTCTGGAGAATACGCCGGATGAGGAAGAACTTCCCAGCTCAATTTCAGGATAGTTTTTTGAGTCGCGCAAACAACGTTTGATCGGGCGTTGTCATGAAGGAGAATGACTTTTCGTCTTCCGTGTCCTGTAAATGGCCTTTTTTGTTCAATTGCTTCATTTAAACGATTCAATTGACTATTGTACCGATTTGCTATAACTGTCTGGCTTGGTTCTAGAAGTTCATAATAAAGGACACCCTTAATATTCCACCAAATACACAAAAGTACTTTTTTATGAAAACCTTTCGATTGTGACGTAGACATCGATGGTTCTCCAGGATTAACCCAAGATTTTTTACACTTAGGATTTACATATGAGAACCATTTTTCATCCCCCGTTACGATTTTTCACAAAAAGTCTTTTTTTTGTTATTTAGCAAGCAACAAAAGGCACGTATTTATAAAAGCATGTAATCTTCTACCAATAGTTGATCGATCAACTCCTAGTTGTGCTGCTAGTTCTTCTTACGTCTGTGCTGAATTTTGGGCGAGTAAGTTCTCTAAATCCTCATCAAAAAATTTTTTAGGCGTCCCAGGGCGCACACGATCACTGAGATCGAAATCATTGTTTTTAAAACATTTAAACCAATAATTACATGTTTCATAATACACAATTTTATTGCCGAGCACTCCACAAATTGAATCACAAGCTTTGGCGGCCTTTTTTCCTTGTTGAAATTCATAAAAAATACAGTGACGAATGTGTACCTTATCGGTCGTCATATTTGTCACTAATGCTTTTAATGATTATTTTATTAGATTAGTTGTTTCAGGTAGCCTCTTGAAAAGAGCAATCTCTGCTCTTTAAAACTCAATATGGGCATTAATGTATTTAAATTAAAAGTAGGGACTTTAGCTTGTTAAAAAAAACTGTAAAAATTAATTCACACACCTAATATATTAATCAAGCATCGTGGGCTCTTTTTTGGAGATACATTTATTTAGTGAAATATGTGTTGATAAATCTACTATATGAGTTTGAGGTGTTTTCCAAATTTTTGGTATTAGCAGACTATACAATTCATTTAATTGCTACTGTTAAAATAGCTTTTCTTCTGATAAATAGGTTTAAGTACCAAATCTTCGTAAGACTGTACTTTTGGGCATACTTTTAGCATTCGAGAGAAATGGGGTTAAATGTAAAGGTTAAAAAAGAAAATCAACGTTCCAACCACACGCCCTGGAAATAAACCAATCGTGACAAAATTTCGCTTTTCCGTAAGGCATTTCCGGTGGATGAATTTCGAGGAATGTCGTTGGAAGGGTTGGAACGTAAATGCCAAGCGTATTGGTAACGAGATAGTGCCGAGAGAGACAGAGAAATCAAGAGAAAGGGAGAAACAGAGAGAAAAGCTTGAGAGTGATGGAAGCTGATGCAGTTTCTGCTAGTGTTCTTCAGCCAGGCTGATGTTCGTGTATATATCGAATCGACCGTGTACACGGAGTATTACGATTGTGATCGAAGCGTAGTGCAATTCCGAAATTCGATACGAATCGACGAATGGTTTGAACCATCGATACTGTTCTCTGGCTACTCCCGGTCTCTCTGTTTTTGAAGTCGTGACGCTCGAATGTTCACGTTTCAGGTGTGTGATCGCCATGAGAAAAGGAGAAAGAGATAGAGAGAGCGAGGTATAAAGAGAAAGAGAGCAGATAAAAAAGAGAAAAAGTAAAAAGAGTGGGACAGAAAGGAAGAAAATTGAACTGGGACGAGTTATCATACAGTTCGAAGGTTGGATTCATCACGAGAAATACCTTGAAATCCGGCTTTCGATTTCTCTATCCACCTCTTTTCAACATCGCGTATACATGGTACATTTTAGTCCGAATTGATAGGATTATAAAAAAAAAAAAAACAATGTGGCATAGCTCGGAATCGCTGAATGTTACGGATGCGAACATTTGACATGGAGTGGCTAATATTCGAGTATTCTGTATGATCTACAGTTGACATATGGTGTGTTTGTCCATGGTGTACAATGAAATATAGCTATATCTTGTGCCATGCAATGATTCTTCTACGTATACGAGTGAATTGCAATCAAAAGGTTCAATAAATGTATGAACGATTCATTGACACCAGTACCCATGTGAACGAATAACCATATCAGAGATTTTTCATTTATTCTACTTCGAACAGAAATTCCTTCGGATCCCAATATTGTTTGCTATACGGCTTGTACATACCTGGTAAAATAGAATACTGTAGAAGATAAGGTATCGCGATATTCTTTCTAAATATTATTTGAATTATATAAAAATATATTTTTCGAATGAAGGTAAAAATATCTTATTGGGAGGGTATTTTTCAATTATGATTTTAAATATAATTCAATATATTTTGACTTTATATTATATATTTAGAAATATAAATTTAAAGTTACACAGTCAATTACATTCCAAATTATATAAGTTTTTATAATCGAGTATAATTTCAAAATGCATTCTAGTTTATAAATTACCAAAACTTTTGAATATAAATATAAAATATAAACTGAAATACAATTTATTAAAATTAGGATGGTATTATTCAACTACAGTTTAGATTATATACTGACTTCACATTATAATATATTTTGAATTACATACTGAATCATATCGGTTATTATGATCGAATGTAATTCAATTATATTGTAGATTATAAAGTAAAAAATATTTCAAATATGATTATAAGTTGTAAGCTCAAATACAATTATTTAGAATTAGAAAGATATTATTTTATAATAACTAAGAGTATATTGATTTTATGATATATTATATTTTCAATTGTATAGTATGTGTATGTGTAAAGTGTATGATTTACTATAGACGAGTATAATTTTAAATCGCAGCGTAGGTGACAACTTTAAATATATTTTGACTTTAATTATAAAGTGTAGGCTAAAATACAATTCTTTTTTATTTAGTTGTCGACAATTAATTTTGCGTGCATTCGGTACGAGAAAAAAATATAATCAGAAAAGAGACTTTATTCATAGTGTATATTCATTTTATATTATATCATACGTTGAATAACATACTGAATTATATGAATCACGATAGTCAAGTATATTTTTAAATCAATTGCATCATAGGATATAGATTTTCAAAAAAATTCGAATAAAATTATAAAATATAACCCGCCTGGGCATCTGAGCTTCACGCTCTAGCCACGGTGTGGCGTAGCGCCGAAATCTTTCTCATAGGCGATGTATAGTCGGTGTGGACATATGAGTAGCTTGTGTAAAATAATTCTGTCAGAAGCAAGAGACTGTTTTATAATATTAAAAACGGTTTCAGCGATAGTTTGAAGAAACCGAATAATAAATTTAATATTGCTTCAACTCTCTAAGTTTGGCAAAATAACTGTTTTTGTTGAAAGAGCATGGGAAACGCTCTTTAGCCATATCTTCCCAAAGTTTTCGCCATATTATTGTTTTCATGAAGTAGGTTTATGGAGTTTCCATTACAAAGAAATGCATTTTCACTTATATCAAAATAGTATTTTATGTAACAAGTGCAGAAAGCAACGAATTGCATCGCGCGTGAAGTTGCCGCATGAACACACGTGTACGAGTGCGAATATGTATCATAAGTCGAGGCGAATGTGGCATACGCGGGATTTAATTCGTTGTTTTCCGCACTTGTTACTGTGACATGGTTTTTTTTAACCAGTCACATAGTGAAAAGGTTGGTCCAATCTCCCCAATCCTCCTGCTAAATGCTTCAGCTACAACACAATCTCATAAGACGAATTCGGGGCAAAATCAAAAATCATTATTGTCTGTTATTAATTATTTATTATTTATACTTTAATTTTGAGCGATATTCCGAAACTGAGGCAAAGGGCTCACGTACTTCCAATCAGATGTATTAACGTTTCTACGGGAGCGAGAGCGAGAGACCACTTCGGCCCATCATTATCATCGTCAGCGTATTTTGAACAGGGCTAATACGCTTGGCGTATAAACTCCCTCTTCGACTCATTGCCACCAATTTATGAATTTCGTCCAAAGACTGTCCCGGCTTAGAAAATCATCTAGACAAATTTTGATTATCGTTATCGCACGTCATTGCTTAAGTTATCGCCATTTGGCATATTCTCCGTCCCATCGCGTTTCCCGAAATTATTTTATAACGTCGATAATCTCGGTAGAAATGGCTTGAGAAATGGCTTGTCCACGAGAATATGTTTTTCATTATGAGCTAGGACTCTGAGAACATAAATTTGTTACCATTGAATTTCGAATATCTTGGAGCTCCGTCGTTACGCTCGTTCAAAGTTCCTGTGTGATGAAGCCTATATATCGTATTCGGGAGACAATCGAGAATATTCGGTAATTGGAGTACGGGGAGAGTTCGTTGTCCCGCCTAAGATTCATCATTGCGATTTTCGTTACAATTTCATATGGCATTGAGCATGACGGACATGCGAGATCATTGGAAAGTACGTAAATAGGCCTTTTTGCTATTCGTGCGATCGGTGAGCCCATCCCGATATCTTTGCCGTTATTTTTTATAAAATAATAAAGTCTAGCCAAATATCACGCTAGGGTTTCACTCAATTTTGTTTAGTTTAGCGGTCATGGCAACGGTTTCGCCTCTGCAATTTTGTAAATTTCTTCCCGCGAAACGGAATGTGTGGCGGCGCGCGGGGGAAAAGGGTTGTGGCCAGAAGTGAAAATCTCATATTTTCGTCCGTATGTTAAATCAATCATGTATCGATTTCGTAGGCATCGAGAGAAGAGCGCGAATTTTGTGAATGTTAAAGAGCGTAGCCTGAGGGTGTGCGTGTGGCCGGAGGAATCGCCGTTATTTTGTTAAGTTTGAAAAGTCCGGCCGAGTAACCGATTATCGGGGGCTCGGTATTTTATTTTTCGTGTCTTTTGTTACAACATCGAATTTTCTGTGTCTTATAAAATTCTTCCCGCAAGTAGAACCGCGGTGAGAGTCGTAACAGACTCGGTTAATTTTATAATCGTGTGTATAGGATCTCGGACGTGTGAGTGTGAGTGTGATTGTGTTCGTGTTTCTCTCTCGATGACCGTTTGCGCGCGTATAATACTTTCCGTACTTTTGTCCCGCGAATAATTCTTTCGTAATTTTCTCTATTGTATGGGCATTTAAAATTATAATATTTTCCGATCGGGTTTCATCTCGTAATTAATTTAATTATTAAATAAACTTAATTTGTTAAACTACAGAATAATTCAATTTTCATCTTGTGCCTTAATTTTTCTAACGTGCCTAAATCCGCCCATCTCTCCCTGTAGCTCAGCTGGTCATTGTTCTTTCTTTCTCACCCGGAGAGCCATTTCGATGGCTGGCGCCCAAAATAAAATAAAATCATCTAGAGGGAAGATTGAACTTTTGTGACAATCGCGGCTATAAAAATTTACGTCAAGTCACATATATTTTTTGTGATACCTGTCTCGAAAGTTGGATTTGAGATTAGAAAATCCATTGTAGTTATGTTTAGTTCGTCAATCCGTCCGGTAAAGTAAGACGAAAGACGAATCATTGAGAAATAAGCCACTTTCCGCATGTTATACATCAATCGACAATCAAACTTTCGAAGCAGGTATTACAAAAAATGTGTTGTTACTCTCATTCAAAATGTTTATTTCAGTCTACATTTAAAAATATATCTTTACATACATTTAAAAATGTATATTCCCTATCATGTAAATTTATATTTTTGCTTACATTCAACAATATAAGCATCAATATAGTTACTATTATAATAAAACGGCAAAAAGTTGTATTTTTTATATTTTTTTCCGTGTGGAGAACAATAAGGATTTTGTAAATCTGCAAAAACAATGGCCGAATGATTACTTAAGTATGGGTTAAAACAACATAGTGAAAAAAACACATTCAAGCTGGATGATTTATATGTATGATACTATACCACCCGCTGGTTCTAGTAAAAGGGCCGTTATGAAGATTAACCAGACTAAAATTACACGCGTCGTTAAAAAAATGTTAGTGCCCTTAAGTTCGCTGATATTTCAACGTTTCCATATGAGGTGAATACTACCAATGGTCAAAACTAAATTTGTCCTAAATGATCGCAGTGTACGAGGAAAAGGGCAAAACAGGAAGAGAAAGGGAGAGAGTCAGAAGTATCGGTTTTTAAACTCGAATCTGTAAAGCTGAAAAGTGACGCCAAATATTCTCTACACACATCAGGCTAAAGATTATTTGGTATACACACGTGAAAACCAACGATGTTCTAATATGTAACTGTGTATCGTTAAACCAAATGTGCTTAAGTGCGAACCTTTCTCCCTATCTCTCTTACTTTTTTTTATCTATCGTTCTTCTTTTACCGATTTATATTTCTCTCGTTGCACGATACCCCTCCCTCTATTTCTATTTCTTTCTCTCTCGTTTTCGTTCTTTTCCCATCTTTTTTTTAGTTATTTTCTTTTATCCCATCCTTCCTTTCGTGCCATCGAGATTTATCGACGCGACAAAAAGCCATTCCCGATTCAAGAGCTTTGCCGGGCGAGAGAGCATGCGAGTGTCTCTACCAGCAACATTCTCACTCTTTTCCCTCATACGAGATTCTTCCCCTCGGGCGTTTATCTCTCTCACTCTTAGCGCTGAGACACAAGGAGGGTCCGTCATCGCGGTCGATGCTGCTAGGACCGAGTGGGGTTAATTCGAGTTTCAGGAGGCGCGGCGATTAGGTAAGTGCCCCGCACTTCGATCGTACGAAATATAATCGGCGTATATAGCTAAATCGTCCGAAGAACGCGTTACCTCGCTATAGAGGGCAGCGAGCCAATTTTTTTTAATTGCTTTTCTCCCTTTCAACTCTATTCCCATCGTTGCCTATGTGAATAGGAACTTTTGCACGTATTCTCGCGACGAGAAAAATCGGAAATCCAAAAATTCCGGAAGAAACGAAAGAGCTCTTCCGACTTTTTTTTTGGAGAGAACGACCCCACTCCATGGCATCTCGAGTATCCGGGAGCAGTCCCGGATATCTCCGAGGAAGACGGAAGTCCGAGAGACTCTCGATCATGCAAGTGAAACCTTAAACCGAAAAATCCTTTCAAGAAATTTATCTTTTTTCAACATAAGCTCGACAAAACTCAAAGCTGTTAAATAATGTTGATTTATCATAATTAAGTAACTGAATTTCTGAAGTTATTTTTTTTGGCTTCCCTTGAAAAAATCAGCTTCGTTTTAAAAATTACGCAAAAATAAAGAATATACACTGATATAGTGAAATCTTAAATTTCTTAACAGCAAACATGATTGCGATTACTCGTTCAGCGTAGTCTGACGATTTTTCCCAGTTCCGTCATTTTCACGACAGAAGTGTGAAATTTTTGCTACATTTTCTATTCCTTGCGGGACATTGTTTGAGACCTTCTCACCACTATCCATACAAAACCGGATATTTATGTATTTATATCCATCGTGCAGAGAGTGTTTTTAAACAACGTCAACGGGTCCGTACAGTGGCGTGTCACTCGACGTTTGCATTTTAAACGAGCGAATCGCTACTCGCCCACGTGTGTATGGTATAGTATGGAAAAAAAATACATACAATGGCACCCTTTCCCTAGGGCCGTTAGATGCGAGCGCTCGCGCCACCGAATCGGATTAAAAAAATTCCACGTGCCCGTATATAACATACCGTAAGGGTGAACAGAGAAAAAGGGAAAGAGAAACAGTAAGGGAGAGGGAAAGAGTTGGTCTGGCTGATACCGTTGCTCGTTTCTGTACTCTGGCGCCGGTGTTTCGTTCACTCGCTTGGCTCGTAACAGGACGAGAGCCCGGCGGGTTTGTAGCACACCCCGCTTGTGCTTTTACATATACACCTTCATATCCAAGGGTAGTTTGGAGCTGCAGAGTGTATACGACCTTTAGTTACAGCGGGAGGTTTAAGGGGCCACATAACATATATATAGATATACATATGAATGCGCGTGTATTCTATAATAGCGTTGGGTGTTGGAGCACTAGATGTGTATTTGTTGTATACCCGTACTTGCATCGGTAGCATTGCACATGTTATATATATTGAATTGTGTCGCGTCGCGACGGCGAAGCGGGAAAGGGGCTTGTCCCGTCGGCAATATAAATTCATTTCGCGTTCACAAAGCGGCCCCATGGCCATTTATACCTGGCCCACGCTCGAGACAGCTCTTTCCCCTTCCCTCAACACGAAAACTACATACAAACATATTCACACGTACGCAAATAGTTACCCAGAACTTCGGAGCTACCAAATATCACGAGACTTAAGTTAATCGTAACGAATTTCGATAGTTGCTCGTTTTGTCGTACAATGTTCCTGGCTTAACTACGCTTTTCTGAACACCATTATCGCTGTAACATATACCAAATACGAAGATAAAAATAGACGACATTATTTTTCACGGTGAAAATCAACGACCACTTGGAAAACGTCTAAAACGACAAAAAAGTTTACATCAAAATAAATCATAAATTGTCTTTGTAGCAAAATAAGATATCCGATATTAATTGTTTCCAGAAACATCCTTTTATGGTTCTTCTTTAATATGATCCCTTAATATTTAAATATGATTCATTATTTTATTGTGGTTCTAGCTTGATTATCTTGATTCGAGAAGTAACATAAGAAGAAGAAGAATGAGAGTACTCGCAAAGGATCGCATGAGGAAGATAAAGATGCACGTGAAGGGACAAATCTGTCTTAATCTGTTGATAGATGACGGAGAATTCTTTAACAGAGAGCCCTAACACTTGTTTCCCAGGATGATGAGTCAAATGATCAAGGTTTTCTTAAGTTATACGAATGTAACGGGGAACACTAGAGAAAGAGAGAGAGGCAGAGAAATATATATATATATATGGCGAGAGAAAAACACAGAACGAGAGAGAATGAGAGAGCATGTGATTCGGTTAGTTTTGGTTTGTTGGAATGGGAATCGAGGCTGTAAAATGAGCCGTACCCGGCCACCCAGTAGCCATTTAGACAAACGACCTCAGCCCCTGTTGAGTGCCGCGCACGAGTTGCCAGAAGCCACAGAGAGAAATAGATGTACATATATGTATAAACACATCTTGATATATATATATATATATATTCATACCGTAACCAAGACTGTAGATACGGAAATATTATTGTATATATTTTACCCAGGTGTGGGTAATAGTTTGGGGACAGAGAAAAAGAACGATGAGATGCAGAGTTGTACGAACGAAGGAAGACAAAAACAAGCGAGAGAAGAAAGGAAACTAAAACGGAGCAGGCTTTAAGCAGATAGAGAAGATAAAAAGTGTTCGGTCGAAGATATCTTGGGTTAACCATGACAGAGGCCAAGCCACCCTCGCGACGGATTTATTTGAAGAACCCATTCACCCAAAGTCATCGATCAGCAACGGGGATCGATGATTCGGTTTCTCCCTTTTTCTTTATTTCAAAACCTTTCCCAGCTCGACGCGAGAAGCTTGCCAATATCGCTAGCTTCTATAAGGACACGTCAAGAACAGATGGGAAAAAAACGAGTGTACGTCGGACAGCCCCTTTGTAAGATTTGGTGTGCAAAAGGAACGTAAACAAATATGTGGTCTGTACCAGCTTTGTTTCGTAGATATATTATCTATGAATAAAACAACTATATGTACAGTCAACAAGGTTTAAAAATACGTGGATTATACCAAACTTATTTTTTTTTCATTACTTGAATATAAGAAAAAAAGAAAACATCTCTTTACTACATCATTGCTACACGCCGAAAATGCTGTATTTTGGCTTGACACAAGCATGTGAATAGCGATTAGCTCGATGACGGGAATATCCTACATAGATTCTGTTTATGTATACATATATATATAGAAATTGCTTTCTCAAAAGGTTTATCGAGAACAGATGCGTTGGAAGAAGAAGGAGATCTCGAGGTTTTGCCTTTCGAGTGCCACTTCGGAACACCCTTCGTACACAAAGTCTCTTCCATCCACTATCGATTCTCTAGCATATAAAGTTACAGCTGAACTTGAAATCCTTGATGGGACCAATTTAAATGGGATTCAAACACACCCTCTTCTTGGTATCCTTGATGTCTCTTTAATTTCGTCTGGCAAACTCTAATTTCCAAGATGGCCAAAACCACTCTTTACCGTATCTTTTACGGGTTCACCGAATGCTCCAACTTAACCGGTTGAGGTCGATAGAAGATGGAGAAAAAGAGCGTTGAAAGATTATATCTTGAGACCTGACTCCGATGAAGTTGAATAGAACTTCGAACAAGATACCAATAATTTAATCGTCGATATCATGAACTATGTTACATATATACAAACCTGATCTGAAAGGACATCCTGCTTATTCCATTATCCCTGCAATCTCTGCGACTCTTCCACCACTATCTCCTAGTGAAAGACACTTCATCCTGTAGACATCGCTCGATCCTCGTTCGATTGAAGGAAACTAAAACTAGCAGAACTCCTGGTAGGAGGCAAACGTCGTTGTCTATCCAGTGCTTACGATCAAAGTCTCAAGCAGGGCCTATCTCTCTCTTTCTCCTCTCCCTCTTTCATAAATACTTGGAGCGCTGGCGCTACGCGGCAAAGTGGCTCTCGGCCGACTCCCTTCTTCACGCCGAAGAGAAGAGGGGACGGACGTTACGGGAGCAACATAGCTCGCTGCCGTGGTACTACGAGGTCGCGCTCGAATCGATACGCGGAGAGCGAATCGAGTCGAGAGGGTTGCGCACATGGGAAGCTATATACACTCTTTGTATATATATACACACATATAGACACCTAATACATGTAGTAGGCGCGCGAAGCGAAACTCCTGACCGGAAGCCGATCGTTCTGGTAGCGGGCCGACGAATAGGGTCGACGAAAAGCCAATCGTACCAAAAGCCACGTCCGGTCGAACGAGCTGACGCGGAGAGGTTACAATGATCCCTCATCCTTATTCCGGAAAAGAGGAACAGCCCTTTATCCGCAATTCCAACACATCTGTAGTTTATTCCACGTTAGCTATGTAGTATGGGTAAGGCCTGGTATTTGGCACGAGTATTTGAAAAAATTACTTTGATTTAGAGAATACGTTGTCGAATTATAAAAAAAAATTTTAAATCAAGGTAAAAATACTATTTAACAATTGGCTTTTGCATTGTCTGATTAATTAAACGTCATTT
Source organism: Rhimphoctona megacephalus (assembly GCA_963989365.1). Classification (NCBI taxonomy): domain Eukaryota; kingdom Metazoa; phylum Arthropoda; class Insecta; order Hymenoptera; family Ichneumonidae; genus Rhimphoctona; species Rhimphoctona megacephalus. The sequence continues at coordinate 19,401,382 of OZ022420.1, forward strand.
ATAAATATTGCCAATGATATCGTTATGATTTACGTTATGATTTTATATACTGCATTAATAAAACAATTTCCTCAAACCAGAGTTCGCGCATAATTAGTAAATGCCTGTATTTTTTCCTAAAGTCTATGGTGCCGGTGTAAACATCTTACTGTTATTCATTACGAAAACAAACGTAATGACAAGCCTGCTAATGAATGTTTGAAGGACCCAGTCCGCCATGCTTCCACTGTAAAGAAAAGAATAAGGTATTATAAATTTATTCTGTGTATATGATCTTTGAAGAGCCACTTTACTAAAGAACTGGTAAACTTGACGGCATCGGGGCTACTGTGGGACGTCTCGGTGTTAAACCCACGAAGAAGGCTATGACATCGAGGCGAACCTGAATAAATTATTGCATGCCTCGTTTTGGACTGCGATGTCAAAAGGCTCATAGCAGCTTTGCTTACACATTTTCGTGTGGGTATATTTGTGAATTCCAGATCCAGAAGTACCAAGGGAGATGAGAAAAAGACCTCGTCCCTAAATACTCCTTGCCATAGCATAATAAGTTAAAAAAAGAGAAGGAGCGGAACTCTGGAAGGTTAGTGAAGTGTATGTCCCCGTCCGTGTGCTTCGCACTACGAAGATTCATATCTAACGCAGGCCCTCGTAGCATCATCAGCAGAAGAGTATAGATAGTGCCTCTGTGGGCCGGGCGCGAGAAGATCTCAACTCAGCTTCAAACGGGACCCCTAAGCCCGAAGCGGGACGAGAACTCGTTCTTTCTCTTATGACAATATTTATCCAGGATAGGGTCACAAGATATACTTCTTCGTGGAGTTGGAGCTGCGATCGCGGGTTCATCGAAACCGATACGACAATACTTCGGCATCTTAGCACTGTAGATGCTCAGCGCGAGCGATGCCAGTTCGTAGGCGGTCCTCGTACTGCGGGTATCCTCTACCGCCTACGGGCGAGATATGGTAAGAAACGAGAAGAGCAAAAAAAGGCAAGTGAAGAGACAAGGATAAAAAGAGACCTCAGAGAGTAAAGGCAAATAAGTGAGAGGGAGAAAGCCACCGCGGTGTCTTGGTGAGTGGAAAGATATTCGGAAAGAAGAAAAAAACGACTAAGAAAGAGACGAGGCAGCCAAAGAGAAGCAGAAGAAAAAGAAGATAGGTATAACGCGATAGGGAAAGCCGTCAGTGAACGAGGCAGAGAGAAGACTGGAAGCAAGGAAGGGAAGCATGAAAAAAAGTGAGGGTAGAGTGGGCGTCGGGAGCCTTGCGAAACTCTCGCTAGGCTTTACTGTAACTACATTTTTCATCCTTCTCTGCCAAAGCTAAGGAGAAACGAGACAAGCAGAAAGTGAGTGAGAAAGGGAGGGCGAGAACGTGAAGCCACGGAGCAAGGCGACGGAGTGCGCGGACAGGGGGTGATCTCGGGGTCGTCAGAGATCGAAAGAGAGAAGCAGCATTCGGAAAAGGGAGAGACGAAGCGAGAGAGCAGAAGAGGGTAGAGAACCAGACGGATAGAGTTTGCTGGCGCGAGTTGCGCTGCTGAACGCTCAGTAGCATAGCCAAACCGAGAGAGCAGGTTTGAGCGTAACTGAGAGTGGTGGGAGTGAGAAGCGGAGAGTAGTCGACAGCAGGTCCCGTGTGTTGTATGTGGTGACGGTGCGGTTCCCGGACCGAGGTAAGACACGCGGGGATTTAGGGGAGGGCAGTGGGAATCTCCGGAGATTCCACGCATGGAGTGCCATGGAACGGGCCATACCAGACCGCCAAGCTTGTTGGTCGCACGGAAGGCAGCTGCCAGCCGGCTTACCACGGCTGCTGCTGCCGGCGGCAGCACCCACCATCATACCCTGCACCACTGACGCTTCTCCTCCACGTTTTCTACCAGCACGGTATTATTATATACTACAAACTAGAAAGCCAGAGAAGGAGAGAACTGACAATCTCTGGAAGCTGCTGAAGGAGCTTGGTAGAATTGAGAAGCAGCAGAAAAAGAGAGACGAGAAAAACATGTCCCGTAAGGATCTCGGAGGGAGCTGAAAAGTCTCTAAAGATATCAAGAAAGATGTTCACTGAATACAAGGAGGGAAAAGGGCTGATACTACTTACGGAACGTATTACTAAATCGCTATGGTCTTTTTTTTATTATGAATTGTTTCCTGAATATTGTTTATGCTAGCTGATTCGTACGAGTGCACTTACATTCTCGCAGCATCAAGAAAACCCTAGACGACATAAAAAAGGTCATCAAAGTAGAGCTCGCAGCTTAGCCTGCAACAAATTTACTTCACTACTATTGCAGCAGAACCATGTTGCCACAATTGTTGGAACTATGCACAAGCATCTTTGATGCTCTTCGGAAAAAGGACTTACACCTAGAACTGGTTTTCACTTGTTTTTGTTGCATCAAAAACCGGCACATCGAACTAACCCGATCGCAATTCATTAATTCTCAGCTTAAAAAGGATGTTAAAAAGAGTGTTCAAGGCGAGCCTTCACATATTATCAACGAAAGACTATTCGAGACCAAAAGTACATAAAAAAAACTTTCAACTGCAAGTCGACGTTGAACACCGGATGTCCATTTGTCACTTGGAATTAAGGTACTTTGAGCAAAGCTTGTCACATTGTACTGGTTAGATCGATGGATTCTAGGACATTTACAAATCGTTGAAGGCCTTTGGATGTTCAAAGCTTGAACATGATCACGTACATATTAAGGGGATTTCGTCAGCAGCGATGTACGAGAAGTTCGGAGAATAGTCTTGTGGAGTTTCAGGAGTCGCACCATTATTCGCACGAAATAGAGGGATAGGAACGAATGAGGATGTAATGGAGTGCTATATCGCGACTGACGAACTAGTATGTTTAGACCCCGCAGGCCGTGTATGTTTAGACCCACTTGCGTACAGCAAGTTGCAGGGCGGTTCGATGATTTCGTGAAACTTGGCCTTTCTATGAAGGAATCTTGAACATGTGAATCTCGCAAAAGCGGGTGACTACCGCCGCTTCTGTACGGAATCCTCCAAAATCCTCAGGGAATAACACGAGAGACTACAATCCCACTCCGAAGGCCAATACCACATAGAGTGGATGTACCGCCGGGTTCAAGAAATTTTGATCTCGTTTATGGAATGTCATGAGGTTGTACACGGATAGAAAAATCTACTATTTAAAATAAAGAAAGATAATTAACGAGGCTACTTGGTGTTTGCGTATAAATGAAAAAAATGTAAAAACGGTAAAGCATCAAAAAATCTACCGTAGCGGCAGCCACGAATTACAAAAGATGTTCTCATATTGATAATCATATTTTATGCTCATTTCGCCTCACTAACGGCGAAAGAAATGAGGAATCTACTGATCTTATAAGCAGATAAAAAATAAGTGCCTGGATAAAGTCCGGGTCACGAAACGAAACATTGAAATGGAACCGCCTAAAAGCACCATCCACCAGTGATATCAGTAAAAACCAAAAGCCCAAGTCGTGTTCATTGGGGACCTTTAACTCGCTAAACCGAGGAGCGGTCCCAGAGGATGGTAGTCGTTCTTTCTCTCTCGCTTACTCGGCAGCTTTTATTTGCTCTCACTCGTCACTCTGCTATCGGGATGAGTAGAGTATAGAACACAAAAAGGCTTCCATTGTGAAAGGGCGAATGGCTCGTTTTTCCATCGTCGGTGTTCGTTCATTCGCCAATTCGCACTGCAGCCTAGTCGTAGTATGAAAGAGGACAAGAGAGAGATAGAAGCGGAGACCTCAGTGGCTGCTGACTGTCATGCAGTCGGGTGACGGAGCAAGAGCAAGATACGCGAACGAAGTATCAGAGTATATATATATATATATATATATATATATATATATATATATATGACGGGTGGTTCTCACTCATTCTGTCTCGCGCAGGTCCAACAAGCGAAGGAGAGAACGAGTCAGTGATCCGGAGTCAACACGAATGCTCGTGCCCTCGGCGGATTACCGCGGCGACTGTATGTATGCCAGAACGATAGACAGGGACACCGGGAGGATGGTTAGAGAGAGAAAGAGAGAACTAGCAGACGGGCGCCTCTACCGTTCGTATGTCTCTCTTGTCTGTCTGTTCTCTTTGGTGTAGTAGTAGGTATAGAGAGACGACCCTGTGCGCGCTTGGCGTGTCGGATTTCTGTTTGCTTTGCCGCGTCACGCATCGAGCCGCGCCCATTTGGATTTTGGCGCACAGAGAACTCTGCCCTCCACGATATGTTCTCTTTGTCCTCCTCTTTTGTTTTCTCAGTCTTTCGTATCGTTCCCTGTCCGTGTGTCTCGTATTCCCTCGATGTATACACACCGGACTGATAGAGATGGGCGACCGCAAGGGAACGAAGAAACCACCAGGCTAACGTTTCCCCTGCACAGATTGTTGGTACTATGTCCCGCGCATACAATGACTAGGGGAGAGATAAGCGGGTGAAAATCTAGCAAATGGAGAAGTCCAAAGTCTGCCTCGACCAGGTCACGACTCTTACACCGGCATCTTTGGAGAACATTTTCACGAAATTTATTTTCCGATATGACTACTTGATTTGTAATATAATTGGCACTGAATGAAAATACATACGGGATGTTATTGTCTGATGCCGTGTCAAAGACAAGTGGCATATAAAAAAATCAATTAAACCTTAGATCTCAAAATGTTTTTTACATGTTTGGGACTATCTTACCTATGTGTTCATTTATGAAAACTTTTATCTGCAGTCTCTCTTTCGAACATTCATGAAGATCTTCTTTGGCGAAAAAATCTAGGAAGAAGAATGACAAAGAGAAGCAGAGAAAGATAGAGTCCAGTAGACACTGCAGAATTTCGAACCAAATATTTTGGCATCCTGTGCGGAAATTCAGTTAGGACCTTGGCTAGGCCCTGATTATTTTTCCCTTACTCTGTTAGGGCCCCAATATGGAAGCCCGAAAGACCCCTTGCAGGCCGGTCACACTTTGTCACCGAGGGCCCAACTGGGCAAAAATGTTGGAACCTTTAAAGGAAGCCCTATTGAAGCCCTAGCAATAAATAAATGTTAATAAAAATAATTTTTTATGATTAGAATTGCATATCTGATCATAGTTCATCTTATTTCAGTATTTGCATTACTAGAGATATTACCTTGTGCGGAAAATTTTTCTCACCTACACCGGGATTTGATCCGACCTACCTATTGATCTTTGACCCAACGTGCACGCACGCTACCCATTACACTATTATCTAGTTGAGAAATTTTTGTTCAAAAATGTAACACATGCTGCAGATACGTCATGTATATATTACGCAGTATATTTAATCAATCTATAAATGACAGAGTTCTCAAAGTAAAACAGAAATAGTCACAGTAAACTTAAATTCCATTTAACAATAACAATAATATTAAGTATAAACGATAATGAATTGAATTATTAATAAAAAATACCCAGAATAATATTTATTATTATATGGTTATTATTATGTAATAATAATGATTATTTATTATTTACTTATTAATAAATAATTATTTCTAATTGTCTATAAATAACTAAACATATTCGATGTTGCAAAAATAAGCTTTATTACTTAAAAAAAAAAAAAACACGTTTGTTTTGTGAATTGGAATGACAAAATCAGATTCAGATTTTTCGTCCAATCGGAGGAATCCACATCAGTTTTAATATTAAATATTACAATTTATTTTAATGAGAGCTACTGTAATAAAGACAGACTAGATACTCAAAAATTTAACTCAAACGCATCATGTTTTAATAATATTGGCGATCCTAACATTTTCCGATCGGGTTCTGGCAGTATTAGGCCTAGCAGTATCAGGCCGATAAAGGCTACCTTGACAATGCCCATCCGGGCCCTTAATAAGCTTCCTCACTGAAGTATTTTCTTGTAAACTCTATCAGCCCTGTTATTCCCCTTCTAGGGCCTTGTTTAGCTGTGGCGTGGAAGTCCCTATTAGGGAATCCACATTTCGGCCCTTACGGGCCCCAAATTTATTTCGAGCTGTCCTAATAATTTCCCACATGGGACGCTTTCTAGATAGACCTGCTAGCAAGATAGACAGACGTGAATATAAGATGGTAAGAGAAAGAGCAGATGAGGGTTCGTCCGTGTACGGGATACCCGATGGTCAGTTGAAACAGCTTGAACCGAGAATGGCGGAAAGAGTATCAAAGCATCGAGGTGGAAAGAATTGAAATGTTTTGGTGTAAGTGTGTATACTTGTATGTTAGAAGATACTGCGGTCCATTCTCGGCTCTCGTCGCTTTACATTTCTCCACCACTCGTCTCCCGTGTGGCGAACCAAGTGATGGATCTTGACGGCTCCCGACTTGTTTCCGTGAAGAGAGAAAAACAGTACCGTCGAACTGTTGCTCTCCGAAAAGATTGATGGTAACATGAGAATCGGTAGTATGGCGACCATGGCATCGGGACGAATGGCATTTTATATATATAGAAAACAGAGATATACTGTTTATAAGTGGGAAAGAGAAATGTACTATTTGTAAGTGGGATATCCCGTTTAAGCTTTCGTTCCTACGACGATTTCTATAATAGTTATTAAAAACATAAATAATACGTAAATATTAATCCATTGTCGCCAGATTTACGTCACTTTTCAGAAGACTTGGTATTCTCATTTCCAACTCGTCAGGTTAACACCTTTTTGTAAATCTAGTGTTAAATCCCGATTAAAGGCGTATCGAAGCAAAAATGATGGCTTAAAGTTTTATGATTCCGGACGGACATTTTACGGTCTTGTTAGTAAGTGAGTAAATTCACAAATGGTCTTAATAACCATTCGAAGAATTGAATACAAAAAGCCCAAGTTAACACGACGTTAAATTGTACGCATCAGTTGTGATAGTCTTTTATTATGCTTCCGCGGTGACAAGTAAGCAAAGCGATGATCATAACTGGTTTTAAAGTATTATATATTCAAAAAAATATTTACATTACAAACTCCGCTTTATACTTTTTATAACAAAATAGATAATATCATTATTTTGATAATATTTCGTTAGTAACCAAACTAGTTCTAGCTAATAATTTTTGGTAACCTAGGGACATGATAGTATTGATCAAGACGTGAACATCGATCAATATTTGAGGTAATCGGAATTGATGACATCAGTTCGAAAATAGTGGAAATAGAGATTGCCCAAAGCCCCCACAGTTCGTTGAGGATATCGTTTACCGATAGAGAGATCGATCCCCATCCAGCTCGCTCATATTTCTCTCATCCCTTACTTCTATTCCGTCGACGGTACTATCTTCCGAGGGGTTGGAGAGCGCTTTCTTGTGCACGTTTTATACGTCTTGAACCACCGTGACTATTGGAAATATCGAATTTCACTCTGCGAAAATGCGAATCGCTGTCTGAAGAGGGCCTTCTGCAGAAGCCATACAGAGTGAGTTCCGAGACCCCGTTAACCTGCTCTTAACACGAGTAATAACGTCGATGGATTTCCTCATGTATTAAATTTCCGTGTCGAGGAGCAGACAACGCAATCCTGCAGGGTTGTTCGAGAAAATCACGTAACAGGGTCTCTTAATGATTCATCGATTTCGAAGTTTAAAATATTGACAGGATACCCCGAAGTTCTACTGTAACGCAGTTAAGAGACCATGTTTGAATATTCATTCGGTCTAACGACGAAATAGATATCAAACGTGTTCATACTTCACGGGTGTATGTTTTAAAAAACTCATATTAATTTCATTTGAAGGTACCCTCCCATCAAATTTATCCAAATAATCGATTGTTTTTCTTCGATATTCTTCCTGTCATTAATCTCGTTATAGCGCTATCCCAAATAATTGATTATTGTCCATCAATTTTTTTTATAAACCAACGAACGTAAAAAGTCCGGGTTTTTTGCCATTCTATCTTGAACCATTGTTAAAAGTCGTGGAAATTTTTTTCGGTTTTCCTTTTTTTTTGCGATAACCATCCTCAAATGGTTCAATTTTTTCATGGTATTTTTACTTCAGATCCTTCGAGGTCTCATCCCTCGAGTGATTTGTTTTTTGGCATTGTAAATATAACGGAATATGACGTGTATTTTGCTATGAAAAAAAAAATTCTTTAAAATCTTGTATTTCTCAACCGATTTTGTGGGAGGATGCCAATAAAACGGTTTCAAAAATGGCATCAAATAACCACATCACAGTCAATACAGACACCTATGAAAATTGCCGAGTTAAGGTCATTTTTGGCCAGAATTTTTACACGTTCAATTTTTAAAGGAAAACCTAGTAGGTGCTCGAAAATAAAAATTTCAAAAATCGTGCGATTGAAAAAATAAAAATAAAAGTTGGATGAGATACCTCTGAAAATAGAGCTATTGAGAATCCTTTTTAACAGAACTTATTTTTCATCAATATCTAAAAAAAAACTATGCACGAGAGGGAGCAAGGAAATTAAAAAAGTGGGTTAAAAAACATTAAAAAAAATAAAATCAATAAAAGTCATAAGAGACACCTCTAAATATTGGGCAATATTGAGCTCATTTTTTAGAAGAGATTTGTTTCATCAATATCCAAAGAAAACAAGAGTAGGAACAAGAAGATAAAAAAGAACATTTTGCATCAGTCTAATGAACAATTAATCATTTTCAAACATGCTTACAGCATTGTTAGCAGTTTTCTTATGCTCGTCAGATATTCACATCTCCGTTTTACAGCAAAAGAAATTTTTGTTTATACAAATTTCCGTTGAATATTAATTTTTTTATTAATAAATATATTTTAATTTTCATGTTAGAAATATCAATCGTTTCAATAAATACTACTTTTTTAACGCATGTCCTGAGTCAAATGATCGAATTTTTCAATTGTCCACTGAAAAAAGAAATTTCACTTTTTTCGGGGGGGTATTCCGCTTTGCCCGGGTGTTCCACTTTGCCCGGCCATCCCCTGTATCCAAAAATCGAGGCCTTTTAAGGTTTTTTTTAGATATATTAAATTTAGGGTTTAAAAAGGAGGCCCTTTATCTCAACAATTACCAATCAAATTTGTTGTACCACCCGAGCGAAGCCGCGGGTAACAGCTATCATGATATAACTGTAAAAATGTAGATTACATAAGAATAAAGTGTTCTACTCCACATGTCCAGTCAAGCTATTAATACATCGTCTATACTATGATGTCAATGATGTATCCAGCATGTCAAAGACTTATTTCAGCACTAAAACTACTCTGTTGTCATTATGGTATTTTTGTTCGTGACACGGCAGACCATTGGTAAAGACTAGGCAATCATGGTTCTTCGGTATACGACTCCTTCTCCTGCATGTATATCGTTGGAAGCCAGATCAAGCAAAGTGGTATATATGCGAGTATGTCATTACTGCGGTACTTGGGAAGGAGGACGGTCCGTATGTACGATGTATAGTATTCGATAAGGCGGGCCTTGGTGTACTATGACTATAGATCACAGTTGTGTAGCTTGTGATACGGGTATACCACGGCAACAAGAAGAACAGCGGCGGCGTCAGCACCCTCCAGGAACGCCATTCTCTCTCATTTCCTTTCTCTCCTTCTCTCTATCTCCTTTTCTGTTTACATTGATCCCTACAGACTCTACACGAATATTCTTGCAGGCATGATACGGCAGAGAACTTGGGACAGTGCCATTATTTCTATAACCAGTCGAGCCTACGAACACCCTTTGTATAATATCTGGCTCATAATTTTATTTGGCTAAAATCACGATTTATTCAACTCTAAGCAATATTGAAAAACATAGAGGAAAATGACCGATAATGGACAGTGACACAGGTGTTAACGCAAATTCGAATGACTATACTTCAGATTATTGAAGCTTAATTTAATTCATTTTTACTAATAAGCAACTAATAAACTGGTCTCATAAACTAGTCTTAAAATAAGTACAAGTGTAATGAGATAAAAATAAAGTCGAATTATGTTCAATCAGGTGGAAATTACATAATATTGGACTAAATATATCAACTAAAAGCTTAGTAAAAAAAATATATCCTGATATCACCAGTCTTGTACAAGCGTCATAGATGAGATCGATAGATAAGATGACTCGACTAAGAATCTCATGCATGATAGATCTCCTACTTATGTGGTTCAGACAAAATTGCAAAAACCCCGACGACTGAGCATCTCTGACGATACATAAATGTAATGATAAGTATAAGCTGCCACCCCATCGCGATAATGCTGGGCTACTATGATGTAAATATGAGTTAGGGCTGTTCTCTGGCGTAATTAATGTGCAGTCAGGACAAGTTTTGCTCGAAGGAGAATATGGATAAGGCCTGCATGCAGCAATGCGTATCTGCTTCATTAACCGTGTATTTGTATTAAGAAAACAAGCGGAATAGATTTCAAAACAAACCTTTTATAGCGCTTAAAGCCAGTGATTCACGTTGAATAACTTTCATTCACAGTAATCACTTTTCTTTAAATTTTTTAAGATTGATTTCAACTAGGTAACACACCATCACATTCAAACGCATATATTTGATTCTCATCAAATTGGGCGGATGAACTGGATCTTTCTAAAAAAAAACTTCTATTAGCAAACAGATGCCAAATGCCCTTCATTTGATTAATTGATATGTAGTATATTTGTGCGAATGTGAAAAATACACATTGAATCAAACTCGATGAGAAAATTTCAGCGTTCAAAAGTATGAGATTTTGAGTACTTTGTATCGGTCATGCAGTGTGGATGTAGATACCATTTTGGATTCACCTGTCTTGAAAATTACGCCACCAAGAAAACGAAATAAAATTATTGAATTGCCATTTTATGATCATCAAACCCGATGAATGTCTTCGAACCTAGTCTTATATAACTAGAGAATTCAGTCAAAGCAAAAAGTTCATTCAGTGAAATGCAATGGAACTCCATGAGACTGGGATTAATTAGAAAAATTTTTAATGCCAAGACTTTTTTTGTCTGGGTTTGAGGAGTCAATGTACAGAAATATGTATGCTAGTCTTCGTCACTCTCGGATATTTCGGCAGGCACACATTCTCTCCGTCGCTCTTTCGGTACAAAACGATCGAGACACGGTTCGAGGTGAAAAAGCGTAGGGCGACGATGAAGCACGAGTGAGCGGGATTACCGTACAGGCAGTAGAGAGCAGGCGACTCTCTCGCATCGTTCGAATCCAGTCCGGGAGGGACGGGGGAGTTTGATGCTCCGTCTCGCTTGTATATTGTACAGAACTGCGGCAGCGTCAACGGCGTTGAACATGCCGCGCGCGCGAGCAGGGAATCAACACGCCAGTCAGGGCGATTGCGGCTTGCTAAACGCCCCAAGCCACGATATATCCCCGTGCACAAACGACGGTCCGTAGATGCTTATACCGGTCGACCCCGAGGCATATCCCGCCATCGCGAGCTCAATATGCATAGGACATTTCACGTCAAATCGATCCTCAACCCTGACCCTTCAAAAATTATATCCATTCTCATTTCCATAGTCGGAAATGGAAAGATCTTTTTTCCCAATTTTCTTACGATCTCCTCTATAAAGATAATCGAACAACTACACAAATGCGGTTAGATGGAAATTCGAAAAAAATCACAGGAACGCTGTCTAACTGAAACCGTTTTTCAAAAGAATCTCAATTTCCTTGAATAACTTTATATTTCGAATTTTCAATTGAGAACTAGTTCAAATCTCCTATACGAAGTTTTTAAATAGGACCATTAAAAATATTTCTGTATTGTTGAGCTATTTTTGGTTGATTCTGAAAAATTTGTCGATTCATTACAAACAGTCTATGAAATAGGAAATAACGTCATCTAAGGTTGTAACAACGATGAAAAAAATGTTATTAAAATCGTGGATAAGACAATTTTTACTAGAACGCCGGATATGTACAGCCGGCATACATGGATGTATATACTCATCGGCAGCGAATCACTGACTATATATATATACATATATCCGTATATATATGTACATACTCGATCGACGTGGTATCACTGCCTCGTTCACTACCTATAGAAAGATAGCACTATATGCCATACGTATGAAGGTGAAAGGGGGATGGATAGAACGGTCGGCTATTCGACGAGGAGACAAGAGAGACGTGTCGTTGTCGGAGTCACGAATAATCGATCGATCGACAGAGAGAGAAAGAGAGAGAGAGAGAAAGAGAGAGAGAGAGAGAGAGAGAGAGAGAGAGAGAGAGAGAGAGAGAGAGAGGGAGAGAGAGAGAGGGGAGGAGAGAGAGAACTGCTCACAGCATAGAGAACGTACATTGAACATCTATGTACGTTCAGCTCGCAGACAGATTCTCGATTGCTCTCAGCTTCATTCGTGTGTGTACACACTATATATATATATATGAATACTGATATAATGGTTGAGTCGATGAGATATTATATATTCCCAATCTTGAATGTGAGAGATCTTTAACTGATTATTTAATTCATCAAATCTCATGTATGAATCATTGATCATTTTGATATTCCAAAGTATGAAGTATTTATAAAGTATCTGGTGAGGCTTTTTAATAATTCATTTGAATACAGTTAACCATTCGTATAAATTTTATTTATATATTGGCTTTTCAAATATATTATTCGGAGATAGTCAAATTAGGCGACGTATGAAATTTTACGACCTTGGCTCACGTGTGTGATAATGGCCATACGATTCTTTGCCATTTGATCAAATGTTCAAAGGGTTTTTGGAGTTCGAATCAAGCGTTTGCATGAAATCCAACGAGAAACTGATGTATTATTGTTAACGTTAGAATTTTTTTAACGCCACATCTACATTTTATTTTATATTTTGGCTTTAATTCTACGTATTTTAGTATTAGGTCATCAATGGAAATTATTTCGTGCAATTGAAGTCGGTATCGTATTATTAAGAAATACTACAAGCGAATGGTATAAAGTAAATCGAAAAATACATAGAGACAGTTGGAAAATTTGAACGATATTCATTCAATTATGGAGCATTGATATTTTGGTAAAATGAATATGCATTACCCATAAATGAACATATAAAAGGACCGTGAATGAGGAATCTATACAGCGAAATACGGGAAAAGCGTTGCCTACGAAAATACTAGAAAAATGAACAGCACAGATTTTATTTAATGTACAAAGAAATTTTTGTAGAAAAATAACGAAGCGAGAAACAGAGAAACGGGAGCCTTATGATAGCAGAGAAGTTAATTCAGTTCGCCAAAAACACGTACGATGAAGTAGAGACTGGTGAAAGTATAATCAGCGATATGTCATCTGTATATCTATATTACCCACTACGAAGCTTCAGGAGTTACTGCACGATGTACAAGGGGGTGGAAAAGTACTTAGAGGGTACTGTGCGAGGATTCTGCCAAGTGACGATTTAACCAACCGCGAAAGCCTTCTGTACTATTACCGCACTGCTGATATACATAAGAGAAAGAGATAGAGAGAGAGAGACAGATAGAGTGAGTAGACAGGGAGCCAGAGAATGATTATTGAGCGAATGAAACCTATAAGTTATGCCTTCGAGGGCAAGTATTACAAGGGGATGAATCCAATTACAAAACAAACCTCGCGCCCTCAGTCCATTACGTCACACTGCCACAGTTTCTCACTATAACCTACCAGCAGTTTAAATCGAGCAAATACATAGTACTACAGAAGATAAGACAGAGCACCGATATATTGCGGATATAAAATTTTAATATTTGGAAATTTTTGAAGAAATTCCTATATGTTTCTTCACCACAGTATCATCTTTCGAGAAAAAATAACGATAAATAAGATCGGGTTTCAACGCACAAAACAATCAACTTAATAGATAATTATTAGGAGGTATGTAACGAATGTATTAGTTGATAATAACGATACCCGAAGTTTCCTTAACCCTCTAGAATGTTTTCCTGGCAAAGGATATATTGGGACATTTTAGGCTGACTTTCGCATTTCTCTACAGTATTGCAGCCTTCAAGCAGACACCGCATTGTCTCATAAAAATAAAAATACAAAACTATATTTTCCTTTCTGTTTGAAATCGATCGGATTACTGAGGAAAGTGCTCAAAACGGTAAACAACAAATGTGGGTATACCACAGATTTCAGTACGAGGGTCGATATTATTTTCCTAATTTATAAATGATATTATAGCTGAATTTCATTACGCTAATCATGCGGTTTTCGCTGACTACCCGCGCATTCATTTGCACTATGAACCATATGAACTTCAAGAAAAGTTCATATGGTTCAATAATTATGACCTTAAAATTATTCATAACTTTGTTCATGACATCGCATTCATGGGCTTGTACGAGAAGAATCAATCTCAAAGAATTCCTGTATTCTTACAACCGATACACTCCTCATATCAATGGTTATGTTATTATGTTATGTATAACGATACTCTTCCCTATATCAATGAAGCGCAAGATTTAAATAAGTTTTTGACACCCGATTTTACATGGAGCAAGCTCATATTGATTATCGTTCTAAAGGATCACTGATGCCCTACATAATCTCCAGTTCCATCGAAAGTATCTATCAATTGAAGTTGAATTGAACTTTTCACAGTTCTTGTGGTCCCTCGCTTAGACTATTACTATGTCTCATATTCCATGATTTTACGGATGGGCCTCATAGGAAGCATCAGCTATACTTTTCAAGCATACTTATGTATATAAGGTATCTTTGATTATCGCAGGCTGTTATTTTTGGCAGACATTACCAGCCGTCATAGCTTCCACGCCGTCTTTAGACATTTTTAAGATTCAGTTGTATCATTACCTAAACTTGCAGAGCTATCCTACGTGGAATGCATGTCAATTTAGGAGTATTTTGTTGTATCTGAATGGCAGTGGATTTCGGGTCATTTGTGCGGGACAATCTGCTTCATAAGCGAGTGAACAGTTCTTTTTTATTTATGTATTCTGTATTAACTGATATCAGCTGATTATTTTCATTTGGTTTTATATTTTTTTCCTCAATTTTCATTAATAGGTGATTTTTTATTATGTATTATCGTAGATTATCAATTGAGATATACTTTATGATGTGCGACGATTTATAATTTTCCTTTACCCCATAGTAAAATCTAGAGAATAGTCAAAGTATCCGAACTCTCTCTGTCTCTCTCTTTCTCTCCCTCTCTCGTTTTTCGTTAACTTGATGCTGGCCAGTTGTTGCTCTCTCGCGCAAAGTGCGGAGACTCATTTCATTGGCCCTGGCAAGCGCGAGTTACAGTCTGTGTATGAGCCTACCTATATACTCATGTGAACGCACACACACACATATACGTACCCAATATATGTATGTAGAATAAACCCTACTGTACACCGCAAACTCCATCCTGCGATAACTCCGTCTCTCCCTCGGGTGCCCGTGGATTTGCGGTGTACACGATTATTCGACTATCTCTCCCTCTCTGTTTCGTTAGCTCTTGTATATGTCTCCCTCTTCCTGTCCCTCCCTTCTCCATCCAGGTTGCTGTCTGGCTACACGTTCTACCGCCACCCTCTTCTACTCTGCTTTCTGTTTTCCCCGTCTTTATCTCTCTCGCGGCTTTCTCCACAAGCTGGTATACATACTTTCTCGCTCTGTTTTCGACGCCAATGCTGCCGAGCCATATTCCACCACTCGGCTGCCGTCCCATTCCATCCAAATACATACACTTTTATAGTTACCTATATATATATATATATATATATATATATATATATATATATATATATATATATATATTACATACATGGACGGAGTTAAGTTTGAGTGGGTTTATATATATATATATATATATATATATATATATATATGCTATATCACAGCGAAGTAACTGTTGGCTCGTATTTTAGCCTCTTTCGCCTTCCTCCACCTCAACCCACCCGCCGTCCCTCTGCGCCTCAACGGAGCAAATTCCCCGACCCTCCAATTACCCACGGGGACCGGGAGTTTGCCACCGTTCCTGCCGATGTACTTCTCGTTTTTAGATTTAAATGCCGTCGCTCCGTACCGTTCCAATCCCTCTTTTTACCTCCCCCTCTTCCCCTTGAGCGATTTCTTTCTCTCACTTTAATTCTCCCTACTCCCTTTCTCTGCCCCGTTTGGGACTCTTACAGCTGCGGTAACTGTTGGATATTTATATTAAAATAATAAAAGAAATCGACATTCTGATACCCGAAGGATAAACTCACTGCAGCTGTGTAGCTTGATCCACAGGGATCAGATCTTAATCAAAAGCGGATGGCACAAGATAGGGATGAGAAATGAGACGTGGAAAAACTCCAGTTCTGAATATTTTATTAATTGCGCTTTTATAAAGACACAGATTATGAGAGCTCTTAAAGTCTGGAAACAGTGAAAAAAATAATTCTTGCTTGCAGACAAATAAACTACCCAGCGATGAAACAAATCCACAAATCAGACTCAATTAGTTTGATACAAATATTGATGGGCAGTTTATAATTTACAAGAATTATCTTACAAGGAAACAAATAAATGTGGGAGTTTATATTCGAACGTTATTGTTCATTTTCCTTAGGTCCCAGGAAGTACACCAATTCACAGGACATTGAAATTATTCGAAAGAAAATAACTAATTGATTTCAACACTATTTCGCAATGATTTCCCATATTGTTCGACAATCATTAAAGTTGAAAAAATTAATGCAAAATGGAAATAAGGGAACTTACGAAAGCATTAATTTACAGCTATTGGAGAACGTGTGTATTATTATTTATTATATTTGAAAAGTTAAAATAAATACGGATGCAAATGAGCTGTAGTACGTGCCAGTAACACACTCCATGCAAACCAGAGGCAAAGCTCGTGTTATCGGACAGGTGAGCAGGTGTAAAGAGGTCGAAACCCTTGTCGAGGCGACGAAGAAAAAAAAAGAACAAAGGGGTTGCTGAACGCTTTTTTCAGTCCTCTGTGAAGGTATTCGCGCGGGACACAACGTGTGTCACCACAAGGACTGCTCGCACTTGCCCAAACAACGCACAAAAGAGAAGAACGTACGCTGTCCCTACGATTGGGTGTTCCGCGATCAATATTTGCTTCATGGGTGAGACCCTAATTTGGGCTGGTCACGTTTATAACCATTGCATGGCTCCTAGGTGATAAAATGATCCTACATCATATTTTTTAAAAGGTAGCTTTTTCGTGACAGAAAACAACTTATCATTGATCGCATAACTTTGTTTCGCAAACGGAACTATATAATTTTATGAAATATTAAACTCCTTGACGGTTTTTTGTAAAGGTGCGCACTATTAGCAGAATGCTAAAAAGATCGTTAATGAGGAAATATTTTGCAAAATGATTACTTTTCATCGAGAAATTTTAGTGGTGGATATCTTAGTTACGAAGGAATAAGCTAAAGAAACCGAACGAAGTGAGTTCATCGAAGACGTTTCGGGGTCGTAGAAACTTTCAGTAGGAAGAAGAATACTCTTCCGTAAGTCCGGGACTTGTCGTCGAGCCAAGCTGGGAAACGGCCGGGTTACCGAAACGGGATAATTGGACCGTGGGAGTTGGGGAGAGCGACGGATATAGAGCGAGAGAGGAAAAGTGGAGAGAGAGTCTGGAAACTCATCGGTCGTAGACGATACAAGGGGTGGTTTAGAGAGTCGAGGGTGGATTTCATGCGAGAGAGCGAAAGGGGTCGATACGTATCGCGATTTGCCACGCTCCTTGGTTATATCCCGAAGGATCCTTGAAAGGGAGGTTCCCCTTCCTCGAAGATCGTGTTTCCGCGCCGTTCGCTCACCAACAAACGCGCACGTACGTAACCTCGGTTAAGGCATTTCAGTGATAATCGTACCGAGACTCTCCGTTCAAACACGAACGGAAACTCACCGACTGGAAAGACCACGAACGTCTTCGAATGTGATATCTTTAGTGGTGAAGTAAGACGCTATGCCCAAGTGCATGAAATATTGAAATAATATTCCTCTATGACTGTCTTGGATTAGGTTAAGTACCGGTATCTCTGGTGGATCACCTCTATTTTATTGCCTTCAGAATATCGGTTAGCAGTTCTTTTTTCATGATTATACATCTAGTCATAAATACAATGCGGTATATGTATCGAGAGATACGTTGGTTATGTTCATTTTGTGAGATAAATAGTACGAGCCATTACATGGGTCATAGAAAAGATAAATACGCATTCTGAAGCTGCTATTAAAAAATCTACATACCAAATAATCTGTTAAAATATCCTACGGACTTGCATGGGACAAAATGAAGGCCTAAATGTTAACTTTTTAATTGAAAGTTAAATCTTTCTAGCTTCTAAAGCTAAAAAAAAGTTACGAATATTATCGCATATTGATATGCTAAATCGATTTTTTTCGACTGTGGATCTGTACTCGATAAGACACCGGATATTTCATGATAAGTATAAATTCCAGTGCTGTGGTTAGCTAGAAAATATCACAGAGAAATGGTGTATGGTGTATTTCGTAAGTATGTGTGAGATAGGCGGGTTCAACAAGGCACACTGCCAGCAGTATAAGAACGTCAGTCCCGAAGTACTGACAGATACGAATCGTCGAGGCATGCTCTATCGTTCTCATCTCGATGAACCCACGCGCCACCCCTAACAACCTCGTACTCGGGTTCTGGAGACGTCAATGACTATGCTCTATTTTCTGGGCACATATAGGGTTGAAATGGAGTTTCGACATGGAACATATATATATTTATATACGTATATGGATATATACGTCGTTAGGAGATCGATGGTAACATACCTATCTACACAAGACATACATATATATATATCATCTACGAGAAGGGGAATGATCGCATTCGAGGTTCGCCTCGTAGAACCCTATATAGAGTTGGAATGGAAGGGTGAAAAGAGCGAGGGTGATAGAGTCCAAGTGGATGTCTCTCACCCGTCCTTCAAAGGAATCAACGAAGAGACGTGTAAACGATGTGTGTATATATATATGGGGAGAAAAAAGGGTGAAAGCGATGAGGTGAACGGAATAATGCACGATGAACAAAATTCTAGGATCAATCTTTCGTCATTTCGGATGAAAGATCAAGTAAACAGTTGAAAAAATGGCCGTTGGTGAGAAGGAATAGTTTTTGCATGAAAGCTTTGCCTGAAGTTTCATTTATATATGAGTTGTAAATACTGAAATCGATCTTTTTTTTTCGCGTTGTCGAAGCCCCGATCAATTATAAGATGAAAACGGATTTCACCCAAAAAATGAATCCAACGTTCGTCGTCAATGTAGGTTCATTAACGCCAACTACGTCGTGGATTTTATTACCAAGTCGATCATCATATTTCAAAATTGGATTGATACATATACCGAAGAAGATCGGAAAATCGTTAGTACACAATTTGTAAGACCATCGGGCAAGCAAATGATGACCCTCATACATCATAAATTCTCAACACACACGTTTTCTACGCTGTGCACTGAAGGCCCCATCGTTAACGACGTAGAACGTGGTTGAGGACGACAACGGAGACACGTAGTGTTCTCTCGAGGGACGTTAAAAGACCAGAGAACTAAGAGAGGGAAAGGGGTGAGAGGAAGAGAGAGCACGAAAGGGAGAGAGAGAGATAGAGACAGAGAGGGAGAGAGAGCAAACGATTTACACGCCGGTCCACGAACGATGATGGCGTACCGTAACCACGACCACATATATATATACCACAGTATATATGCACCTCAGGGAGTATACAATCGCAATGTATGCGAGGAGAAGCACAGAAGACAACGAACGTGCAATAGTCAGAGAAAGAGGGAGAAATACAAAAAGGGAGAACGCAGAACAGAGAGGAAGAGAGAAACAGAGGGTGAGGTGACTCTATTTTTGTGTTGGGTGCGACAAGGCGGCACAGTCGTGGTTACTGCCACTGCTGGTGCTGCGGTGGCAGAACAAAAAGCCTTGCGGCTTCTCTCTTCCGGAGCTCTCTCATCACTGCTCTGCCGCGCGCGCGAACTCCACTCTCAGAGAGCGCTTGAACAACCGTATAGAGTGGAGAAAGCAAGAGAGAAAGAAGGAGTGAGACAAAATGAAAGAGGAAAAACGTGAGGGAGAAAAAGAATGAGAAAGAAGAGTACGACACCGTCAACGTCGACGACTACGACGCCGGCGACAAGAAGGAGAAGCTGTGAGAGAAAGAGGAGGAAGATCTTTGCTCTGACTTTTTCCCTTTACTCTCTTTTCAACTCTATGCAACTCTTTTTACCCTACCGCGGGTCGACCGTTCTGTTTTTCAATCTCTACACTGGCCTCCGTATATACATACGTATTATATTATGTATTTAAGTATATGCATTATAATATATATTACTGACTTCGTCTTTATCTCATTCTTCCTTGGGGACCACCACGCTGTAACGCGAGAATAAATGAGGAAGAGAAGGAGAAAGAAAAAAATAGAAAAGGAAATAAAATAAAATGAGAAAAGATGTACATACTGCGGGTGTATAAAAATGTATATGGTATGAAAAAAGAAACGATGAGCGGCGACGACGGCACGGCCAACGCGACGATATTTCGCATCATTCTCTCTGTTGCTCTCTCAATCTTTCAGTGGAAAGACCGAGAGCGAGATGGGAGTTAAAATGAAACAGACGGTGAGGGAGTTTTCGAGAGTCGTCACAGAGCAAGAAAGCCCAAAGAATGAAACTCGCCGAGGAGAAAGAGTTTGGTGAGGAGGAGGAAGCGGAAGATGTGAAGTGGGAAAGAGTAAAGTAAAAGGAGTTGGCGAACAGAAGGATCAAGGAGAATCATGACAATATACATATACTACCACACAGTCAGAGAAAAAAGAGGAGTGCAAGGAAAAAAGAGATAGAGAGGATCTCGCTTCCCTGAGACTAACTGGAGGCTGTTGTGTGCGCGCGCGTCGCTCGGGAGAAGCTCTCTCAAGCCGTGTGGACTCTCTCCTCTCCCTTGGGCGGCCCGCTACTAATTGCCGCCGGCCGCTCCTGGCTACGGGCCGGTGAGCATCGCGCCACGCACAGCAACCCACCACAGTTATATACTAGGGGTTACAGCTCCGTAACTGGCTTTGCACACATATACAGGTCGAACCAAAGGCCTGCACTCAAGCTTTAATAGTTACTAAGATTGACAAATCTTGATGAGACAAGCCCTTATACATTTTACTCTCCGATGCACTGTTGACGAAGTATCAATTAATTATATAGAGACAGAAAATCGGATACGGAAATAAGAAGTTAGAGTCATAAGTGTAGAACAATTACGCTGCTACTGCTGGGATGGTATAGTGCATTTTTGAAATGGCTGTTAATTAATTGAAATATGTTGGGAACGGTGCATCAGAGAAAAAAACTTCATGATAGCCGTTTTTTCACAATTTGACAATCTTCTTCGAGTATCAGCTTTTGGAACATACAGTATTGATGTATACATATGCAATTGTGCAGATATCTATATACATAGAATACGCATTTTAACATATAATGGAAGATGATTCCAGCCTTCAGTACGTAAAACAATGAATGTTACGCCTTTTCACTTATCACTTGGGTATACGCCCGCCCGGCTTTACACAAATATCGCTCAAGCTCCATATATAAAAGCCTGTATGGAGCTCGGGAGATGCAGTGACCAATCCGAGCCATTTGCTCGATGAGCATCCGCGCCACACTGTCCAGCGTTTCGTTATACAAGTTATATGTATTTCTACTTCATGTATGTATGATAATTCTACTGCAGAAGCTATATATGGTACAGGAATACCATATATATACAACCTATATACATCTTATGATATGCATACATGTATGCAGATAGGCTCGTAAGTAGACGTATATCGTGAATAATCAATAAGTATAAAATAAAACTATAGTACAAGTTTAGACTTCTTGGTCAATTCATGCCACCTAGATTTTTACAAAATTACATTGTTTTCTTCTATATTTAAAGACGAATATCATATGTTATATCAAATATGCATAAGGAATCTGTTTGTACCTATGTATGTAAGTTCTCGAGTATTAATGCCGAGTATTAAACACGTCCTTTTTCATAAACGTTATATTACAAAAAATATGAATAACGAGGTCACGTCAGAAGGCATGGTACAATTAAATGTAAATCACTAATTGACAGCGATGGGTGCGCGATCGATCTGTGACTCCGGTGATCTCCTGAGTTAAGCAGCCTCGGGTCAGGCCAATACTTGGTTGAGTGACCGCTTAGCTCTGCACCGGTTCAGGAATCAATCACTGAGCGAAAAGAAGTTGTTTTGAGTTCCTGATGATGCTAATCAACAGGAACTATCTGAAAATATGGCCGCTTGTATCGGCCGGGTTTTCCGCAGTTTTCCTTGGACCTCGTGCAAATGCGATGAAGAGTGATATAAACAACTCTCCTGAGGGGCCTCACAGGAACATGGAAATTAACGAAGTGAGGGAAACGTAAGGTCAAAATAATGGGATGGACTCGCAAAAACCCGCAAGGGTTTACACAGTAATAATAAAAGTAAAAAATATATATAAACCAGTATATTTTTTGAGTTTTTAATATTCACCGCTTGGTAACCTCGAAAATATTGGTAATCTTATAAATTGGTGAATTTTTACCTCTACACTGAGAAAAAAAATTTGTTCATCGAACTAAATCCATTTTGTTGGACGAAAAATTGGTGGATCCAACAATTTTTTTGTTGAATGGCAAAAATGATTTAGTTTATTCAACTAAATCATGAAAATTTCTTGTAGATGAATCAACTAAATCACCGGAGCCAAATGATTTTGTTCGAACAACTGGTACCATTTATTTGCTTTTTAGTTACTCAAATAAAATATTTGTTTAAATCTCAATTACCAAATTAACTAAACGGTAATCGTTGGGACGAATAAATGAATTAGTTTATTTGCATGATATTTTGTTGCATCAACATTTGTTTGGGTGTACCAAAAAGTTTTGTTGGTTCGGCCAATAACTTGTTTCAGCATTAATAAATTATTTTGTCTTATCTCGAAAATATTTTGTTGCCCGTATCCAACTAAATATTTTGATTGAGAGAAACAAAATTTGTTTCGGTCAACAAAATTGTTTTCTTAGTGTATACGTACATACATTCAAATAAGATAAAAGAATTTACTGTTTGAGTTCACATAAAGTTTTGGCGAGCAGAATAATAATTGACAGTCTAAATTTTCGGATTTCTAGCTGTTGCAGTGAAAGGTCGTTACGAGAAGAGATTTGAGGTACGTACTACTCTACAATTGAATCGCCATTATAATCGCTTGGTCACTGCTCTTGGATTGCGCGGATTGCACTTTCTGAAGTTTTTCGGTTTTACGTTGAATCGAGGTGCATACTTGTTTTACGATATCGGGGATTTTGGGACCCGATGAATCTGATTGCCGTAGGCTGATGAATTAAAGTCCATATTTTTGTTGTACCAATGAAAATGGAGGTCGAAGTGTCTTGTAAATAAGATTGGTATGAAATAAAATACAACGTATTATATATATTGCATCGCTCTTTAATAGATCCTTCATATATATATATCATACGATATTTATATAATAAGTTAATTTAATGAAATAGGTATCGATAATATGTATATGGGGCATTCCACGTCAAATCGACCTACGTCAGAACCTTCCATTCTTTGACTTGGCTGAAAATTTTATGTGTCGTATGACCCATTGAAAGAAGCTCTCTTGATTTTTTTTAGACTTTTTTATCCATACACTTGTGAGATATGATTTTTCTTCAAAATTCGATGTTTTTTTCTTCAAGTGACTGTAACTTTCTGAAAAATCGACCATATCGAACTTTTTTTTTTTAGAAAGGTTGGTTCTTTATCGTACCGTTGGGACAAAAATACGAAAAAATAATTTATATTTTTCCATACTTTTCTTCCATACTTTTTCGCAATTTAAAGAAAATTAAAGCAAAAAAAAAATTGGTTTTAAGATGTTTACCCTATTCAATTTTTTTCAAGAAATTCACAAAGAAACTTTGACCAATTAAATGATTTTTGAGATTAATTCCATCGTGGGCAGATTTTTCCTTATATTTTTTTATTTAAAAAAAATGAATTTTTTTTTTCCAGTCAATTTGGATCAAAATGAACCTTTTTTTTGTAATGTAGGTTTTTACCAGACTCTTGGAAAAAATTACGAAACCATGATTGAAAATCATCCCCTATATTTTTTTCAATGATTAAGCAAAAAGTCATTAAATTCAAGATGTCGAACACTTTTAATTTATTTCAACAAATTTACAAAAAAAACCTTGACCAATTAAATGATTTTTGAGACCAGTCCCATTGTGAAGAGATATTTTTTCATTTCTTTTCTTAGTTTCAAACAAATTTTCATTTTTTCTTTAGTCAATTCGTACCAAATAGGACTTTTTTATATTTGAAATGTTGGTGTGAAACGAAGTATCAAAAAATAGCTCGATTTGGTCCAAATTGTGACTGGAAAAAAAAATGAAATTTCTTTTCAAAATAAGAAAAAAATATAAGGAAAAATCTGCCCACGATGGGACTGGTCTCAAAGATCATATAATTGGTCAAAGTTTTATTGCAAATTTTTTGAAAAAAATGAAGAAGGGTAAACATCTTAAAACCAATGTTTTTTTTGCTTTAAATTGCTTTAAATTGAGAAAAAATATGGAATACAAATATCAATCATGCCTTCGTATTTTTTTCCAACGATACGGTAAAAAAACAACCTTTCTTAAAAAAAAAATTCGATATGGTCGATTTTTTAAAGAGTCACAGTCATTTGAAGAAAAAACATCGAATTTTGACAAAAAATCATATCTCACAAGTGGATGGACGAAAAAATATGGAAAAAATCAAGAGAGATTCTTTCAATGGGTTATACAACACATAAAGTTTTCAGCCAAATCAAAGAATGAGAGGGTCTGATGTAGATCGATTTGGCGTAGAATACCCCATATATAACATATATTACATATACTAAAAATTCTTTGTCATGAGAGGAATCGCATTGGCACCGGTAACTAGTAATAACTAGGAGCGTGGGTATCGATGCTTATCGAGTTACCGTGAATAAATGCTTATAGAAAAAGGAGGAGGAAACGCCGTATGCTTGAAACATCGGCAGCAGCAATCCAATCCGTGTGTATGTATGTGTGTATGTAGTTAAGTAACAGCAAAGCTCGACTCGATATGATGATGGGAGCACACGCGGGTTCGCTAATTGGCGAAGCATTAGTCTATAGCTCTGGCCTTCTCTCCTTTTCACGCTCTCCCTCTCGCTCTCCGGCTACCGGGAGATCAGTACGTCTCGGGCGCGAGCACACGCCAAGCCTTGGAACGATAAATGAGAGCTGGTGCGTAACCGCTAAGCGACAAATGTCGCCTCGAGGATGCAGAGAGAAAGAGAGACAGAGAGAGAATGCACACTTTGTAGCCGCTCTCGTGATTCTCGTGAAAATCATGTGGATAGTAATACAGGTGTACTCATGTAGATACAAATATAGACATTCAATAAAGTTATCTGCGATTTCGGGCAAGAACATGTGAACATAAACCTCACCTTAGTTGGTTCGATTTTACTTGCCCATTTTTGTGTATTCCATCATTTTCTAATTTCAGAATTTTTCGAAAATTTCTAGTTCTAGAATAAATTTTAGTTTACATTAAAACAGGTCAACATGAAGATCCAAATTCATAGAGTCATGCACGTTCGTTCACGGAATACTTATGTATGGAAATTAATTTAATTAAAGAAAAAATCAA
Source organism: Rhimphoctona megacephalus (assembly GCA_963989365.1). NCBI lineage: Eukaryota > Metazoa > Arthropoda > Insecta > Hymenoptera > Ichneumonidae > Rhimphoctona > Rhimphoctona megacephalus. The sequence continues at coordinate 19,427,092 of OZ022420.1, forward strand.
AGGCAGCATATCCCGAAAAATTTTTTTTTTCGGCAGTTCTGGTAACTCATTTTGTCTGTTAGGAATACTCAAACTCTACGTGTGCATGACGGCTTCATTGCCCAGATTTCCTAGTGACACAATTTCCTTAGTTGAAATACGAACTTCGAAGCTTAATTAGAAACTCAAAGAGACAAACTCTTAATTGGGAGCGGGAATTTAACCTACCGAGTGTTCAACTGCAGATCTTGGACAGGATAACAAAGGATAGCCATTACTTGGTCCTGGGAATTTTAATCCTCAGATTCAATATAAATGCGCTTGTCAAAGCTATTCATTTTAATTTTTGACCTATTTATTACTAACCACCAAAATGATATCATATTCAGTGACAAAATCAATCCGCGTTCTTGCACGACTTCGAGTTGAGGTTTAGATCTAGAAACAACCGAAGGCACTGTGTTCTTCTGTGTATGAGAACGCGCTGAGTTTTGAACTTTGAATTTTTTTAATTTTGCGTTAAGACTTTGCAATATCTCTTGATTTATATTTCATGTGGAAATCGTTCAATCGGAAAAACACTTATTAATCTTATCATTTACATGAATATAAATAAATCCTTTGACCAGTACGATTCAATGGACAAAAATTTTAAAAGCTTAAACTGCGAAACTAATTTTCTCAACAAAAATACAATTAGTACAATAGAGAATAAAGGAATTTTAAATTTTGTAAAATATTTAGTTGCACAAATAATCTCAGTCCAAAAATGGATGAGATCATGTCACCAATTTTTTCTATATGGAACAATTAATTACGCGATTTTTCCAAGCGAATATTACCAATTTCTACGAGCTCGCGACACGTTTGCTCTTCATTTATCTAAGTCACCAATTTCTAGATGCCACATTTATGGAACATGGCAAAGAGTTACCGCACGCTTTTTTGTGCTCACGGTCACAGGCCTAAAGCCTGGGCTGTCTGGTATTCCGAGATAAACTATATTAATTTATAAAGCAGCAATAGCAGCAGCAATGACGATAGAGGCTGAATATATCTATGTCCAATGTACATGGGATACATATCCCGTAGATTACACAGCATATACATATGCGTGTGGGTATATATATATATATATATATATATATATATATATATATATATATATATATGAATATACGCATATACACATGAATAAAGAGAGCCACTGGAAAATACATTCATGTTGGGATATGAACGAACGAGATACTCTGACACGTTCACGGGATATCCGCGGATTTCCCCTCTCTATCTCTCGTCGCGAGCGAATTTACTCGTACCCGCCCCGTTGGACTTTCCGGAGGCGCGAAAATCGATGGGACCTCGTTAGAGAGTTCACTCTGCAATAACGGCAATAGCAGCAGCGGCCCGTTTTTGCTCTCGTAGCGGCTCTCCTCCAGTTTTACCGCTGTATATACATGTATACATAAATATCTATGTGTTCGTATATATATATATATATATATATATATATATATATATATATACACACATGAGAAGAGCAACGAAAGAGCGTCGCGGAGTTATCCCGAGGCAGATCGGGATACGGGAAGAGGCTCTTCTACCTCAGCCTCTCCTTCTCACTCTCCCCTACGCTCTATTTTTTCTCCTCTTTCTCGCTCGCTCTTTCCTGATCGTGGAAGAAATATATGCCGAGGGGTTCGACCCAAGTCGACCCCTCTTTCTTTCTCCCTCACACTTTTTCCTCTCTCGCTTTCTGCCTCTTTTTTCCCGCCTCTTCTTTCCGCCGTTCCCCTCTCGTCTCATTTTATTCTTCCTCTCCTTCGTTCAAGCATACCCGAACACACGCATATACACACACTCACATGAACTTTTCTCTCACTCATGCAGAGCTCTCGTTGGCATTTCCCCACCGTTCCTCCCACTCCCCACTCGTTCTCATCCCCAGTGCTTCGCTCGTTTCTGTACTCTCTGCTCTCTTCTCTCCGAGCTATATAACCGAGCTGCTACTAGCTGCTATATCCTCATGCCGCTACCAGCCGGCACTTTACCTTCCTCCTTCTCTCTTCTCTCTTCCCTCTTGCTCTTCTCCTCCTCCTCCTCCCGTAGCAACTCCGAGTCCACTGCGATGCCGCCACGACCGGGTTCTCTTTAGTGCGTGACTCAGCGAGACCGAAAGCGCACAGGGCGTACCACCACCATTAAACTAAACACACTCTTGGACCCACTCACGTACACGAACATATAGTCGTTTATGGCTACATGTATATAACGACTACTCAGAAACAAAAAGGCTCAGCCTTGGATCATTCGATGGGTAACGCGATATTCGTTACACCCTTTTCTCCTATATCATCTGATATATCAGTATGTGTATATGTGCTTCGCGATGTAGAGATACATATGTACATAGAGATACACAGAGAGGATACAAAGGTGGAGGTTAGACAGCTCTAAAACCGCCCGCACGAAGAGAGCCACCCTCATCGTCGTTTTCTTGCTAGCCCGATCGTGTCCGGAACGTGCCGCTCATCCGACCCTGAAGACTCGAATCTACTCTACTCTTTGGACTCTCCTATATATATTATATTATTTCTCTATGCTTCTCTTTCCTTTTCGTCTCGACTGTTACTTTTCATCCGACAATGTCTTTGTTACTCGCGGGAACTTATTTCTTATATATCAGAGAGCTGCTAGTATTATGTGGTATCACTATGTTACTATCAACTTTTGTATACCTATATTTTTATTCCATATACATACATATCAGGCCGTTACATTCAAGACCCCCTACCTGCTCCCGTTGTCTTCGTGTACTTTCATAATCGAGACCCAGTCGGCGATAATCATCGAGAGCTCAGCCTCCTGGAACGTTAATACATGTAACAGCGAGTGCACGGAAACAGAATAGGGAACTGCGAGATGCGGTAGAGCTGAAAGCTCCGTGACGGAAAACTCAAATGGAGCCGTTTGCCGTACCGGATCCGGGACGTTGTACCATCCTTTTCTACATTCACAGTAGTACATGTTTGTGTAGACATATATTGTTGCGGAGGACAGACGAATTCGTTCGACTACACTGATAATTAATGGCACATTAACGATACATGAGGTTGTGGTTGATCCAGGTTGTGTAGTTTCGAATAAAAACCGACAGCAACCTCCTAAATTAAGCAGCCTCCGGCAAGGTCAGTACTTGGTTGGGTGATCGTTTAGCCATGCATCGGTTCACGCATCGATCGTTTAGCCAGAGGCAGTTTTTCTGCGTTTCTAATAGTGCTCACCAACTGGTTAAAATATATATAGCCGTCTGTATCGGCCGGCGTTTCCACAGTATCCCTTGGCCCTCGTGCAAGCACGATACAAGAAAGAGTGGCCGTGAGCAACACTCTTGGGAGGTCTCATAGGACCAAAAACAGGAAATTAGTGAAGTAGAAGGAAAAGTAAGGTTAAAGTGATGGGATGGGCTCGTGGAAACCCGTAAGGGGATAATACGAAGGAACATTGAAAATAAAAAAAAAAAAAACATATTTTGGAATAAATAGCTTTCCTACTGGAATAACCGTAAAAACAAAAAGAATTATTTAATGACCCGAAATGGAGGATGTTTTGGCGTGTTCTTTTTTTGTTAATAATGAACAAATAACAAGTAGCATTTTACATTTTCGGTCCAGCTCTAGTTCTTATACTTTTACCGGGTAAACGTCCGACAGTAAAATTATCTCGGCTTTGAAATCCAACTGTCATCAGCAGCCGCGAAAAGCGCTACCATGACTACCTGTTACGCGGAAGTGCCTCCGACGGTGGTCCATCGCTTTCGTCGGGATTCCTAAGTAGTTATGTACACAAACGCATATACTACAACGTACAAAGTATCTGTATATAGACAGTGATATATACAGAGGTATGTATATATAAAAAAGTCCCGCACCGTGTATGCGCGAGACAGTGGTATACCTGCGAAAGAGCCTCAGTTGGGACGCCGGACGGCCTCGCAGCCGCGGCAATCCGCAGAAAGAGGCAAAGGAAGCCGCGGTCTTTCGCGCGCGAGAGCCAGCGTCCTAGCCGATTAGCCGATTGGACGGAAAGAGAATTACAAAAAAAAAAAAAGAATCAAGCAGAGAAAAGAGGAGAGAAGCCACGGGTCTCCAGCACGTTCTCAGCTTTGTTGAGAGAACTACTCCCTATAAAAGCTTCTCTTCCTCCGCATTCTAACCTAACAAACTCTCGCCTCTCTGATTCCCCTCCCGTTTATCATATATAGGAACTTTATTCGTACTTCAAATACGGCGAGGCTATAATCATATCCGCACCAGAATTCCGAAAATAAAAAGATCGAAATGAATGTAGAAATCACTTTCCCCAGGCGTTCTGCTTTGTAAGACCCAAAACGAAAATTCGGTAATATCCCCAAAAAACATTTCAGACTATATATGTGAGTTAATTAATACGACGTTGAGGATACAGCATTTTGAATTGAAATGCCGTGCCCGAAGAAAATTAACCAAGAACGACTGATGCTAGTTTCAATTAGTATCGTTGGAAACATCATATTATGCACTGATATCCAGTTACACAATCATCTTTTGACTATGCTAATTTAATGTATAATTCATCTTTCAGTTACGAAAATTGATTTTTCATTTTTCACTAATTACGTTCCCAAGTTAACTTCTGTTACGCTAAAAACAGCCGTATCCAATACTGTGTAAATATTTTTCATTGACATCTACTGCCCCTGAGGTTTCGTTCAAAGTATTTAACAGAATAACATCCTTCATTCCGAAGAAAACAAAATACCTATTCCATCCATGTTATCCATAAGAGTTCAAAAATGTACACCAGTGATAATCCGGCGAATGATAGTTTCTCTATTGAATATCGAATATTTCAATTACACAATGTCCAAACAGTATTGGTACCTCTCGTAATCAGGTATTGTCTCTCACCTCAAGAAGTATTGTTCGGCACGTAATGGTTAATACTGTAAGAACAATGATTCTTGTTCTACGATTCTGGTAGAAGGCGAGGTCTGGTGTATAATACACACCAAGATATATACGTAAGGTGCCACTCATGCAGTGTGGTCCTGGAATCTATCGTGTACCATATTATGTTTGTACGTGTAAATCTGTGTATAGCTATGTACGGAGTTGCGCGCACATCACACTGTGGGGCCAGCAACAGCAGCCACGTACTGGTACGGGACCTTTAGCGGCTCGTGGAGTCTCTAGTCGGGACGATCAATGACAAGCTCGGTGTGGTTCTCTCTCGTTGCCGCACCAGAGGCCGATACGGAGCCAACACGATCTCTCTCTCCCTCTTAGCAACTGCGCTAGGGCCCTCTCATTCCCTCACGCCTACAGGCCAAGCCAACGAGCCATCCCATTCAGCAGGCGCAGCTCTCAGTAAAGCCGGAGCAGAAGCAGCACGGGAATCACGAGAGCTCGCTCCCTCTCAATCAAGATAGACGCGCGAGCGAGGCTTAGCACCGTGAAGCGAACACGAGCCGCTGAGGATTTCAGTACATATACGTACTATCCATATAGAAAGGGAGAGAAGAGGATAGAGCGAGGGAGGGAAGGAGGGAGGGGGACAAGGACGAGAAGCTTGGATTTCCGAGTGAACGAGCGATCGAACGTGTATGCGAGCAAGCGAGAGCCAACATTTGAGCTCTGCCGATGCTGGTGGGTGAGCGTGGAGCATTGAAATGGAGAAGAGAGCAGAATGCTGGATAGAGAGACGTATGATGTGCTCTGATCTCGAGTTTGCCTTCGCACCCCACCCCCCTCTCTCTCTCTCTCTCTCTCTCTCTCTCTCTCTTGAGTTTCCTCCTCCTTGAGTCTGAGCTTAACGCAGGCTGAGCTGCAATACACCGGACCTTATATCATTGTATCATTTAAATCTGTATCCTCTAAAAAACGCGTTTTTTTAAAGAAAAATTCCAATGATTTATTTGATGATTTTATGATTCACTTACGATTTGTCATTTATATTCGGCTACGTTATTTTATAAGTTAGTATATTCTGAACCTATGTATTATTTCACTTTGTATTATTTTTCATTACTATATTCAATATCATGTATTATTTAGTTTTAGTGTATTATTTGTATTATTTGGTATTATTTTTTATTATTTTGTTTTATTGTATACCTCGAATTTGCCCAACAGTACAGCTAGGGCGTAATAAACATCAAATCAAATCAAATCAAATCTCTCTCCCCCCTCTCTCCCGCGCTCTCTCCCTCCCACCCTCTCTCCCTCTCTCCCATACAGCATACAAGAATTAAAGAGATACTTGAAGCGCTGTGTCTGATGTCAATAAAAGAAAGATTACAATATAATGTATGCGTATTTATATATAAAGTCTTGAATAATATGATGCCAAATGATTTAAGTAGTAGAATACAGCTAGTAAGAGAGGCAAGAGATAGAACAACGAGACAATCTAACAACATTGCCATTAATGCGAGGAGAACAAAGAACGCACAAAAAAGCCTATTTTATGAAGATGTAAAAAAATATAATGCGCTGCCCAATGTAGTAAGAAGCAGCCAACGACTGAATAATTTTGAAATAGCGCTGAAGGCACACATACTAGGCAGAAGATAATGTACAAACTATATTTAACGTATACAATAATTTATCATTAACAATAAGGTATGAGATATGTAAAAGCTATACCACTTAAAATTGTTAAAATTGTTAAACAAATGTAAAAAACATATACGTTTTGTTGAAAGTATGTATACCTATATAACAGCCGAGAATACTAATAAAGCTTTATCAATCAATTAATCAATCAATCTCTCCCTCTCCCCCTCTCTCTCTTCACCTCTCTCCCCCCTCTCTCTCTCTCTCTCTCGTTCTTCCGTCCCGATTTCTCTCACTCTTCTCACCATATATACATATATATCACTTTCTCTCTCTTAGATAGCTTCTGGACTCTTGAAATCAACGAATGAAGCCAAGTTAGAAGAGGACGGAAAGATTAGACAAGGGAATGTAGCCAGTAAAGAAGAAATGACTGAGACAGAGAGTGAGATGATAGATGAAAACCGCGAATCGGGGAGAGTGTTGAACGAGTGGAGATTCGCGAGCGTCTCTGGGAAGGAAAAGATTTTATATATATATATATGTGTGTGTGTGTGTGTGTGTGTGTGTGTGTGTGTGTGTGTGTGTGTGTGTGTGTGTGTGTGTGTGTGTGTGTGTGTGTGTGTGTGTGTGTGTGTGTGTGTGTGTGTGTGTGTGTGTGTGTGTGTGTGTGTGTGTGTGTGTGTGTGTGTGTGTGTGTGTGTGTGTGTGTGTGTGTGTGTGTGTGTGTGTGTGTGTGTGCGTGTGTGTATATGTATACTGGACTTTCCACGGCGAAGCGACCTATCATTTTTGCGTTGTTAGTTACTATCATAAAAGAAAACTTTTTCTTAAATGTTTATTGTTTGAACAATTCAAAAGATGTACAAGTGGGTATAATATTAGACAATATATATTTTAATTTTCATCAGATTTTTAATTTAGGTATATCGGCCTAAACCATTAGGCATACTCATCAGGATAAACGTCGATTCTCAAAGATTGTAAAGCGAAAGTTTGATCACAATCGATTCTTGTTAACACGGTTTCGCTCTTTCTCTATATCCTGCTATCTCAAATCACACATTAATAATGAAGTCATCATAAAAATTCGTGTAGCAACTTTTTCTTACTCTTTTACAATATACCAAAAGGGGGAAATGAGAATGATAACAATTCTAGCGGAGTCAATTTACCGTCGAATGGCCCATATACTGTAAGAGAGAGCGAAAGAGTCTTGAAGATGATGGTCCCGAACAGAGCTGGAATGATGCGACACCACGAGAAACGAGGATGCAAGCGAGACCGAGAGGGATAGAGGAACAGAGAGGTAAATACCAGCAGAGAGGTCTGTCCGTGCCTCTGCTTCGGAAAGTGACTAATGACTAGCCGGTCGGACCTAATACTCCTGCCCTGCCACCCAGCACGAGCGAGAGAGCAGTCTCAGTGAACGAGCAAGTAGAAAAACGATGAACACCGACGACCGAGCCAAGCCACAGAGAGAGATGGAAAGAGCAAGAACGAGAGTCAGAGAGATCGGGATAGCTACAGTCTCAAGAGTGAGAGGCGAAGAGAGAAAGAGAGTGAAGTAGTAGAGAGAAGTCCAACCCAGAGGAGCAAGCAACCAGCCGCCACCGGTCTCTTCCAACCGGCCTCGGGGCGGCCGACACCGAGATATCGGAGATCCCGCACTGAGTCGGAACGTTATGTATGCTATATAGAAGAGCCTCATCGTTATCTCAAGCGCGGTGAAACTCGAAAGAGAGAGTGTAAGAGGAAGAGAGAAAGAAGCCGATAGTGAACCGTGAAAGAAATGTTGATGCGTGACGAAAAATATTGTACTTAACATTTTTCAAGATGCTATGAATACAGAGTTACAAAGCCTCCAAAATATACACTGTTAAAAAATATATGAAATTTACAATACTTTTACAATACAACGGTAAATGAAATTTACAAACCGGGTGTATGAAATGAAAATTATTGCACTCGTATGCCAAAATTGAAATATGAACATAAATTTTGGTTACTGATGTGAAATTTAAGATGCATAGCATTGAATATTCATATGAAATCTGAAAATTTTGTGGACATGCATTGAAATAAATCATATGTTTGATTGATAATTAATACAAATGTATATGAATTCATCTACTATCAACAATGTATTAAAATTACAGTATGATTTTCACTTTTCTAGACAGTTGACTGAAAAATAAGATACACATGAATGTTAATAATACGATACATGTTATTTCCCATCATAACTCTATCTCTTAAAAAAACGGTACAAAAATGGGAATGAAAATTAATATACCCTGCAGTATAATAAAAAATCCGTGTATTAAAATTCATTTGCCTATGTATTAATTATAAGAATCTCAATATTAAAATTAATACACAAGTGTAGGAAATTCGTAACGCTCTGTGGGCACCGTGCTTCGCGCTCTGGCCACCGCGTGGCGCAGAGCGTCGACTTTCTCATAGGAGGCACATGCTTCGGACGAGGATATATACAAGTCGCTCGAATCTAAGAAAATTGTGTAAAACATGAAAATGGTAAACACCAAACTTAACACAAGATGTTGAGATTGTAATAAAAAATTTTACGGCGACAATTGCTCGACTTGATTGCCACGGCATCAAGTGGTGATAAGTCACTCTAACTAATTTCTTGAGATGTCTGCATGATTTCGACCTTCAACTTTAAAAAATCGAACACAATAGTACGCCAATTAAAGTATTCCCCTTAAAAACTCATAATAGCTGAATTTATTTAATATTCATTCGTATATTAATATTCAAAAAGGATCACCAAATTTTATGATACATTTCTAGAAATATCGTAGACATATGTAATGCGAAAACGTTATACGGTGCCTGAAATTTAGTAATCTTGAATCTGAAAATTACTATGCCGGTAACATGAACTTTAATATACCTGTATAGTAATATTAGTTGATGTTTCGTGTTTTTAATATGCACAAAGTCAACATTTCTTACGTGTATATGATTTTTCAAATACACAAGTATATTAATTTTACTGAACAGTGCTCGTATCATTAAAATACCGCGTCTCTCAATTTTCCTCAGCGTATCTGAATTTTCATATACGGTATCCGCATAAAAGCTTCCTATACATGTGTATTAATTTTCATACGGAAATTTTTTACAATGTATGTTCTCCTCTCAAAGTTGACTCTAATATGTTCTTTTGTGATGTTTACTTTAATAATTTGCGTTTTGTAGTTTAAATTTGACAAACCTAGCAGTTCGAGGTGAACATTATGAAAATGCTTTAACAACCCACATATTGGATACTCTGTTCTGCACTTTTAGATCCAGAGTTAATATTTTTTATTAGCTATCTTCTTCTAGATATACAAAAATCCAAATATGATCAAAATTCTGACTAATTGAGTGCATTGAGTAAATTTTACATCGGCATTAATCTCAAACCAACGTTTTTTCACACTATTTTTCTAAAGGTGTTTTGCACATACTTTTTATAAAGGTATTCTTTAATTCAATAACTTCTAGGAAGATTAAACGGCAATCATACTTGACTTGCATAAAGATGATTCAAAACATATGTACACAAAATTTAAAAAACGAACTAGTGAACAATAAAATCATCAGTGGGTAAGACCGGTACAGGTCAACCGGATCAAAACAACATCAAATTCGTGGCCGTCCACTTTAGAGCCATTCTTTTTTTCCATTTTTTGCGCACCGTGGAGCATACCGTGACTACTCGTATAATTAGACGTAATTAAGCAGCAGCCACCTCGTTCGTTGGGAGCCTTTGCTACGGGTCTTTCATTATAAATGCGGTGCAATATGTCGATGTCTATTCGTCGAATTTTATTATTCTCTTCCTCTCTACCTCTTCATACATTTTTTTTACACTTCTTAAGGCCTTACATACGTCCAGAATTTTCAAAAAATCGATTTTTTTTTACAGATTATTATTCTCTATAGTTTTAGGCGTATTTCTGTGTAAGTCGATTGTACAAATTCCCCATAGATCGAAAGTTATTATAAAAAACGTGACTGCCCAACGAGAGTCTGATGCGCGCAGGTAGATGTCTCGAGCGAAACGCACTTGAAACTTTACATGCATTTTTCTCAAAACTACTTTTTCTGGCACGGTCTGCATGATAACTCATACAGTTTTTAATATTTTTTTATGCTTTGTTTTAATATTCGAAATTGTTTTCTCTATAGTCTGTCGAGTCGGATTTTTGATGTTGTGATTAAAAAATTTTATAAACATAATTAAAGTGTGACATTTATGACACAAAATACACACTTTTTTTTAAACTGCCGTAAATTGCCAAAATTTTTCGAATTTCAAAAATCCGGCTCGACAGACTATAATTACAACTTTATTTTACAAGAATTTTTTTACGTTTTGCAGATCCATCAGCATTTCAAGAAGAAATGATGCAGACTGTGGAGCAACTTTTTTTTCATAGTGCTTCGGGAAACGTGATTTTTTATGTTGTAATTTTTGAAAAAAAAATGAAATAAATTTTTTTATAAAGTTTAAATACTAATAAACAATGTGCAAAAATTATTTTTATTAATTTCTATTGCTATCTCTTCTAAAAACAGTTTTTCTTTTAGCGCGTTTTAGGCGCTGCTGGACGTATGTAAGGCGTTAAACACACAGTGATCCTCCAGTCTTAAGGTGTCATGTCGAATCAGAAGACTCAAAAATTCACATTTTAGGAATTCACAAATGTATGAAAATAACAAATATACAATTCATCTGCCAGAAATTCTTCGACATAACAATCTTGTAGTGATCAGTGTCGTTTAAATTTTCATCACGCAATGAAAAAAAATGGAAAGCAGTTTATGTTATATATTACAGAGTACAGCATTTGGATAAAGGATTTTGCAAAATATACATCAGAATCAAAATAAAGTATGTGCAAAATAAAGCTGTGAACTTTGATTTCATTGATGCAGATTTTTCGTCGATAACACGAAAGTATGCATAAAAAATAACATTTTCCCTTTGGAGACTATACCGTGTCTCCTGGAAAAGAAGTTTACCAAATTTAAGGTATATAGATGCCATAGTTTTCAATACATTTTGGTCACCGCCTTTGAATATATAGCTTTAAGAAAAACTCGGTGCTGGTTTAAACTTGCCGCTGATACTTCCTTACGCCGTGTACTTCGAGTTGCTATAATTCTTTCAATTTTTATCGGACGTACTCAATATTTGTAGGAAACGTTTTGAAGATGTTATACTTCAAGGAAATATAAACCTCAAAATCGACGATTTTAAACCCATGTAGTGAGCCTTCACAAAGATCCATTGGAGAATATGGTCAGAAAATAATGGGTTCACATACAGACACAATTGTCGCGTGAAAGTCCCTCCCTCCATTCTTGGCTTCCCTGTCCCCAACAAACCCGTCTGAAGAACCAGACAGAGACTTTTAACTTTTTCTCATAAGCATGCAATAGTGAGTCGCGCTTTTTACACTTTTACACTTATCACAAATATATATTCAAACCGATAGCTTCATAAAAGTGTTATCTTATGGACTACTGTTATAGAAAGAGCACCAGAGACAGTTATAAGAAGAACCGTTTGAGATGGGCTGTTAAGATTCGGGTTTTTGACTACCGATAACCTAGTATCCCACCACCCTCACAAAGAAAATTCTCTTAACAGAACCTGCTAGATCTTACCTTATTATGAGGCAACTGCGTTGGTACATACAGAGGTGGATCCAAGCCAGGACTCGTGACTGCATGACGACCGACAATCCTGTCAGCAGGTTTTGCGTCATATCCGGATGGTTGCCCAATATGAAAACCTTTGCTCTTGACCCAAAAGCGAAATTTACTGTTTTCCGCACTGTTCACTTCCTCACCTTTTAGAGTTCTTAATATTCTCGCGTACTTCTTTATCGTAATTGTTTTTGTTTTTGCTAAGTCACCATAAGTCTTGATAACCCATGGTTGATAAGCATTAAACATGGCGTCATTTTGAAACGTTTTTGCCGCGACTGAACTATTTTCATTAGCGCCCTGTTGCGTTATGTGAGCCGTGGATGAAGCTCCATAAGCACCGGAAGAAGCACTACTCACAGGTATAACACCGGAAAAAGGTAGGGGTACGCTATTACTATTACTATCCTGTACAGAAATAGCAGATGGGTTGGATTTGCATGGGTAGCTGGCACCAATGTTACCCAGTGAATTCGTATTCATCGACCCACCGGTCATATTGGAAATATCGAGATAAGATACCGAAGAATTTTTTCCAAGATTTGTAGCGTTACCAACGAATGTCGCCATAGATGTTGCCATATAGGGAATGCTCGTGGGGAGTCCAAGGCCTGCCGCAGCACATAGGCTTGTTTGAACGGGTCCGGGCATATTCAAACCAGACATGGAAGTGTAGTTCTGAGCTTCCGGTAGTCCAGTGGATGTTGGCCAAGCGTTAGAGCCCAAAACGTTGAAACTGGATGATATGTCCGACTGAACTGGCTGTTGCTGAGCGATAGAAATGTTTGCCGGTACAGAAATTGGCGACGCAGTCGAGATACTTGGATTGGAAGATGTTAGCGTGGATGTGGATGATGTGGTGGCTATTGTGGTCGCGGCTGTTGAAATTGATGGACTCTTCGTCCGTGAATTTAACTTTCCACCGGCATTTCTACCCCTGCCCGAACTCCCATGATGTACGTTATTGCCACGTTCCAACGTGCTTTCCGTAACAGCCGGTGAATTGGCTCGAGTTTTCACCGAATTTCCCATCGCACCAGCCCGTGACTTTTTGTTCGGTGGCTCATCTCGATGGGCCGTCGTTCCGCTGCTCAAAGAATTAAGATTGCCGTGAGACAGGCTATTGTTATTCTCGGTTCTCGTGCGTTTATTAGTTCCACTAGTGGAAGTCGAGGCTGATGTCGATGATGAGCTCTGTTGATTGGTCGGAGACGGTGAATTGTTTACGGTTACTCGACGCCGCAGACCCATAGTCGCGGTTGCCATTGTTACTCAACCGTGCAGAGTAAGAACTCAGTAGGATTACACAAGGTCTTAGGTAGTCAATGAAACTCAATAGACAATGATACTGGTCGTGTGTGATATTTGTAAGCTATAGAGCGATCATTCACGTGCTTTGACGAGACAACATCAGTCAGTCGGTCTGCCTACCACTCGCCCAATGGCCTCAAATAAGACGGCCTTTCATTATCGCCTCCCCGACCGCCTCACGGCTCATCAATGAAAAATACTTCACTAGACAGTTTAATGTTTTCGCAGTTGTGAAAAACATAAACAAGATAACTGACACTCAAATTTATTAGGACACCATTTTTTCACTCAGGCAACACTGTTCAACTTATCGATAATGCCCGGGACAAACTCTTTATCTTCAGTTCATTGAAATCCCTTAGTTCCTCGAGCAATGTAACAAGTATTTTCTAGATCAAAAATTGATCTTGCTTGTCGTTTTCGTAAGAACTGCCGCATTTAGAACAACGCGAAATATTGTTAGGTGTTTTTTCCGCAGCTCTCTTTTACTTATCCCTCTTGACATCAGTAGGAGACAGAAATGAAGAACCTCAATGGAAACCTCGGTCGCGTCTCGTCCCTATCTGAAACAAAAGAAGGCAAGTCAAGGTGACAAGAGAATTAACTAAGCGCGATTACAAGCCGGAAACGTTTAATCGTTAGGGTGTGCTTCTATTTCGATCTACAATGGAAAGAAGAAGAGAAACAGATAGTGAGAAAGAAAGGAAGGGAGAAGGTCTAACTATCGGGACTTGCGTGCTAATGGACTTGATGCTTCTTCGGCAACGGAAAGCCGTCAGGGATGCGATGTGGGCGCATGAGTAGATAGGGGTTGTTTTCTCCCTGTCATTCTATCTTTATCTCTGTCGGCTTTTCTTCTTCTCTCTCTCCCTCTGGGCTTTCATTCAACCAACTAAAACCAAAAGGGGAGCACTAGCCACGGATGAGATTTCGCGCTTTCGATCGAGGGATTATAAACGCTTACGGGACACGTATATGTTTAATACAAAGCGTGGTGGTACGAGATTAATCCGTTGGAAATTGGCTTTCGATTATTGGAAATGTGAACTTCTAGCACTTCCGATCATTCGCTGTACCATGGCATGTGCCTGCGGACAGTCCATTTTTTACTTCATTTTCTTTGAACTTACGCATACCCGGAAAGAGCGATTATATACACATACATGGGTTTATATACACTGAGACATTGGAGTAGTCGTTGGCTTCGTTAAGAAAGGATTGGAGAGGATTGGGTCTCTGGAAACTACACTTCTACCGTGGATATTCTGCGATTCCCAGGAATTAGGAAACTGGTTGACCAATACAGAGACGTCGGTTGGTCGTTTCACTCTGCATCCTCCCAACACTTAGTCATATACATGCCATGTATGTGGAAGTTGAGTAGCTATATTTGAGCTTATATTTCAAAAGCGGGACTGACTTTTGCATCGTTCTCTTTTGCTAGACTGCTATTTCGCTCTCCTTCTCTCTATTTCCTCTCGTTTTATGATGTACTTCAGCACATATAATAAAATGAGATTCAAGCAAACGAGGCGCGTGTCATTTGCACCTTCCCCGGTTGCACTGTACCTCGCAACCCTTGGGAACTCGGATGGAATAGGAAACAACTTGGCGATGGTCTTTCGCTTCTTTTTTTGCTCTGTCTATCACTATCATCACTGTAGCTGTAGGAAAATGCAGGAATGAGCGAAAGCTCAAAAAAGAGAGAAAAAATAGAAATGCCAGTGACATAACGCCAATGTGCTAGTGACGGTAAAAAAGGCAAGGTTTTGTGGAAAAAGAAGTAATGGAATATAACAACATAAAAATGAAGCTCGACGTGCTGCCTTCTAGCCAACGGATTTCGAGATTCGTTGCCGACAGAAGAATAACACGCGACAAAGCGTATATACGAGGTGTTCTAGCATATATAGTCCTTTACATAACTATTACGTCTTTTAGCCGTGAACTTAAGTTCAAGACCTAATTCAGGGTTGCTGAATCTAATGCCATTTTTCGATGAGATTTTCTTCTGATATATTTACTAATTATTCCAATTAATTAACGCAATCCATGCACTTTTCCGCGCAGATTATCAGAGTGGTTCGAGATATAGTAAAAGTTCGTAGGACTAGTCTTGCAGAGAACAGAATTTCCTGCATAACTTCGCTAATGGTTGTTATTAGCTTCAAGGGTTTCGTCTTGAAAGCAAATCGAAAGTAGACAATTACACCATTGATCTCCTCAGGAATTCTTGAAAACCAAGTCTTTATTTGAGCTGCTTTCAGGATTCAACTTTGCTGAAAATAGAAAAAGGCCGTCGAAGATTTATTGGAGGAGTTTCCATGCTCCAAGAGGTTGATTTTATCAATTTTTCGTCCATTTCTAACCATTTAACCCTCGCGAAGGAAATCTAGAATATTTGTATCCAAGCTTATTTGGATTTCTATGATTGCTGCAAAACTTGCTCCCCCACCTTAAACAGCACCCAGCCTAATTTTGAAAATATCTAAGCGTGTGGACCAAACTAGCTCTGTTGATTTTTTTAGATTTTTCCTAACATGTTGATCGGATAAAAAATCCTCCGCACACAAATATTTACGTTGACGCTCGAAGTAAAGGTGCGTTGATTTGTCAGCTGTTATGATCAAATAACTGATCAGGAAGACGGATCAAACAGAAGCTTCTCAACTCGAAATTCGGTTCCAAAACTGAGTTTTGGTAACGGCCATGTGTGATAGGACACCCTGTGGATATACGTATATGCACATGTGAATATATGGCTATACACCCTGAGGTCCTTCTGCTCTTGCTTTATCCCCTGGTGCTGTACATGCTCCATTTTCGCGCCCCGTTCACTCTCTTCCTACCCTACGTCTTCACACCACTACCCGAGCGTACAGGAGCAGCCGACTGCTGCTCCTGTACGCTCGGGTAAACCGACCCTCGGCATCTCTCGGCTATCCCGTTCGAGTCATCGGCCTAATGACATAGGTGTGCTTGGGCGTTTGTGTTACCACCCCCTCTCCCTCCTTTCACCCGATTCATCCCGGTTTGCGACCCCCTTGTCTTCTCTGTCAGGCGCAAACTTCTCGCTTCTCTGGCACTCGCTAACGCGCAGGCACACGGGAATCCACACAACGTGGCGTATAATTCATTCCCTTGTAGGACACAACCCGGTAAAATAGGGGTGTGGAGTTTGGCGAGCGCGCCAAACGCTCCAAACGAGTGAACAACTCGAGACATCGTAACCCTTCGCAATTTGGCCACGTATATCGTACTCCCTTGATCCAACAGATCTTTTTATGGCCAAAAGCCTGGCTTGAGGGGTCCGTCAAATGATCCACTTCAATAATCACCAATATTTTTTATACATATCCTCAGAATATAAGTTTTATTCCAATCATTATGAACCGAGATGACAGGATCGATAAATTAGCAAGTACTAAACTAGTTGTCTTTTTCACCTGATAGACAAGCACCTGTCAATTATGACGTCCTATCAACATGAGTATCACGTTAATCACGAGTATGTGATATATCATGATCTCCAAGCTTTCCAAGACAGTTCTCGGGGAAGGGCGAACTTCATCGATCGCTATCAAACCTCAAAGGTCGCATAATTCAACTTGGATTAACAACGTACGTATGGTATAGAAGTAAAGCGAATTCCAAAGGATCAGCCAAGGAGAAATGGAAGGAATTAAGCTTATGAGGTTGAATTTAATTCAATAATGCCGATCGAATCATGGCTGGCTATGCGGGTATATAATGGATTCCACGCAATGCTCTAGGTCCTTTCCAGTAACAGCCATCCATGATACAGCGTATCCATCCATGATACAGCGTATAGAGGGAATATTCTCAGGACTCCGGAATACAACGTGGTATAGTGAGTCCCCGGTGCGGATTGCATCAAAAGTCACGTAGGAGCAGTGGTACAGGGCCACCGCGTAATATGCCCCTCTGTCTGTTTCACTCTCATTTCTTCTCTCTCTCTCTCTCTCTCTCTCTCTCTCTCTCTCTCTCTCTCTCTCTCCCTCTCCTTCCATGTATATCAGTCTCTCCTTCTATCTCTTCTACTATATCTCTATGTATTGCTCACGTGCGCAAGCTGCATGTGCTGAGCTCTCGTCATCTATGTATTCTCTGTCATCTCGTCTACATAATACCATACAATCCTGTCCATGTTTCTCTGTTTCTCGCATCACATAGTGCTACCAAGTTCATGCCATATACATATTTATCCTTCTCAGCATTGCCCGTATATCGTGTACGTCTCTCTGTTTCTCTCTCTCCCTCTCTCTTGCTTATAGCAATATAATATAGCTGTAGAGCAAATCCAGCAAGCACAAGCTAACAACCAACAGTACACTACACAACCATACCTCCCTCCCCCGCACCTTTTCCAACGTGGTGGTGTCACGCTACGTGCTTCCTGCCGCAAGGTTCGTCAGGCGACAAAAGGCCCCATGTCCGACCGCCTCCATGCCCACCCTCTACTCGTGGGACACACTCGTGATCGCAATGTGTAATCAAGCTCGCGCCTGTGCCTAGTCTTCTCTATACCCAAGCTCGTGGCTACCACAGTAGTATTATACCACTCTTGTGCATTGAGCCACATTGCAAATATGTGTGCATATATGCATATACGTATATTATATAAGTATATGGCCATCAACTGGTTCAAGGATTTAAGCAAGCCATCAACCACGGTAGATAGGGGCTTTCACCTCTGCATCTAATGACAAAGGTGATGTTGATAACACCGATAGAAATTATTTGTTGGGTTAGTTGTTCCGCTTTGAAAACCAATTCTTCTAAAGTCACGATTGTTCCTAAACATTACTACATGTGATGTTACTATGCACCAGAATATTATTACCTTTAATCTATTTTGAAAAAACCAACAGTAAAAATGAAAGATAATTGTATTGGGCTTATTCGATTAAGTAAAAAGATTTCAATTATACAGTTTCAAACGTTTCTATCTTCAACTCTTCCATTGCTTTCGGTTACTCATCTATACCGTCAATGCACTTTGGATACACGTTGTAAGTTCATTAGGATGCCAATGTCGAACTAAAAGTTGATAGAATCGAATTTTCAGGCTCATTAATAACACGATCGAAACTCGAGCATCGGTGATATTTGCTATTAGGACATTAACACTCTTGAGCAATACAGATCATCGGATTCCAGTAGCAAAGGCCAAGAAGAGATAGAACATTGCGGCGATGGTGTACACGATTGCTCGTGGGCCAAGCCAGTAGTAAATTGAATTCCCAAACGGGCGGGTGTGGCGAAAGCGGCCCGCGCCGGCCACCGGAACGCGCCTGTGTGATGCTGTCGAGAACGGGTCTATATATCTCTCGTTTTTCTCTCTCACTCTCTCGTTCCGCCTTTACACTCTGCTCCGTGTAAGTCCAGCTCGTAGAATTTTTTGTTTATTTTTATTCTTTTTTACTTTCAAACCCTTTACCCACGACCAATTTCCTCGTTGAAAAGGGACGTCCGTAACAGTTTGGCCAAGCTCATGATCAGAACTCTTATTCGTGTAGATTATAGTTACCCGAAAATTTCTATGTCAAGATGCACGAAAAATATAAACTTTTCTTCCAATTCAAAAATTGAAACACAGAAAAAGACATTAACATGTAATATCTTGAAGCGAAATGCAGGTCTAAATAATAAAATAAAGCAGAGGAAGCAAAAACGAACGCTTACATGGCGTGCGACGTATCAAATTTATTTTCCTGAGTGCAGTGTTTTTGATATGCTGGCAAGAATTGATAAGAGATCGATCGAATTCTGTACAATCCTCTGATTGCCGTCACGATTTGTATTATTCCCCCTCATTCCTACACATAGAAGAGGTTGCCTATTCAACGAAGATGAACATGAAAAAGCATGTATGAACTTAATGGTATATGGTAATATCTGACGTGACGAAGTGAGAGGACTAATGCTCGAACGATTTATGAATATAAGGAGTAAGTACAAACAAAGGTGATAAGTGCGTTGCTTAGGTACATAGAGATGTAGACAGATACGTACGATTATCTTTTTGTATCGTTCCAACTCTGTTGCTCTTTTAGCACCAACTATAGCCCTGAAAAGTGTTCGTTATATATTCTAGCGGCAAAGTGTAAAGTAGAGAGACGGGAGAAAAAGTGCAACAAGCATGAATCCAAAGAAAGAGAGTATACGAGCTTCCCTCGTATCGTCTCGTGTATCGGTCATAAAGATCGTGCGAGGCGATAATCCAAGTGAGTGAAAGCCACGGTAGCATGAAGTTCCGTTCAGTCAAATCGAGTGAGCATAGATAAACATACAACCAACTCGATGACACTCGTCAGAAGTTGTCGTGTCACTTTAAATCATGAACATCATTTACCTTCAACTGGACGATTGTTTATCCCAAAGAAACTTGAACTATTCTCTGTTTTTCGTTGAACATTTTCGTGCATCGAGCTACAAAACACTGCTGAAGTTCAGACAAACTTTATAGTTTGGGCTGCGTAATCATAGTCACACTAGGTGGGTGGGCCACTTACGAAACCATAAAGTTGCCGTTGCCAGTAAGAAACGTCTCTGAGAACATAGACGGCATGACGAAGATAGAGAAAAAAGCGAGTGATTGCGCGAGTGCAAATAGGCGGAAGAGCGATTCACACGGTTGACTCAGTGGTGGCCGAGCGGTATCTCACCCACGAAAAGCATCCCGCGCTGTTCCGCGATCAGGTGACACTCACACGAAACGGATAGATACACAAACACATAGGGGAAACATACACTCAACGATTCTACGTAGAGACACAAAATGTTAAAAGCGCGCGCGTCGCAGTAGCAGCAATCGTGTACTCATGCTGGTAGTAGGAGGAGACTTACGGATCGTGATGGAGTGCGCGGCTTGTGGTGTGGTGATGATGATGGTGGTGGTGGTAAAGCGCGTAGCGCAGTACAGTGGCGACGACGGCAGTCGCGACTGCGAAATAGTATGAGAAAAGATCCCAAGCCATGCACCATCAGCGGTAGCAGCAACGGCAAAAGCAGCAGCAGTCAAGGTGGAGAGGTGGCGACCGTGTGGAGTGAAGGTGGAGAAGGAGGCATGAAGCGAGCGCGACGGAAGGTTGGAGGGGGGGGGGGCTGAGAAGGAGCGGGGGAGGCGAAGGCGAGCACGCGCTGGATAAAGAGAGAGGGAGCCGCGTAAGTGAGACCGCTGACGCGCGAGTCGGCAGTAGTCAGAGAACAGAGTGTGAGACTATACGGTAGTAGTACCGACGAGGGAAGGAGAGAGGAGGCGAAAGATGAAGAAGAAGAGAGACAAGTGGACGAGGGAATGGAACGATAGTAAAGAACGTGGTAGTGGCTGCGGAGGCTCGGAGAAAAAAAAAGTAGCACGTGTATATACATATATATGCATATATGTGTGTGTGTATATATATATATATATATATATATATATATATATATATATATATATATAGGTTTAATGTTGCGGAAGAGAAGAGAAAAAGAAGAGCCGATGTAAAGGTTGAGGCGGATGAGAGTAGCGGCAGAAAAGAGAATATTGTAGGTGATTTTCGTATTTATGTCACGAAAATAGTGCAATATAGTGCATTTTGCGTATTGTAATACAAGATGCCTGTATCTGTACATTCCGCATGAATAAGGTCATGTTGAAGGACATGGACAAGTTAGAGACAAAGATAAGCGATGTTTAGGGACTGAACGAAGCTCTTGGAGGAGATTTTGCGGTTAAACAGAGCAGACGACGCGAGTGCAGAGTTGCAGCGTTAGCGCGCACGATTTATATGTATAAACGTGTTTGTACATTTATATGTACGTATACGTACATAATATATGTACGTGTTTATATAGAGGATTATATATAAGCTGGCGGCGTAGGTCAGTGTATATGTACGAGATTTAACCTCGGCAAAACTCTATATATACTTTTGTTCTCTTTCCCTATTCAGCTCTTTGGGCGAACAGTGATCGCTTCTGAGTGTAAACGGTTCGGCGTGCGGTGGGACACTGGCAGGCAAAGCGGAGAACCAGCTCAGAGGCCAGAAGAGAAGCAAACGAGCTGGCTGACTGGCTGAAACTGCTGTAGGATAGCGGGTGGCGCGAGAGCGGTGCGATACTACTCTCTTTCAGGGTATACCGACGCGGGACGGGCCAGTGCCGAGCCAGGAGAACCCAAAGCGGCGCCGGGGTTTCCACGTCTATATAACTTGCCGCCGCGCGCACAGACCCATCGACGACGAGAGATTATAGTAGTACCGTACTCTATATATAGGCGGGTGTATATGTGTGTACCGCTCGCTGCCATCGCGAATGAACAAGCGAGCACGCACGCACGCATACTATAAAATACAAAGGGACAGAAGCGAGGGGCGAGAAAGAGACGGTGTGTATATAATATGCATCGGGGTCGTGTGCGGTATGTTGAAGCGGCTGTTCACGCTGGATAGGGAATCCGAGTGAGCTCGTGTACATCTGTGTGCGTCCTTTCTCTCTCCCTCTCTATATGTGTATAATATATATACAGCTATATTCGCTATTGGCGTGACTTCGTGTGAGTACAATGCGTGAGCGAGACGAGGAAGCAGCTACGAGGGCGGCCAAAAGCAATGGTCTCGTTGGGCGAAGCTTCACGAGCGCAGAGAACACCACAGGAACGTTACTACGCCAACAGGCCTCAGTATATTGCCAAGAGTCCATGTATGTGTGTCGTGGATGATTGTGTGCTTCGCTGCCACCCGCTGCTTTCTCGGCTCAATTCGGGGCATCCTTCTCGCTTGCTCCTACGTTCCGTCAGACACAGTCCCGTTCCTTGTCTCTCTCCCATGGTGGGGCTTCGAACACAGTATTTCCCCTCTTCTTTCTCAACCCTCGTCGTTCACCCCATCGCATTGCTATGTTCGCCATCCTTCTCGGTAGCTCTTGTTTCGTTACGTATATCTTTCTCTTCGCGTTCACTCTCGAACTTCCCGCTCTATATTCTGTTCTCGCGCCCATGGCGATGCTCTCTTCCGCAAACCCGCTACCCAGAGGTTCCCTATTTTTACTCTGTCTCTCTTTTCCCCTGGTTTCTGTTTCACTTTTATGGCCTCTGTAGCCCCCACGCTCGAGAGCTCGTTGTGATAGCGGTATCTTCTTTTTCGTCCGCCCCTACTCTAGTCCACCAGCTATATCGCCGATAGCTTCTGTCTCGTTGATCGTTCAACTTGTTTCCCTGGTTACAACACATTTACGGCACCGTGAAACGATACTGCTCTGGATTCTCTCATTTTCAGACAATCCCTGTACAACCGCGAACTATATAATATATCGCTTGTTTGTCGATGATGCCTTTGTGAGTTATTTACCCAGTTGGATGACAGTTTTCAGAATCTCGAGCTGTTACGAAGAAGTTGATCGTGACGCAGATCGAAAATGAAATCGCCCGTATTAAATCTGAATTTGTACATCAAGAAGAATACGATACGGTCCAAATACTAATGAATACGTTTTGCTCATAGTCATCCATCGTTGCACTTCATGAGTTTTTCTCTGATTTTCCATAATGAACCCGCTATGATATTTATGCTAGTCGACAAAGTTAACATTCGAATAGATCTCGCACCAGATTATCCTGAGAGTTGTGACATTTCGAGTGGGGTAGTGGAAACAGGATCATAAGTAGCCGGTGGAGTTAACGACCTCAGAAGCGAGGACATTCCAAAGCGAGTGTCTTTTTTACCTGACCCGTTACCCCTCTTTCCTTCAAACATGCGATAACTCTAACATCATTACTCAAAGAATCAACACGTCGTCCCTCTGGATGGTTGGCTACCATAAGATGTAAAGTCTCGTCGAGTCGCATATCGTTATGTAGAAGACACAAAAATTCTATGAGAAGGACCAACAGATGTGTATGGAGACTATATATTACGACTATCCGGTGAAGACGGAGGCGTTCACGATGGAAGGTGGAACTCGAAGAGTCGACGCTATATAAAGGAGCAGAATTTGTGCCGCGAGCAAGGAAGAAAAATCGATATGGATCCCAAGGGAAAGGAGAAGGATAGGAATGTTCCGCCTTACTCTTTCTTTTTCAGTACATCCTATATCTCTGGCTTCATGGAGGAACTTTATACTAAGAAGACTGGCGAAGAGAACCCGAGAAGCATCAGGGTGTAAGGAGTGGCAAAATCGTAAGAGGAAGCGAGTAAGCAAGAGGAAAATGCGACGATGGAGCACGAGACACGGCGGAGTTTGGAATCCAGCGGCGACTTCCAACTTACTCGGTGTGCCGGAGACTTTCGCGAACTTCCGTTGGGTTTCGTGTTCAGGACCGCGACGACGAAGACGACGACGACAACGACAACGGCTTTCTCGTTCACGCTGCATACTCTTCTAAATGTCCGCACCTCGTCTTCTCTCGTCACGGGTTTCTCGTTTTATGCAGTCAACCTGCAGTTATATAGGTACTTCACGAGCGGATATAAATATATGTGCACTAACTGCAGCTTTTTTGCGTATATATTTTGATCGCATAATGAGGCTCTTTCTGGCGGCACCTTATCTTTTGCGATTCCTTGGCTAGGGACCTTAGACAAATCTTGAAAATTAAATGAAGACAGAAGTATATCGTCTGAAAAATTAAACTCTAATGTGACAACAGGTCGTAGAAAATAAATGAAAGTTTTGTGTTTGGTAGTAATTAATGCATCGGTATGCATTCCACGAACTATTTAGAAATCATAACTAATTCTCTAACGAGTGATCTCAGTGTAGGACAATTCATAATATCCATAGACAAATTCTCGAAAACTTTTTGAAGCATCAAAAAATCAGTAGGACCTTAATTTGA
Organism: Rhimphoctona megacephalus; assembly: GCA_963989365.1. Taxonomy (NCBI): domain Eukaryota; kingdom Metazoa; phylum Arthropoda; class Insecta; order Hymenoptera; family Ichneumonidae; genus Rhimphoctona; species Rhimphoctona megacephalus. Next base: position 19,451,554 of record OZ022420.1, read on the forward strand.
GATTTAAAATGACCTTTTTCCCTCAAGGCATAATCCTCGAGGTGTGGGGCGGAGACAAGACCGAGTGACCTATCGGTTAAAAGCCTTAGAGTCTCTCTCCTATGCGCAGTTACGTGGGCACGAGACTAAGACACCCTTTACGACGTCAACGAGCGTTAATCCTTTCTACACCTTCAGGTCGCGTCTCAGTGGTTTTAGTATCACGGCTCTTTTTGCTCGTGCAAGCTCTCACCTTGTAGACTACTATAAGCACTTGTACATCCACTCAATGTTAATCGAGGCAAGCTCGATTCTTAGATTCTATAGTTATTTCGTATATCTGTGTGTATGCATATATGAATGCGATCTAAGTATGTACAATATTGTATATATAGTACCTTGAGCTGTATAACTTAGATGCTAAAGTTTCTCGTTAGCATTGGCTCGTGAGCTTCGCCAACTTCTTACGAGAGTATGCCAGTTAACGTGAATACAACAAATATATATAGATGATATATATCAAAAACCTAGTTTTCTCAAAGTAATCTCATTACTGCATCCAACTTTTTCCTATAATCGCAACAAACCTTTGCTAGTTTCATGACTCAGAAGTCTATAAGAAAAGAAAAATGTTCTAAGTAGAATCCATGGTCTAACGATGCAACAAAAACGTTCACCCGATGTTCATGAGATAAATTGATTTGTCTGAGAATATGGAAAAATCAGCTAGAAGATCTTTACTAATTTAAATAGATTCATATAAGACACCTTTCGCAAAGATCACGTTAACTCGTCTTGGTGACCAACTTACAGTGAAGGTATCTATCAAGATTTCAGGGTTTTCTTGAATTATTAGATATGAATGGAAAAATACATCTTAAATAATCCAAATAAGGGTTTACTATTGTTTTACTTGTCTTCAATGCCGGTTTAATGTACACTTCTTGCTATGTATCGGAGCTTTCCTAGAAAAGCGAAACAGCGAAGTGCTAAATGAACGGTGGAAGAAATAGAAAGCGCACAATAAGGTTTCAATGAAGAGTAGAGCACATCGGTTAGAAAAGGCTTGGAAAAAAGATGGACACTGGCACGTTCATTGTGGGAGGTTTGCGGGTAGCACGTAACATTGCGACGAAGCGAAGTGAGCAAAAAGAAAGAACAAGCGGAAAAAAGAAAGAAAAAGAGTAAAAATAGAGGAGGATAAGTTTCCTCTCGTCGCCCACTCACTCTTTGATAGTGACTTGGCGGGAACCCTCTTTTAGCACACAGAGAGTCAGAGACCTCGAGGAAGTCAAGTTACGAGGTCGCCCGAGTACAAAGGGATACGCACCCGCAATGGAAAAATAAGCTCTGTGAATCCGCGTCCTCAGAAGCATCATGTGAGCTTTATTTTTCCTTGTTCTTTCTCCTTCTTTTCTTCCTCTCGTTCTATTTCTCTCATTGTACAGTGTATAACATTTGGTGAACCTTCCGGTGCAGGAAGCATGCATTTTTTTCTACTATCTTGCATTTCAGCTCTATTGACTCCTAAGTTTATCCACGAGAGTTGAAGCAAGCTTGCGTTCTTTGTGAAACTGATACATGGAATTCCACCCGAGTTGCATGCCTCGGCGTATACAATACATTTTTCGCAAGTATTTTTCTAAAAATTGTTTAAGAGGCGGCTCTATTCCTCCAGGTAGTTCATTTCGACTTTCTTTTGGTACTCAATCGATCAAGTTGAGAGCAATTATCAGAATACCTACAATTAATTATCGCTAACGGAAAGCCCCAAACACTTAGGAATGAAGGAATAATTTGAAACATTAAAAAAGAAAATACCAATGACCATGGGACTATCAAGACAAGAGGTGCACACTGGTTGTATTATCTAAAGAGAGGAGCACTAGGAAGATTCGTGTCTTACCTTTCTTTCTTGGCTAAGGTCCAACACTAGTGGGATTAAAAGCTTCTTGGCTTTTGGTTGGAGCCCTCTCGAACTCCCAAGTTGTCAAGGTGAATCTTCTTCCGTTTCTCTAACTCCTTCTCGTCGAGCCTACGAGAGACAATCGCGGACACGCAATGTCGTCGTTGAAGATGCTCGATTCTCTTTATTCCTCTTTCACTCTTTCTGTTTTCTGGATAGACCACTTTGAGGACTTTTTACCCTCTGTGTATCTCCACCCGCTATTCGGGAAAGTCCCGTATAGCTTTTCATTTGCGAACAACGAGATGTGAAGCTTCCACGTCGTGTCCCGTTGGCAAGTGGGTATGTGTGTCGCTAGGGTAGCTAAGTATAAGAGAGAGTCGAGGTTGGAGGTTGAAGGAGCAAAGTCGCTTGAATTATCCTCACCGACAAGTGACCTCATACACGGATATACAAAGACCCCACTGGGTTTTCCCCTTCTCCACCTCTCCTTTCTTCTATTCCTCTTCCTTTTCTCTTTTCTGTCACATTTTCGAACTGTCTCCCTCTCACTCTCTCTCGCTCTTTATTCCCCTTGCTTTTTTCCGCCTCGCTCGGCTCTTCCCTAGAACCTGAAACACTGGAACGCTCCCGAACACTTTATGGCTCAGAGGCCACCGCACACGTTACCTACATAATATAGGTGAACTGCTCGGCGCCGTTGTCACGTACCACAGACCGTCACTGGTGGGCTCACCCACCGCCCAGAGGGCTCTTCGAACACATTCACACACTATCGCACTAACATACATACGCATGCACACATACACACACACTGAACGAGAGAAGCGAAGCGAACGACCCCCCAGGAAATTGTCGGGGAGTAACTGGGCTTCCGGGATTCACCACCGGTGGGGAAAACAGCGAGAATAAGAGGACCAAAAAAGAAATGGACTCACTATACCGAGAAGAGAATATGGCAGACTTGTATAGATAGATCCACCGCAAATGTGAGAAAGATGCAGAAAAAAAGGTCGAAGGGTGGCAGGAATGAAATAATGCGCTTTCGGTTACAAGCTCGGAAAGAGAGTTTTTAATTGGTCAGGTAAAAACGTTATTCGAGAATCAAGAATATCGGGAGTCGATCGAAATCGCGGAGGTGGGAAAACTCGTGAGATCGGTTTGCTCGTTCCCTCTCTCGCTTCTTTTCCTATCACAGCGAATGACAACGGAACTCTATGCTCAAGCTTCAAAAAATTCTTCCTCGTGTGTTTTAAATTGATCAACTATCAAGAAAATCTTTATTTTTTATCGAAGATTTTAGTGATAACCCTAATTTAATAATTTTCGAAACATCGAAGAAACAAGAATTGGAGACGGATGGAATAAATCATAAATGAGAGGACATGACATACAAAATTTTTTCGAGGAAACGGTTGAACCTACTGTTAGCAGATCCGTGCACATATGAAAAAACTTTTTTATTTGTATGACAATTTTTGATCCAATAAAAGATCATAATAAAATGGACGATGCAATAATGAATAGAAGAATCACTGTGTAAAATGCTGATTTGAATTTTTCTGAACTTCCAATTTCTGAAACAAAACACGGCTAATAGTCGGATAGAGAATAGAAGAAAGTAATTTTATAGATTCGACTAGTACCCGCGACGCTGATCATAAGAAGAATAAACGTAGAAACAATAGACACGGAACTTTTTAAATTTCCCTCTGGAAGCCACAATTCTCTGATAACCAAATTTTTTTTACGACTGCAAATTGGGATTCAAATATAGACGTAAATTGTTCTTGAAAAAAACAACCTAGAAAATAAATAGAAATAAAGAAACGATGTTCAAATATGCCAAAAGATGAAGACTTTTCATAAGCTCTGTAAACTTTAAGATCATTCAACGAATTTTGATAAAAATCGTTCACGCTTTAGGAAGAGAACGATGATGGGTGCGTTTTGAAAAAAATCAATCTTCGTAAAAAGTACTAAGGATTGTGACATTTTTCAATAGGATATTTTATATGGAGATTCCAATTTTTGGGTTGCTGAAAAAAAAGCATCCTTGGGAAGGCACGCGATCAAAGTCGGTGCGAACACGAGGATACGAATGATGGGAGCGTTGAAAGGCACTCCGTAAAACTCGAAGCACGTCGTCACTCTAAATGACCCGGAGACTATTCGTTTCACAAACTGCACTCATCAAAGCGTCACACTGAAAACTCAAAGTCAAACTGTTCACTTAACGCAACTTTATATTTAATAGAAAAATATTCGTTATTCGATCAACAGCGTCACACAACAACAATTCTCAATCCACCGATTTGCTATATTGAAACATCAATGAAAATCGTGGTAATAGATGACCGAAAAAATGTGCTAATGTGAACGAGAAGATGAATCACGCGAAAGGCTCGGGAAAGACAAGAGTTTCTATTTGTCTAATCGACTTCTCGTTGACCACTGAATCATAGAAAATCTCGTCTGAAACTGAAAATAATTTGCCACAATGAGCGCTTTGGCGTTCCTGTTAGCTTGAACAAAAAGTACCGAGAGATGAGATTTTATCCCCTCCAATCTCGAATTATTCGCGCGCTGGACCAGTTTGCGATTTCTCAGTTTATTCTCACGGGAGGAGCGAGTGGAATGCCAAGAGGAAGGGAGAAGAGAGAATATAGGAAGAGTGATCGCTACGTTTCTGGCTAAGGTCGCGAAGGACACGAGAAAGCTACGGGGTAAAGTGAAACAAGGGCAGAGAGGAGAGCGGGGAAACGGGATGCTGTCGCTCTGAGAACTGGACAACGGTCAAGCTACATGCCTATGATCTGGTCCCGCGAGACGATCTCGTCGAGAAGAATCGTAGGGGTTGAATCTTCGGAGATGGGAAGGGGTCCGACGTCGTTCAATTCTGGTTTGATCGCAAGTGCGAAGAGCATGTTTTATGTGTGTACATGAGACTACGTGTGTGCGCGTGTGTATGTGTGTTTGGTCATCGCGTGAGAAAGGGCTGTCAGAGTCGACCCCCGACTCTATCTCTGCAACTCGACTATTATATTTATTTGAACCTATATGTATGTGTGTAAATCTATATATACGTATATATATTATATACACTTATGTAATCTTTTTTCTTTGCTTTCCTCATCCTCGCAAAGAAGAAACTGCTTTTTCGTTCTGGAACTGCTATATCCTTCCGAAACATCTTTTCGCTACCACGAGGGAATTGCTCCTATATAACCTGGATTCTCGGGTCTCGTCGAGAAACGAGGAAAAAGAATTTGCGAAAAATGTATAGACTGTCGCGTGTGCAGCATCCACGAAACCGCTCTGTCTCCTCTCTTATGCAACGGAATTTTACAGCATATCGAACTTTCATTTGTATAGATATGACGATATGTCGATAGAGATACATCCATGAATATACCACGTATATGTAATATGTATTGGTGTAACGAGTATGTGACCATCTCGATATCGAAACAAGAGTACCTACTCAATCCATAGACATATATAAATAAAAATTATATTTACTTTTGACACGTGTGAACGTTTCGGTACCGATGAACCACTGGAATTCTCTTATGCTCGCTTCGCTGAATGTATTTGCACCCAATGTTGACCTATAGAGAGCAAAAGAGTGGAAAAGAGAAAAGAGAGAGGCAGAGAGATTCGCGGGTACGCACGTGTTGCTCGTGGGCGAACTAAATTATCGTTGCACCATAAATGTCAATCGCAAAAAAAAAACTCGTGGTTATGAACGCACTGGCATATTTGGAGCGTCGATTGGGCGAGGTCGTGCGCATGAGAGGTAACTCATGCTGCAAACGCGATGCAATAACACTTCCAAAACTTCGATACAATATCGTTTTTTAATCAGTTTGGGGGAAAAAGTTCAAAAAATGTTAGTGCACGTTTAGGGGATGACAGAGTGATGCATATAAATGCTTATGTTCCGTAGTATGAGTCTGCAAATGAACGCTCTTTGAAATATCAAATTCAATCAAACCAGAATACAGCAGTGATGTTTAATGTTATCCATTCCATTGCAAAGGTGAAATTCTCCTAAACTCGCCCTATACTGAATTTGCTTTGTGACAAATGATTCTAAATGTCCTTAACAAATTATCTTCTACATGTATAGATAAAATATGTTCATATATACTTTTATACGGAAGAGGGTGAATTTCATGGCTTGAAAGGAAAAAAAATACAAATAAGTGCTGAAGTGTACGAGAATATACGAACGGGCCTGTGAAAATTTCCATAATGAAATCCAATCTTTTCTTAATTGAGAGAATGTCCTTATGAACAATTCAAAAGAAAAGGCAACGGAATCTTAGGAGTAAAAATCCCGTTACAGTATACAAATTTTATACTCCTTTCTTTACTTTACAGCAATTTTCCTTATTTTTGTCCGATATCTATTACTCACATTATCACCATTTTCCCGTCTATCCCGTGTGGTTATCCTGAAGTAAAATCACTTGCTTCGTTCCACTACCGCTAAAGGGTTTTTTTTTCCTGTATAGCATCACTCAATTTCATCAGATGCTCCTAATAACGCTTAGTAGTAATTCTTTCCCCCGGTCTGAGTGTCTCATAATAAATTACGCCTTTGAAATCTCACCAAATACGCAACAGTAATTTTTCCCCGCGGATGTTTGGTTTTGCAGTACTCGAAGACGGCTCCCCCGGATAAACCCATGACTTTCGTCACAGGATTGTCGTACAATATCCACTTTTAATCCCTAATCACAATTTTATATAAAATGTGTTTTCGTTTGAATCTGGTAACTGACCAGATTCAAACAACTCAAGAACTATGGGATTTGTGATGAAATGTGTAGAGGAAAATAAGTTTGATTTTTCTTCCGCATTCGTAACGCATCCCAATCCTTTTAAATTTCTTTCCGAATTTTTTTCCCGACCAATTGAAAATGGCCCGAAAATTGTTAAAAAAAATGCTCATGCATTTAAAATAAAACTATACACCCTAGACATTTTTTCTTTTATTCCCATAGTTCTCTAGTTACGTCAATCAATAGATCAGACGATTCCCTGATGTTTAAGAACAAATGATAATAAGATAATTGAAACAAAAAAATTTTGCAAAAATTCCAGTAAATTCAAAATCAACGTTTGATCAGTTGTTTGACCAAACTAGACTAGTTGATGGATTGATTGATGTATAGTTTAATTTTGAATACATGAGCATTTTTTTGAACAGTTTTTCGGGACCATTTTCGATTGGTCAGAAAAAAATTTCCAACAAAAATCTAAAAAAAAATCCAATGCGTTCAGAAATGAAAAATAAAACTTTTTCCCCTCTTGATATTTAATCACAAACCCCATAGTTTTTAAGTTACAGCAATCAATTTATCAGAATTTGGACAGAAAATAATTGGAAAAAAATTTCGAAAAAAAATTCTAAAAAAAATCTAGTAAACTCAACAAAAACGCATGCAACTTTTTACCGATCTTGAGATTTTCTTTTAACCTGTAAAGGGCTGGGAAGCCTAAATATAGGCGCGACCCATGATCGATACTTTGTACATGATAGACATGAGATATACACTACTACTTTTGACAATTTTTATAGGGACTTCTAACTTGTCAAATCCCGGCCCTCTAAAGATTGAACCTACTAATTCTCGTTATACGTGATATTTTATAAACTTTGTCTTTTTTCATCAAAATCGGAATAACTATGCGGAAAAAAAATTGTACAAAACTTTTTAAAACACAGAATTGAAGCTTCAGCTGCCCTCTTTAAGATTCAAGCCAAAGAAATTTATTCAAAAAATTCATTCTGAAAAGGCGATCCTACTGTAAAGGTAAAAAAATATGGGAAAAACGATCATATTCAAAATGATACACCGGATGTAGAAAAGATCGTAGAAAATTTTCAAAAAAAAGCTAAATTAAGCTGGATTTTTCCCTTTCCAAATATCGTTTATTCAATTTGTTTATGCACACTGCCGACGAAATGGCATCAAAAACGGCACAGAGACTTTTTCGCCATTTTGTCTGTAAACATTCCACCGGTAGTGTATGTCGCAAATATTGAGAAACAATTAAAACAAACGGTCTGCATCATTCAGAAAAATATTTGAAAATATATCAAGCTAAAAAAACGTTCTAGAATGACACTGGAAAATGATATAACTACATGAAATCAGTAGATCAATCAATTTTAATATTCTAAACATTGAATCCGAAATTATCTTGCATAATTTCAGTTAGAAATTATTCCATTTTCTAAACTTTTGTTTATTAACTAAAACAAAGGGCTAACAAAGGGGAAGGGGAAAAAACGCTTACACGAAATTTTCAATATGCGACCTTGAGATTGAATGTTAAAGGTAGAGAAACAGAGTAAAATGTAATTAAGCATATGGATCAGTCACCTCGTCCACTTCGAATTTTCGAAAATGAAATTTTTCCACACTGTTCGTCCGATTAGAATAAAGAATGTAGTGGCCCACGTAGGAAAAAGGTAAAAATGGGCAGAAACTTTTTTGTTTGTTTGGAAGAATTTCCACTTAGAAATTTTCAGCTATATTGAGACCCCGATTTAAGGAACAGCGGCGGGACCGGCTCCGCATCGCGCTTGCAATAAATCGGGGTTGCGCATGGTTCGACTTTCCGTCTTTGCGCACCTAACGCAAGGTCGAATTGGACGGGGTGCTTCCCCCACCGAGCACAGACCGATCGATATCCGGCGCATTGTGGGAGAAATTTCATCAATCGGGGTCCCTTAAATCGGGGTCGCAGTGTATCTCTCTCGCACTTATGACGACACAGTCGGTATGACACGTTGCCTTAAGGATGAATTGCACAGAAATTCATGTCAATAATTTTATTCTACAAAAATTTCATTACTTATAGATGAATGAACAAATATATGGATTAATTGATGGATAAATTAATAAATGAATGTATAGATATTTATCTATGCGTGTACATTTCCGACGACAAGTTTCCGGACAACATTGCGAAAATATCTCAGAGTCATTTTTTATGTCATTTCGCCAATAGCGGACATAAACGAATTTAGTAAACGGCATTTGAAAGGGCAAGAATTCTGCTTCATTCCACTTTTTTGGAAATTTTCTATGATATTTCTGGCATTCTTTACTTATACTTTATATAAAAACGTCACGTAAAAAACGTTCATACTTTATACATGAACGTTTTTTGCCCTTTTTTAATTACCTCTACAGTTGGGCCGCGTTTTCAGTCTTCATAATCCGACCTCTCTCGGAGATATTCAATCGATCTCGGGAACTCTCGAGCTGAACTACAAGCGAGCGCGTCAGAGAGAGAGAGAGGGGGGGGGGGGGAGGGCCCTTCCCGCGCCTCTTTGAGTGCCTCGCGCGTTATCATTGTTATGAAGAAATCTTTCATTCAACTTTACGGCTTCCCTATTGTAGATAAAACAAAAAGGTTTTAATGTTTTGTATGTAAAATCTTCCGCTCTACAACTTTTGTCCAAAATTTTTTTCCGATTACTTCTTTGTTCACGAGATAGCGCTGTTTGGAAAGTTAAGTCATTATTTTCACCCCTGTCCTCCATCCTAATAGTTAAAATTCATACAAATTCAGAATGCAGAGGTCGAAAACCATAAGAATACATATTTTACTTCGTGGCCGGCAAAAATTTTCAACTTTGGCCACTTTTAACTGGACTAAATACGAAATTTGGGCCCTTCCGAAGATACGCTGTCACAGTATTCTATCGCTCTCTGTTTTTCTCTTCCGATCATATTCTTCCGTACAAAAGACTGAAAGAGAAAAAGGATATAGTCTTAAAACCTGATAACGAGATTAAATAAATATCTATGTACGGTTACAGGTCAAAATAACTCGAATACAAAATAGCATGACGTCAAAATAACATACGAATAAATAACACCTATTTGGTAATTATTTACATGTACATATATGCATATATATATATATATATAAATATCTCTAAAGACAGTTTTTAGGATTGTCTTAAAAATTCTTAGAGAAAAGTGTCTCAAAGTATACAATTCAGGTGCAAATAGTTGAATCTGATGGTTTGGGCAACGAGGCGCTTCGCACCCCTTTGCAGTTTTTTAGGTCATAACCACCCTAGGTTTGAACGACCTTGGGTTTAAATATTAGTATAAGAAACATAAACCATATACTATTTTGTTTTTTTATTTATTAGAATTGTATAGAAATTTGAATTATATAATTCGAACATTTAATTATAATCAATCTATGAAGTGAAACAATTAATCGAACTCATTGATTAATCGAATACATTGAGTATTTAAAAGGAATAGCTCACAATACTCAAATTTAATACGTCACTGTAATGCACAGAACTTCATACTTTGTTTTGTATCTTGGAAATACACATCATATTAATTATTGTGTTATTTTGTCGTGTGTTATTTTATCTTGATGTTATTTTGACGTGACACCCTATGTATGTGTGTGCGTATGCGCGTAAAGGAAGTGTTTGTCTGTATATGACGAAGTCCTATATGTACATATATACATGCGGAATGAGGAAATTGGCGTCCCGTTGAGGCTATTCGAGTTAGCTCGTCATATGATATGAGAGCCCACGATGGAAAGGGAGACGAAAGAACGAGACTGACTAAAGGGGAAAGAGAGAGAGAGAGAGAGAGAGAGGGAGAGAGAAAATCGGCTGTATAGCTGTATAGAAAGCCTCTTACTCGAGCGAGAGACTGGTATAAGCCTTCGGGTGTTCCTTCGGCGCTTCGCGGGGGATGATAGAGCGACACGAGGGGGACGGCGAGCTCGGCGATGCAGTAACAGCACAACGGGAAAAGCATAGCAAGAGCCGCCTGAGAAAGATAGGGGATGAGTTGGCGGGGTATGACGTCGCGTGGGTGGAATGGTGAATAAGAGAAGGGGCTGGAGTAAGCGCGGGGCCTTTGGCAAATAGAGTGAGACAGCGCGAACAAGGGTGGCCGTGACAAAAGACTCGAAGGATCCGGCTGCGGCAGGCCAGAGGGTGCAGGGGTTGAAAGAGGGATTAATGGCGCTAGGGAGTGCAAGAAAGAGAGAGAGAGAGAGAGAGAGAGAGAGAGAGAGAGAGGAAGGGAAAGAGAAGAATGTTGAGAAGAACACAGCGACAGGACGGAGTTTTTGGCGAACGACGCCGACGACAACGAAAACGTAAATGGAACGCGCTTGTGTATGTACATGTTTGTGAATATGTGTGCGTGCGGAGGGGTTGAAAAGTTCAATTGCGCGTATTTTCACCGTACCGTCTCACAAATCCTACAACTGCGCGACAAGAAAGAGATGGCATGAAAGAGAATCCCAATTCGCGAATACCACCCCTACCGCTGAGTCGACGATGGACGTAGCTACTACCCCTATTCGTACTCTTCGCTTTACTGTAACTACTGTACCGAGACGAGACAAGAATTAGAACGCCACTCTGTGCTTCGTGAACGCTGGAAGTATTTAAATGCCGAGTGATGATTCTATAGTATGTACTATGAGTACACGTACATATATAGAATATACAAAATACATACTATATGCACATATAAAATACATGTCTTTACTTGGCTATGCACGTGTGGAGATTAATATATGCAAGTGTGATGGTACGGTTTAGAAGAGAATACACATTAAAGTAAAGATACGTATCGACTTTGTCGCAAATATCGTGTAAATAAAGTCTATACTCCCGTGAGAAAAAAGTTTCATGAATTCTAGGGCAGCAATTTTTTCTTCTCTTTCGTTACGTTTAATTCGTCGTAAATATATAATATTTTGTATATTTACACCAATGTTTAATCCTGCTCACTCTTGTTAGATATGAATGCTTGTGTGTATCTATACGTATTCGTACATATATCTTATCAAGCAATTGTTAGTCACGGTTTCCTTGCCAATTACATAGGAGACGCGAACGAATTCTCTCCGTCGATACTTCCACCTCAACCCGATATCCATCGCCGTCTCGTCATGCAAGACACTTTAATTAAAAAGTTTGAAAGCTCTCACCGGTTCGATACACATTACACTCTATGATACGCGACGAATTATACCGATGAAAAATTTTTCTTCGACTGAACTTACGATGGCTGTGTATGTACAAGAGAACATTAGAAGATCAGAACCTAAGAGTAATTGTTATGCATAATTAGAATGACTTCAGTGAATGTTAAAAATGCAACCCAATTTTTGAGCATTATTTTTCTATTATTTAATCTTAATGCAAATACAAATCAAAATTTGTAAATATCGGGAAAAATATCATTTATTTTCACATTGTTAAAAAAATGAATGCCATTTGAAGACCAGTTATGTACTTAAAGCTAAATAAAGCATAAATTACTTGAGTATGGTTTCTCCCCTTCAGACAAACGGGACGTGTCAATGATTCAGAGACATCCCTATCTTTATCGAAAGGCCACCTTATACTATATTTCATTAATTCCCATTAGACAGCAATTGAATGAAGAAGAGGAGCGCCGCCATGACCGCAAAAGTATATATGCATATGCATGTGTGTGTGTGTATGTGTTTGTGTGCGTGTGTAGAGAGTGCGTGCGTGTTTAGTGTCTCGTCCTTTGAACAGGGATGGTGTCGGATACGCGACAGCTGTAAGCCCCCAGGGAATATCGGGTCCTCGACTCTTACCCCTCAATTCTACTGTGTGCTCAGCGTTTGCTCCGCGTGTAGGACGCACTATATATATTTCGTAGACCCTCCGCGTTGTTTCATCTCTACTTTTCTCTCTCTCTCGCTCTCCCATATACTCTTTTTCACCCTTCACGTTACACTCCCTGTCCTCGTTCTCTAAATCGCGCCCCTCAACTATTGCGCTGCTGCTGTCGCCCGATGGCAAATCGTGCGAGGCTTTACGATTGCGAAAAGAGAAGGATGACACTAAATTCTGCTACCGTTTGCATGTACGTACGATTATATGTATAATCCTTATTAAGCGAGTTGCATTGAATGAGACTGTATTGAATTCCGGACCAGGATAACATTTTAAATTGTTTAGTGCCAATATCATAACCATTGTTATTTGTTTTTTTATAGCTTGTACTCGATTCTAAAAACGTCTGAAGCATATTACATATGTCATAGTTCAATGTAAGATAGGGCGGTGTAAAAGGGTTCAGTGTGTTGCTAACTGGTGTAAAGGAAGCCCGCAAAGTGGCTGGTCCGAGAGAAGCGGTCCGCGCCATGATATGTATGTATACACTGGAAGCTTGCGAACTGCTTACGAGCTTGTGAAGAGACGATAACCATAACGTGCTCTCCGATGCGGGGTAGCCCGCGCACCCCGTAAACGGACGACGTGGTAGGTTCCCGAGGCCAACGAAAGAGGGTAAGAAGGAAAAGCTGAGACAGAAAACGGAGGGAAACGGAAAGCTTCTTGCTTATGCAGTGTGTTAAAGCTGATGAGATGCCAGAAAAGGGTGTGCAGTATATATGCGTTTCTTTGTATGAGACAACAAAAATGAGAAGAGATTATTACTCACTAGTAATACATACATTATTATAAAGATGAACTGGTTCTAATAAAGGCTTTGTTTATATTTTTTAACAGAAGTAAAATATTGTAATTATAATCTGCTGGTAAAAAAAAATCAGCAGCCTCTAGTGTTCGTATTACGTGCTATACATTTTTGAATAACGGTTCAAGAGCAGCAAAACGATTATTCCAACACCGTTATCAAGCGTATATGTAACACAATTGTACGTTGACAAATTCGCAAAATCATGATTTTTTTTTATTTCGTATTATTATACTCATTGAAAAACTTGCCATCTAATCTGGATGAAGATTGTCAAAAATTGATAACTTCATCACCGACACTTTTTATTTTGTTAACGGACGACGATTTTTTTTGCCATGAAAGCAGTTTGTGCTCGAATCAACACGGGTGATATCATCAGCCAAGGGAATGAGGGTGAACGAGAGAGAACAGTGGGAGGGTGAGAAAGGGAGTGAAATATAAATGTCGATAGAGTATCTACCAATAAATCTTTTTTTCCTCTCTGGAACATTATTTTTGTCATCGCCTTCGCCATACCAACAGATCATGGTTGTGAAGAGGAGATTGACGGAAAAAAATAGCAATAAACCCCCTGTTTCTGTGGTACCGGGTTGGAGGGTAAAAAAATTCACAATTTAATTATCCGACATCGCCGAGTGGCCCAGGAAAAGCGAGCAACTCAACCTAACTTAGGCAACCACCTCCCGTCTCGTACATTCCTCTCTTCCTCTGCCATTTTCGTTCACTCTCTTCTTTTCTTCTTCCCATTCTCCACAGACTGTCTCTCTCTTTCTTTCTCACTCTTCTCTCCCTCCTTCTCTCTTTCGCAGCTTTCCGCGGTTAGCGCTTGGTCACGATAATGAGAACGCTTCACCGGATGCATTACGAAATTGTAAGTCATGACATTCCGACGATGCCTCCATACTTTCTATCCTCTACTGAAGTATCCCTCTTTCCATTATCTTCACTGCTTCCTTTTACTATCTTATTCTCTTCTTGACTCTTGTTTCTTGACTTTTTCTCCCTTTTTTCCAAGCCTTTTTTATTATTCTTTTTGACTGTCTCTTTCGTTCTTTATCTTTTTTTTACTCGAGCCAGTTAGCTCAAAATGCTTGTGACACATTTTTCTCGCTGTTATCAGGGATGAACAGACGAATTTTATACAAATTAGTTGCTAAAAATCTACTAAAATTTTTTGTACAGATACTCGTGAAATGAAATCACTATGGTAGAACTACGCAAAAAGCAAGAACTGAGAAAAACTCTCGCCTTTCCTCATTTTCATCCAGTACAACCCTCCCGCAAACCCAGCCGCATAGCTCAAAATGAATAAATTTCTCTTTACCTCTGTTTGTTTTCATTTCTTTTCATATTTTAGAGAATTACTAATAATAAAAATATTTTTAATAATCACTAATGCTAAATAGTAAATATAGAGTAAATAGTAAATAATAATAATTAAATTCTGCCTGAAACGAATATCGTTATAAGCTCTGCTGTTTTACAATATCAGCAAATTGAAAATTATTAATAGTCATTCAGCAATGAAGGGAAATTTCATTTTTTATTTCCCACGTTTTGCAAGATATTTTTATACACTTCGAACATGTTGTAGCAGCCGCAAAAGCAAACAAATAATTTACAGATGCAAATGGTTGCGACGTAAATTTCTCCGTCTGTAATCGAAGCTCTTTAACAAAATACGTAAGTTTGATGACGTTTGATGAGAGCTACTGCGTAATACATACGTCATTTTAAGCTTCCAAAAGTACTGATAATCGTTGCTACGAATACGTAGAGTTTGTGCGATTAACCGTGGAAGCCAAAGAAATTTGTAAAAAAAAGGAATACTTGCTTCGATGTTGGTGTTTTGGTATTAAACAGAAAATAGTTGCAACGAAATATGATAACGTCGCAACGTGTCGGTTCGAGTTTCCTAATAATTTCGGAGCAGGCATGAAAGAAACGTGAGAAACGCGGATTTTAGGTTTGACATAATAATAAAATTGAATTTATTCAATTAAACAAAGTTCAGAATCTTTTTGTTTGTTACAATAAATGATTGTTTGTTTTATTTCGCGTTCGCGTTTTATTCTATATTTATCTCGCTTCATATATTATTTTTAACGATTTCGGCTGAATTTATTCCCAAAATAATATAGGTCGAAATAGAGAGAAACAGTAAATCTATAATAAACAATTATTTGTTTAATTCGCTCTAATTCTCAAACGATGATATCTGTTTTATTGTTTTTATCGCATGAACGATTTTTGAATGAAAAAGTGTAAAAAGTAATGATTGAAAAACGATGTCTTCTGAATTATTTAATAAGAAAGGGAATAACCAAAATAATTGATAACGTTGTATAGACTCGATATAATAATAATAATTCAAATAATTAATTTCAAAATAATTAGTTAGATTTCTTTTGATTCCATTCAAACCGGACTGTAGGTGCCGTAAATTCGATGCCACGAAGTTCAAATTAATAATAATCCAAAAGTGGATTGACTCGATATATTAATAATAATAATAATAATAATAATAATAAATTTTGTATTTGATTCTATATAATCGAAAATTCTTACTTTTGGATTATTAAATTCAGTGGAGATGAGGATCATTTGTTATAACAAATGACGCAAACTGTTTATTTTTATCCAAAATAATTTTGAATTAAAAAATTCAAATTATAATTTAAAATTCTCGAAGAAAAGCCAGCAAGCTTCCCATTTTTAGCAACCACAAATTCAAACAGGTTAAATAATTGAAGGAAGCGTGAAATGCAGGCCGTAAACCTCGAACGTCACCGAACGACGCCGATACCTCACGAAAGGATGCAGGTCCCAGGCTATGGGAGTTGAATGTCGCCGAACCGCTCCGATACCCTGGGCACCCACAGGAAGAAAGGAAAAATGAAAAAATGAGGAATAGCCTTGGAAACTCTGCTACTGAGAGTTTGTTATCTCTCCGAGCTGCATTTCCAGAATGAGAAGAATGCTTCAACTGCTGCGATGCACGGCATTTTATACCCAGCGTGTCCTTTGTCTTTCGCGCTCGAGCTTTGATTTGCTCGCCGGGTAGTCTCAAACCCGTTCTGCGCAGGCTTACTTTCATCAGTTTTCTGATTCGCACTTCGTTTCCGCACTCTTACCTCCTCGCACTTCGATTCGCGTCTCGTTTCCCCCACCTTGCGCGTCGGCCTGTACAAGAATTTACAATTTTCGTATTTCCCTATTTTTTATAACAATTTTACCGCATTTAATCATTTTTTATTTTTATTTATCATTTAACGTTGAATTTTCCTATAATAAAAGTCTTTTGGATTAACTTAAAATAAAAAAATTTCATCTCGATTCGTTCTATCCCCTGTCGCATGCGCAGAATGCATCGTGTTTTTCATTCTCAATTCCCCGGTTATTTTTCTAATAATTTTACAGTTCGCATGTTTTATTATAATTCTATGATTTTTTTCAACATTTTACGCGTTATATTATTCATAATAATGTCTTTTTTATCATTAATTATCGAAACATGCTCAAAGTCACGTACGTACTTTTTAGTTTCGATTTCTCACGCTACGCGGCAGCCTGTCACTTTCGTAAGTGTCACATCGTCTTCTTGACAGAGTTCAAAATGGCCGCCGACGAAAGTAAACAACACGCGAGCGGTCATAAGTGTTCTTTTATCGGGCGAAGATGTCGGAAATTCAGGAGAAAATTAGTGAGTGCCGTTTCAGTATATCAACTTTGATCGAAAGGATATTCGAACAGCAAGTGTCGTTGTTTCTACCACCTGCACGATGGTTATGATTTTGTTCAGTCTTCACTTGGCCAGTCGTTACATTTAGTACCAGGGCGCTGCTAGGTTGCCTTATAAGTGCCCTTATACTACAATGAGGTTGCCTGATAACCGTCTCGTGGTCATATGATCAAAAACAGATTAATATTACATAAGTATCATAATAATTTATTATTTTTTAACCTATATGATAACATTTATCATGTCCCCACCAATTAATTATATAACCGAACCGCGGGCCAAATGTCCTGTCTGGAAGACCTCGATCAATGGTCTATTGCCTCGAAGGACAACTATTCTTTATTTATCTATTCTTAAATAACTCTAAGGTGAAAATCATTATTCCAAGACATCTATATTTTTAAATATCTCTATGCCAAATTATTTCTATTCCAAGACATTTCTATGCTTAAACATTTGTATTCGTAAATATGTCTTATCCCAGACATCTCTATTCTTATATATCTCTATTCATAAATATGGTTAAATTGCGGCAAATTGTCAGGGCAGCCTTTACGTAAATCATGGCCTTTAAGGGCTTGAACATGGATGCCCTATTAGACATTACCACAACACTGCCAGGTTAGGCCCCAACAGGGCTAGGTCAGAATCGCCAGGATTATTTAAAACATGGCATTTTTAAGGCGACCCATTGAGGACCTAGTCGGGCTTCACTAGGGCAGCCTCAATTTTGTGGATTCTCCAAAACATGGCACTCTTAAGGCAACTCATTAAGGACATCAAGTCGGGCTTCAGAAGGTTAGCCCTTACCCAAATAATGAGAAATATTGTAGCAAAATTAAGTCGCGTCCTGATAAGGCAAAAAAGGGGAGCCTTATTGATTTCAAAAATTGAAAAATTTGCATTAACGCTTATATTTCGTCGGGTATATTAAGAAAATTACAATGTTTTTTTCTTTATATTGATAATTTAAAATAATTATTTAATAGTAAACAATTATTATTATAATTTATATTGAATTTACTTCATTTAATTTTTTTTATTAATATGTTTTTCAAACTGTTTTGCTTTGCGATATAGAAATTCTGATTTGTTTGTAAGAAGATTTTGGAATGCCACGTCTGTTGCATTTTTTAACAAATTTTCCCCAACGAGACCATAGCGTAATGGTAGCGTACGTATGCGGTTAATCCTACAGGGTAAGTAGGATCGAATTCCGGTGTAGGTAGGAAAATTTTTCTGCATAAATTAATGTTAAGAGGAATGGAAACAGTGAAATATGACCACATATGATCGGAAATTAAATTCTAATTAAAATTTAAATATTTTTTTTAATGTTTATTTTTTGATAGGGCCCCGACAGGGCTAATCAGAAAGGCCCCGACTCATTTGCCTTTAAAGGATCTTATTGAAAAAGCGTGACCGCTCTTTCAGGGGCCAGTATGGGTTTCCACACAGGGGCCTTAACTAAGTTAGGGAATTCTAATCGGGGCCCTTTCGCAGCCTCAACTAAATTGACGCACGGGGTATTTATCCCTACCAAAGCACCATCAGAAAATCTAATCCAGAAACTATAAAAATAGCAACCGAACCAAATCATATTAGAAATAGATTTTTTTTAAATGGGCACACAATGAACAGAGGATGGAACATTGATAACTATCCTGTAGGGAAATAATAAAAGTTAGCTGGACGAGTTAAAGCCAAAAAACCAGAGGGCAAGGGGATGGGGTCTTTGAGTCAACAGTTAGATATGAACCCTTTTTTTGCTTTTTAATTCACGTACTTGCATGAAAAGTGCATGAACAGATAACTCTATAGACGAGACGTTAAAGTCTAATGGTTTTTATATGGTGCGTCAAAGGCACACCTTATATATCTATATCTGCACGAAAAGCTCTACCGCGAGAGGAGCGGTCTCTCGTGTTCTCTCTGTCTCGACAATCGAGCCTGCCCACACATACCCATATATATAAGTTTCGCTACACTCCCGCGGAGACTCGTCCCTGCCGGGGCCATTACACCCTTGATTTCATTACTCCAGCCTCCGCTATACGATACTATATAGTCGTCTGCAATCTCGCCTCTTGTTTCACCTTTTCTCTTTCTCTCTTTACGCATTCTCTATCTTTTACCACACTATCCCTTGGCACTTCTCTTTCCCTTTTCCCATCTCCCTTTCTCGCTTGATTTCTCGTTCCTCGAGCCTTTCTGTGTGATTTGCAGCCACCCTTTCGTTCTGAACTATTAGATTACTCAACTCCTGAATTCAGTGTGCCACTTTACGAGACATTACCGAAAAGAACATAATAACGCTTGGATATCCCGGAATTGCTAAGGAAATCGAGAACTCGCCAATAACTTAGCTACAAGAATATAATAATGTTTTGCTTTATAAAAACGGTGATGAGATGTTTTTTGAAGTGCCAGAAATTGTCACATATGAACTGCTGATTATTTTTCAATCAATTCTCGTTCTAGAAATTTTCGTTCTTTTTGTAAATGAAATATTATTACTTTTTATTCTGTCATAAATTTCTTACAGACTAAATACCGAACATTTGATTTCATAATACCGATATATTTTACGATATATTTTACGTTAAACAATCCATCACTAGGCAATAGTTTTTGACTGTGGAGTCTAATCATTTGGGTCTCATTCCAAAGCTTCCGAGATAGTAGCCTCAATATTTTTATCTTCAAAGACACCAGGAAGGTATTTTTTATGGGTAATAAAAAATAAAACGATCTCTTTAAAAACTTCCAGATCAATAATAATAATAATAATAATAATAACACAGTTACCCAAGGCAAAGCGATTGAACTAGAGAATCAATCTGAAAGTTGAAGATTGACCAGAAGCCAGCCAACTGTGGCAGCGGAGCAAGAGTCGTGGTGAGAAAGGTTCATAAGGGGTTTCAACCCTTATCGAATCGTTCCCCCAATCTCTGTTTCAGTGATTGACTTCGAACCCTCGTTCTCGCACTCGTTGGCTTTGGCTTACTACTGCATTCCACCCCTCGTGGCTTCCTCGGGATATACACTCAGTTTTCTATCAATATATCATATATATGTATACTTTTATATGTGTGTTTATAAGCGTCACAGTTGACCGCAATCGTGCCTGCAAATCGCCCTCGGGTTATCGACAATAAGCGACAATTGTCTTAGACAAATAATTTAAACGGTTGTGATGACTTTTTCAAACAATTTCAATCACCCAAATCAGATTTCCGCCTGTTCAATTTAGTTGCAATAATTTCATAATTTTGACTATTTTATTTTTATCAATTTCAGTGTGTTTAGATACTTTTTATTTCAATGCTTTACGACCAATTTTAATATATATAAACCGTTTCAAAAAGAAATGATAACAATGTAATTATGCAAATAATATTTAATACCCTACTTCATACAAAAGAAAGTATTTGATATTTTGGAGTAAGATACCGTAAATAGTTTGAAAATTTAAAGAGGTACACAAAAAACAGCTGTTATTATTCACAAGCAAGCCCACCACTTCATCTCATTCGCACATCGATTGTCTTTCCACAGGCATACGGATTACACCGAACGATTCTTCATTAATTCGTCAAAATGATAAACTTAACTGCGGGTCATTAGACGAATATTATTCCCAAAATAGAATGCATTGTTACACACATTATATTGAAAAAATAATCAACCTGACTTTGTTCCCTATCATCTATTTCTCCGATTCATGAGGCCAAAAAAAGATAAGCTTCATTCAAATTCTCTTGTTTTCAAACTTAATTTTGAAAAAACCAAAGCAGGCATTTCACACAATTCTAAATGTAGTGATAAAAAAAATTCGCATTGCATATAGTTACTGAAAAAAAATAAAGACAAATATTAACAGTAAAAATGAATTTTCAAGAAATAAAAGAATCGTTTCAACAAATGAACAAAAATCTGAATGAAAAATCATCTAGAGCCAGAAATAATAAATCCGGAAACTTGAAGTGCTCGTGTTTTTCTTTTTTCTCTACCTTTTGATATTTCCCTTCAGGAAACTTTTGTGACATGGAGAGAAATGAGAAGTAGTCCAAAATTTACAGACCATGGGTTCAAAGCGCATCATTGTTTACGTATGCACTAGCATAAACATACATACAAATATACTAATACACAAGTTCATAGACGCAAACGTGTATGAATTTGTGTACACGTATGTGTATATTGTACACATAAACGTTTATGAAGAGGATTCGAGTTCTCTCGTATGCATCTCATTCCATATTACCTCTCTCTTGTCATATCCGGTAGCAGAGAAATTTCAGGAAATTTCTTGCTCGTCGGAAATTCGAACGAGAACCCGGTTGGAACATAATTTGAACTCACACATGAATACATATATTTATATAGGTGTTACTAGCATATATTTTGGTGAGTGTTACTGGGATCGCACTGCACATACACACCCTCATATGGTGTAGAAGGATAAGCACTCGTACCCGCTTATACCCAACGGACGGATTTACGTTGTACCAGCTGACTCTCTGCGAACTCCTGAAGTGTGTATTCCGCACATACCCTTCGATATTTCATTTATATATATGTATGACGGTATACGTTATTATATATTATACGTGTACTTTACAGCTCACCCCCAAAACGTGGACGTGTCAGCCTCTCAGTGGGATCAAGTGAGAGAAAGGGCGTAGAGACAGAATATATATTTTTGTATCTGCAAGAATCTGAGATTCAAAACAGAAACAACAAGTGGCCGTCCCAGTATGATCGAAAAGCTGCTTCGTTTCAACCAATGAATGCATACAGTTACCGATTTATAATCGACATATTGTGCATATTTGTAAAAAATTCGTGTAAAATATTAACTTGCTATCTTCTTTGTGTTCGATCGGTTTCAGAAATTTTCAGATAATAAAAGAGAATCTAAGAACTCGTCATGACTCTTCTCACGACCTATTGAATTCATAATCGATATACATTCAGGCAATAACAAAAAGTAACAACGCGATTATTTCAAAAGTTACTACAAAATTACATTTATTTGAATGCCAAATATTTTTTTGAGAATATATTCTTTTTATCATTCTTGAAATATGTGAGAAGAGGAGAGATACACTGAGAAAAGAGTTTAATTGAATTTACTAAGACTTCGTAAAATACGTCAAATGTAATATTTCGTTCATTCAAAAAACTGTTTAGTTGCACGGTTCATTTATTATATTACATTGAACAAAGATATGTATTCGATCAACTAAATAAATTTTGTTGTTTTGTATTTTGTTAAATTAACGCAAGATATGTTTCATCTAAAATAAAATAAATACTAAATATTTAGAGTCGCAGTAGCGACTCGTACATTTATAAAAGAGAGTTCGCTCCAAAACTCTTTACAGCAAGGACTGCGTTTCCAACTGTTTTCGAAAACTTTCAAAAATTGTTTCCGTAATATTTAAATAATTACGGCATTTTGGAGGATGTTGCGGGTTCACGTATTTTTTATTTAACTAAATATTAAATTCGACGTATTTCACGAAGCCATTTAGCTGATTCAATTAATCTTTTTCCTCAGCGTAGAGCAGTAATTCACATTTTTAATGAAATATTTTTTCTCTCATTTACAAAACGTGAAGTGAAAGCCAAGACCTTGCAGGGAGCAAGAGGACTGCTACGAGGTGTGAAACATCGATCGCTGGTTCTGTGTCGACATATTTCAGTCGGGCATACATCCCCTATCTATTAACTACACAGGTCCCCCGAAACCAACGCTCCCTACCGAGCCTCTGTTCCTTCGTACAGGGGAGAACAGCGAAATGGCGTGCATACTAATGGGGGAATTCGTATGTCTGTCAAGAAAGAAACGTTTCTCAATAAGCGAAGGCAGAACAGGCTCTTTAATAACTATATTTAAAACATGGTCGAGAACCAGAAAGAGGAAGGAGTCACATTAATTGTTTCCCTATTAAATTTTCAATAACAAATTGATTGACATTAATTCGTCCATAAATTGCCTATCTTTGTACTAGACGATGTAATCGTAGAGATCGATCGCATGATCGATTAAAAAACAAATTCGTGTAATCCACGTTCTCTATATATATGAACTACCCTAAGAGGAAAGTAGTTCACTTTTTGTACGAACACAATTTAGTTTTGAAATATTATCTTTCGTTTCAAATAACCATAACCAATTAACGAAGAAACCAGTGATTTTTCAAAGTGTGTAAATAGGATCCCCGTAGCCTCTAACTTGTTCATCACGACAAAAAAGGTTAGTCATCCAAAAAAAAGAATAAAAGATATTTGCCTCTGTCTCGTTATTGTATTTCTTCTCTTCCTCCGTCTATTTTCCTCTTCATCTCACCCTCTTTGACCCTGGTCGTCGCGTTCTCTCCATTATACACAATTACTGGCTCCGTGGGCTCTCGACACGGTGCGCTGGTACATCGTGGAGTTGCTCTATCCGAGGATCTGGATAGAGCATCCTACGTATATATGTATACAAATGGCGTCTCTCCATCCAGGCCATGTTTTGGCATGGTCGCACAGCCAGGCATTTATGTGCCTTTTCACCCCCATCCCCTATTCTCTCGGTTGGCTCCACTAACGTACGACAGCGAGAACCAACGTGATGTAGAGACAGGGGCCGGGGGTGGTAGGTTACAGACTACCGCAAATACTCGCGTCCATGCCGAGAGAGCCACCGTATCACGGTTGCACTATTCACATTGTAATTTCTACATAGGATGTCCCAGAAGTCAAACCAATAGAAAAAAAATAACTCAGATATGAAGAGAAGTTTCCGTATTGAGATTTTTAACCGATTCATCGTTCATAGGGTGTTAATTAATCAGTAATAACTAATCCAGTACGTCGTTGAGAAGCCGCATGGAGTGGGGGAGTGTATTTGTGTATTTGGAAGAAAAAGCGTCGGGACTCGTGAATTAGAGCGTGAATTTTCGGACTCTTGATGTATACAACTTTACATAACATGCCATTATTATGAAAAATATAAGCAACCAAATTTAATGCTCAAAAGAATAAAAAGTACGTTCTTTTACTTCTTATAACATTCGATATGTTGTCGAACGTATTTGAGCCGTGCAATCATAACTCTCAAACCCTCAAGTGTGATAAAGTTTGGAGGGGGAAAGAGAATTCGCATATAGCATTTTGGTCATCACGCGTTTTCGAGTATACACCACACAACCAACCATCATTTTAATGAAGATGTAATTACGGCTATTTCGATGTCGGAATCAACGATTCTCTCATCTCTCTTTTCCTCCCCTTCCACCCTACCCATCTCTTGTGTTCGCTACGACCCAAGGGGGAGAGAGGCACATTGCGATGCATTATTGGCTGCATTGTTAAATGCAACCGCGGGATCGGAATATGCTGTCGAGGAATGAAGCTTCAAATGGCCCGGAGGGCTGGACATATGTTTATGATAAGCCGAATGCGAGGGTGTCCTGTTAACCTACCTTAATTAATTCTCGTTAAATTTTTCGATAATCATGCGACCCTAAAATGGAATCCTCGAATGATCGAAGAAATGAACGATGAATCGAAGGAAATATCAAACACTATAAATAAATACGTTTTTGGTGTGGTGTTACAGTAACTGTGTTCAGCACTTGTACGGTCCAATTTTTTAAAATTAAAATTGGGCATTTAAGTAAAAAATCGACATAGGAGAAATTTGTTATATGAATAACCTTTTGCAGCCCGGTGGCATCGTGAAGTGCCACCTTTTTCATAACTATTTCCTGAATTATTGGCATAATTGTCACTCAAATTTCAAACTCTTTTTTGTGTTATGACTTCAGTTATATATATGCAACAATAAGGATCGATGTGCAATAATTTGAAATTATGGGTGATTTTGTTTATACAAATAAACAGCCGTTGAAAATTTGCAATTTTTCTGGAAAAAAATTATGCTTCAACGAGTTAAAACTAAATGCCACACTAATGATCGTTAAAAATCTCACGAAATCCATTCAAAATACGTATATATACCCGTCTGCATGAGCGCGTGTATTTTATTTTAGAATGTCAATTGTCAAAAATTCCTCATGTTCTAGTTTTGAGGCTTTCACGGCCATTATTGTTACAATAGTTTATGACTTTCGGATGGATGCCGTGTAGAGTTTCAGCGTATTGCCGACGTTTCGCAAACGTTACAGTCTGCATCATCAGTATCCGATACGAAGTATCGGAGCTCTCAGCCCTGATGATGCAAACTGTAACGTTTGCGAAACGTCGGCAATACGCTGAAACTTTACACGGCATCCATCCGGAATTCCTCATATGTTGCTCCACAAACAAAAATTTTCCGAAAATAATACACTGTTGGCCAAAAGAATCTCCACCCTTGTGCTCGAGCGCCTAGATGGTTGGTTGTTTTGCTTAGTTTATTGTGAAGTTATTAATTTATTAGTTTTATATTTCTCGTATTCTTTGAATGTAGGGGAGACCGGGGCTAGTTGGCCAACTTTTTAGTCTATTGCTTGTAAAAAAGGAACTAAACAATATTTCAAAAAACAAATTGTTGTTCTGAATAGAAGCATTCTTCCACTATCTCAGATAATTATTTAAGATTATTTATGAAATACTAAGTGGGTTATTCAATCGGTTTTTTGAAAATCCGTTTTTGTGTTAACCAACCCCAGTGTCGGGATAAGTTGACTCAAGGTATGGAGCAAGTTGACTAGAGTACGATTTTTACCTGATAATTACTACAATTAATAAATAAATCAAGGCAATTAATTTTACTTGATAATCACTACGAATTAATAAAAAAAAACGGATGGTTACCAATATTATTTATTTAATAATTCAAAAAATTAACACAAATGTTTACATTAATGAAATTAAAGGTTATTTTTGGTGGTAATTGTGGGAAAAAGGAGTATTTAATTCTCTTCATTAGTTTCTTCGTCGTCGTAATCAGAATTGCTGTTTACCCATGTGTCAACCAACCCCATACTAATGTTGGCCTACTTACCCCACCCCGTTTTTTTAGAAACAAAACGCTATACACGCGAATTATAACAATAATTGGAAAAAATTATTACGCAAAACTATAGTTCAATATATGTACTTATATATAGTGGACAATTGAAACAATTGGAAAAATGTCCGAGGCAGGAAGAGATAGGAAAGATCAATAAAAAAATTTACTTTGGTACTTGGATTTTCGAAAATATGCGAAAATATGCGCGTATGTTTACATTACGTGGTTTGGATGTTATTATGAGTTAGTCAATTTACCCCGATAGCCAACTAACCCCGATCTCCCCTAGTCATATGCCAGAGGACCGTAGCGTCCTAGTTCATAAATAAATTCTATATATCTATATAATTCGTTATAAGGCGTTAATTAAAGGGTAATTAAAGGGTAAATAAAGGGAAATATATTTCAACACGTTTTTCAAGATTTTATAAGACATAACAAAACTCTGAATACTTGGCTTTATAACGCTTGAGAAGATCTCAATGTATTTAGTAACTTTTTGTAAAGTTCCAACTTTATTTTTTACGAGGATTTAATTGTCGGCCTCTTTTATAACTTTTTGTGAGGATTGGTTTTTCAGACTAAAAATTTGAGATCTTTTTTAGCGGGGTCTCCTGTTGAACTTTTTATGAGTAAGTACGCATATTACTATTGTTACATCTTAAAATTCATTTTGCAAAAATCTGGTCTGGCGCACAAAAAGGCGATCTCTCGTTTAGTAAAGTCAGGGCAACCCTTTTCTTGGGGGGAGATACTTTGCGCTTATGTGCCTACGATGAGAAGTATAATCGGGTTTGTGGAGCCTGGATTTCAAAGAATACGTTCAACATAGGAGACAAAGAAAATGTGTTGTAAAAGGGGCTTTTGAAAGGTCATTAAAGTTACGCAGTACGTTAGGAAGCAAGTTTATTTAGATAATTATTGTCAAAAAAATTATATAACTCTATAATTATTGTTAAAAAAAATTATATAACTCCGTCGTCAACGAGAAACGACCAACCAGGATAGACATACGCACCCGATTTTGCGACCCACACCTATGATGTTTCCTGCAGCGGAGGCGGTTGAAAACAAGTAGTGATCCCTCATTAGGGAATATATCATTCGAGGAAATGACTAATTGGCTGCCGATAAAGCGGTATAGATTTGTTTGGTACTATGTAACGCATGTACTACGATTCAATTATAATTATTTTTCGTAGTCAGTTGTTTTATATTTCATGGCTTACTCTTCTAGAACTTCGTCAAATTTATCCCCATTGAAAACATCCTTCAGTTCATCATCCTTTAGAGCTTTAGCGATTGAGAAAATGATAGGTGATATGCCGAATATTAGACGAAGTAGAAAGGATAAAATATACATATTTAGTTGTGTAGTTCCGATTAAAAGACTTTCGTTTGGGAGGATTAATATACATGGAGAGAATTAAACTTGAAAAATTACCAGTACAGTAACAGTAGTGAGGTGACAATCTGCAATTTCTAGAATTATTACTAAACAAAACACAAATTTTCAGGAGAATTAAATAAAATTTCTTGTTTAAAATAGGAAATTTTACCGGAATGTCTAGTAAATTTTGATGTCCAGTAAAATACGCAGAACATAAATTAAAAAATTGTGTGGTACAAGTGAAATTTGACCGTGTATTTAATTATTTTATGTTTTCAAGAAATGTCCTTAAAAAAGTGCCGTACTTATGACGATTATTTCAATGTTTATTTTGAAATATCACACGAGGATTGCGGTAAATTTTACCATGGTGCACGGTAAAAATTTCCCTACAAGTGTTTACGCCAGTATGGCGTAGTATTTGAAATTTTACATTTCGCAATTTAAGGCGGGAAACCAGTTTAGACGGGTCAAAAAATCGACTTTTTTTATTTCATAAATTGTTAGTAAAACTATTCAAGAATATGTTGCCAAAATTTCAAAGCAAAATTCCGATTAGTTCCGATGCTATGAGCACTTAAGTGACCGCCCGTCGGTTCGGCGCCGAAGCGCAAGGTGAAAAAACAAGGTATAAAAACATGACATTGTGTTCAAACACCTCAAAAACATGCAATTTTCAACTTTTTTGATCGCAATTAGGTTCACATTTTTAGGAAATATGTTGTTAACGAAATAAAAAAAGTAATGATTACAGATAAAAATTGTGACTTCAGGAATGCCCACCAGCAAAAAACTCGGATGGCGATCGTCCATGGACAGCAGCTTCTAACGCCACTATTTCCGGCGGAAATGACTTGAAAAAATTACAAAGTGTACTTCAAAACATGAATAAAATATTCTCCAAGTTTAAACAAATTCTGATTATTCTTTCCCTGTTAAAAAAATTCACGAAAAACACCAAAATTTCGGCCTCCTAAATTGGTTTCTCGCCTTAAAAAAACTTATCGCTTACGTTTTACCAACTTGTCCTCATGTTCAAATGTATCACTGTTTAACCCTTTGAAGCATAGTGACATACTGGTATGTCACCTACTTCCACTCTGTTTTTCTTCAATAAAAATTTTTTTTAGCGCATAACGACGAATGTAAATGTATATTTAGGATGTTAGGAGATCAATTGTTACTACAATATGACTATTAAGGGTTTATGTTTCACTTAGTGGATGTTAATAATAACTACAGTACAAAAAAACACGTTTTTTAGATAATAAATGTAATTGTAACTAATCCGGCAGGTAAACAATAAACAAAAAATGAATTTAGAGATGTTTTTTGGGTCGCTGATTACGAATTCGAGGTAAAAATCCAGAAATTCAAAATGGCGGATCCAATATGGCGGACCAAAATACTCAAAGTAGCTTGATGAAGATGAAACTCGGTATTCGGGGGTTTATGGCGTCGCTGAATACGAATCTGAGCTCAACATCTAGAAATTCAAAATGGCGGATCCAATATGGCAAACAAAAACCGGAGATTTTACTGGAATTACTAGAACATCGGAGTTGCTCAATATGTTGATTCTGCTACACTGAATTTCTAATAAAACTACGCTTTTAGCATTATTCGGAGCTAACGGCGAGGATGTAGCGAGTTTCTAGCTCCATATTTTTTTATATTTTTTTACGTTTTTATTTTTTTCGTTTCTTTTTTTACCTTTTTATTTTTTTTTATTTTTTTAAATTATATAATTATAAGCTCAGTAGCTTATTATAAAGCTTATTATAAAATTATAAGCTCAGATTAGTATCAGTGACCAAGCCAGTTTTTGTGTTTCATTATCCTATATTGGAACTGCCATTTTTATTGTTCAATTTTGAATTGAGATTCGTATTCAACGACTCAAAAAATCCCTGCATACGGAGTTTCATCTTCATGAAGCTACTTTGAGCATTTTGGTCCGCCATATTGGATCCGCCATTTTGAATTTCTGGATTTTGAGCTCGGATTCGTAATCGGCGACCCAAAAAACCTCCGGACCCCAAATTTGAAGTAGATCTTATGTCAGGAATAATGTATGCTTCGCAGTTATGGTCCGCCATATTGGATCCGCCATCTTGAATTTTCAAATTTTGAATGCAGATTTGTAATCAGCGACCTTAAAAATCCTCGAGTATCAACTTTCGCTTTCATAAAACGATTTTTGCATTTATGGTCTGCCATCTTGAATTTCCAAATTTTGAGTGCAGATTTGTAATCAGCGATCCCAAAAACCCTCGAGTACCAACTTTCGCTTTCATCAAACGATTTTTGCATTTATGGTCCGCCATATTGGATTCGCCATCTTGAATTTTCAAATTTTGAGTGCAGATTTGTAATCAACGACCCCCAAAACCCCCGAATACCAACTTTCACTTTCATCAAATGATTTTCGCTGTTATGGTCCGCCATATTAGATCCGCCATCTTGAATTTCCAAATTTTGAGTACAGATTTGTAATCAGCGACCCCGAAAACCCCCGAGTACCAACTTTCGCTTTTATCAAACGATTTTCGCAGTTATGGTCCGCCATATTGGATCCGTCATCTTGAATTTCCGAATTTTGAGTGCAGATTTGTAATCAGCGACCCCAAAAACCCCCGAGTACAAAGTTTTGAGCTAATTGCACGTAAGGAAAAATGTGTGCTTCAAAGGGTTAAGTAAATGTACCATATTCCGGGAGTTTAAGACTCCTTCAATTTTGCAATGAATTTGTAATCGTTTTATTTAAAAAAAAGTCATAGGAAAATTATTTTAGCACGATAATACGTTAGTTTTCTTTAATATTGTAAAATTTCAAACACATTAAATTACATTTTAATTATTTTTTGACGAATCTGGGAACTCTATAAATGTATGTAATTCCATGATAAAAATATGCCGCTGTCACTAATTCCATGATATTATGTCCATAATTCCAGCATACTCTATTCTATAAGTATTCCAGCTATAAAATATTTAAAAATTCGATAAAATTGGTGTATTTAAAAGTTGATTGAATAGTAACCAATATTACAGTGCCTAGGATATAATAATGGATATGTACAATGTTTGATTTCGGACACAATTCCTTGCTAGGTGTAAACAGGATAAATTTTTTTTTTTATTAGAATTTTTACTGAAATTTAAAGAAAACTATATATTTTTATTCTATAATAACGGGAAAAAAACTCTGATCAAACCAAAAGTTATTTTATTAATTTTCCGGAGTTAATTAAAAAATAAAACGTTCCGTTCTAGGCATGGAATTATGTACATATCGAAAAAATATCGAACGTAATTCCGTGCTTCAGAAAAACGGATTTTTTAATTTAAAAAACTCACAAAACAACTCGAAAACTGGGATCAATTAACAAATACAACAATAATGGTATCGAGGAAGCGAAATTTTATTAAAAGATAATTAATTCTTACGTTTTGTGACCTTACGAAAATTGTCATCACCCGCTGTTACTTTGCCCAGTTTAAGTGCCTCGTACGACGACTCGTCACCGACCGACGAATTAGCTCAAGATTGCAGTTACAGTGTTAATTACAATATAAACTAAGCTTGAATTTTATACATTATAGAAGTCACAGATTCCCCACAATATTGAAAGGATTTCTTATTTTAACGTTTTGAGCTTAAATTCCCGGAATAGTGTACTACTCCGGCATATGGTACATTTACCTTAATTCTCTCCGTGTATTAATTAATCCATTGTATCAACACTGTCATCGAAAGTTTCATCTCCAAAACCTCGTTATCAAACGACTTTCAAATGTGTACAATTTACTCCTTTGTTTTGTGAACTGAATATTGTTAAAAATTTTCTATTCAAATCCTCTTTGAAATCGAAATTAACCTTTCGTTGACTGGAAACATTGAATTTGTTATATGTTATTTGTATTGGGTGGGGGTTAATATGAAGAATAACCAAACTGTAGAACGGTTAATATTTCGAAATTTTAGTATTCACAACATTCGATTAACGAAAAATAAGAAATTCGAAGTTTATATTTTCGATAGTATATTAAGTTGAATGCGTATTTGATGTAATATTTTTTCTTTGATCGCGCATTTATTTGAATATATATATTCAGACTGTCTATACTTCAAATGCAGATAATATAGATTGTCCTAATGTGAGAAGTTTATATTTTCTAAATTCGAAATGGAGAGCAATTCTTTTATTGAGAGACCAAAATATATAGTATGAATAATTCGAAAGTGAATTTTTCGAATGATAAAAAATTAGAAGTATAAAATAGCGAACGTTGTGAAGCACGAAGAATGACAAGCAATTCTTTACAGCCCAGAGGCTCTCGCTATTTCGTCCATTCGACTTTCTGGTGTTTCGCTATTTTGACCACATTAATATTTTGTCTTTCGTTAAAATATATTTGAAATTGTGAATATTCATAATATTGCCGATTTCAGTATTTGACGACTCGAATGCGTAACAGTCGAACTTTTGTAAAATGGCTATTCCAGCCTTCGTCATTTGGGCTACTGTTATATTTTGTTTTTGACGTAAATGTACTTCGAACTCTTTAATTTCTTATTTTTTTTATTTCCAGCATAAAGCCTATAGTAGAATTAATCTATCTACATACTACCATTCTTTAATTAAAAAATTCGCAGTTTTAGTTGTTCGAAGTTTTAATCATTCGAAAATCTTACTCCCACCCCATTTGTATATATGTTAACCAAGAGTTATAAATATTTCACGTATTTTATAAATATCGATAATTTTTTAACAATTTGTGGCACTTGATTCTCAATGATGTAATAATGCTAAATACGTTGCAAAAATAATTATTCCTCTAACACTTGACTAAATGGATTTTACACTCAAACGGATGCTTAGGGGTTGTTAAGCTGTGATTTGAGTGGTCTTATCATCTCGCGTTGTGTAATTTGTAAACAGTTGTAAAGCTGCAGGATACATTGACCTAAACCTCTACGTGGACTGCGTTTGTATCAAATGCATGCCAACCCATACGTATATAAATGTATATAATATACATAAATATCCATATATCATCCGATGAATAGTGAAAGCTTCATGGCCGATAGGACTATCCGGTTATACGTTCAATGTGGCGTGGTGTTTCACTGCAGGGAAACTCGGTTTTCGCAGGGCTGTCTCCCGTTCTCTCCCTATTTTCCTCTTTCTCTATCGCTTTCTCTCTCATCAAGCGGATAGAAATCGTTATATTAATTAGAACAGTTAAGGCCAACTATCCCTGATTTTGGCTAGGGACAGAGGTTGAAGGCGAGATAGAGAGAGAGAGAGAGAGAGAGAGAGAGAGAGAGAGAGAGAGAGAGAGAAAGAGAAAGAGACTGGCGTGTGCCAAGCTATATGTGTAACGTGCTTTCGGTGATTCAAGCCCCTAACGGGATTATACTACCGAACGTTCTACTCTCGTTGCTGCCGATGCTGTTTCTGCTCCTACGCCTGTAGGATCCCCTTTCCTCTTTATGTATACATATGGATATATATACAGTGGTCTAGGTGGATAGAACACATACCAGGTTTGGGTACTGCCATCCAATCCCGTCGGATTCACCCTCACGGATATATGAAAGTACACAATTACGCGGATGTATTATGTATAAGCCAGGCGACAGTGTGCCATCACTACCTCCCACTTTGCTCGCGTTATAACAGGGTTCGAACCGAAATCCTTACTTTATGCGTGCATCTATACCTATATATGTATTATACCAAACGTGTGCGATTGGCTTTTGGCCTCGAGCTCTCGTAGCCTAGGCATGGTCGTACAATTTTCAACCACTATTCTTATTTTGGACTGTTAGAGCCAAAATATATTGATTAATAATAGCTAAATAAGGGGGGTATTTCATTCAAACTCAAAATTAGCGTTCAGTGAAATACAGTGAAAAAAATCGTTTGTTTATCTATTTTAAAATATAGTTTTGAAAAATAAAATGTCTCGTAGATCCTTCAGCAATTCTTATTTTATAAAAAAAAAAAGAATTTCTTTTTACAGTGCAAATTACAGAAGCTAAGAATATTTCCCCCCTGGTGATTCCTTGCCTAGGGGTGATGGCTAACACGTTGGCAATAGAACCATATTATTTATTCTCCCGTAAGTATGTACTGGGTGTCTTAAAACCAAGTCATACACTTCCTTATCCATGAATCTTGACAAAATTGCTTAATAATACTTAAAATATATATTTCATTTTTTAAGGTTACCGTTCTTGTTATCGATTTTAGAAAGTACATTAGGAACCAGTGAAATTTGGAAGCAATCGTTGCTCAATAAAAAGTTACGAAGAAGCAATTTCCCGTTAGAATACATCACATTGGCGTATAGAGATTAAACAATTCCTAATATAGTCAATTGAAAAAATCTCATATGAAAGTATCACAATTATTTTCAATGCATACAAAATGAGAAATCATTAGGTATTATCTACTGTAAATTTGGAGCCACCCGGTATATATACAAAACCAAGTTCCCGTGGTCCTTTCACCTTTCGTGCTAACCAACCTGTCCAGTTCAGAGGGATGCTGTGGTCCAGCATCATCCAGCCTAGACGTGAATGTACTCAAAGTCCACGCATATATATCTATAAATTTATATACCCACATAAGATATGCAACGGAATCTCAATCTTTACGTGGACTGGGGTCCAAAGGGCGCGAGGTCACTAACGAACTTTCAAGACGGTTATCTCGTACCTCGATACATAAATATGTATACAGTGAATTTCACGGTCATCTCTACGAATTTATTTATTCCAGAACATATATTTATCGACTCAACGATTTAAACACACGCGGGCACACACATACGCACACACACACACGCACACACATATACATGTTTATATATACAACCTACGCTACACATATAAGAAATTTTTGATTTCGAATTGTCTTATATCGACTTCGAGAGTACATCATAATATGAAAATCATCTCATGTACAAGTGACACTGTTATAACCACGAACGAACACAACTCAAAGAACTATCGAACCTACAGAAAATCACACGAAGATAAGATAAGAAAAAAAAATGCTGAAGTATCAGCTGCTTTTCCAACCAGAAACCCACAGACAGAAGCGATGAAAAGAGGAAGGATATCATGTAAGTTTTGGAGACCGAAAAATGTCAGTGTCTGACTGGAAGCTAGAGATATATATCGAAATGTGCTCGCGACCAGGAAAAGCCTGTTGAATTTTGAATGTCGATCCCGGGACCTCTCGAATCCCACACTCATGGCTCGCTTCGCTTTTGTCTGTAACCATACTATGCGAACTCACGAGGATAGACTCTCGAATATCTCTCTCAGTCTACCCTCGTTCCCTATCCTTACTTTCTATCATATTTAAAACTCAGCCTTTCTCCGTTTTCTGAAAGATTTCCATGGCTCCTTTTTACATATATTATTAGAATTTCTATGTGAGTATCGGACAGAGCTTTAAATGGAAATTAAAGTTACAATACATTTCCATAGTTATTTCCTTTTTTTGTTATAACTACGCATTTCTATTACTATTTTTCAGCTAAAGTTCAAACAATTTTGGGTCCATCTAGAGCAGAGAATGAACAATCTCTTATTAGTTTTTGAAATATTAGGGTTAAAGAATAAAATAATTAAACATGTCGAAGAATTGAAGATTTTACATTGTGCTAAGAGACCCATTTCTGTATGCGAAGAGTTAAAATAGTCCCGATAACTTTTGATCTCTTTCTTCAGCTTTACGAAACCCATTGCTCTCTCCGACGAATTCTCTCTCTCTTTCTCTCTCTCTCGAATAACCGTCTCTCGGGCTTGTCTCGACGTTCAAGAGAAGACTCGCGCATTATTTATTCAACTAATTGCGCGAAACCCGGTAGGCGAAAGCCGCGAAGCCTTAGAGAAACTTGTTCGAGTGGCTCCTCTGATACACAACCAAATATATTTAATGAGTTGGATCAACCGCGCAACCAAGAAAGACTCGACCGTATCAAGTTTTTTCAGCTGGAGCAACGAAAAATGTTTCACTCCATGAGTGTTGCCTCTAGTTCATTATGTAAACGTATTTTATTTGTAAGTTCAATCGAGTTTACCGAAGAGCGATGAAACGAACACTTTTTTCTTGGTTCCTTGGATGCACCAGTTAATTTTTTTTTTTGAATAATACTACACTGAAAAAAAAATTAAAGCATTGCCAACTACGCGATGAGGTTGAACGAATTTCGTTGCGCCAATAGTCATATTACGTTTAGTTAATCACCCGGTGGTTGATCCATAGAAAGTCATGTCGTTGAGACAACTACACCACGATTTTGCCGCTAAGTTTTAATTTATTTGAGTTGAGTGTATTTCATGTGATACAACCGCAATAAATGGTTACATTGAAAAAAAATAAAACTTGAAACACAGAATCGATTGAATTTGAAATCATCACACAGAGGTTGAGTTTTATACGGTTTGTCCGTGACTCGATAAAATAATAGCATCGAATAAACTTCTCTGCGAGAATTGAATTCAATGACACCATAGATCAACGGAATATAATTTGTGATTAAGCTAATTACCTAGTAGTAATTTGGATAAAATCTGTTGTTATTATTCAAACAAATAAACCTCTTGCTAAAGCTACTAAAATTTTGTGGCGCAAACAATAAGTTTTGTTTAACACGAATTATATATATTGTAGTCGGACAGCCTTATTCCTTGGCTAGATTTCTGGTGTGGCAGAAATCCGCTAGAGGGCCACGGGTGGAGCGCTCTCGCGTAAGCGTCGCATCACCCGTGTGCCCATAAGGCTTCGACATTGAATCGTTGAATATCGATCACTCCGACCGACGGTCGTCGAGAAAACTCGAATCCTTGTTTTACGAGGTAAAAAGGTCTAAGGCCTTTTATCGTACAATTAAAGTACGCTGATATAGAAAATTTTTGCCACCTAATTATGCCAGGATAGGCGCTCTTACTAGAGTAAAAAATCGATCAATCGTTTTTACTATTAAAAGTCGCAAAATACAAAATCAAAAATATCAAATAAAAAATATTCCAAAAAATATGTATATAAAAAAAAATTTCAAATATTTCTTACAGTCATTTCAAAATCATAATTGTTCGGTACAATCACTATACGTTTTAATTACACAATGCAATTCATTTAATCCAAACGTGATTGATACAATTGACTGAAATACTTTTCCGCATTTCCCGAGCAATGCGATGATACTATTTCAAATATTTATTGAATTTTATTCAAAAAATATTTTGGTTCTATTGAATATTTAAAATTTTACTTCAAATTGCGGGCATAGTTGGCTCAATAAAATATCTTTAACTACGCACGGAGGTTGCGTCAACTACGCCATTGGTTTCGCCGTATCCAACCTCAGGGCGTAGTTGAGCCAACTACGCCTCCGTTCTTAACACTATGCCTTTTTTTCAGTGTAGTAATAGATAAATATCTCTTAATTTTTTCGTGTGTCTTTTATTGTGTTCATCCGGAATCAAAATTTTAGAACCTTGTATGATATTTTTTACAAAAATCTATAATAATAGTGTTCCTATATGTATATTTTTATTTTTATTAAATTCTCCTATCGAAGAACTCAGAAGGGTAAATTAACCAGCTTGATTTTGTTCTTAGAAAATATATACGCACGGAGACAAAGTATAACATCAATTTTCTTACAAAAGTCTCCACACGTGTTTCCTGGGTTGATGAACACAGATGTATATACCTGATAAGATCGAAATTCCCATCCACCAAACAATTATCCATTTAGGAGCTCAGCAGGCGTCCCCCTCGACGACGGGGTTTCTCACCGAAAAATCAATTAAGTCCAAAAAATCATACATCGCCTGTAACCGTTGATCTAGACTCATTTGCCCGGGAATTCGTTCATCGTCAGCCCTAAATGGCTGCGATAGAGAACGGAGAGGGCATATATATTTTTTCATCCTACGGATTAAGCGTAGAAAAATCTATCGAAATCTACTTTAACTGAAATACGAAGGGATCGTCAAGGGATATTTACAGCCCCACCGTAATCTTCAGTACCCGACAATGACATGCAAAATTTTAGATCTCCAAATTCTAACTTCCAATATTAATCAACATGGAAAAGAATTAATTTAAACGTGATCAAACATCGTTAAAGGTTTATTCCGGTCAGAAACTTATACGAAACGTGCCCATTATAAAACAAATATTTCATAGTGCACACATTCGAAATATATTGTATATCATTGGATACGCTTGCTGGTCTTCGGATATTTCGATCCCTTTGCTTTTCTTATTTTTCTTATTTTTTTCGCGAATTTCGATTTTCAGTGAAAGTAGCAAATTGATTTTATTTGAAGTGTTTTTTAAACCGTTTTTGGTATTTTATAGAAGACGGTTCTAGGTGAAACCGAAAAGGTAATGCAAACATAACTGAAAAGTTAGGAGAGATGAAGGAAAATTTTCTAGACGTAAAACTGGTCATTTTTTGTAGATTTCAATAGAAGTACTATTTTTGACATTTCAGGGCCCGTAGTAAAAAAAATCTGAGGGTCTTGCGGTTTTGTATACTTTTTATGGATACTTTGAAATAAAAAAAAGCACAAAGACTTAAATGATTCCGTGTTTTTTTCGCGGCGTGCCATGAGTTTTTATGAAAAACTGCAGATATGCTATTTTTGAGTGTTTTTTTTCATGGATTTGTCATAATGAAACAAAATTGGAGGTCGTTGAAGAGCATACTCTCAGCTTTCGAAAACTACCCTTGAGCTTTTTGTGCGCCCGTTGGTTACCGAGTTATAGAAGATCAAAGGGAAAATTCCATTTTTGACTTTGATTGAACACAAAAGTTTCTAAAAAACGATTTGAAGCTGAAGAAACTTTGGAAGCAACTTTTCGAAGATGATGAAATTTTTTTTGTTTATTTTCCACACTTCACAGTGAAGAAGAACGATTATTTTTGGAAAGTATACATTTTTCATGTATTGATTCAAGAACTAAAAGATTGCAGCTTTCAAATGCTTTTTGAAAAAAAAATTCTACGACCATTTTTTACCGAAATACAGCCTCTCAAAAAGGCTTAAATTTTGCGAAAATTGTAATAATCCTCTATTTTTGTCCATCAGTGTAGATCAAATGGATCGAGGACTTAAATCGACCTTCTTTCTTGTGGATCTGAAGATCAGTTAATATCTAATCTACCTAATACAACGGGTTTAACTGTTTAAAACACTATTAAACATATCAATACAAAAATAAAGTCATTGATTAGCTTATAAGGAAACAGCATACCCCATATGCGGTACATATAAAAGTTTCATTCATAATTTTGTTTTAGTGGCCCGTATTTTTATATCTTATCGAGCTTTTACAATTTTAGATATTAGAAAAATAACATATTTTATATTGCTGTAATGACAGTATAAATATTTACATCAATATTTATGCAGCGGAGGAAAACAAGAAACAGGCAGGGCATACGAAAGTTCAATATGCGTTAGAATCGAGAGATCTTCTCTTTCTTTCAATACACCTACCCACATGTATATGCAGAAGGCAAAAGAAATAATTTTCATCAAGAACGAGAGAAACGCGTGAACAAATACTTAACGAGGAGAAGGTGATGGAGAGCAACAAGCTTCGCACCTCGTCATGCAAAAGGGAAGCGTCGAAAAAAAATGCGAGTAAATGTAAGAAGAGAAAAGAGAGTAAGAGAGTCCGAGCGCGTGAAAAGTACAGAAAATAGAAGGGGGAGGCGTTCGACGAAACATGAATTAATTCAGCGCGCACCCAGTTTGCTCGCCATCTTTCTCAGTCTCCCTCTTTTTCCCTCTCACATACATTTTTTTACCCTCTTCGCATGGATTTGGCCTCGGAAAAGCCAACACGGTCGAGGGTTCGAAGAGATATGGAGAGGGAGAGAAAAAAAGAGAAAGAAACAGAGGGGGATAGAAGAGACAACGAAAAGGGGACTTCGGAGTTCCTCTCACATACACACACCATCGCAGGATACAACATACCGATGCATAAACCTTCCACAGAGAATGAGGAGGGAAAAAGAAAGAAGAGCTTTTGAAAGAGAAAGAAGAACAGAGGAGAACGCGAAAAAATGGAATAGAGAC
Source organism: Rhimphoctona megacephalus (assembly GCA_963989365.1). Classification (NCBI taxonomy): domain Eukaryota; kingdom Metazoa; phylum Arthropoda; class Insecta; order Hymenoptera; family Ichneumonidae; genus Rhimphoctona; species Rhimphoctona megacephalus. Next base: position 19,491,254 of record OZ022420.1, read on the forward strand.
AGACAGAGAGAGAGAGAGGAGGGGGGGAGAGAGAGAGAGAGAGAGAGAGAGAGAGAGAGAGATAGGAGAAAATTATCTCTCTCTCTCTCTCGCTCTCTGTTTAAGAGAGGAGTTAAACAAGAAGAGAGCAAGAAAAAGAGGAAAAATATAAGCTTTTTCGGAAACTTCACCGGCAAAGCTCGGGAAGACTGGGGAGTGAATAGCAAGGAGAGGTTGACTGCGGGGCAGATGCGAACTTAAAGTTGCTTCGAAGAGAACGAAGGGCAGGCACGATGGTGGATGGGTATGAGAGGAGTGAAGGAGACACTACGGATTCTCCTGTAAAGGCACGTACAAGCGTGTACAATCTACAGTGGAATTCTTCACAGCTTACTTCTTCTTCTTGTAACATTGCTGCGGAGCTAGCATGAATGAGGTAAACCCTACCAGGTTCTGGTGGAACCGTGCAAATCCGTCTCCCACTCAACTTTGTCAGGATGAGAATCCTAAGGACCAATCGCGCGTCTATAGCGCCACTAGCGTTCCCTCTCTTAAACATCGATGGCCAATCATGCGTGAGTAATACCACCGTGATATCTGCGCAACATGAGAGAGCACAGGCTGTGACATCCTAGCGTATTTATACACGCTGGTCCAAATAACTCCAAGTACCCTTCGCAAAAAGGGTTAAGAGATCTTGCATGTAAGCCAACATTCATTTTTTAAGGAATGTTACAAATAAGGGTCACTCTCTAATGTTACATCAGTTTCTTTTATCTTGACCTTCAAACGTCATCCAGATTAAAACTAGTGCATTTGTCATTCGATCCGATAAGTGCAGCTTTCCTCGGATGAGAAAAAGAAGTAAAATCCAGTGAAATTCCCAAATGGTTGCAATCACGCTCAAAGTCATTTGACCTTCGAAATATCTTATACCTATATCGATACGGAGCTTTGTACAAAATACAGCAGCAAGGATTAGTGAGGAACTACAGCAGGGATAGCGCGCACAGACGTACGAGAACACGATTACATACACATGTATACAGCCAAGGCTGAGACGGATACTAGCTTAACGGTCCCATTGCGTGCAGGTGGTTCGCGTCTGATTTCCGGGTCTAGTGACTATTAGATGCTATTAAGAGCGCTCCGTGGGCTTAAGGGTGATCGGTGGTCCGAGCTATATCGAGAGGAGAACGACATTGTTTCGGTATAAGGGCCTGTATGTGTGGCCAAGCATGTACTTCTGATATTGGGACCATACTTATCCGTATATATCCTAGTATACCTACAATTACACGTACTGATAATTGTACCTAATTTATATAGATGTTACCTTTTCCATCTGCCACCATTACCGGAATCTAAAATTAATGTGAATCAATGTTTTCTCCATCATTTACGAGATTTAATATTCATCTACAAAATTATAAATATCACAGCTCTACTCCTCGATATAAGCTCCGTAAAATATCACTATCAATTTGAGGAGTGAAGGATAATTTACGAAGCAGTAAGACGATGTATAAATTATATGCAGTTCGTTGTACAGTTAATTATGATGGAGTGCACTTGATGGTTTAAACTTTACCGTTTGATGGTTGACGATAAACTGTGAATGTTAAGGAGAATAATAAAATAGAATAAAGTTAATGTGGAAGGGTTGCTGCGTCCATAGAGAAGAATCGTGAACTTTAAAGCTGCCGACGGATTAGTGATTAGCGGGAAAAGAGATAAGGATGTTGAGCGTGAAGTTTGGATTGAGGGAGTGTAGGGTTTTAGATATTAGCGTGTGAAAGGATTAGGTTATTAATGATATGATATACCATGACGCGATTTCGAGATTGTTCCAAAAATCGATATAAGTTATAAATTATTAGAATTTCTTTTCAGTTGTGATGCCTTCGAACTTCAAAACTCTTTATACAGTTCAAATTTCATCCGAAAGATCAAAGCAATATGCAGCTTCGAGCACACTTTTTCCCCTTTAATCATGTCCGATTTCACTGTTATTAGTAGTAAGTATCGTATGCATTCTATCACTTTAAGGGGCCAGTCCACTTTGAAAATTTCAAAAATCGATTTTTTTTTACTGTTTTCGAAAGTGCATACCTTCAGAAATATTGTGTCAAAATATTATGAAAATCCGAGCTCTTTAAGTATTTTTTTTTTTAGCTGAACGTCAGGACCTCATTTCGTCTACCTGAGCGTATAACCGCTCAAACACGTTTTTCTCGAAACAACGTTTTCAAAATCTAGCTCCATCGTATCTCTAAAACTAATAAACCGATTCTCTTGAAATTTGAATCACATATTATAAACATGATTCGCAACAAGATGACCCTCGATGATTTTCGAATTTTGATTTTTACTCTTTTTTTTGTGAAAATCTGCGAAAAAAACGCATTTTTTTTTACTTTTTTCGTTTTTCATCTGCCATTTTTTAATTTTTTTATAAAACTTTATATCCGAGGGTCATTTTGCAGCTGGTGTTATACTGAATCTAATGGACTTTGATTTTTTTGTTTCAGACGAGCCGTTGCCGAGTTGTGATGGAGCTACCTAGCCCACCTATTTTTAAGGCGTTACGTTAAACTATAGTTTTTGTACTTAAAAATGAATAAAAATGAATTAAAAATTTTTTTTTAATGTATTTCAAGACTTTATTTATCAAGACCAACAACTTTTATATTCATATCTTTTATAAAATCCTCAAAAAAAAATCGAGAACATAGCCTTTTTTCGTGGCTCCAAAGTGGACTGGCCCCTTAATTGATCATTTAATCGTTTAACCGAAGTATGGTGTAGGTCACTAATAATAATCAATTAATCTCTATTTCTCTACATGTATTTGACCGCGCTTTATGAATGCTAGGAAAGAAAATCGGTGACGAGGGTCGGAAACACGAGCGCATACATATAAACCTGAGGGCAGAAGAGTTTGGCTCTTCAAAGGATAAAAGAGTAAGCAACAAGGGAAAGTGAGAATAAAAAAGGCAGAAGGAGAGGGATATAGAAGGAATGATTTCGTAAAGGATATATTCAGAGTGAAGATAAAGCATCGACACGGGAAAGCGAGAGAAACGCACCCCTCCTAGCCTCTCCTTTAACAAGCAACAAGGGTGGAGAATTAATGAGAGAGGGCGCTCGGGCAGACACTTGTGGCTAGCGCGCACTCTCCACTCTTTCAAACCACCCTCGCCTGGTCGTTGTAACCTCCCGCCCAGTAGTTCGCTCTTGACATGTTTTCTCGCGCGTCAGTATCGGTTATATATCCTGCGAGAAATAAACCATTTCCCCTTGAGCGTCGAAACTTTATGCCTTCAGGATATTTAAGCTGTTTGACCGATTGACGACCACACGGATCAGTGATTGGCCGTGTTGCGTATAAAACGTTGTAAAACTTGTATGAAATACAATTTAAAAAAACTTAAAATGCTAAGAATGCAAATTACGTGAATCCCTCTTCTTATTACACCCAACCACTCTTTATTATGCTAATCGAGACCTCGAAGCGAATCGAATTTAGCATTAACTCGCTTAACTGTGCAATATCGAAAACATGCCTGAAAAAAATAGACCGATGAATGATGGAGTAATCGAACGTTATCGAAGTTACCACGCATCGTCTTGTCGATACATTTGTACAAATATGGCCTTAGGTGGAATATATACCATACACATTAACAAAATTCTATACGTACATAAAATCAAGCTTAGTTAAAAATATATAAATGTTCCCCATGATGCTAATGGTATGTACAAGTTCTCCCGATTCTCAAGCTTCCCATCAGCATTCAACAAGGGACGAGGGTGATTCCATCCACCTCTCTCTCACTCTCTCCTCATTCTTCGAATGAAATAGAATAACTGTATAGATATAATATGTATTCACATCAATTCACACATATATCACGTGCATGTGTTGTGTACGGATATAATGCGAATGGAAAACGCAGAGTCGGGGTTGAGACTAACAGGGTACAGCACCAGCGGCCGGCCAACTCGACACGCAACGTGAATTTTAATTAAAGCAATTAAGCATTGCCTCCATAGCGGCACATTAACGCGAGCGATGCATTCATGGGACTGCGTTTCGCGAAAATCCGTATGTTCATCCCCATATGTGTTCATTTATATATGCCTAGGTATGTGTAAAAGCTGCGGGTATACTCGGCGGGTTTCGAGTGAGCTCGAGAGCTGGGACGAACGCGTTTGCCAGATCTCGTACTTGTCATGAATCGTCTCTAGCATTATGCTGATATGTATGTAATACCGAAAGATGGATGATTGCACGTGCATTGTCATATCTGTACTCGTACGAATTGGAGGTAGAGAAATAGCTGTTAAGGTTGCAAAGCTGGTTTTTTAATTTCAATGTTTTTCAATAAAAGAAAGAAAATTATTGCTTATAGCTCGTGCAATTTGGCTTTAATTACATTTATATTAATTTTAATATTAGAAAAACGTTGTATCCTCGTTTGAACCGTACATAGATCTATTTTTAAAAAGATTATTCAATATTTTATGAAATTTTCTTTTCTGTTTTTTTTTTGCTTTTTTTTTCAAAATAAGTCCTACAGTGTATCAAATATAGCAATATTTGTTCTGTTAACATTTGCCATTTCTTACGTTTTTATAATTCTGTACTTCACTAAGCGCCTATCATATTTTTTTCGTAACTCCATGAATAATATCTCTCCCTTTCTTCCGGTAGTGAAGGCTCTTCGTTCAGAGACTCTTTCATCGGGACGTTTGATAGAAACGAGAGGGTGAAACACCCCAGTGGAGTAGAAAATCTTCCCTACTGTATGCCGAGATTCTGGCAAAGTACATAACGTATAAAACATTGAGCCTCTCGTACCAGACCAACTCACGAATCTACTGTACACACACACACACACACACACGCACACACACACACGCGCGCGCGCGCACACACACACCCACACACACACACACACACAAACAAACGCACGCACACAACCCGACATAGAGATATCCAAATACACGCCCTTTATTTCTCTTGGATTGCAAAAATCGAATTTCTTTTGTAATAGCGTTAGCAAACATCATCAAGTTTCGTTATATATACGAAGCCACGCCAAATTCACCTGACTCAATTTTTTCCATTTTCATTTTTTTCCCATTTCCCCTATTCTTTGCACCAATAAAACAAGGTAGTGTGCAAATTTTTCTCTTTTTTCAAATTTAGGATCTTGAAAGAAACATTGGAATCCTTATTGAGACAAAAAATGTTTCTAGTTTACACGAAGGCATCAAACTGAAATTTGGCATAATTGAACCTTACTGACCCGTACAGATTACAATTATCAGAACTTGAATTTGACACTCGGAAAAAAAAACTTCCAAATTTTCACACATCTTTTTCCATGCGACCAGAGCCAACTTATTCCCATCATGTAGCAGTTTCCGAGCAGGGCGACGGGAAACTAAAGAAAATCTTGTCGATACAGTCGGTGCCATCTAATCGTCTCGCGTGGCAGCGCAAAGATGACACTCCAGCACTATACCACCAGAGCCGCCTCCCAGCTCTAATGGCTCATCTGATCTAATGGCCCAACGAGTACATGCCTAGGGGAAGGGAGGTACGATGAAAACGGTCCACGGGACGGCATCCAAAGCCGCCCAACGCGCACTCAGACATTACAGTGAGGTGCTTTTAAATATGGATCTATGAAAGATGGTCTTCAGACTACCACATGTTACAAAGTTTTCGATATTTTGCCGATAACGTATCTCGAAAAGAGATTCTCCCTTCTATTATCAAAACTAATTTATCAAACAATCAAACAAAGGTAATACAAAGAACATAGTAATAGTGTCACAAAAATAAAAATACTTTATAGAAAAACTATAACGATGTTTCCAACAGTGATCACTGTGAAAAAATTAATAATGATTAACGATAACAAATAAATTTGATTATGTGGTTGGCGAAATCACTTCTAACATATGTTATTGTATGATACGAAATTATGATAGGGTTTTTTGAGTTTTCGATAAAAATAAAATTCATGTTCCCTATTTCCCCATACCCGGTAGGACCAAGTATGAGAACCTGCTATTGCAAGGGCCAACTCCCACGTAACCACTTTTTTTATTCACTCAATCGTAATGTATGTGTATGATTTTTTACTTCTTGTTCCTAAAATGAAATGACCTGTAAACGGGAAACTAATAAAGTTTGAATCTTCTTCTATAGAATTTTGTCAAAGTTTTCTGAATGTAAAAAAATCTATTGAATATTTAAATTGATGCTTTAATGTTAAAAAATATTCTGAAAATAAAAAAGTTGACGAAAAGCATTTGAATTTATTTGGAAATCTTTATTTGTTTGATCGTTGAAGTAGTTATTATTATTCAGTATCGAAAATTCTCATCAACTCTTTCATCGTTCGTCAGAAAACGTGTTAATTAATTCGAACGAACAAATGTGGAGGGCCCTGCTTATGCGCCCAAAAAATACGGCCCTCCGCGAAAGGTATATCTTACAATGATGGGATGGGGTTGTAAAAACCCACAATGATATATGCAGGAACAATAAAAAATAAGAGTCACGACAACATCTCAACGATTTCAGTAACAATTGATAGAAAAAGGATTGTTCGAATATGCTAATAATTGGGAAAATATTAATTTTATTCAAGCAAAGAGATTACGGAGGTTCGAGCGTTGCTCACAATCCAAGATTTTTTTTTGAAAAAGATAAAAATGTGTTCTTCTGTAGATCATGCTGCGTCTTCGTGAATTTGCTCATATTTTTTTACCACCGAACACCGGAGGTATAAAATAATTTCATGGGTGATTTTGCATGAAGTTAGATGGGCAAGGTGATGGCATATACGAGTAATGTTATTTTTTGATAATATAACACCAAGAGAAACGTTTGCAAATGGCGAATATACGTAAATTGTATCTTTGTGACGATACTAAAAAAAAAAAATATGTTGCCCATGGAATACCAGATATATTCCATATTAAATAATCAAGATTCGAAAGAAAATCACGAATTCTGACTCGCGAATGAATTGTTGTGGCAACGCCGGATGCATACACTCTCAGCAATGTTTACGTTGAGCTCACGTCGCTTGCCACGCGTTGCACAGTGTGAAGCGAGCGTTGCTGCCAACCTGAATGCTTGACGTTGCAGCGATTTGACCATATTTAAAATTAATTACTGGCATTTATGAATTATCTCCTGATTTATATGAACAAACAAAAATAATAGGTGGACTCGAAGTTTCATTCTATGACTCGTAAAAAATTTACAGACGCAGTTCTTTGATTTTATTAATCGTCAATGTTGTACTTTCTCAAGTTGGTAGTGACACAAGCGCATTTCTTTTTCAGATAATAATCAAGAGACTCGGTAGCGGCTCGACACCAAGTATTTTATATAAACATGAATAATTTTGTACTCAAACTATATATTTTATGAAATAATATCATCTACAGAATACATCTATGCCTCATATACATTTTTTTCGAGGCTTCATAAAAAAAAATTTCGTAAACCGTCATTTGACCCAACTGAACCGCTCCAACTTCCTTAAAAAAGCAATTTTTTGCACGGAACGTGACATACACATACTGAGGTATAGTCGACTTGGAATTTTTGACTTGGAATTCAGTCCTCAACTTAAGTTTAGGGAAGTGGACATCAGTGGTGGGACACCCGGTATATACATACATATATGCACACGTATATAGTATACATTATGTGTTTCATCGTTATATGCATGATTCTATCTAAAAAAAATATTTGATTTCGATAAACTACTGGACAAGTTCTATTTAAATAAAAATTATAACAGACCGGAGCTTCGTGTTTTTTATTCGCATATAAATTTCGTGTGTATCGCGTTGCATTCATTTTCCCGAGTTTCGGGGAGCCTGGCTCGCCAGCTTTCCTTTCTTTTCTTTTCTTCCCAATGGTTTAGTTTATCGGATTTTACGAGTGCATAGGACAATGAATTATCTCTACTAACGCTATAAAATTCTATAACGATAAACAATGTTTTAAATATTCAAAAACACGAAGATGAAAAGATATTCTGAAAACTCAATGTTTATGCTTTCATTCTTGTTGTAGGAGTTTTCAATAATTAAAATATATACGGAACAAACGTTACACATAATTGTAATTGAAACCAGGACAGAATGCAGCACCAAAAAACGTAGGCTCCCCCTACATAATGAAAATAATGATTTATTTCATTAGTTCGCTGAAAAGGTAGCTGTAATAATAACATTTACGACATAGCTGATACATTAGAAATAGTAAAATTTAATAAATACAATTTTTCAAGTGACGAAAAAGGACTGTCGATATTTACGAGAACCAGTGTCCCATTTTGTTCTTATGCCTTGTTTTTCTCCAGTCACAACTTGACATTTTTTTGATAAGTATTACAAAACAGAATGACCTAATAGGATTTAGTTCTAAAAGAAAAATAGTCTGAATAAATCTTGTACGAAAGGAAAACGATATTACAAAATAAGCTCCAGTCATGAAATTGACATTTCGTGTTTTGTTGAAATAGTAGTCGACTGACATCGTCGATGTTCAACGCTGCTAACTCTACACTCTACAATGCCTTTTTTATATCACCCTGTTAATTACTGGGTGTTTCCGGCGTGAAACCCGATATCAGATATCAGATATCGACCAAAGTGGATCAAATTGTAGAAGAGTTTGGATAAAATCGTATTTTCACGGTAAAATATAAAAAAATCTATTCGGCAACGTATTTCTTCGACATGTTTCAAGTTGCTAATTTTTAATTTACAATCATGTGGGCTGCTTTCAGAATAGCTCGCAAATATTACATTGGTGTAAACTCATTAAAACTGTAACGTTCTTCGTTCATAAGATTCAACAAATTACTTTTTTAAGGCAAATATATACGGTCTTTTTTTGCTTTCGCTTCATCCTCGCTGTCCCGTTAAAAAAAAAAGCAAAAAAGTGTTGAAAAATCAGAGGTTTTCTTCCAATCATCCGAATACTGATAATTGATTTGTTTTTATTGCCTGAAATGAAATAGACTGACGTTCACAGCGATGAGCTATTAAAAAAAATATGTTGAAATTGCTACTTAGTTGAAACACAACAAATATCTATATTTAAATGGTATTTTCAAGTTTCCAGTATTTTCATTTTTTTGCTTCGCTGGATCTTTGGGTATTGGCAACGCCAAATCGGTTATTAAAAAAAACTTCACATTATCCATTATTAAGAATCCTCGTCTGTATACGAAATGGTGAAAATTTTAAAAAATAACATCGCATGGTGTACGAGCATTTCCAACTCTTTAATTTCACGGTTCGTCCGAATAAATCGAAAAATCAAAAAGATAAAAGTTTTAACAAAATAGTTCCTGCTTGACTGATCGCAATTAATAAGCTGCATGTTTTGAACAATTCCACCTTATTTTATTAGAGCATACACAAGTTTTTTCATTTTACATTTTTTCCGAAAACTGCACCGAAAGACCGAATGAAAAAACATTTGCAGCAAAAAATCCGGAACTCACCTCTTGTGTATGTATGTGCGAACTTGTCAAAAATTCAACTCCTCTGAACGTCGAGTTCCAGAGTCGAGATTTTGTTCGCAATTTATTCTTCGATTTTTCGATATTTTTACAACAGATGTGAAATAAAAAAAATGTTGAGAATGCTCATATCCAGTACAGGGTATTTCACCAGTAGCTCGACTCCGAAACGATAAGTTTTGACTCTACCTTGTTCAAAATATTTTTATTCATTTGTGATTAAATCAACGTATAAGATCAGTTATTTTTTTACGAATATTCAGTTTCGATAACAATAATGCCAAAAGTGTGAAATTGTAACGGGTAAAACCACTGTAGAATTTTCAAAAAATCGATTTTTTTTTTATTGGCTAAAAATATACTTTGAATCCTCTTGAATATGAGGCAAAAAGGTTTATACCTGAAAAAAAAATTTTTTATTGAAATTTCAGGCTCTTCCCCGAGTGCGTTGGTCATTTCAGTATCACGTTTCAAAACTTTAAACGCGTTTTTTTCGAAACACGATTTTTCAAAACGGCACGCAGCATAACTCCAACAATTTTCATTCTTTTCATTTGAATTTTTGACAATGTCTTAAAAATAACGTTTCGAAGTGAAATACGTACGAAATGTTCGATAAGTTCATTTAAACATTTTTTATCAACAAATAATTACCCCTTTTTCTGTCGAAAATTGAACCTCTTCATTCAAACACTCGCCAATAATACAAAAATGAATATTTTCAAAATCCCCTACGTACTTCACTAGCTATGAGTGTCTAAATTAAGGTTTTTTCTTTATTCCAGATCAACAATTGCACCAGTTACACTGCGTGCCACAGAGCGCCTCGAATTCAACAAGCCTCGCGAGAATGGCTCAGGTGTCGCCATTTTCAAATATTTTTCAATCATAATTTTTTGTTGTACAGTTAAATATATGCTTAATAACTCTCCCGAATAGTATTATTCTATTACCTTTCCTTCCACCCAAAAAAAATGGTCGAAAAAAGGCATTTTTTGAGGCCATTACAGTGGTTTTAGCCCTTAAACAAAACATGTTTTGGAAAGTCATCAGAAAATTTAATTGTTCTTTATACGAAGTGCATTGGTTGATTTTCCTGAATACGTATGATTCTTTTTAGAATTTGCTTCTGTTTGTGAACAATCAAGCGTCTTCCAATAATGGCGAAATGCAGCTTCCGGAATGGCTGAATAAAAAACACGAAACTTTATTGCTCTTTTCATATAAAAACTAATACAAAACTAAAATTACAGCAAAGATGTTTTACTCGAAATGTCGTCCCGAACCGTGTGTCTCCAAAGTCACCGAAGTATATCTGAATCTCCCGAAAACCAGCCAGCTCCCCAACAATTTTCAACTTTAAAATTCAACACTTTTCTTGTTGAAAGATTAAATGTTCCCTGTAAATAATGGACTTACGAAAACTGTCGTTTTCGATGTAGCGAGATTTTGGCAGACGCGAGCGACAACAATTTGTATTTTTCCCTGTTTTTCCTCAACCTCTTCGAGATTCATTGTAAAAGAGAAAAAAAATTTTCGGTGGTTGAGAATGCGTTCAGTGATAAAGTACAAGTTGTGTGCGTCTCGACATTCGTATTATAAACTTGCGTGGTGTACACAATGGTACATTGGAAAGCTCAGAGCGAACGAAGCAATTTTACGGCGACGAACATTATACTACGGGTTATATGATTTTCGGCAGTTATATTGCAACGATATACGAAGAAAGGGAGAGAAAGAGGCAACAAGGAGAAACTTACGCCTCTCGATATGGAGCCTAACTATGTACTGTTGTGGATACTTTCAGTAGTTCAGGGGATGAAGGAGAGCGGTGCTAAGCGCAATAATACCACCCGACAAGGGCGAGGTTCACATTTGGGATGGAGCCGGGCCAAATCCGGAAAAACGTGTCTGGAGGGATACCAACTCGCTAATGTCCTGTACGATCTTCTCTCTCTCTCTCTCTCTCTCGCTCTCTCTCTTTCTCTCTCCCTTCCTCTGTACTCCCTAAGTACCATACGAGACTCCCTCGTTCGCCTGTATAGGATATTCCATCCAAAACCCTTAAACGTCCTGGACCCCTCGCATTTCGATCCTCTATATTTCTGGATTTTTCCCAACCCAATAAATATTAAATTATCAAATAGTTTGTAAAATATAGTTTCGAAATTATGTGAAACTGTAAACCTAAAGTGAATACATTATTATTTTAATTAACAAAAAATGTTTCAAATATACACAACTCAATATCAATTACTAATGATTGACTATAGAGTAATGATGTCATTTTTCATACTCTGTGTATTCAAGAGTTTACCAACTACGCTAACTTTTTTATTTTTCATAGCCATTACTGACTACAATATTTATTCCACATGAGCCAACAAGAGCCGTTCAATCGTTTGAAGCTCATAATTGTTGTATATAGAATGGTAAATGAAAGATGTTCTGCTTCGCTAGGAAGGAGATTCCTCAGTAAGAAATCAAACAAAATTGATCTTGAGAAAATCAGCATAAAACTCCCTCTATGTATGTATATGTATGCATGTACAATCTGGCCTCAATTCCCTCGACACTACCAAGAGGACTCCATTTCGCACCCTCTCATTACCATATAACCAAACTATGTAGTGTATGGGAAATCTCAGTCTATGATTAGCCGCAGGCTCGATTTTGTTTTATTAGACATGATTGTTTTTTCTTCTAATTGCAAAAATCTTTGGAAACGTTACTGTAGCAACGCTCGAAAATTGGACCATTTAAATACATTTTAAAAAATGCGACATGGCTGTGATACAGCGTCGTGAAGGTAAATTTTCTGATTATTTTTTATTTTCAAAATCCTGCCAAGCAACAACGGATGAAACAAAACGGATATCTATAGAGACGCAGCAGTGTCTTGACACCAAGTATTAAAAAGAAAAGAAAGTAAACCTTTCGATGACCGACATATTTTTAGACGACTTTTTCAGTTTAAGTGTTAGAATTTTTATATTATGGTATATGAATTGTATACCGAAAAAGATGGCGCTGCCTCCGCGCCACTATAGTGGCTCCCGGTCCTCTAGAGGTTAAGGTTGTTTGGGACATATATTAAAAATGGTACCAAGCTAATTAAATGTTTACAGATTATTTGCACGTCTGCCCTAAGGCCAGTAAAAAAAAATTCAAGACAATTCATACTAAGCCGTTTAAGAGTTATAACAATTTCAATTTTCAACAAATTTACCCATAATCAAATTAAAAACCTGTTTTCGCGTGCTCTAAAATAGGTTAAAAACACCGAAAAAATGGTACCAATTTTCTTACAATTTGCAAATATGCAGATTAGATATAGAAGAATCAATTTACAAAAAAAAAATTGGACATTTCCTACATTATTAACCCGTTAGCGGTCGCGCTGACACTTTTTCTCACACTTGTATTAAAACGATGATTACTCGAAATTTTCAGATGACATAAACATTTGACATTTTTTTTATCTTCACCAAATTTATTCTTCTGTATGATAGAAGAGTTAAAAAAAATTTTTGAGTATTTGAATTTTTGAAATTATTATTTGTTGGTTGTCAGTGTCAATTGTCGTTGTATTTATGATTTTTTTAAAATAAAAATGTTTAATAGCCGCAATCACTGTAGCAAAATGGTTTTCAAGTTTCTATTTATCAAATTGAGGCTAGGAGTCATACCGACTGAGCCGCCATGAGTGCGAGAGAGATAGCTGCAAATTTCGAAAGTGAAATTCTTCGACACGGTTTGACCGATTACAAAAAGGTCCTGTCAGCCCATTTTTGCCATCGTCCTGCGTGGGCTGACAGAGCTTTTATGTAATCGGTCAAACCGTATCGTAGAATTTCAACTTCGAAAATTCGAGGTGAGGTTAGGTGACTGACTCATCCCCTTAAGCACTTGAAACTATACATATGAGAAAATCTCTCATCGCGCCTCCAATATTTAAAGTGTACGTAGCGCGACCGCTGACGGGTTAAGGAGGTTATATCGTTTCTCATGTAAAAATTATTTTCCAACTTTACACAATAAAATTTTGTAAATAGAAAGCTTAAGACAGTATTAAACTTCTGGCGGAATATGCCGATGATTCATCGTCTCAAAATTGAGATATTTATTGTTGAAGTTCGCAATTTTTTGAAAGCTGCCATAAGAGCCCATGTTAAACTTGTCATTTTCAATAATGAATATCTCGATTACCAGGCGGTGAAACCTCTCCAAATTTTTCACACATAATTAAATGCTGTTCAAGAAGATTCACGCCAAATTTCAATACATTAACTTGGGATAATCAAATATAATGTATTTTTCGTATGATGTCATATAAATATCGATACAACCTCTTTAAAAAGAGTAAATAAATAAAGGCTAATAAAATTGATGAGTAAATAAATAAAGGCTAATAAAATTGATACTATACTTCGAGTTGACGACTCACACACTGTGGAAACGTGGCAACATAGGAAACAGCTGATACATAGAGCGATCGCAGAATCTGTAGTTAACCTCAAATTCTATATAAGAAATGTTCCCGCTTTTCATAGAATGTGCAGGCAGCCAACGCAAGAAAAATTACAATGTGTCATGTTTTACTGCTCCCAAACGAAGGTTAATTTATTCCAATTATTAATTCAATATTTCAATTTTATATAATTCAAGGGTATATTTACATTTATAATTTGTCTTGGGACATCATTAAATACTTTTTATATGTTAATTCAAATAATTATGAAAACAAAAATTTCGTATTTCACAGTTGGATTCAGGGTAATTTCACGCTCAAAAGTTTTGATGTTATAATTGATAGAACCTTAAAAATTGCTATAAAAAATATTAAAAATTGAAAACAATATATTTTCATCGAAAATTAAACGGTAATACTACTTCATGCACCATTTTTTTCACTCGAGGTATATAAAATGAAGAAATATCAATGAAACAAAAATTTTAGGTACTTTTATCTACGATTGTACTTCTTGATCATCCTTAAACGGCGAAGGCAAGTCTCGCCGCATATCTATACTCGAGATTTGGCTTTTTCCGTTGCGCTCAGACTTCAACTCGCCGCCATTCGAAAAAGCGTTGACTTTACTTTATAGGCAAATTATTACGATGTTTCGAATAGCTAAAGCTTTCGAGAAGTTAACCCTAAACGGGTAAACTGGTTTATCCGACCCTCATCGACAGGTGCACTGTTCCAAACCAATTGGAATTGGAAAAAAGTTTACGCGTATGATTGTCAGCAGAAGCGTCCCACAATCGTCCTTCCAAGGACGATTGTGTGTTCTTCATAATGATTTTCATCTTTTTCCCCCATCCATTCCCTTTTTTTATTTATTCTTCTTTATTGTAATCTATGTTTCTATGAAAGGCTGTAGCAACCGGAATAATTTCAATTTTGCAACCAAAATTTGACAGCATGTTTATGAAAGTCCCTATTTTTGGATAATGCAATCAAAAAAATCGATTTTAAAAAAATGTTACACTGCGAAAGTCTCTTAAGGGGTTACACCACCTTGGCAATCGGAAAAATTTTTATAAAAATAGACATTTTTTTTACGCGACTATTAAACATATAAAATAATTTTTATTTTTCAAAACACCTCGCTGTGATGCATGAGCGGTCGGTGTACGGCTTTGGTGGCCTCCCGTGGACAGTTCTCATCGTGCGGATAGTGGCTCTCTTGTCGTGCACTGGCTAGCTCATTGCATTACAGCTGAGGACGTGCCTCTGCCTGAGCGCCTCTGGTGGTCGTGCTTGAGCGTGCTCGCGATGCCACCCGCGGAAATTAGTCGGGCACCGGCTGTATCGGCAAGATTTTCTGCAGTTTCCCTTCGCCCTCGGTAAATGCGATACAGTACAGCAATAAGTCGGCTTCAGCTGCACGTGTGGGAAAATGAAGGGAAGAGTAGAGGAATAGTTGGAAAGAGTGGGGAGGCTAAGAGGGAAGACCCTAGGCCGTGGAAGTAACAGTTGCGGGGACGATTGGTTACAAAAACCCCAATAATTTTTATTTTTCACAAATACATCATAATTTTATAAATTAATTTATAAAAAAATGAATGAAAAAAATTTTTTAAATAGCGGAGATATAAGTCGTCTAGTAGACCTTCTTTTGGAAATCTTTGGCAATGGTGTTTTTCTTTTTTTTTGTATTTCTTTGCCAGGCATCGTCTAAAAAATAAAAAAATAAAATTTCTTGTGAAAGAAGGCAATAGCTAAAGTGTAGCATAGGGAAAACATTTTGAAAATTTTTTTATACAAATGACAATTGTTCGAAAAAAAGTCTGATTTTTACCAAAATTTTATGTTTTAAAAATTAATAAAAAATTAACGCGGCATCCAATGAAAAAATCCTATGCTGCATCCTAGATAATATTATAAAGAATATCTGGTATAAATTTCAACAAAATCGGTTGAGTAGTACTTGAGATATTTTGTCGACAAGTTTGAAAAAAGTAGTTTCGATAAATAAGGAAAAGAAAAAAAGTACCGCGTCAGCGTCTTGAATCCAAACATTTTTTTGTATTACCTTCAATCTGCGATTCCTGGACCATACATGAGGTTTTCCATTGATGTTGGGATGTTCCCTGTCTCCTTTTGAGCTGCTATTTTCAACTTCCTGACTATCTGAGCTATTTGATATGATGACATAATAATATGATGGCTATCTGAGATGCGGACCTACTCTCTGCCTCGCTGACTTCAAATTGCTAGCAAAAAAATTGATTTTCAGAAAATCTCAAGATGGTGTAACCGCTTAAGGTAGTAGTCTGGTAACTTGGCTTGGAAAAATCGACTTTTTTTTACATATTTCGAAAGTACTATATATTAAGAATATACTGTAAAAATTTTAGACCGAAATTCGAAATATTGACGAAGTTTATGCACCTATACGTAAGCGCCTCGTAGTTGCGCGCGCTGAGCCTTACGGCACATTACCTTCGAGCATCCGATGTCTTTGTGTTTACTAAAAGTTTGACCTGTTTATTCCCAAACATTTATTTTGGAGCTCTTACATCGAAGTCAGTGTGCGTTCGTTACTTCGTGCGTAAACATCTTCGAAGAGCGTGAAAATGGATCGGAAATGTAAGTATGATTTTTCGATAAAAAATCTGTTATTAAAACATTAAACGCGTTTTTCTCAAAATAACGTTTTTTGGGCCGGCGCAGGTAATAAAAAATTTTCTATCCAACCGATTGGGCTGAAATTTGGATATGTTATTCTACACATCAATAGCTCTCGCAGGGACTAGGATCTTTTTTTTTCGTCCCTAACTTTCCATTTTACAGCCCGATTTCCACTAAAAAAAAAGTAACTTTTTTTTCGAAGTCCGCCATTTTGTTATGTTCCAACAAAATTGTTTAATCCTAGTTCCAACCAGAATGACAAGCTTACAGTACAATAATCTTTTTGATTTTTTTGTTTCAGATGTCCTCAAGCGGCGAAATCACCAGCGCCAGCCACCTACTTTTTTTTTGAGACGCTTACTTCAGTGCTCAAAAACTATAACAAAAAATTAAAAAAAAAAAAATTGTACACTTTTAGATACTAGTAATAATATATAAAAAAATCAAACCGATAGAATTTTATTTTCCCCTAAAAAATATTTCCCGAAAAAAGCATTAAAAAAACGTGCAAGTTACCAGACTACTACCTTAAATATACAAATCTTTTTAAAATATTTCCATCCCTAACGGATCAGCGAGTCCCAAAAAAAGTTAAAAAAAGTCCCATTTGGGACTCGGGACTTAAATCGACAAGAGTAACCCCAAATTGAGTCCCAAATGGAACTTTGTTTCCCTCACTCGAATAGGGATTTTTTTTAAGGGTGAAATCTAAAAAAAGTCCCTATTTGGAACTCCGAGTCCAAATTTGGGACTTTTTCTTTGCGTCTCGCTTCGGCCGCAGCGTGGCGCAGAGTCAAGCGCTTGCGCGAGCCCGTATCATCCATCGGATGGACATATATTGCCGGAGCCCTAACACTCTATGACCATCTGAAAATACGGTTTCGTACGGAATACAAATATGTAATCGCTACTATCACTTATTTCGGTTGTTTCGCTCGAAAAAGTCCCAAATTGGGGCTCGGAGTCCCAAGTAGGGACTTTTTTTGAGTTTTCGTCCCTAAAATAGTCCATATTTGGGATTCCGAGTCCCAGTGTGGGACTCATGACGTCACGTCCGGTTCACACCGGCTGCTAGGTCTCACTCGCACTTGACCATTATATTTATTTATTTATTGATGATAAAGAATGCCTTTGGGTTTTGTCATCCTGTGCAAACTTCGACATTGTATGGCACGAAGGCATGTTTCGCCATCTGATTGAAATACGTAGAAAACGGTTGTCCGTGTGAACAAATCGTTTCGGAAAAAAGAACATGATTACCATGTGTCAAAATAAACGAACCCTACCATTTGATGGTTCCGAGATTCGAATTTTTCATCAGCGCCACAATGCAGCTGCAGACGTTGTGATAAACGCTTTTCGTCACCGTTGTTAGGTGCCGACTCTGGTCTCTTCGAACCATTCCTTCCTAATCACATGAATTTATTCAAAAAAATTATTCACCTACTTAACAATCGCCAGCAGTTTTCGATAATCTTATGGCCACTAGCGCGTATTTTTATATTGGAAATTAATTATTATAGTTATTCATAATCTAATTCAGCTTTTGTAATTCTATATCAGCTTTTGTAACAGTATTCATAGCATAAAAAAACATTCATACACCGGCAGAAATAACAATTACGTTCAACAGTTTTTTGTTTCTGCTAGACATTTTTGTATGTGACCCAAAACGGAAATAACAAAGTAATTTTCGGGGAATAAAATTACGCATTAAATCATAGAAAACAGACGAAATGTATTTAAACAAATAAAAAAAAAAAAGAATAAAATAACTCTTCAAATATTGCTGTTTCGCTTACTAAGCTTACCGTCATGTTATCCCTCTATTAAATAAAAAAATATTAAGGAAAAAATCTTATTCATATTTATCAATATGTATAAATAATCGTGGTTAGACATTTTTTATTATATTCGATTCAACATAAGACTGACTATATAGTTGGTAGCAGAAAACGTTACGTCACACCCAGCGATAAATCAAACAAGTTTGTGCCGTATTTCGGCGCGAACTAACCTCAAACATCTCGACTCCGTGATGTCGAGATATAATTAAGGGACGAAAAAAACAAAAACAACGGCCGAAACCTTGAAAATTTGCTTTTTTAAAATGTTTTCGTTTTTGCTGAACGTGGTTCGCGAAAAATGTCAATAATTCGGAATTTATTGGTGTTGTTAGGGACTTATGGTAGGAAGGTTTTAGGTTTGGTGTCTATTTGCGGGCTGTAACGCGATGTGTTAATCAGTTTATTTATAACATCGAGTGTGCCGTTCTTCCAGCTGTATTCATCGGCGCTATACTTGCCAATAATCTTCGTGTACTCGAGAGTATATTTTTCATCGTTTTAACAATATAATGTGGAATTAATATAATTGTTAAGGGCTTACGGTCACCACGCCTATTCTCGAAACTGACGAATCATGGACGAAATTTGGTTTCGACTGACCAATCAGCTGGAAGTACTTCAGGTATTTGTTTATATTTTTCGTTCGTTTCAATGTTAAACTTTCGAGTCTTTGGGGTCAACCATTGGTGACGCTGTCAAGTGTGCTTTTATGTAACAGTAAAAAAGAATTAATTATACACAAATGCAAAAACATTGACATTGACATTGTAACAAAAACAAAGAATTGTTCATAATGTTTTGCAGGTTGAAGGATCTGTAGCTTTACAGCAAGGACAACAATGGATTTCTACCTTTTTGGAACAACTTTGCCAATTTTTTAAGAACACTTGCAGCGAAGAATATACCAGACAAATTGCAGATTTCGCTTGTCATGTTACTTATTGGGTACAAAGATTATGGGAACAGGCACAATTTCAATTTTACTCTGTACAATTCAACTCCAGAGCTCTGTATCAGCATATGGGCAATCTTTGCTTCAGTAATGGTATTTAAACTTTTTATAAATATTTTATTAAAAGCCAATTTATATATTAGATTTTTATAATATATACTTTATTTTTTTCAATTTTTTTGCAGTCAATTTTTTTGTCTCTAAATAGAGAAAACAACTGAATTGTTTACATTTCAGTAATAATTTAGGTAAAACTTCAGCAAACAGTACTTGCCTCTGATTTTATTCATTTTGATATATATTATTGTACGCATCTTCCTGAGTAATTTGATATAATAGGGGGTCTCAATTAGTTTAGGAAATATAGGATTTTAAAAGCTGTTACTTTAACGCGGTCGACTAGGCTTGTGGTAATTATATTATTTTCACTAATTCTATAAAAGAATTTTTCTAAAAAAAATTGTTTTGAGGACTGTCCTCAAAAAAAATATGTATATGTAATGGTTGTTTTGAGGACTGTCTTCAAAACAACTCTCTTAAAAAAAATCTTTTTCTTAGAGAATTTGTAAAAATAGTATAATGACCAAACCCACTACTACTAGCTGGGGAGTCGAATTTAAAGGAAGAAAACCCCTGGGTTTGAACACCCTAAGTTTGAATAGTATATGAAATTCAAAACCATATACTATTCAAACGTAAGGTATTCAAACCCAGGGGTTTTCTTCCTTTAAATTCGTCTCCCACTACTATTTCCACGTGAAGACCAAACTCACTACTATGTCCACGTGGTCATTATACTATTTACAATATATACTATTCAAATTTTTTGATGTCCTCAAAACAACCGTTACAGAGCTCTATGTATGTGTGTCTGTGTGTGTGTGTGTGTGTGTGTGTGTGTGTGTGTGTGTGTGTGTGTGTGTGTGTGTGTGTGTGTGTGTGTGTGTGTGTGTGTGTGTGTGTGTGTGTGTGTGTGTGTGTGTGTGTGTGTGTGTGTGTGTGTGTGTGTGTGTGTGTGTGTGTGTGTGTGTGTGTGTGTGTGTGTGTATATAATGTATGTACATCGACGATATATATTTGGGTTTTATCAAGCGAGGAAAGCAATATGTATAGATATAGTTGACCGCGCTAAAGTAATAACTTTTAAAATCCTATTTTTCCTAAAGTAATTAAGACCCCCTATTACATATGTATATCAAATTACTCAGGAAGATGCGTACGATAACATATTTTAAAATGAATAAAATCGGAGGTGAGTACTGTTTTCTGAAGTTTTACCATAACTTAGATTTGCAATAAAAAAACTGTTTAACTTATTTTATTAAATAATTTATATTGTATTATATTTCAATATAGGAATACATTGTATGACCCTTTGAATACTAAAATGGCCCTTGGTCAGACAAGGTCTAAACTCTCCCTGTGTTTTTTTTTAGTAACAAATTTAAAGTTCTTCAGATTTACATCTTCAAGATTTTTTTTTATCATTTTATTATTAGATTTTGTACGATCATAGAGTAGTTTCATGTTTTTATATGTGAATATGTAATCCATATTTTTTTTCTCTCTGGGTTTCATAGTTAAATAAATTTCTGTCGTCACAAGTCACTTAATGAAAACTCCAAAATAAAATTTTTCATTGAATGTAACGAAATTGTCTAACATCAAACCTCTACATATTATTAACTTTTTGGTATTTTTCGATTGGTACATTATTCTTGATTTAATCAAATGAAATCATCTCCATGCCATTACTTTTATCATCATGTAATCTGTGGCCAAAGAAATGTAAGTAATTGACTACAAAATATATGAATATTTTAAATATTATAAAATTTATTCTAACATTTATATTCCAATGGAACGATTTGAATCATTTTTAGTTACAAACTCTAATTATAATGGAGCATCAGTTTCCTTTCATTGGTAATTTCTGTATTAAATGATAACAAAATAATTCACCAACAGTTTATTATTAATTAAAACAATGTTTAAAGGATTGCAATATAATATGTATATCGTAATTCATATTACGATTTATGTTGTTATTGGTTAAAATGTAAAATTGTGGAAAAAAACGTACAATTAGATTGCGAAATTTCGATAAATGAAGGATTTCAATTAATATTCCAGTATCACGAAGAGAGATCGCATTTTGTATTGCTGGGTTGAGCATTGGTACACTATTAGGATATAATATTGGACATCACTGGAGACAAAAGCCAGGTCGAGTACAGTACATGAGAGCTGTCATGTGTCATCATTACATAGGCATTGAGGTATCAAAAGTTATTAGATTAATAGCAGTTTGTGTATGAATTTAATGAGCATGTAGCTGAAAATTTTCAATTGAAAATTGAAAAGACACGTATCACTGTCAGGGTGTTTCAATGGTAGACGATGCGGAAGTCCCAACAATCCAGAGACCCAATGAACTATTGATTCAAGTAAAGGCAGCCTCGCTGAACGTCGTAGATGCCAAAATATCCACCGGTTATTCCCAAGTCTACAGAAAACTCTTAAATTCTGGAGTAAGTATCAAAATTAGTTATAAAATTCACTTTAAAAGAGCATTTACACCTAGAAAAAAAGTGTTTAAAAAATAAATAAAAAATCAGAAACTAATGAATTAATTGAAAGATTTTTTGTAGTTAAAAACATATTGAGAAATTTTGACGATCCTTTGTATTAACCCCAGACCCCAACAATCTATTTTTCCCAACGTAAACCCTGCAACGGGGTCGAAAATGACCCCAATTTTCTCTTTAACATAAAATATTCCTCGTATGCAATAATAAGATTTAATTATACACCATTATCTTCGTTTTTTAATAACGAAGAGAATGGTATATGATAAAGTCACATTTGGTGGACATTTAATTATAAAAACTCTATAAAATGAAACAAAGGTAGGAAAAATGCAAAAAAGAAGTTATTTTATAAAAAATATTATCTTTATCAAGAATCAACAAAAAAAATACATTGCGAACTTTTCAACAAAGGATTACAATTTCTACCGCAAAAGTGATTAATCTTTTACCAAATAAAAACTGAAAGTCATAAAAATAAATCGTACGATATAAAATGAATAATTGTGTGTGAAACGACCAAATAAAATATGAAAATGGCGCAAAAAATGCAAAAAATTATGAATGATTCTTAAAAATACGTTTTTTACTACGAAAAACCTTCAGATAATTACTCCAACAGCTTCTCCTTTTTATCCTATAGATTTAACGCTCCTCAACTAAATTTCTCATTTCTGGTTAATATTTTAATTCTCTTTTAATTTTTCCATTTTCATAACCGTTCAGCCACAAAAGGAACTGCCCGTTATACTGGGAAGAGATTGTTCTGGCGTCGTGGCTGAAATTGGTCAAAGTGTGCTTAACTTTGACGTTGGTGATGAAGTCTTCCTGGCAATGCCTTCTTGGGCTTCCGGCACTATGGCTGAATACATAGTCGTTGCGGAAAGCCAAGTTGCCAAACGACCAAAACACATTAATTTCGAAGCTTGCGCGAGTTTAGCTTATAGCGGTTGCCTAGCATGGGATGCTATTGTCAACAGATCTGTCATCGCAGAAGGAAATGCTAAAGGAAAACGGTACGACCAAAAATTAGGTACAAAATGCATTTTCCCGAGCCTCCAAAAATTATCAAAAATTAAAGAAAACTGTAAAACCTACTACGTGGCATATTAGTACGAAAAAAGCAGAGGCATTTTCTAACTGGAAAAAAAATAATTTTGTCAATCTGACGAATTTTAAGCATATTTTAAATATTTCGATTAACCCTTAAGGGCTTATGTACTCCTAGAGGCGCCAAACAAAATTGGAAAACTTCATTAAAGGAAATTAATTCAGATGAGCTGTGGTTGCCGTTTTTGTAAAACGTTTTTCACCGCAAAACTTTATTTGCGGTAACCATGATTCCGACTGTAAACTTTAACTAAAACATAAAATAAATTTTTTTCTTGACATTGACAAACAATAAAAACTAGTCCTTGTCATAGCCAATTTTTTTTTGCATTTTTTTCAACATGGCAGAAACTACATAAAAAAATCGAGATTTTGCCAAAATAAAATGTTCTCTTATTTATTTATAAAAAAAAAATGGTTTTCAAACAAAGATCCGATGACAAAGTCTCGATAATTGTGTGAAAATTCATTGCACCAAGTTTTATGCAAACCGTTCGTTTAGTTTTCGAAATATGATGGTTACCGTTTTCAAAATCACGGGTTGCAGCCCTAAGTAACCGTTTTCAAAATAACCGCAGTAAAAATAACCGTGGTCAAACCCAGGTAGCAATTTTCGAAAAGTTATCCGAAAGTTACCTTAAGGATATCTTATGTCCATCCGAAGGGCATCTGAAAGTTATCAGTCATCCGAAAGTTATCTTTCGGATAGATTGTTAACTTTTGGATGCCTTTCGGACGGTCATTAGATATCCTTAAGATAACTTTTGCATAACTTTTGAAAATTGCTACCTGGGAAATAACCTAAAAAAAATAACCATGGTCAAAATAACCGAAAAAAATTAACCCTGATAAAAATAACCGGCGCATATATACATTTAGGTCAGACGGTACATTATAAGACAATTTTATTCATAGGAGGGTGCTCTCCAGGACTTTGTTACATTCAAAGATACGGTTTTTGTTTTTGATATAATTAAAACCGGAGAGTGTGCTGAAACAAACGAACACAAACACGCCACTAAAAATGAACATTGTAAATAATCGGCACCTCTACAACTTTACCAAAAAATCAGCCTACCAGTGAAATCTCTTCCTGACCGAACTCTACCAAGGAAATTTCAACCAACAGAGAGATTCTACCATTTCTAAACTCTACCAAAATTTTTCTCTACCATAGTCATTCTCTACCAATAAAGAATTACTACCGTAGACATTTCTACCAACCCTTCTCTACCACATCCTACTCTACCGACAAAAACTTTCCCAGGGAAATCTCTACTATAGTAAATCTGTACCGGAAAGAAATCTCTACCAAGTGCAATGTCTACCATTTATGAATTCATAAATGGTAGACATTGCAGACATTGTAAATTTATGAATTCATAAATGGTAGACATTGCACTTGGTAGAGATATCTTTCCGGTAGAGATTTACTATGATAGAGATTTCCCTGAGAGAGTTTTTGTCGGTAGAGTAGGAGATGGTAGAGATGGCTTGATAGAGATGTCTTCGATAGTAATTCTTTATTGGTAAAGAATGACTATGGTAAAGAAAAATTTTGGTATTGTTTAGGAATGGTAAAATCTCTCTGTTGGTTGAAATTTTCTTGGTAGAGTTTGGTCAAGTAGAGATTTGACTGGTAGGCTTATTTTTTGATAAAGTTGTAGGAGTGCCTAAATAATCCATTCACATTTTTGATGTGTGTAATTCAAATTATATTAACAACATTTCAAATAGTTCACTCATTACAATTATATTCTCTTTCGGTAGTACAAACAGTAAATCTTCAATATTTGCCTTCGTTGCCTAAAGAATAAATAAGGTCATAATGATTGTATAACTTATCTTATTATCTTATTAGTATTATAAATACGTTGCGATTTTCTTTTTTGGCTCAACAGAAACTTGAGACCCATTATAATAATTGGACAGGCGCAACAGGATTACTGGAATATGTTACACTCGATGGAAAATATATTCACACTGACATATATCACTGACACACTGATCAGATACAGATAATTTACATCGATCTTAATCACACAATAGAGACAACTTTCGTGAGATCTATACAATTATCAATAAAGATATATATACATATCTTTCTCATATTTCATATAAATATTTTAGGTTATTTTAAACAGCAGTTATTTTTGTCACGGTTATTTTTTTCGTGGTTATTTTAAGCACCGGTTGTTTTTTCAAGACGTTTTTACACCGGTTATTTTTAAGGAAGTTCACGCGAATCTAATGATCATCAAAAATTTCAACTTTGAGGGTTGAAATTTGGAAATATAAAAAAATATACCATACATCTATCACCGGAATTATTTTTGGATCCACCGTCTAGTTGTCAAGAAAACAATTTATGAAAATCACATAAGAGCCTATGTATAAGGATTCAAAAAATGTGATTTTCATAAATTGTTTTCTTGACAATTAGACGGAGGATCCAAAAATAATTCCAGTCATAGATGTATGGTATATTTTTCTATAATATTTCCAAATTTTAACCCTCAACGTTGAAATTTTCGATTATCATTAGATTCGCGTGAACTTCCTTAACTTGCACCTTGCAAGATCAATTTCCGGCAATTTTTTGTGAATTGTATATAAAGGGCGACACTGTGGAATAAAAAAATGTTTGAAAAATTAATTTTTACGGCCCCCCTGTCTATGTAAGACCTTAAAGTGTGCACTTCCTTGTAATAAAAAAAAAGCATACGTGGGGTACAGACTATCCCAGTGTTTTCAAACTATTAGCAAGTTGACTGTAATGAATTAGCGCTTTTAAAAATTCGTGTACCATTTTCCTGTATTTTTCATTTTGACTCAAACCTTGATTAAATTTCAAGGACAATTTCAAGGTCTTTTAAAATGAATGTATTGATAAATTACGTAAAAAGCTAAAAATTGAAATATTTACCTCTCTTCTTTTTATGAATCATGTGAACGTTCAAGATGTTTAACCAAATAAGTAATATTATTTATGATAATAAATATCTATTGTTAACGGTTACTATTACTATTTTTAATGTATTGTTTTTAGAGTAATTATTAAAAAGTACCATGATTTTTATGAATGTAAATTTCATTACAAATTCTTAATGGTTAATTTCTGTGTTATAGGATTTTGGTCTACGGCGGTTGTTCTCCGGTTGGCTGTATCTTAATTCAGTTGGCTAAATTATGGGGAGCTCATGTCACGACTGTTTGTAAATTCGAACTTTCCAGAATAGTCAAAGCACTGGGTGCTGATGATATAATATCATTGGACGAATCGAATATCGAGAAAGAGCTTGCTCTTTACGACAAGTATGTTACTTTTATAATTTTTCAAGAATTACGTGATATGGAAGGTAAAAACATTGCTCACACTGTAATAATAAGGCTGTATTTAGTAATCATTTTAGATCTCATTCATATTAAATAAAACCACCAATATTATGCTTTCTAAAAAAGCAATTGTAGTATTAACTCGTCAGTGGTCGCGCTACTTACACTTTCAACGTTGGTCGCACGATGAGATATTTTCTCACATATATAGTTTCAAGTGCTTAATTTGATAAATAGGAACTTGAAAGTAATTTTGCCATAGTAATTGTGACTTTTAAATATTTTTATTTTTTAAAACCGTATGTACAACATTAATTGATGCTACAAAAAAATAAATAATGAATAAAAAAAAGTAAACAAATAAAAATTGAAAAAATTTTAACTCTTTTATCATACAGAAGAATACATTTGAAGAGGATGGAAACATTTTTAAATGCTTATGCCATTTGAAATTTTTGAGTAATTATCGTTTTAGTAGAGGTGTGAGAAAAAGTCTCACAGCATGACCAACGATGGGTTAATGTCATTTTGCAACTTTAATTATTCTTGTAAATCAATTTTGTTAATAGAATTCATTCATATGTGGTAAACAAAGTAAATTCTCTACAGAATCTCTTTATATAAGTTTCTGTTGTATACTGAAATAAAAAATTCCAAGACTTAGTAAAAAAAAACATCTATTTTGGATGACTTTCATTTCATAATATTGACTTTTGAGGCAATTATATATTTGATAAATATTATTTTATAAATATAATTCTTCTTTGAGCAATTATTACTTCAGTAGCTTAAAACACTGTTCACGAAACTTACAACGATATTTCAGAGTAACAATGTTAACTTCCACCTCATATAATTGTAGAATTCGCGATGATTTTCCAAATGAACTTATAATCTTAATCTTTTTTTTCTTTTCCAGATATCATGCTATTTTTTACACTGGCGGTTATTTGAGCAGCGACTTAATACTCAAGAGACATTTATTGCCATATGGCTCCTTTGTATCGACCATGCCCGAATATCTGACTTCCGATTCACTGGGTTTTGTCCTCGGTAGCATTTTTTCGGGTTGCGTTCGTATCAGACTTTTATTTCAAGTACGTATTTTATTATTGGTTAAAAACTAGTTCTCAGTTTTAAATACCTACACCACAGCATTTTAACGTATCGAAGACATTTTTTTAAATCTACTTTTCTACAAAGTTTATTCTTTCATTATTTATCAAATTTTATTATGTATTTATTCATTTTTTGCGTGTATTTTACTTTTTATTTTACGAATATCCATGTTGGACTTCAACAAAGCGAATAACTTTAAACTGAAAATAGATACAGATTGCTCGCTTAAATATTTTTACCCGTAAATGAAGCGTTTACATAAAAATACCACGTTGTTGCCTGAAATTAAAGGACCACGAAGTTTTTTCCAAAATTCAGTTTTTTTTTTTGAGTGACCAAATCCGAGTCAAGAATGGTCGTGAATTTTTTCTTGCAACCTCATTTGAAAAAATTTAGCTTTTCGAAATAGCAGTCTTTTTTTACGATGAATAGAAAAAAAGGAAATTTCCGTTGTTTCACGAAAGATGATGCTAACAATTTTCTGACATAGCTTGAAAAATTGTTTTGGAAAAACAGAAATACTTCTGACCGCAAAGATTGTAATGACCTTCGCTGAGAAAAAATATTATTGGATGAACAGAATGTCTCGCTATAGGTTTCCAAAAAAAAATATGATTAGAATATTTAGATCATACTGCATATTTATATTGACTGACAACACTACGGTGGAATCGACGAAATATCTTTGAACAATGACATCAATGCTATAGAGTAAACTTTTTTTTTCTGCAAAAACAGCGAATCCCAAAAAATGCGACATAATAATTGAACGAAAATGAAACAGATACTATGTATCTATTTCATTTTCTACCATGTATATGTTTCATGTTGTAAAAATAGAGAAGGAGTCATTCAATTTTTTTGGTCAATGTAAATTGGCATTCGGAAAAGTAGTTTACATGCGAAAATTGAAAATCGAAAAGTAATAATGAACTATTAAGTGTCATCAGTCGCATTATGAAATTTTTTCTCACACGTCCATTAAAGCGATATTTACTCGAAAACTTCAAATTGCATGAGCGTTTTTAATTTTTTCTATCAACTTGAAATTGATTCTTCTGTGTGATGAAAGTTAAAAAATGAAAAAAAAATATTAAAAATTTTATTTTAGATTTTTTACTATCAATCATCTTTATGCTTTGGGTTTTCAAGAAATTAATATGTTTAAAAGTTACCAATTACCGTGGGAAAATAATTTTTAATGTCTTATTTATTAAGCCAAATACTTGAAACTATACATGTAAGAAAATCTCTTATTGTGTCACCAACGGTTAAGGTGTAAGTAGCGCACTCGCTGATGGGTCAAGTCATTGAATAAAAAAGGGGGATGTATCTAAAACACAGCTAAATTCGATTATAATTCTAATATTTGTTAATTTTATCTACGTTATACGTTTTTTTCATTACCTATATTTTCCGCACGTCTATTTAACATTCCATTATTACTTTTCGATTTTTAATTTTCTCATGCAAAATACTTGTCTAGCCGTCAATTAATATTGAACAGAAAACCTAATGATTTATTGATTGAATGACTTTTATCTTTTTTTCTTTTTCATACGCGATGACCTCCTTCTCTGTGACACTGCAGTCGAACGAGATTTACATTGTAATTTGATGCCGTGATAATATTTACTTGGAATTAAATCAATTCAAAATTGAAAAAATTTAAAAATAGACAAAAGTCGATATTGCTACCTCTAAGTATTGGGCGATTGAGCTCAGTTTTTTAAAGAAATTTTGTTTCGTTAATGTCTAACAATAGCACGTGAATCCACAAGAAAAAAAAATTGAAATTTTTTTTTGCATCAGTCTAATGTAAATACTACATATTTTTTTGAGCATCAAATGAATGTAAATTTAACGATTAATGAAAAATCTGTTGAACCCTTCTCGTTGATTCTCATTTTCGACATAATTATCAAATGTTATTTATCATTCCGAGTTTAACGTTTCTGAATGTTTTTTGTCTGACGTTGCAGTACATGTTTGGTCGCAACAGTTATCAGTGGATCGAAGGTTCAAGAATAAACAGCAGTTATCTCGAAATTTTGCGCGAGCTCGTTGACGCTGATCAATTGCAAAGTTTCGTCGGAGCTGCTTTTCGACCGAATCACATCGAGCAAGCACTTCATCACGTGCTCAGTACCGATGTAATAGGTGGTACAATAATCAAGTTTCAATGACGAAGCTTTATCTTTTGTACATTCGCGTACGGAGTCGCACAACGGCTTTTAACGTGACGTAAAAAAAAAAAGAAACCATTGGTGCCGAAATGAAGACTGACACTGTCATGATTTTCTATAACTACGATTTTACTCTTTTTCTCCGAAATGTACAAAAAAAAAGAGGATTTCCCCGACTAGTGGTCATAAATTTGAACTTAAATTTAGATCCGAAATCCAAATCGAAATGTCTAGCAATGTTTTTGAAACAAGCTCCCTTCTGGTGAGTTATTAATTATTAAAGTCCATTACCGAAATGGTTTGTAGGAAAATTTCCTACAAAAATCCATTAACGAAAATTTTCTATGTTCAGCCGTTCAGTAGTAGAAAAAATACTGTGAAAACATTTCATTTCTTGCACGACCCTTGGAAACCAGGTATTTTTTTGATCCGCTCTCGGGACTAAACTATTAAGATAGAAAAATGCGGTTTGAAGCTTTTTTTTTTCTAGGAAATTGTATACTCTACAAAATTGGTTTTATGGTCTTTAGTTCTATCTTCAACCGTTTTAACTTGAATTTCGGTTATAAATTGGAGTTTATGACATTTATGATCATTGATCGTGTATATATGAATATCGGGGACATTTCAAACATAAATTGCCTGTCTAATTTCCCAGAAGAGAAATGACCGATTTTCCATGAACAATTAGGGGATGTACGTTTAAAAAAAAATCGTGCACTTCGAGCTCGGCACAAATTGAAGAATTTCGTCAAGTCAGTAAGATGAAAAATGTATACAAGATGAAAAAAAATATATACATTTAAAATACGGCCAAACTTTTTCGGCCACGACGTTCAACGCGCTTAGTATGTAAAATATGTAAAATATAATTCAAAGAAAGGCCGTAATGTTTCTCGTGATGACCGATCGGGCAAAGTGCCCTTAGTTGTATTATAACGTAGTCGACGGGTCTCCGAAAATAATGGGCATTGTTAAGTTTGTTAAAAAAAAACACAAATCATGAAACAAAAAAATTGTTTACAATCTATATTTTATCGAATAAATACATGGCGAAAATGATCGATTTGTAAGAGACGAGTATAAAACCTTATGAAACATAGGACGTTTGATTGAAGCAGGCGTGGTACTTTGTGACGACAGAAAAAATCGAGATCGGGAACAATTGGAACTTCTCAATAATTATTTCCTTGGTCTTCCGCGCGATTTTCCAGTCGCTTTTCCTCTCTTGGCTTGTCCCTTCTTTGGTTCGTCCGCCTAATACGTTGAATACATTATTTTAATTAAAATGCCAAATACGTTGCGTGTTAACTTAACCATTCGACTGCACACTTCCATCCGTTGTTCTCGACCTCACTCGTTTTGTTTTAATGTCCATGAATTTATTATTATTAGTAAATTATTAGTAAATTATATTAGTAAAAATAATAAATTCGATTGTCCGAAAATCAATAAAATGTGCGTTTGAACCGAAAAAATTCTTGAAACTGACCCCGTGTGCAGTCGAAGGGTTAAAAAAAATTGTAAAAAGGCTCACTTTGCGTTTCGTTGGTGTTGTAGTGGATAGAACTTTGAAGAACGTGTCGAGACGACCTTGCGTCGATGTATTGCGTGCCTTCATTAATTTTTTTGCTCCATTCCTTATCCTTTCTTCAGCAAATTGTTTATCACCGCATAAATATTTTACCAAACCTTCCTCATCTGGCTCGTTCCATTTTAACTGTAAAATAAATTTGAAAAAAAGATTGAATATAAACAGAGATCGAATTTCAAGGATTCTGTTCAAAATTGAAAAAGATTAGACGAGATTTCATTTCTTTTTTGTAATTGTAGACTCGTACCTCGATTTCTTCAGGATCCATTATTTCGGGGTTAGTGAATAGTAGTCTGGCTTGCTTATAATTCCAGTCTTCGGGTATAGGATATTTTTTTGTGTCCAAATTTTCTATTATTTTTTCCAGTGATCTATGAGTCTTGATCAATTCTATTGCTCTCTTGGGCCCGATACCTTTTATTGAGTTCGTGTAATCACATCCGAGCATGATGCAGAAATCTATAAACTACAACAGAATATGGAACAGAGCCAAAAGCTAATTAGGTTTTTATTAATTAATACGCTGCATCGTGCACTTTTTCACTACCGCCGCTGCCAATCTTTAGCCATTTTCATAAAATTTAAACGCGAAAACGCGGAGACTTATCAAAAATCTAATACGATTTTATTAATGTGATGTTATTTTTAACTTTTGATTGTTGTAATTATTCTTTCGCAATTACAGAAATTTTGGTGTTCACACTTGCGTCGTTTCTGACTGACGAATCGGAGGGCGTAATGGCTCTGGTAAACATTATGGTTTAAGGCGTCTTCTCACTTTGGAAATTTAAAAAAATCGATTTTTTTTTTTTTTTAAATTTTGAAAGTACATATCTTCAAAAATGTCATCTCGAAATTTCATAAAGATCGGACGAGTCTAACTACATTTTTTGGCGACCGTTAGGTGACTACCTGAGAGTACCCGGCGATCCCTTTCACGCCGCTCGGACGGTCCCTGTATATCTGACTCTATACAATTGAATAGCCGTGTTCTTTTGTTAATGTAGTACCCCTTGCTTAGGTATATTCTGTTTTCGGGTCTATACTCATGTAATAAGACCTTAACACGTGCATTTTTCAAAAGAAAATCACTCGGCAACGATGCTAAACTGTTATTTCATCAGTCTAATTTGAAACTTCGTAACGGCAACATCTCTGCGCTCAGGATTGTTATAATGGATAAAAAGACTTCGCAACAAAGTGCCACGTGGCGACGTCCAAGTTCGAAATCTAAAAAAAGAAAATTTCGTGGAGTGCTTCCACACCAGTCTGAAGCAGATACGAGTCATGCTAGTGCGAGTGCAGCAAAATTAAAAAAATCGGACGATACAAGTTTCGATGTACACATCGATCCAACGGCTGGATATAGTATTATTCAGTTTTTTCTTGTTTTTTCTACATTACAACAATATGTGAAGTGTAAAGTTTGTAACAAAGATGTTTCTTTTACAAAGTACGGTCAGCGAGGACTCGGTTTCAAAATTTGTGTGACTTGTGATTGCGGAGAAAAATATATTAACTCATGCCCATTAATCTCAACTGGGTACGAAATCAATCGTCGTTTAGTGTACGTTATGCGTTTGATTGGTGTTGGATTGAGTGGTATCAATACGTTTTGTGGGCTCATGGAACTGGGACATGGAATCAATTCCACCGTTTATTATCAAATACTCAATTCGATCGCCATCGCAGTGCAAAGTGTGTTCGATATAGTGACGAGCAAGTCTGTCAAAGAAGAAAAACTGTTGAACGCTCAACACGGAGAACCCGAAGCAGTGAAAAACAATCAGATAGAAACTTTTAAACATCCTCCTGCTCTAGCTGATGATGTTCAAGAGGTTTTGAAACCGATCTATGAAGAACTGACGAAGGACGAGTTACTGGAACGATGCCTCGGAGGAAATACCCAAAATAACAACGAGTGTTTCAACAGCTGTGTCTGGGCAATGGCGCCGAAACACGTTTTTACGGGAAGAAAAACCGTGGAAATTGCTTGCCAAACAGCGGCATGCATTTATAACGAAGGGCTACAACCTGTTTTAAAAATTTTGGAGGTGATGGGTGTCAAACTAGGCCCTATCGCCGTTCAATACGCCGAGAAACGCGACAGTGATCGCGTACGCGTAGGGAACCGCCGCAGCTCTAACGCTTCAAAAGAGACTAGGTCGAGACGAAGGGAAGCTACTTTGGACGAACACACCTTCTACGAAGAATCGGAAGGTCCATTGTATGGAGCAGGCATCGCTGATTAACCCGAGGTAAGGTTTTTTCATGATTTTTCTGCAACCAAAACTTTAAACGCAGTTATCTCAAAACAAGGTTTTTCGGTGCTTTGTTGATGAAATTTCGGAAACTATCCGGCCGATTGTCATGAAATTTGAATGACATATGCTTCATAGTTATGGCTATAGCGCATATCATCAGATTTTTTAAATTTTGATTTTAAGAATTTTTTTTTTACAAAAAACTGCAAAAAAATCGTGGTTTTTTTTTACTTTTTCGAAAAACGTGCGCCATTTTGTTATTTTCGCGAATATCAAAAATCTGATGATATGCGCTATAGCCACTGACATACTGAATCTAAAACAGTTTTATTTTTTTGTTTCAGACGACCCGTCTCGGAGATACCATCAACAAGCCACGACCATAACATTTTTACACGGGTTTTTCAATGCTACTGATGTATTATAATAATTGTTTAAAAAAATAAAATAAAAATTTTTTCATGTACTTGAAAGATGTGTTTATTACATAGGATCCGTTTTATCCCATAATTTTAAGCAAAAATCCTCGAAAAAAAATCGCAAAAACAGCCTATTTTTGAGGCGCTTAAAGTGAGAAGATGCCTTAATTATGCTACAAAAATGTTGGAAATTAGAATAATCGTTTAATTTCTTTGCAATGCATACCTCGTCCTTATTGAGTTCCATATCTTGAAGAACTTTGTCGTAATGGAATTCCTGAACGGGCATTTTTCTTGCCTCGCTAAAAGTAAGATGTCTCAACAAAACATTACTTCCGAAGGTCAAAGCGTCCATATCCTCCGTGGCTACTGCAAAAACTTTACCCGCTTTGACAAGAGATGCGCATTGAGCTTCTGCTTCGCAGGGTGCCTGAAAAAATCGAGTGAAAAAACATATTTTATTTTTTCAAATTATTTTTTTCAACATGTTTTCTCTTTTATGAAAATGAGCTTTTCTTTATTTACATTTACGAATGGAATTCCCATGAGAGTCAAAAGTTGTTTGGCCTCTTCCGCGTGAGTGCTGGTCACTTTCACCAACCTTCTGTTGAATTTTTCAATATCTTCGACATTGCCTGCAATTGAACACCAGCAATCGTAAAATCGTGTGGTAATAATATAAATCACAATCTCCAGTCGAATCTAAGGCTATATTCTACTCAGATTTCTTTATATTATTTATGCTGTGTTTTGCCAGGAAAACGATAAATAAAAAAGAACTTAAATACAATTCAAGATTAGTATTTATCAATCAAACAATTAAACATATCGAGTTGGAAATTTGATCTAAATTGCTAAAATAGCCCACTGCAAAAACACCCTCTGGAAAAATATTCTTCGATAGCATACTTGATCGCAAACCTTCTATTTTAATCGAAAATCGATTTTTTATTTCAATGTACTCAAGAAAACTATGCTTTTTCAACGGCTTATGAAAATTTCATTAAAATAAAAAATATAAAAACAGAAAAGGGTCGGTTTTCGTGAACTTTCGTTTCAGACAAGGTTCGAATGAATTATTATTTCGAGATTACTCTGACTTATATAACAGTTTGGAAAAAGGATTAAAATAAACATAATTAAGACATATTCGTTAACTTAGAATAGTCACGACTGTACTTTTGATACTCTGCATTACAATTTCAAAAGTATCTTTTCAGAAATATCTTCATTCAAACTAGTAAAAAAAAAAAATAATAGAAATTTTTTTTTTATAATCTATATTAATATTAATTTTGAAAAAATTTTTCCATGAATAATGTACTATCTCATCTAGTCATGGTAGCGACTCAAGACAAATATATTTTTAAAGAGAGTTTGCTCCAAGACTCTTTACTCAAAGGACCGCGTTTCCAACTGTTTTCGAAAACTTTCAAAAATTGTTTCGGTAATATTTAATTAATTACAGCATTATGGAGGATGTTGCGGGTTCACGTATTTTTTATATGTTATTACCAGCTTCCTCAGCAACCTGCAGAGCTTTTTGAGCTTCGTCCCTTCTCTCGGCTCGTTTAGCTAACTCTCCGCCTTTCAGATTCGGTGGTTTACCATCAAAAACATAAACTGGCTTTATTCCATTCTCCACCAGTCTTATGGTTCTATAGAAAGTACCCATGAGATGACTGCAAATATTTATAAAAGATTACAGAAATTAATTCAATTCACGAACTTTATCAGTACAACGATTAAGATTTATTATTTATGGTAATTATGCAGTTTGACCACTTTTCCGAAAATCGATGGAATATTTTTTTTTTCTGCATGCATTGCTTCTATTGGTCACTACTAATAATATTCTGACGGGGGAGGCTGACATTTCCCATAAAAACCATAAGTTATGGGGTTTTGAAGTTACCAGAAATACGTGATAAAATACGGCATTTCCGAATATTTCAATGCTTACACACACACACGCACGCACGCACGCACGCGCACGCACGCACGCACGCACACACGCACACACACACACACGCACACACGCGCGCGCGCGCGCGCGCACACACACAATTCTACGAATTCATTATCAGTAGAGGCGAAATTCTTTAGTCTTCAAAATTATTTGCGAGGGTGGTGAGACACAGCACACGCCGTACTATTTCACGCACCCTACTATTTCACGCACACATCCCAAGATTTTCAACACACCCTACTAATTCACGCACCCTACTATTTCACGCACACATCTCAAGATGTTCAGCACACACCCTACTATTTCACGCACCCAATTATTTCACGCACACATCCCAAGATGTTCAGCACACACCCTACTATTTCACGCACCCTATGATTTCACGCATACATCCCAAGATGTTTAGCACACACCCTACTATTTCACGCACCCTATTATTTCACGCACACATCCCAAGATGTTCAGCACGCACCCTACTATTTCACGCACACATCCCAAGATGTTCAGCACACACCCTACTATTTCACGCACCCTACTATTTCACGCACACATCCCAAGATGTTCAGCACACACCCTACTATTTCACGCATCCTATTATTTCACGCACACATCCCAAGATGTTCAGCACACACCCTACTATTTCACGCACACATCCCAAGATGTTCAGCACACACCCTACTATTTCACGCACCCTACTATTCCATCTTATCTCACCACCCTCGCAAATAATTTTGAAGACTGAAGAATTTCGCCTCTACTGATAATGAATTCGTAGAATTGTGTGTGTGTGTGTGTGTGTGTGTGTGTGTGTGTGTGTGTGTGTGTGTGTGTGTGTGTGTGTGTGTGTGTGTGTGTGTGTGTGTGTGTGAGTGTATGTGTGTGTGTGTCCACTTGTCCTGATGTGAGCTTCTAAATATTCGAATATACCCTATTTCATCACATTTTTCCAATAACTTCAAAATCCCATAACTTATGGTTTTTATGGGAAATGTCAGCCTCCCCCGACGAAATTTCATTAATGGTGACTAATCGAAGCAGTTCATGCTAAAAAAAAAATGCTTGCATCGATTTTCGGAAAAGTGGTCAAACTGCATAATTACCTTATTTATTTATTTACACATTGAAGTATCACTTTTGATGAATCTGCCAAAAAATACATTTTTTATCATTTCTTTTTGAAAATTATACAGGGTCTTAAGAAACCTTGTGAGTCTTGAAGGACCAGCTCATAACCGACCAGAATAACTAAATTTGACCTTGATAAAAGTGTTGAAAGTGTCAAAAAGTATCATACAAATTTAAATTTGTAAAAATATCTAACTTAGACAAATATTTCACAAACTGCTCCTACAAACGAGGGTATTCTGTAAATGATGTTGAAGTTTCCATCGTTGGAATACAACGAAATCCCTCCTTTTTATAGAGCGCAAAGTTTATTCGGAGTTCTACGATAATTCGTTAATATTTATTCGAAATTTAAAAACTACATCTGCGAAAAAAAATAGAACCATTTGAAAAATTGTATAAATAATGAATGGAAAAAATATTTTTCGTTGCGTTCCAACGATGCAAACTTCAATATCATTTCTGTAATTCGGTTTTGTTTTTAAATATTACTAAAGGATCCTACTATCAAAAGTAAACAAAGATATTTTCATTGTTGCAACAGTATTAATAAATAATTTTTTTGCCTTTCCTAACTCTTATGAATTTCCGGTGCTTCGTTTGACCGATTATGCCATTGAAAAAAATGAAATAGTTTTAGCAGGCAAAATATATTGAAATGTTTTTTATTTCAACATCAAAATAATATCGTTATTTCATTATGAAATGAGCACTTTTTGAAATTTTCCTGTTTATTATTATTTTCACAGAAATTTTTTCTCTTTTGAGGTTTTTGAAACGGAAATAGCAATTTGTTCTTTATTTACTATTGTTTCATATTTAGCTGTTTCCGATATTGGAAATCTTCAATTTAGTTTTAGCGATCGATCAAACTGAGCAAAGAAAGTTTGAAAGAGCTAAAAGTAGTAAATGAAGATTTGTGTTTTGTTAAAATCACAGCAATAATGAAAATTTCTTTGGTTACTATTGACAGCAGGATGCCTCAGTAATATTTGAAAAAAAAATAAAATAAAAATAAAAAGCAGAACCATGGAATATCAACATTTGTAGCTCTGTTGCATTAAAAGCTGCCCTAACTTAGAAATGTTCATAAATCTGAAAAAGGTGCTAATGACTCTAAATGTGTTATACTTTTGCCAAGATCCAATTCAGATATTCTGATCCAACATGAACTAGCCTCTCAGTATTCATAGAGTTATTCGTTAGTTTCTGAGACACCCTGTTTATCATCGAAAAGTAGATTGTCCATTCAAGAAAGTGTATTTAAAATTAGATTGTGCATTGACGAAAATGACGAAAATATAATGATTCTGCCAACAGTCTCAAAAAAATGTCTTTTGGGTCATGATTGTTTTTAGAGTTCCGTATCCAAAGGGTAAAACAGGACCCTATTACTAAGACTCCGCTGTCCGTCTGTCTGTCTGTCTGTTCGTCTGTCACCAGGCTGTATCTCATGAACTGTGATAGTTAGATAGTTGAAATTTTCACAGATGATGTATTTCTGTTGCCGCTATAACAACAAATACTAAAAAACAGAATAAAATAAATATTTAAGGGGGCTCCCATACAACAGACATGATTTTTTGCCGTTTTTATAGATAATAGTACGGAACCCTTCGTGCGCGAGTCCGACTCGCACTTGTCCACTTTTTTAGATTTATATCAGTCGATATTAAGAAATGAACAAGTTTATTTATATAAATAAAAAACTCAGACAAATTTAAAAAAAAATACAAGTACAAAATCAAAATATAAATAATAATTTACCTAGTTGTTTCACCATCTGCGGATGTGAGTTGAGCCCCTTCGGAGCGCACGGCAATGAGAAATTGGTAAAGACACATAGAAGCATCTATAGCTATCTTTCGTCCTGTGAAAAAGTAAGAAATTCACAGAAATTTGATTCTCAATCCTCAGAAAAAAAATTGAAATTAATCGAACGTTAAAAGCCGGTGAACTTACCGAAATAATGTTTGAGCTCTTTTTCTCTGATTGCACCTGGAGCCAGATCGGCAATGATTTTCGATAAACCAAGAATACCCATTTTTCGAAGCTCGTAGCTTATCAGTTAGGTTGAAAATTAATTGGAAAAGCTCGGAAAATTTTTACAACCGCGCAAGATACGAATAAATTATTTATCTTAGCTCTTGCTGAACTTGTACACCGCATGAACCATCACAAATCACAAGCACGCTTTCTCGACGATAGAACGCAATACTTTCCCGCCACTTTTTCGCTCGCCGAGCATAACATCCATGAAATATAAAAGTAGTAGTAGTAGTTTCGTTGTGGTTGGCTTCGGGGACAGCTCCTTACAACTTACACCTTGGGTACCTCCGCGAAGTTAGCCCCCCCACTTTATTTTTTTAAACTTTCAATAATGCAAATCGTTTGAGAATCATTTGATAGAGTTTGATAGAGAAGAAAAATTATTTGAGAGTTAATATTGTTCACGTAAAAACGGTTTTATTTTTTGGTGTGAACTTGGCCCCAATTTTTTTTATCTACTGAAATAATGGACTTAGACGTTTCATTTTTTTTTTAATCGTTTGAGAGAGTTTGAGAGTCAAAGAAAATCGTTTGAGAGTTGATATTTTAATTGATATTAAATAATTATTCAGTGCGCGATTTATCCTAGGATCCGAGCACTTCCGATGTGCGCAGTGCATGTGCGCAGTGTATGTGCGCAGTGCATCTGAAATCAGCTGCAGCGGTGCTGGACCTGTCGTTGACAAACGATCAATTAATAAACAAACAAAGTGTCAGCAAATGCTTCGGAATGCAGTTTTAATTAATGATTTGCGCGTCGACTGTAATTTGTGCCGTTATATTGTTTTTATTAACGAGAAAATATTAGCTAGAAAATTCGCAACGGGGAAAAGCGACATTCGAGAGTGTAGTATCTACTGGTCGGTGAATTGTTTGTTTATATTTTTTGAGCTAAAGCTCGATGCTTTGAATTAAACGATTAATTGAATATTCTTGAAATTATTCTTTTAATCAAACGTTCTTTAGATCGTGGCTTTCAAAGAGAAAGAATCTTCACCATGCGAGATCGAGTGCTCGTTCTATCTTGCCGTGGTTAAGCACAGCTCAATCGAGGACGATCCACACGACGAAACAATTGAGACAGAAATACTAAAGATGTATCTAAAAGTTCAGAGCCTTATCGAGTTTGATACGTTCGTCATAACCCACGGTCCATTCACGAGTATGTCGACAACGGTATAAGTAGTGAATTAATGTTAAAATAATTCTTTTAAAAGAATTATTTTAACATTAATATATATAATAAATAAATAAATAATTAAATAATAAAAATAATTCTTTTAAAAGAATTATTTTAACATTAATTCACTACTTATACCGTTGTCGACACTCGTGAATGGACCGTGGGTTATAACGAACGTATCAAACTCGATAAGGCTCTGAACTTTTAGATACATCTTTGGTATTTCTGTCTCAATTGTTTCATCGTGTGGATCGTCCTCGATTGAGCTGTGCTTAACCACGGCAAGATAGAACGAGCACTTGATCTCGCACGGTGAAGATTCTTTCTCTTTGAAAGCCACGATCTAAAGAATGTTTGATTGAAAGAATTATTTCAAGAATATTCAATTAATCGTTTAATTCAAAGCATCGAGCTTTGGCTCAAAAAATATAAACAAACAATTCACCGACCAGTAGATACTACACTCTCGAACGTCGCTTTTCCCCGTTGCGAATTTTCTAGCTAATATTTTCTCGTTAATAAAAACAATATAACGGCACAAATTACAGTCCACGCGCAAATCATTAATTAAAACTGCATTTCGAAGCATTCGCTGACACTTTGTTTGTTTATTAATTGATCGTTTGTCAACGACAGGTCCAGCACCGCTGCAGCTGATTTCAGATGCACTGCGCACATGTACTGCGCACACCGGAAGTGCTCGGATCCTAGGGTAAATCGCGCACTGAATAATTATTTAATATCGATTGAAAAATTAACTCTCAAACGATTTTCTTTGACTCTCAAACTCTCTCAAACGATTCTCAAACGATTAAAAAAAATGAAACGTCTAAGTCCATTATTTCAGGAGATAAAAAAAATTGGGGCCAAGTTCACACCAAAAAATAAAATCGTTTTTACGTGAACAATACTAACTCTCAAATAATTGTTCTTCTCTATCAAACTCTATCAAACGATTCTCAAACGATTTTCATTAATGAAAGTTCAAAAAAATAAAGTGGGGAGGCTAACGTCACGGAGGTAGTGATCCCTCCGATCTGGGGGAGTTTCCAGACCCGTATGTAAGACCGGTGGGCCCGACTCTAGCGAGATGCTGCTGCTCAAGAAATAGCACCTTTATGATTACTTTTGGAATATTCTATTTACCTTTATCCATGGACATGTGTATGTTTACATTTGTAACTTGGAATTGTTTATTAAAGCCGCCGGCCATGTGGCAATTTGAGCAAAGAAACGACGCTACAGTAAACAAACTGCAATCAGTGCGATCATTAGGTTCGTTCGTGCGTACCGCTAGTTGCACTTTTCCTAATAATATTGCTATATATATTTCGATCACGATTGTCTGCGATGTATAAATCATTGCTCAATGTATAAATCAAATTAATTTGTTATTCATTGCTGATGAATATCATGATATGTAAAATAACAGAAACGGAAAAGTCGTAGAATTTTTCGTTAGATCTTTCGGTCGACCAATCACGACGCTTTGTATCGCATACACTCAACATTTATGGTTTTTCAATCAATGCAATTGATAAATTAATTACCAAACATTCTAATTATACTACCAAGCACTACCAGACGATTTTGATTGATTATTAGATTGAGATAAATTGAGACTCATTGGAATAAAATTGGTTAAGAGCGGGTTGTTCCAACTTCTATTAGGTAGCTTATGGTGGTAGTTAAACTGCCAGATAGGCTTACCTAGAAGTTGGAACAAACCGCCCTAAGAAAACAGAGTATCTGAGCGGCCTCCATCAGGTGACTGCATGTTAAACATTTTTTTTTTTTTTTTAAATAAACTATTGATTACTAAAGGTTGTAATTTGTCTATTTGTGGCCATCAAGCGAATCTGCATCGATTAAGCCTGTCATCTAAATCATTTTATGCAAAATAAACATTGGCCGGCTAACTTTATGCTAAAACTTTTAATTATTTATTTATTAAAAATTACTAATTATCAAGCATTTCAATTACGCTGCCAGCGACCACCATGCGACCATGCGACCTGGATATAAATTATAAAAAAGTTGAAAATTCAAAGTTGCACGGCTAACTTTATGGCAGTCCGCTACACGCAAATGAAAAAAAAGGCTTCGCGCCCATTTGGAGTCGCACCCCCGAAACGATCAGTAAGATGGTGTTGCAAGCCATTGGCTAAAGAGAGACAGCGGCGCGCGCGCGACCAACCTTTGATAATCGATTCTTAGAGGACGCCACCATTCGGTCGACGCCGGTCGCGTTTTGTCGTCAGACAATATACGTCGTTTTATGGAAAAATTATAAACATACTATAAACATAATTCAACAAAAGTGATAGTATACGTTTTACACGATTTTAATTAACTTCCTGTGATCTCTATAAACGCCTCACAGTTCTATAAGGATAATACAAAAATACATAACGAAACCCGTGCGTCGTTCATCCGACAGGTGGACGACATTTTCCTCGAAAACGCTTTCTTTCTCTTTCGCTACTCCCTTCAAAGATGTCTCACCGATGCACAGACAACTTCAGCCCCTTCAGTTTAGTCAGTTCGTCGTCGTCGCGTCCTTTAATGCGGTTATAACCGTTTAACCGAAAATTCCGAATTTTACCGTCGTCACTTTTTCTACTTCGACCGAGATTATGTTTTGAGACATCGTTGGTTATTAAAAATGCTTAGTAGTTGCCAAAAAACGTGTATATTTCGGGATTCGAGAGACTCGCGGATTTGAGAGAAGAGGAAAAAAGCGGTGAAGAAAGTGGCAGTGTTTAAGAAGGTAGCGTTTGTTAAAAAAATCGGAGTAAAGTGTATCGAGAGCGGTTTACGCGAACAGATATACTATTTGCTTTATTGATATTTCGAGTGTCACAGGCCTTGGCGGTGTCTATGCATATCCTGAGGTAACTTTTATCTTTATCTTACACTTGTTTCCATCTTGTACTTATCACAACATTTCGATGCTTTTTATCTCCATCTGCCTTTTTCCTCGATACAATTTACCTTCGACGAAATTTTGTTTACGTTACATCGCTCTGTGTGTATCTACGTGAACACACCGCGCTCAACATAACCTGCAAATTATTTGTAGGCCGAAATATGATGCATTGGCGGCGTTCCTGAAGCATCCCTTCTAATTAACATTTTTCATCCACGTTTTATCATGTTATCATTCATTTCCATATTTGTTGAAATATGGTATAAATGTTTTTGACCAAAATAATCGCTTTTTTTCGAAATGAAAATTATTTTTCGCTTCAACAGATTGCGAAAAATGTCGTTTTTCAATTTTTATGCCATATTTCAATTACCTCTTTTCATCCATGTTTGATTATATTTTTTTTTCATACTCGCGTTTATGAAAATTTTATATAAATCTTTATGACTCAAAAAAATTCCCATCCCTCAAAATCAACATTATTTTTAGTTTAAGCAGATTGTAATGCGTCGTTTTTGAATTTTCATGCCATATTTTGGGTACCCAGTAAAATT
The DNA here is from genome assembly GCA_963989365.1 of Rhimphoctona megacephalus. Classification (NCBI taxonomy): domain Eukaryota; kingdom Metazoa; phylum Arthropoda; class Insecta; order Hymenoptera; family Ichneumonidae; genus Rhimphoctona; species Rhimphoctona megacephalus. The sequence continues at coordinate 19,535,173 of OZ022420.1, forward strand.
GTGACGCTAACTATTAATTTTGTTAAACAATCTAATAAATACAGTTGCATTTGAAAATCTTATTTTTTTTGAATCTCCAAATGTTTCAAATAAATCATGATTCTTATCGTTTTGTTTTAAACATTTGAATGTTTTGAACAAATACTGCAATTTCATCAAATTTACAAAATTTGTCACGTTTTCAGTGAATTAAAAAATGCAATAATTGTCAAGTTTTTACGTAAACAAATTTTATACTCTTGCTAAAAATTTTCAATCGTTAATGTAGTAACTAATATAGCAGTACTTTATTATAAATTCCTGCTCCAGAATGAATTCTCTTAATTTTTCTAGATTCTTTAAAAACTAACTTACAGTCTTTGAAATTGGGAATTATTTCTGAATCCTTATTTTTTCATAGTTAAGGAGATTCGGTACAATTCTATTGTTTTCAAGCAAAGCACCAACTTCACTTAGCAATATTTCGTCGAAAACAAACAAAAAATGCCTGTTCGTTCGGTTGATGAGGGGAAAACTTACCGTTTTCGTTGATGAATAAGTGAATAATTAATAAATCATGTAGACGAATTATTTAATTTTTGGACACCGGAATTGCAATAGTATACTTAGTGGTTTGGCAGTTTTTCAATTAGATTTTAACATTTTTTCTTAGTATTCCATTTGTAAAACTGTTTTTCACCAATAACTGTAGGCATCTCACTATGTGAAAAAGTGTTTTTTTGATATTTAATTTCACAAAAACGGTGTAGACAATCAATTTAAAATTTGGACGGCAATTCCAGTATGTGTCAAAGAATACACTGTGTAAATTTAAAGTAAATGGTAACATTTTGCCACTTGTCCCGAAACTTCTTCATAATTCAATAGAGAATTCAAATAATAGAGCGTTAGTTAAAATAAGTTATTATGGGAATTCATTTCATAGTTTTGTTGAAACTGCTTTTCCAGGTAATTTGACTTGAAAATAAAAAATATCCTTAGCAGTGCAAGCCAAAAAATAAAAAAATTACAAAACTACTTTTTCCAAAATGTTATGAAAAAAAATTTTATTGGATTAAGACCATTGAAATCTGCATAAGCTCCAAAGCCAAAACTTATGCCAAAATTAAAAAAAAAAAATAAATGCTAAGAGCATGGTCAAAATACTTCAAATCAATAGCTGAAGTTTGATCGTTTCTTTGTTTATTTTGCACTAAATAATAGTATTAAAGCTTGCATTGCTGCAATAGAATATTTTGTTTATAAATGCATTTTTTTAGGTAATGAGTAAAATTACCTAAATTTATCTCGCAGATTAAATTTTTGATTCCCGAAAAAAGATTGTAAAATTTTCTTAGCCTCATGATGCAAATTGAGAATAGGTTTTCAGTGACAAAAAAAATGAATGCCATTATATTGCAACAATACAAACTTCAACACTGTAATAAATATAAAACTTGATATTTTTGAGATACATACTTTATAATTTTGAATATTCCATGGATAATATTCATGTTTCAATTGTAAGTTGATTCAAACATCCATTTTTTTAGGCAGTAAATCAACCTTTTTGACACATCCTCCGGATACTGTCATTTAGGAGACGAATATATTTTTGTGTTACAGAATTTGGACCGTGTTCTAGGTCAAATTTTGGGATAAAGTGTTTAATCTACCGTGATCCGATAATCAGGCACAATGTCAGAAATAATTTACCCTAATGGGTGTCGGGTTGTTACGGAGGACTTGGGGCCGGATGAGCTCATCAGAAGACTTAAGGTATTGCAAAAGAAAGGAAGAAAAAATATCTATCCCAATGGTCCATTCGTCATTGTGATATCAGGGTTTTGTTCTCTTTTGTATAAATACTGATTTCTTCTAATGTTTTCAGACCCTGGCTCACACTTTGCAAGCTATGGGCCAGGATGAAGGAGCGTACCAACAGTATATTCCATTGGCTCTGCATCTCGCAGAGGAACATTTTTTGATGCATCCCAGCAAGGATGTACAACTCTTGATCGCATGCTGCATCGCCGATGTTCTCAGAGTTTATGCTCCCGAAGCTCCATACAAAGATGCAGATCAGGTAATTTTCCAACTCAAAAAATCGTTATTCTTATTTATGGGTTTTAACAAAGGCCCATTCCGTTCGAGAACTTTAAAAATGAGAGATTTTTCGATATTTTTTGCTTCAATGAAAGCAATAAAATATTTTGAATATTTTATACCTTTTTGTTTTTGTCATTTTGACATGTCTGAAATAGAAAATACAAGCAACTCTCTTTTTTCATACAATATTTTAGGATGCATAGGACATATAATTGTAAATGGAAATGCTCGATATTTAAGACTTGCGAATATAAATAATTCGAATAACAGACTCTTATTTTCACTTCAGAAATGTGTTTTTTTGTTTCAAAATTGTATTTATCAAGAGACGCGGCAAGATTTAGAAAAAAATCGCAAAACAAAATATAGAAGAAAAAAAATATTATTTATGGTTTTGTTACTTTGTGATATTAAACTTGTGGTAGTGAAAATATCCTGAATCTATCTTATCAATTTGTCAACGGTACAGGTACTTTTTCAGTTTTAATTCGTTTTGTTCAACAGGATCAGTGATACAACTCGTCGAACTTTTTTTGCAGTTTTATTGGCCAAAATCGTCTCTTATTTCAAAAAAGTATGAGTAAATTCAATAAAAATTGAAATCCTCATAACGGAGGAACCATTTAGTGAATTTGATCAAAATTTTTATTAACACAGCTTAACTTAAAGGATTATAAAAATTAACTTAAAGGAAAATGAACAACCTTATAATTCTTTATGGAATTCATACTATTCTATGATTTTCAACTTTGCGTCATTATAAAGCAACGAAACCATTTTTTCATTATCGTTGAAAATTAATTCGCAGTTTTAAGTTTCATTGACATTTTTTTTTTTAATCAAAAACTAAAACTGAAAAATAAAAAAATTCCAGACTGTTTAAAAAATTAACAAATTTTCATGATACAAACTTCAAATCACTACTGTTCTGAATGTAGATGCGATACATCCTGAAAAAGATTCTCAAAGAATTCTGGTTCAAATTAGGGGCCTACAAGGACAAATTAAATTAAATAAATTAAAACAAAATTAAATTAAATTGCTACAAATTAGAGGTTGGCAAGAGAGTCTACAGGATAATATGTTGTAATTTTCGAAATTTTCAAATCGGAACTGTTGCATCAGGGGCCAAGTTATATCATCCTGCATACAAATTAGTATTATAGTCGAAATATTTGGAAGTTTTCATGTAAATTCTTGCGTTTCTCGTAATTCATAAAAAAGAAAAGTCCGAAAACCGTCATATTCGGGTATATAAAAGTGCGGCAGGGCTCGCGCTGGCTTTTTTTTTAATACTTGGCATCGAGCCGCTACCGCGTATCTTGATAATGTTCATTCGCTTCATTAAAACATAACGAATATCCCTTTTTTCTATTGCTGAACAACGTTTTGCAAATTATCTAAAACTAAACAGAAACATAGAGATTGAGGGACAAAATAAAGAGATTGATGAGATGCTTTGCATTCGAAAGATGTAAATTTCCATGACATAAAAATTGCACACTTGTCAATAATATTAAGTAATTACAAGTAAAGTTATTATTAAGTATGTTATAAGCGTACTAATTTTTGAGTCAGTCGGAATTTTATTTCTTGAGAATTTCTGTTTGTGTAAAAAAAAACGTTCGTGATTCGGCTTTATAAAAAAAATAATAATTGAAAAATGAGCTCAGAAATAGAATCGATAATATATTTTCCTTATGTTTTCAGTATAATGTGAATCGTGTACAACCGTGCATTTTTTACTTTGCTAAACTGCCTAAATTCAATATTCTATCAATTCGTTATATTTCTGTAGATATTTTTCCCTCCCATTGCGAATGATTATTCTCCAAAACGCTCTCTAGATTCCTCTTTATTATTACAATGAATTGTTCAACGAATATTTTTTCAGGTAAAAACTATATTCCTGTTCCTGATCAAACAATTGGCGGGTCTCAAAGATCCGAAAGATCCGGCGTTTAAGAGATACTTTTATCTGCTCGAAAATTTGGCTTACGTCAAATCTTTTAACATGTGCTTCGAACTTGAAGACTGTCAAGAAATATTCTGCGCGTTGTTTTCCCTGATGTTCAAAATTGTCAAGTGAGTAAAAACAAGATTTATTCATCAAATAATACGTTTTTTGAACATATTTAGTATGCATTTTTTCGAATTCGTCTTTTAGTATGTACGTGCATACATGTGTGCAATGAAAAAAAAAGAAATAAAAATAAAAAAAAAGAAAAAAGTCCAATATTATTATTTGGGTAAAAATCTTATCGTATCTTTATAGCGACGAACATTCGGGAAAAGTGAAAAGTTTCATGCTCGATGTTCTGTGCCCTTTGATAACCGAGTCCGACATTGTGAGTAACGAATTACTGGACATTATTCTCATGAATATCGTTGAACCAAACAAGACACAGAAAAAGAACGCTTACTTGCTTGCAAAAGAACTTGTCATCAAGTGTAGCGAAACTCTCGAGCCATATCTCCAAGCGGTAAGTAAATAATAACATACAAAGAATAATTTTAACAATATTGTTGATACAATTAGTTTTAATTATTTAGTTGTCAATAATATATTTAAAATTTACTATTTCGTCATTATTTTCTCATAATTTTATCAGATGATAATTACTCTCATTTATGAAATAAATTAAAGAACAATACGTTGACGATTTTCGAGTCAACACAACGAAATAATAGTTGAAATTTTTCCATGCAAAAATTAATGAAAAATTCACTTTTTGTCAATATATTTTTAAACTGAAATAACGTCGTGATAAAAAAAGATTAATAAATATTATCATTCTAAATAATAGTACAAGTTTCACGAAGAATTGGGTAAAAAATTTATTTTTCCGGATACACTTTTTTAAATATTATCGTGATTACTGCAATCGGTCGGATATTGGGTCAAAATATCCCATGTAATATCCCCACAATAAATCCCTAACTTTTTAATCCCAAGTAGAATTGTTTTGCATTTGAAAGAATTCCTGTTTTAGGTGCACCAAAAACTTGCAATATTGATATATTGCAGTCTATCTCCGTAAAATTACGTTCAACCGTATAAAAATAAACGTCACACCTTATTCTCTGATGGAAAGAAAACAAAGTGTAACCTTTAATTTTCTCGAAAGTTCAAGTGTGTCGGGGGAAAATGCGTAGCATCATTTTTACAAATTGTTTTTTTGATAGATGCTCTTAAGGGGGCATATTAATTGTGGAAAAATCGAATATGAATAATAGAAACAATTTTTTTTTTGAGCATTATTGATATCATTGGATGGAGCTTTTTTGTGATTGAAAATATACATTTTCAATAAATTTGACAATTTTTTCTATTCAAAAGAAGTGGTACACGACTGTGATATGAAGCGGCGTCATGAAGAGACGCCCTCTCAAAATTTTTTAACAAAAAAAAAGCGTTTTTCAAGGCGACATTTATTGGATTTATGCCAAAAACAAAAAAAAATGAGAATCCTAGAAAAAATCCCATGATAAGCGACAGATTGAGTACAGAATGAGTTTTAAAAAGTTTAAGTAATCGGTCGGTAAGAAAGTAAAATGTACGTTTGAATAATAACGTACGTTTCAATCAATGTACGTTTTTAACCACGAAACCTTAGTCCAACAGTTACTAAAAATTTTAATGACTCTCTTTTACCTCTTACCTCTATAGTTTCTCCCTTAAGTGAATACAAGCAATGATTTTTGAGTTATTCGAAGATGACCTTTTAACGAGTTTGAAACTGTAGAAAACTAGCGATTTCAATTTTTTTTCTAATGTTAAGATATTATGGTTTTAGTTTTTTGTAGTTTGAAGGTATTTTTTGCCCGGATTCTTTTCAAAGGATTATATTATACTTAAGATATTGGTGAATGTAATTTTATCACTAGCTTATTTTGAGGTGGCCCCCAATTTATTAATTTGCAGTAAAATGTTCCAGCGTTTTTTGTTTTGATTGTTGACACTTGATAGCTGCAGCGTGTAAAGATAACAAATTTGAAAGCAAAAATAAAAAAAAAACAGAAATAACATTTTTTTGACAAACGACCAATTGCAGTTATCATGGCGATAAATCATGAAGAGCGGTGCTTTTATATCCCCATTCAAAAAATCATATTTTACCGTCTAAACAATAATGTCATCTGAATTATAACATAACAGTACAATTAAAAAATAAAACTTTCACAATTAATCATATTTTTATTGAATAATTTTACATTGATGAATAATAATTTATCGAAAAAAAATATTTTATTTTGTTTCATTCTCGTCGAATGAAATTCGCGCAGTTCTTCAACCATTTTCTGATCGTGGGTCGCGAGGAGAGAGGTCTACAAATCTGCAAAAAAGTGTATGATTTAATTTACGAATTGAATCACATATGTCCGAGCGTATTGCTCTCCGTCCTTCCTCAATTGGAGTGCAAGTTGAAATCGTCCCAGGAGACGGAGCGTCTTGGAGCAGTTGCTTTATTGGCGAGAATGTTTTCGGAAAAAGGTTCCGGTCTAGCGATGCAGCATACACAATTGTGGCGAGCTTTTCTCGGGCGTTTTAACGACATAAGCGTTGCGATACGTATCAAATGCGTACAATACTCGATGCATTTTCTATTGAATCATCCGGAGCTGAGAAAGGACATAACGGACACTCTGAAACTTCGACAGCACGATGCTGACGAGAACGTACGTTACGAGGTTGTAATGGCGATAGTTACAACAGCTCGGAGAGATTTCGAGGTCGTATCTGACAGCGAAGATTTATTGGAATTCGTGAAGGAACGAACGTTGGATAAAAAGTTCAAAATACGCAAAGAAGCTATGGCGGGATTGGCGATGATTTACAAAAAGCATTTGAACGATGTGGATGTTCCCCAAGCCACGAAAAAAGCAGTTACATGGATAAAGAATAAAATATTGCACGGTTATTACATGGCTGGAATGGAGGATCGTTTGTTGGTCGAGAGATTGTTGAATACTTGTCTCGTACCTTATCAATTAGCGGCCGAGGAAAGAATGAAAAAATTATATCATCTTCTCGGTACGATAGACGATCATGCTTCAAAAGCTTTCGTCGAGTTGCAAAAACATCAATTGGCGGTAAGACGCGCTGTCGTCGAGTGGCTTGAAATCGTCAAAAAACCCGATTCCACTAACGAACTCATGCCGAAAATATCACAGATATCACGGTTTCTACCTGATCCCATGAAAGTCATGGAATTTTTGCAAAAATTCAGCGCTCACATGAAAAGGGATCAATCCCTCTTACAAGGCATGGAAACCATTGTACAGCCGAACGTTTCCTGCAAAGAATGCGCTGAAATGATCAGCTCTGTCCTCAAAAAACTCGGTCAACCCGTCATGACTAACCTTTATTACAATACCATCAAAATGTTACTCGAACGTGTCAGCTCCGTTATGATCGACGAAGAAGCGATACGAGTCTTGATCGGATATGTTCTCGATTGTTTGAAAGGCGGTAATGTTATCGAGGAAGTTGGCCTTAATCCTAATAACGCTGGTGAAAAAGGACTCAGACTTCTTGTGGTAAGATGTTCAACGTTTTTTCCTCTAATTTTCAGATTTATTCATAGAGAATGAAACAATTTTACGAAACCGATTTATAACAGGCAAGTCTTGAACCTTCGAATTTATTTAAAATTATTTTAACGTGAAATTTTTGTCCCTAAATCTCTCGATGCACCTTTCATTTCAAACATTATTTCCAGCATTTCAACTTTTCTTTTGCGAAATATGAAATATTTTGCTGCAAAGTCATTAACTTCGAAAAATGTCTCTACATATTTTTGGAAAAGTGCATTAACTCACGATTTTAGGGTGGCGATTTGGAAAATTAATTGGACAAAATAACATTAATAAACTGCCGAATTTTTTAAATAAAAATTACGTTTATGAAAAGGATATAAAATTCTACAATCGGAATGATGTTTCACTTCGAAATAAGAGACTAGTGCACAAAATTACGCGAAATTTGCAGCTCTTTTTATTTCGCTGAAATTCATTATCCTCCATTTGTTCTGTGACAAGTAGGAAAGTCTATTAGAATAAATGTAATTCAATATCTGCTGAATTTTGAGCATAACAATTGCGCGTATAAGAGGACAAATGAACTTTACGGACATATTTTTTACTTTGGACATGAATAATGCAACTTTACAAGAAAACAATTGTAGAATTTGCAGTGTCTTGTCACCACAACGCTTAATATTTGCCTCCTAAAAAGGCATTCTCAATCTGGACTGCAATAAAAAAGGTGTAAACTATATCCCGCTCAATGTTAAGGATAAAACAAGAGTGTTTGAGAGTATTTATACTCGTTGAGCAATATTTAAGTGAAGATCATACACGGAATTTTTAAATACAATTAATATTAAATATGAACATGGCGATATGAAAAATTTATCGGAAAATTAAGTTGCAACAAAATATCGATAATTTTTCACATTTGTAGGGTATTGTGTATTACGTGAATAAGGGAAATAAAAATATAATCGTACTTGAGAAAATAAAGCCATTTTTTCACCATTTTTTTTTAATTCTAAATTTTCGTATTCAAAATTTGAAGTGAACTTTTTATTATAATTTCATTATTTACCTTGAATCAGCGATTTTTGGGCCATATAAATATCCTTCTTCTTCCCATTTTACACTGTTAAATCTATCGACTTATGGAGGAAATATGCCAATTTTGAAAACTGAGAAGGGTCCTGAAAACTACTGCAATTTTTTGTTATAAATTTCGTTTGTTTGTACAATAAAAATCCCTAAAAGTGTCCTGAAAATCGTATATCATAATTTTCCGTAGATGCTATCGTTCGTATTCGGACCTCACTTTCTTCACAATGATATTCTGACGCAACTGGTCCATCTTTTGGAGCTGGAGGATGAAATGGTTGGTCCCCTCGTACTATCGATATTCACGTTCCTCGGAAAGTACAAACCGCTGTGTGACGTTGCACCCGAAATAATGGATCTTATGGTACCGATATGCAAGAATTTCGCTGAAACGGGAACACCCAAACAGGCAAAACAAGCTATAAGGTGTCTCTTTGTAAACATGACGAATATTCATGACACCATATTTCCGGAAATAATCGAGAGAATCAAGACTACTCTGACTCCGACTTCGGAGTATTATCGTACCTCGATCATCACGCTTGGACACATAGCGTACAATTTGCCGGACAAGTATCACATACAAATCAAGAATATGGTGTCAAGAAAGGTAAGATGCAAAAGTTTTAGACAAAATAATAAAAAAAAGACTTATTATTTTTATTAGTTGAGTATATTTTTATTACGAACAATTCTCAATGATTAATGTTTTTTTAATTACATAATTTCGAAACGACGTATCCTCGCTGTTTTCATCTGGCTAACACTATTTGAAAGTTTCTTTTAACATTATACCGATATTTAGAACTGTAATTAGTCGAGTGACGTGATAATCCGATTCAAAAACGTAATTTTCTAGAATTTAATATCTTAATCCCTAAAAAAGCTTTTGAAGGAAAGATAACGATAAAAAAATACGTAGATAATTTAGCTTTCTGTATCAACATAAAGGTTACATGGAGTTCAGACCACCCCAATATCTTCAAGCTTTCTCCAAATTAAAAGTAACGCGTGTGAAATTTTCTAGCGCTCCCCATAAGAACATATGTGAAATTTTGTACGTAATTACATAACAGTGTCCTGAATGTGTCCTCGAAATTGAAAAAAAAATTTATAGAAAAACGCTTTGCTGAGACTACTGCCTTAATTAAAATAGAAACAAAATTTTGGTAACGTGCTAGCGACAGAATTTTTCAAAATGTTTGCACTAACTAAAATTTTATCTTGTTATAACTTTCATAATTGCTGATACATTAAAATTTTCATTTTATATTTTCCATAATTACAGATAGTAAAAGAGCTCTTGGTAAAGGAGAACAGCGAACAAACGACCGACGCCATTGAAGGCGATTGGTGTCGAGAGGATCAATTACCGTTGGAAACGCGTTGCCGGCTGGAAGGTCTTAAGTGTATGGCCCGATGGTTACTGGGCCTTAAAACGGACGTTTTATCAGCACAAAAAACTTTCCGTATGTTGAACGCTTTCGTCGTCAACAAGGGAGATCTTCTGCAACAGGGACGTTTGAGCAGAGCTGAAATGAGTTGGCTTCGTTTGCAGGCCGGTTGCTCGATGCTTAAAATTTGCGAGCAAAAGGGCGTCGGTGATCAATTCACGGCTGAACAATTTTACAACTTGTCGCAACTCATGGTGGTTAGTCATTTTTCTTGAGTGTGCGATATGTTTTTGAGCCAAAAACATTCGGCATTAAGTTAAAATAAGCCCCAGTCAAAAAATGTATCTCCCGAGTTTTAAGGGGATTCTGTACTGCGATTGCTCTTAAATTAACCTGTTTGTTATTTATTGTTTTAGAAAAATGATAAAAAAATAATGATTTCGTATGTATTTATATTTCTTATTGGGGTTCAGAGAGTAGAACCAATAAATCATTTTTAGTTAGTACTTACGCATGGTTGGATAAAAGAGCTCACTGAAAACGCTATCTGGAAAAATACTACTCAATGACGCACATAATTACAGTCTTATTGTTCATCAGAAATTCCATTTTTTTTCAATTTATTAACACACATTGTGTATTTCGCGGGAACTATAAAAATTTTATTAACATGAAAAATGGCAAATGCGCGCCTGAGCAAAAACTAAATTGGGTCCAAGTAGGGATGAAAAATATTACTATTTCGAGACATCCGTAGTTCATGTGATGAAGCATAATCCAAAGAATGAAACGAAAAAGAGAATTCAAATCAGTCGAAAAATTGTCTTGAAATCATGTATGCCGTGTCGATCGTAATTTTTACTAGCTCGTATTACAACTTTAAAGTTGTCTCAAAAGCATATTCAATCGAAACGGCAGAAATAACATGACTTTTTTTCAATTTCATAGTAAAATATATATACGCTCGAAATATTTTTGATAATGATTCGTCTTTATGATAATACTGAATTTTCTCTTTTTGTTTTTCAACATAGGACGAAGTGACTCAAGTCAGAGAATCATTCGGCACAAAGTTGCACAAAGGACTTGGCCGCGGAATTCCAAACAAGTGTTTACCGCTCGATTTTATGGGTTACTACGCGCTAGCCGGTAAAGAACAAGACAAAAGACTCAAATGCGTGTTAAAGACGTATATGCAAACGGATATCAACAAAAGAAGAGATTACGTCAAAACTGTATCCCTCGGTACTGTGGAACGTGCTATGGGTTAGTAGCGAGTTACAATTGTTCGTTAACCTTTTAAGACTCCGCATATACTCATCTTAACTTCTTTAGTACTTTCTTAAAACACAATTTCTTATGTAATCCATTTTATAGATTTATTTTCAATCGATTATTTAAAAAAATTCTGATCCTTTTATTTCAATGTTTTTATTTGAATATTCAACAGGTCAATTGCCTCACATTCTGCCCGATTACATGCTCGTTTTCGCCGTACCGATACTCGCTCACGATCCTGAATTCACGAGTCCCATGGACGTCAGCCAGTTGAAAGTAATTCAGCAGTGTCTGTGGTTCATTCTCGAACCTCTAATTACCAAAAATGAATACTACTGTTACGGTTTTTATAAAAATCTCGTCGAAAGAATGAAGAGCCACAAGGATGCTCTCAGGCCCGACGATGATAACGTGAATTATGTAAGTTTCTTTTTAACCTGTCAGCGGTCGCGATATTTACACTTTATAAACATTGGTCGGGCGATAAGAGATTTTCTCGTATGTATTCTTTTGAACTGCTTGATTTGATAAATGGGAACTTGGAAATGATTTCGTCACAATGATCGTGGCTTTTGAACATTTTTATTTTTTCAAAACCATAAATACAACGATAACTGACACTATACATTTTTTTCAAATCAAATATTCAAATATAAAAAATCAAATTTTTTTAACTTTTCTATCGTATTTTTTCGATTTCGAATATATATATTTTATTGATTATTGACTATTTTTCTATGTTCTTTAAATGATAAAAAAAATTATTGCAAAATTCCTCAGGTATCAAAATGATCGATAAATTAAAATCCGTCGAGCCGTTAATCGATCTTAGCGTCATTTCAAGGATACATGTTTCTCAGCCAATAATTTTATTGGATCAGAATTCCGAAACTTCGCGTTTTGAAAAAAACTTGAAAAATACAACCATCTCTGAAACTTTAGAAACATTGATTTTCAGTAATAATCATATTGAAAAGTTATTAACATAATTAGACAAAATATTCTTCGTCGAATATTAGAAAATTTTGTTCATTACGTGAAAGGCGTGTGCTTTTTTCTAAATGTATATGAATTTGTATTAAATATTCCCTTTTAGTTTTCGCCAAAAAATTGTTAAAAATTTATAAAAAATCACGAATTTTTTGTTTTTGTAAAAAGATTTATCATATAAACAAAATTAGAACAGAAATGAGGAATATAAAAAACAAATAGCAAAAATTCCGTAAACCTTCAAAAGTATTCTATTAAATTAACAAACACATTTCATACTGCGAAAAAAATCAACTGATTATTTATTAAACATTTTTTTTGACAACAATTCGTTAATAATTTTTATATTTCATATCAATGTTCGTGTAACGTCTTAAAAGTGGCTGCATTTTTTCGGTTTTTTATGAACCGTTAAGTTCATAGACATTTTCATAGAATAAAATTCCTGGCGTAAGTATAACTGTAATTCATCCTTAAATTCGTTCTTAAAGCGTGAAATTGTTACAATATCTTTGCATAATTTCTATGAAATCAAATCATTTTCTTCACACACATACAGAAAAATGAACAACTGCCTAGTTAAATACTTAAATCATTTTTCGTTTAAATAATTGTTTAATAACTGTTAGGTATTATTAAAATTGTAAATCAAAATTTACAACTTCTTAAAGATGACTGAATTTTTTCAATTTTTTGTCAAATTGCTAAGTACCGAAATTCTGATTGAATAAATATTTTCACAAAGAACGTCAGTCTCGAAAATCCTCAAATATTATTTGTTCGTTCATTGTTTTTTCTTTCTAGAAACTTTGGGCAGTTTGTGACATCGCTATGAATGTAATTTTCACAAAAACAACCAACTTCGATATGAAAGAGTTCCCAAGCGAAACCCGAATACCGACGATGTATTTCAAACGCGCCGACGAGTTGTTGACAAATTCGAAAAATTATTTACCAGCCGAAATGCAAATTAGTATGACGAGTCCCAAGGGCAAAGGAACTCATATAAACACACATTCGTTGACCGAGCGACCACAACGCAAAGCAAAGTCTAAGTTACAGAAGGAAGTTGGAATCGGACCCAACGAGACCGACGCAAGGGTAAGTCGATAAACGTGATAAAATTTTGTTTTCATGAAAAGCAATCAAATCGGTCCTATTCCTATTTATTCCTATTTATTTCGAATGTTCAAAAATTATGAAAAATCATTTACATTAAGAAAAAAATCGTAATTTGCGACGAAAGTCTTCTTTACGCTGTTTTCTTATGGAAATTTTCTGTATGTATGAAAAGAAATCGCTGATCTGATATGAAAAAAATTGTTGAATTCCCTAAGCAAATGAAACTATTCTTTCAAGCTGCAAATTGGGGAAATGGAATGTATCGATGCACAGGTAATAAAAATATATCGATACTCATGAAGCCCATTTTCTTCGAGAAAATTGACAAGACAATAATTTCGATGGGAGTTCAAATTTCATTGATTCGCGATATTATCACAGAAAAATGATCAAGTATTCATTTGTATTGAGAGCTCGAGCAGCTAAAATAATTTTGGTCCTTGAACAAAGTAAATTATTTTTAAAAAATAGCTACAACTGTGGTTAGAATAATTTGACCCAAAAGTTTTTTGCTTAAATCTAAGAAATATAAAATTGAAAAATATACTTCTTTATGAAAATTTGTCATGTAAAAAAAAACTTGCATTTATTCTCTGAAAAAGACTGGACGACCAGTAATCCTCCAAAGATGTATAAATGTTATTTTTTCTTAATTTTTTTTTTTTTACAGCCTGCAGAAGCATCGGAAACCAGAATTCAATTGCCAGGAATAGAGGACGAGGTACGTAAATATATTACAAGCGCGGCTAATTGCTTACGACGAAATACCGAACAATGAAATGCTTAGGACAAAATAACGAAGCGATAATTTCAATATTGAAGCACCCTGACTGACAGTCGTCGACTCACAGTCTAAAATCACTGAATTTAGAAATATGAAATTTGTGAAGTATATCACTTCCGTAATGTTAGCAACCGCGAAAAGTGATTTCTCAAAATTCGACAAACGGCTCGAAAAGCGACTCAGTTTTTGTGAGTATCACGTGTAGGCTTGGCGGTTCTTTTTCTTCAATCCGATTTTAAGACTAATCTATTGAAGACGGAAAACTGCATCAAAGACTTTTTCGTAGGAAATTTTATGCTCTATAAAGTTGGCCTCATGGCCTCATTTCGGCATTATCCGTAACCGTTTTGGCAGAGAGCGCAATGACAGCGCTAAGCTTCTTTCATTTTAACCGTGAAGAAGGATCTAGACTAAAAACACTTTTTAAAAGTTCCAGTTTTTGGGACTGAAAGAGGGGAATATTTTTAAAAAATTTGTAATACCCTGAACTTTTGCGAGAGTAAGTTTGCTGTGTCCACCACTAGATTCTTATAAATAAAGTTTATAATCAACTTTCCAAGATTCGACGTGTGACTCTCGTGCAGTAACGTAAATCAATGAGAAACGAAGTTTTGATAAGATGATAGTTAATAAAACATCCTCATTACGTGCATACCGGCTAAAGACAGCACTGGTTTCTACAGCTCGCTACATGGACGCCGTATCAAGACGGCCCTGAAAAGTAATATGTAGATTTTGCTTTAAAAATTGAGAATCGCGTATTTTCTCAAACACTAGATAAGGCGGTTGAAAAGAGCATGCATTCTCTCTTAAGAAAACGAACACGACAAACCTGGGTTATGTCGGATACCGACCGTTAGTTCTTGATATTTCACACGTGAAAAAAGTATCGCGTGGCATGGCATGTTCACGTGGCGAGTCTTTCAAAATTGAACAGCCCAAACAACGGAAATATGAAGATTGCAAATTGCAAGATTAAAAACGGCTGTACAACGTAGTAGCTTTAATATCCTTGATTATTTGTAGGGCATTGCCTGCAACGTTACGTTGTCGACGAAGTAACAAAGAAATGTCTTAAAATGTACTAAAACATTGCTGACTTTTTTGTATATTCGATCATTTGCAGCAATGTTTCTATTATTCGGCATTTCGTCTTTCGCATTCTTGTTGCCGGTTATTTGGATTTCGGCTTGAACCCAGTATGTTACGTCAAAATATCAGTCCGGCCCAAAATTGTAAAATGGAGGTTTTTCGACATTTTTTTTTTGTTAATAACAGCAGTTGCTGTATTGATGTTTTGTGTATCCAACTAATGTATATTACAGGAATTGAAAGTAATTATGATACAAAAACAATTTCAAAAGTAGCCACTTTAAAGATACTGAAAAATGGCGGATTTTTTAAATTCTATCAAAATATTTTCCGCCTAGTAAAATTAGAATTTCAGAATGATCAATGGAGTAATTTTTCAAAATTTCCAGCACAAGTTCGAAAAATTCTGTTTCGAAATTTGCGTGTTCATTCCAAATTTGACATCTCAATTTTTACAGTTCATTTTGAAAGTCATAAACAGTCAAAATTTATGAAAAAAAGTAAATTATTCCAATATTTTTTACCGGAATGTCCATTAAATTGTAGAAAAGTCGTTCGTGAAAATTGTTTTAGAAATTTAATAGCAATGACGATTGGAATTTTCAGATTGACGAACCTCCGGCAAAGAGGGCATTACGGGAGTCGGACAAAATAAATAAATAATTAAGGTGAATATGAATTCTATCCGGACAGAAGAGGTGGTGCGGCGAGGAGTGCGGGAAAAGTCTAGGGGCTACGATGATACTATAAGCCGTAAAAAAATGAAACACCTAAAAAAAGAAACAAACAAACAAACAAAAGAACACTTTACAAATTAGAAAACAGAATATTTTGGTTATGTACAACAATTAATATACCTAAGTCGTTCGCGTATTTTTAGACCATAAGCTGTTAAGATTATAATACACTAACTTCAATCCATCGACTTCTGTCGAGCTTATCTATGTTTTTTTTTCTGTTCGTTTTTTCTCTTTCGATATTCCCCCTGGAGTTGACATCTGAACCTTGGAACGCCAAGTGTTGTTTTTTCGTTGTTTAATTCTAATCCATCCGAATGAGACAATTTAGGGTTTTATTTGTAAGATTAATTTAAACCCTTTTCTTACCCATTTGGTGACGCTGTTTTCATATCATTACGTCAACGAGGTTCTGTCTTTGTCTCATCAATTAATTCAGAATAATCATACTTCGTCCGTTTCACCTGGAAATGTTTTCTCGTTTCCAAATTCGAATTATCCTTATTCTTCCTTTTTTGTCTTTTTCGTTTTCCTCTTGAAAATCTTCAACGCCTTGTTCTCATTTTATTCTGTAAAGTGTACAGGATCATCCAAATTGTCACCAATGAATTTGGTACTAGACTTTTTTGTGTTTGTTGGAATAACAGAAATTTGCTCTTGCTTATTGAAATTTTCGTTGCTCCTGTTTTAATGTTTGTCTCCGGACGAAGAATATTTTCTAATTTAAATGTTTTTATATACTCTGAGAACGTAACATTAAAAAAAATCATCTGTTTATCGAAAGTAAATCATTGTACAATTAAATTTGAATGATTTTTTTTATTTTTATGCTATTTAAGCATCGTTAGTTCTTTTTTTTTTCATGAATTGTAAAATTGATTTTTAGGGGAATTTGAAAAAAATTGGAATTACCAAAAATGCAGGCCCGTCTGTTGTGATTTGTTGCGTATAAATTATCGAACGAAATCGTCATCTTTCGCGCATACCGAAAATATCCTCACGCTAAGGATGCTTCGGATTTGATTTACATTTTATTTAAAAAAACAATTGTAAAATTGTAGTAAAGAGCTGGCCCCTACTATATCAGCGGTTTGAAGGAAAAGCGAAGTTCAACTGAAACATTTAACTTTAAATGATAGTTTCGAGGAATTTGACAATTTTATTTCACGATCGTCCAGTAAAATTTTTGGGTTTATTGCTCCCATGTTCTTTTTTTTCTCCAATTTTCACGCAATTTTTGGATTTTCGTTTTAATATTGTACGTTGATTTACTACTATTAGTGAAGGGTGTTGAAATACTATGATTCGGATCGAAAATTTGCTTGAAAGAAAAATCTGAAGCATAAAAAAATCACTTTCAGCGAAGACAAAA
The DNA here is from genome assembly GCA_963989365.1 of Rhimphoctona megacephalus. Lineage (NCBI taxonomy): Eukaryota > Metazoa > Arthropoda > Insecta > Hymenoptera > Ichneumonidae > Rhimphoctona > Rhimphoctona megacephalus. The sequence continues at coordinate 19,552,660 of OZ022420.1, forward strand.
TTTACTACAAAAAAAACACAAATGTAATTGACAGTGTTTTTTTTCTGCTTTTCGCAAATTTCATTTCAGGATAATATCGTACATTAAAGTAGGGGAAAAAAAGTTGGTGACAAATTTACGACATAATTTTTCCAAAATTTTGCACTGGCATAGTTCAGATGTTTCTCCCTCTCTCTCTCTCTCTCCCTCTCTCTTTCCTTTTCACTTTCTACATTCTTGTTTTTTTTTTCAACTATCACAACAATACGATGATTAGGTAAAAACTAGATAAGAAAGTTGCGCAAGTAGTGTGAATGAATTTGGATGAGATGACCCGTGAGAGATAGTTTGAGATTAACTTTATAAAAGAAGAAAAAATAAACATACAAGATTATTCGACTTGTCGCCTGTCCACAAAAATTACAGTACCGTTGAAAATGATAATTTTTAAAATAATTGACTGTAAAGTTTTCGAGATATCGATAATAACTTTTGTACATCTTGGTATAATCAAAGTTCGAAAATTCAGCGAATGAAGAACAAAAGGTAATACATGGAACTGCCAATAGTTGATTTTCTAAAAATTCGTGATAGCATCGTTTTTTTGCAAAACATCGTAATAATCGTAAATGCAATGATCGAAAACGAAATTGCTAATCCATCATTGTTTTGTAAATTACATTAATCGTCTTGTATGTCAAAAATTCTAGAAATTCTAGATTTTTCGTTGGCTCTCAAGTCACCCATCGACAAAGTTGTCACGTAGCTGCGATTTTCTGTAATTTCTGCGGACGGGTGTGTATAGAATAATATCAATTATGCAGGAAAGAAAATGATGAAAAAATATAAATAAAAATAAAACAAATATGACGAAGGGGAAGAAAAAAGAAATTCAGATTATAATAGTCAGTGCTATAAATCTGTCAAGTCTGTGACGTAAGCGAAGTATTGTATTAGTTCTATAATAAAACACAAATTGATTGAAATATTTCATTTCAAGTAAAATATGTAACATATTTATTTCATGGCAAATGGACTGTTCCCCTCTTCACTCTTTTTACAACTATTTTTTTTGCCTCGGTCTCTGCGATCCTTTACCTTTTGTTGGTTTGATCCTGGTTTGAGGTTTATGGAAAGTTTTGTTGGATATTTGTTTCTGTTTCACATTGGCACTGTAATACAATTTTAAAAATTATTATTTGAAGTAATAAATTCAGATATTGAATAACGAATATATGAAGCATTCCACCGTGACCCTTTTTTATTCGTGTTTTTTTAAATGTTTTTCTATGCCAGAAATGAGCAGAAATATATTTCAGGACTTCTTGAATTAAAAATTTATTCAATTGTTACAGCCACAGTCGAATTTTTATATTTGTACTTTACTTCAATGAATTTAGGCTGCGATAACTCGGAAACTATGAATACTCCTATAAAAATGAACTATAGGTCATGTTTAAAGAAAATGTCTGTTGGATTTTTTCAAAAAAACCACTTTTTGTCAGACAAATTTTCCTTAAAAAATAGGCTTATAGTTTTTTTTTTTTTTCAAAAACTAGGCAAATTTACAAAATGTTTGAGCGCATGTTTAAAATGGAGTGATTTTTTTTAGAAGTTGCAGCTATTTAAATTTCATCAAGTTTGAGTAAAAACATTCAAATCACTGCAACTTCTTGGAATAACTCTGAACTTGAACTTAAACATTTCGTAACTTTCCCTCGCTTGTAAAGAAAATGAAAAATAGTTTTTTAGACGAAATGACAGACGAACGGTCGATGAATATCGTTTTCAAAAGAAAATCTATTGTTTAAGAGAAAAATTAGAATTTCTGAAATAGCTATCTTTTTAACACTTATGGCGGTTCAGTCAGTGTCTCATTTCACATCTTAAGGAAAATTCATTTTTCGAAAAAAAAAGTAAAAATAAAGAATATTCCTTTTAAAGATTTTTTTCCGAAATACGTGTCTACTCATTTCATGTATAAAAAAAAAACACGTAAACATTCATACAAATTGAAACGGTTCAAGGTTTCGCAATTTAAGAGCGACGCAAATGCCTCGAATATTTTTTTTAAATCGAACTTTTGTGATGTTAATAAAAATTCTTGTCACTTACTCGTAACGAAGTTTTTTAACTCCCTTTTTGCTCGTATCGGTAAGATCGGCCGCAAACGAGGACTTGTTACGTTTCACTGCTCCTGCAATCATTAAATAAAAGTAGTCATCGTTATGTTGCTTCCTTTATGAAAAACTGTTCATAATCTTTTTCGTTAACATAAAAAAATTGGCCTTTGTATCACATTTTGGTTCAGTTAAATTTTCATAAGGAATCCGATTTTTTCACCTTTTCTGACGGACGAACGATGATTATCGTCCACCATAGTTCGAATTTTTTTGAGTTTACTCTTCTTTTTCAGCATTCTTGCTTGAAAAGCTGCAACTTTTTCCAATTCCTTGTTAGCGCGATCTTCCGCTGTTTCTGCTTCAGTAAGTTTCTTCTTTTTCTTCGCTTTTTTGACGTTCTCTTCGACAAGATTGGACACTGGCTGCTCCGCTTTGCGTTTTGAAGTTTGGGCCTTTGCTTTTTTCTTCTCCGTTAATGTCAATTTGTCTGTGAAAATAATAAAAATGAGTAATGTCAATATTTCTCAGCTATTTACTCGATTTTTCTTTTCTTCCGAAATATTGAAATTCAAAAATTCTACGAACCTTTCTCAATTTTTCTCTCTTTAGATGTTTGGAACCAACTTCTGTTATTCTTCGTGTCTTCTTCTTTTAGAAGATGTTCAGCTCGATTTGCTTGATTCTCTATTTTCGCAAGTTCCTTCTCGTTTTTCTCTTCTTGCAAAATGTTCTCCACGTCAGGCTCGAGAGATTTCAATTTGTTGTTGTACTTTTCAACAATGTCCGGTGGTATTATTCGATTTTTCACGGGATTTCTTGCTTGTTTTATGACCTCCTTGACCAACGAACGTTCTTGTTCGCCGGCTAAAGAAACTGATACTCCCACGCGCCCGGCACGAGCTGTTCTTCCTACTCTATAAAACAAACCCATTTTTTATTAAGTATTTCTAAACATCCGTACTTCAAAAAGAAGAACGTAAGGAACCTACGAATGTAATCAAAGGTTTCACTTGAAGGTGCATATATCAGGTTAGAATTCTTAACATTTTTCTTAGTGTAAACAAAGGTGACCTTTTTAAAAAATAAAACGTGCGTCAGCAGGTATATAAAACTAATTTCGAACATTCTGTAACCGGCTAACTATAGATATGCTTCAAATCATTTTTTAAAATAAAGATTGTAAAAATTCTGGAATCAAAATAATCTTAGGTAAGATTCAATAGAATATGCAAAAGAAAAGAATTTGATGATTTTTGTGCGAAACACAAATTATGGTAGCAGCAAATACCTACGAAACAGAAGGAACACTCCAATTAATGATTATACCGAAATTAAGCTGAGATGCGTTACTGGGAATTGACAGAATTCGAATAAGTATAATTGAATAATTAAAATTTCTTAACAAAATTGATTAAGTGACTTAATCTGAATTCGAAAGAAAAAGTCGAAGAAGTCAGATTTTCGTTAGATGTTTATTTTCGGAAAAAAGGCTTCTATCTGGAAACGGAAATGTTTTTCAAAAAACTCGCATGACTATGTAATTGCTATGAGTGAATAACAATAACTGGATTATGGAATAATTTAAAGGGGTAAAACTGATTTAAATCTTTACAAAATCTTACCTATGAATATAATGCTGTATCGTAGCCGGCATTACGAAATTAATAACAGTTTTAACTCCACTAATGTCTAAGCCTCGAGCTGCTACATCAGTAGCTAATAAAACATCAATTTCCTCGTCTTTGAACTTTCTCAAATTCTCCAGACGTTGTGGTTGCGTTAAATTTCCATGAAGCTCGCCGACTTTGACTCCTAAAAGACCCAACAGTATGTGCAATCTGTGTGCTTGTTTCTTCGTTTGAACAAACACCATCGTGTGATCGTGAAAAGTTCTGCATATAAGAGCCGCCAAAATTCCTTCTCGATCGCCTTCTCGTTCTTTTCGAATTCTACATAGCGAAACAAATTAGAGACAAACATTACAAAATCTATTGTTTTAGTCTGTTCATGAGACAAAAAAACTTGTCATTTACCGAACAAATTCTTGTCGCAGGTTGAACGCCACATCGTGATTACTGTCGACGAAAACTTTTACAGGCTTATCCAATGAAACTGCGGCGAGATCTTTTACTTCCTCGGTCATCGTGGCTGAGAACAGGATTGTTTGTCGACTTCTTGCACATTGCTTCACAATGTGTTTCATTTGCTCCGCAAAATATTCATCCAACATTCTTTAGAAATAAAAAATAATTCCATTTATACCAATTCGGCATCATTGTTTATTAATAGTATGTTTTCATTTTCAAAATATCCAATTACCATTTTTTTAATTTCAACCCTGAACGGTTAGTTTAGTAAAAAAAATCGTAACATATTACAAAAAATTATGAATTTCCAAAAGACCAGGTGTTCGAAATTGGGCTCAAACTTTTCCTCGAGTATTCTAAACCCCAAATATACTTTAAGGTTTAATGAAGCTCATCAATCATAATTTTTCATTAATTTATAAATTCTGGAAAACCGGTACTTGTATTTCGATATTTTTAACTAGATTCGATTTCTATATTTATAAAAACTAAAACGATTGAGTATTCAAAAAAAATTTAGCCTAAACATTAATGCTCTTGCTTGATTGAGATTTTCTGAATTGCTTGAATTTTGAAAAACACTCAAGTAAATAACTTTTTTAGATATTTACTAAATCAGTAAACAATTTCAAAATGAAAAAAAAAACTGATATAATAGTGGAAAGTATATTTTTCGACCAGATTAATTAATTTATGTGAATAATTGAATTATTGCAAATTTTTTAATTGTCAAAAGCACTAAAGTAGAAGATTTTTGGGAAAAATCGAAACTAATCAAAAAATGGCTGAGAATATTGATTCGTATTTACGTGAACTACCGAAACTTACCGATCGGCCTCATCCAGAATTAGTACTTCGATGCTGTCCAGTGAAAAAGTTGGTGTATTCGTAAGATGGTCGATCAAACGTCCTGGTGTGGCTATTACAATGTCAGGATTTTTTCTCAGCACACTTTCCTTTTAAAGAAATGTAAAAAATCAAGTAAACGTTTCACTAAATCTTGGGAATATTATTTTACTCAAACTAATAAACAAAAGCTTAACAAGAATTTCACATAAATTCAGATTGCAATTTTTATTGCCTCAGCTTAACACTCACTTGCACTTTAACGTCGAGTCCACCGACGGACAAGCCTATTTCAACGGACGTAAATTGTGCCAATTGTTTTGCAACCTGATAAACCTGAACGCCCAATTCTCTCGTTGGTACCAGGACGAGAACTCTCGTAACTGCTGCACCGTCCATAGGCCTGTACAATAATCGTTCGAGTGTTGGTAACATGTATGCGCCAGTTTTCCCTGTTCCAGTTGCAGCACAACCGCAAATATCGCGTCCCATCAGTGCGACCGGAATCGTCGCTGCTTGGATTGGTGTTGGATGAACAAAATTCATTGCTCCAATGGCCTGTATCAAAATTCTTTAAGATTACTTTCGAATAATGCGAACAAATTTACGGGATGAATAAAACATCGATGAAATCGGAGTCGATTATTATTTATTTGCAATTATTGTTATTTGTTTTCTATCTTTTCTTATAACGAATTTTTATTAATGCAAATTTGAATTTTTATTCAATTTCATTCACATACGAATTGTAATTACAAATTTTTCCAAAATTCTATTTTGTGTTTTGTTGTTTCTGTATTCTTGTAATATTTTTTGTCTTACAATTGCTTTCAGAGGTTTGTACCGTTAACAAAATACTTGAAGATTATCAATTTTTATTTGCTCAAATTCCTATTTCCATCAGAACAATGACTAACATTGAAAAAACTTTTTTTAACAAACTAGGAATTTGAAGAAAAATTGTTTAAAAATACCTTAAGCAAGGGTCTGGATAAATTCATTTGATAAAAAGATGCGTAAGCGTCCGGAACTTCAGATTCCTCAAAATCCATGAGTTCCTCGCTTTCTTTTGAGGTCTTTTTCCTTTTGCCCTTCCTTTCCTTCGTTTTGAAAGCATCTACAACGAAAGTTACCAAAATTTTTAGTAACAGCGATCAACAATTCTTGTTTACTACAGAGAAATTAAGCTGCATGTACGATATTATTTTATGAAAAATTATGGAGCAGCATGGGAAAAAAATACGTTAAATTGATTTTGAACAACAAAAAATTGGCGACTAAGATATTAAAGAAACTTTACAACGTATTTTTTTGGTTTTTCTATAATTATCGAAAAAAACTCTTTGTTTCATGCATATATAATATCTGTTGATTTCAATTGAATAGTATTTCGCAAAATAATTTTATCTCGATCTAAGAGAGAAGCCTACAATTTGTTTTCCGTATTAAAAAAAAATGGCTCAAGATTAATTCGTACCCTTTCTCAAATCGTCATCAGACAGATCGATGCCTTCTTCCTCCTCGATCTCATCAGTCTCCAACTTAACGGGATCTTCCATGGAGCCAGACTGCATGAAAACAAAAAATAAAATTTTCGTAAACTTCTTTCTTAAGTCTTCTCAAACAAAATTACTTTCCAAACTGATTGATTGAGAATATTTGTAGCAAAAGTTCGTTTCTATATAAAAAAAGAAATAAAAAAACACTTATTCGACTGTTAGTTTGACACTTGAAAATATTGTGTAAAATTTCGGAGTTTTACTTTGTGAATTCGGTAATTCTATAAACCGTTAATTTATCAGAAATTTCAGATGAGTTTTCATTTTGACAACGATTATTGAAAAAAAAAAAAAAAACTATTCAACTAAACTTAAAATTGTTCGCTGAAGTTCAAAAAAGAATTCACTATTTTCTTTTCAGAAGGATTGGCAGAGTAAAACGATTTTAAATTGTGTATTATTTCTTAATAAAATTTTTTTTAAATCTATTTTGAGAGTAAGCAAAGTATCTTAATATAATCATCTAGCTTTTACTCAAAAATTATTTTTTCAAGTATTGTTACTATTATTATTATTGTTTTATTTTTTTAGTTATCTGAATGCGAATTATAGTAAAGAAAAATGAAAAAAGAAATTATTGTGTTTTAATGACTTAGAATCGCAGGTGTTTGTTTTAATAGAACTTTTCGAAAAAATATTTATTTCTTCTTACGGGACATATGCGTCAAGAATAATAAAAAAGAATGATTAAGGTCTCCGGTCAATGTTCGAAAACTTGGATAAAATTTGCGGAATAATCTAATAAAAGTAGTTGTTACATCTCAGAGAAATCTAAAAACATATAAACTTCGGGAAAAATGTGTGACATAAAGTTTACAGTTTCGGAAATAACCACGTTTTCCTATCTAATACACATAACATATCGTTTATATCGATATATCTCCGAAACTGAGAGGTCAAAATTTTTGAAATTTTTTCACAAACTTCGTCACATGTTCGTCTGTAAACGACAATAAAAAGAAAACAAAATTGTAGAAAAATTTCAGAGTTATTGCCTAAAATGTGAAATTTTCTACCGCTTCCCATAAGAACACATGTAAAACTTTGCAATCTTTGATTTTCAATATCTCGGATATAGAATGGTGAATGCTTTTGAAATTTTGCACGAAATTACATAATAGTGTCCTGAATGTGTCCTCAAAATTAATCCTAGAATTCATGTCCTATTTTTTTTAATCTTCTAACGCATGACCGGAGTTGTTTTCGACCCCATGCTATTTTCTGCTGTAAAATCGGTGTTTACAGAGATAAAGAGACTTGCCACCATATGAATCTCTTTGTTTTTTAATAATGAATAGAATGATATGCGAAAATTGAATTTCATGGCAGGTGAGTTGACGTAAAACTCATTTAAAAACTGAAAAATTCAGAGAATCGACAAAAACCTCATTTTTTCGACATTCATCCGGGGTTGAAATCGATACTGTCTGTGAGTTCTAGGGTCGAAAAAGATTCTATAGAAAACAGAATGTCTTTTTTTTGCATAACTATCGGAGTAATCGGATGAAGGTTTTTTAAGTTGAATTATAATTCCTCTTTACTATTTTCAAGAAACATTCACGTTGAAAAGTAGCAATTCTAAAATCCCTTTTTTAAATTTCTAAACATATATTTGGAGCTTACTTTTTCAGTTGCACCTCGAATTTTCTTAATTTTATCATCCAGCTTAGTCTTGGCTTTTCTTTTTATGTACTTGCTCAAGTCGTTCCATGTATCCTGGTTGTATTCCGAAGCGTCGCTCACAAATTGAAAATTACTGTCAAAGTCTTTTTTTTCTTGCTTCTTTTGTTTGCGAGGCTGAAACTGTAAATTGAAAAATTATATAAAAGGTAAAATAATCAAAAAGTTTTGTAAATAAAAGTTTTAGAAATGTAAAAAAGGCTTAAAGTTAAATCCGAAATTCATGAAGTCAAGCATTTGTTTTGCCACATAAACCTCAAACGGCAGTAGGACAACTCTATTTTTTATTTCTCTATTCTTAAATACCTCCATAGCAAAAATCTCTATTCTTAAGGGGACTAAGCATCAAAAAATCTCGAATTCTTTCCTTTTTTCATATATTTTGTTACTATAATCTCTTCCAAACATTTTGGTGCAAAGAAAACTGAAAAATTCGAAAAATTGAGCTCAGGAGAGCAATAAAACTCCAATACTCTACTACTGCCGTAATACTGCTTGAGAACTTAAACGCGTTTTTCTCGAAACAGCATTTGTACTAGTTTTGTTGCGATAACTCAAGAACAATTGAAGATATTGCCTTAATTTTTTTTAAAATGAATCTATCAACTTTCTCTACAAAATGAACAGACGTCTATGTAAAAAAAATCAATTTATTATTATTGTTATTACAACAAATGTCATACGTTTTTTGATGTTTTTCAAATTAGCCGCCATTTTTTTAATTTTTGTTTTTTCAAAAATTTTTTGATTCCGTCTGTGGAGGAACATCCCCTGAGGAGAATGGCTTTTGGGAATTGCCAAAAACTTCAATCGACCACTTGGAATCGTGGCAATGAGGGAGCAGTGCATGAGACGCATGGTCTTCTTTATCTGCCCATATCTCCCTTAAATATTTATATTTTTGGAACCTTAACCACTGAATTTCATAGCCAATAAAAACGTTGCAGAAAAGAAAATGTATATATGTTGTTTTGGTTCTTTACATATGCCATTCGAATTTTATCCTATTTTTGGCCTATTTTTGCTGCCTAAGCACCTTAAATATCTCTATTCTGAATAACTCTATGGTTAATTAAACTCTATTTTTACAAATCTCTATTCTTAAATATCTATATGTATCTATATGTATCTCTATTCCAAGACATCTCTATGCTTAAATATCTCTATTCGCAAATGTCTTATCCCAGACATCTCCATTCTTATATATCTCTGTTCACAAATATGGTCAAAGACAACTCTATTCCAAGACATCTTTATGCTTGTTAAAAATCATAATACAATGCAGCTTGATTGTCAATTATTTTTAACAAGCATAGAGATGTCTTGGAATAGAGTTATTTTCTACTATATTTATGAATAGAGATATTTAAGAATAGTTTTTTACAAATAGAGTTTAAGGTAGTTCCCCTGCCACAACCTCAACCAAAAGTTACATACCGTGTGTGCGTTACATATGTGTGCAAAGGGTTGATAATTCGTAGTAAATAAATTTAAAAAACACACAATTTTGACTCGGTACCAATAGATAATACGACAGATATCATCAACAGCGGTAAAATTTATTCTATAAGTGTTTTTGATCTGACATTGCGAGTAAACTTTTTGCCGGAACTGTGCGGGCTATGCTCCAATACACAAAAAAGGTTACATCTCTCGCGCTCGTGCTCGTTTGTTTGTAAAATATATTGTATAAGGCCAAAACCATAGTACTTCTCGAGGTTATATCTTTTAAACTAGATGGTAAATCAGCTTGATATTTTTTCACAATATTCGTGACGTCCTGCTCTTGCTCCTCCTCATTTTTCATCAACGTCTTGATTTTAGTTCTGACGGTAGAATTAATAACTTACTGTTTGCCCATGCATGGCCCATACGTTACGTGTTAATCGAGCCAACTTAAGTATAAATATCTCGGGTTCGGGATGGTAAAACTTGTTAAAATTGCACAGATTTTTGAATAACGTATTAAATAACAAGTATGCCAAATTTCAACCATTTCTAATTCAACGATCCTGTGGGGGAACTACCTTAATTAACCACAGAATTATTCAGAATAGAGATATAGAAGAATAGAGATGTCCTGGAATAAAGATTTTTACCATAGAGTTATTGAAGAATAGAGAAATAAAGAATAGAGTTGTCCTACTGCTCCTAAAACAGTTAGACTACTTCGTTTACCATATATAAATATTTATCATTACAATTGTATAGGAAACCAAAGGATCAATAAAAAAAGTGAAGAAAAAAAATTAAGACATTAATGTTCATCCATCAGTGCATCTAAATATTGGTGTAAAATGTGAGAACGTTTTTATTCCATGTGTTCTTAAAGCACATGAAAAGCTTTGGGAAATCATGTAATTTAAATTTTAATAAATTATTCTTTTTTTATACTGTTTTAATTATATATAATGGTTTCGATTATTTACAATTTCGAATTAACATTGTATACTTTGGTACACGAGACGTTGTCGAGAAAGTCAATAAATCGTAAATAACTTACGTCGTCCTCTTCGTCTGAATTTTCTGAATAATTCGGAACTTCCTCGTCATCCTCAATAGTTTTTATCAAATCGCAATCAACAACCATATTTTTTTCAATTCTTCAAATTATCTTGAATTATTTTTCAACACACAACCGCGGTGAATGAAGTCGCGCAACTTTTGAGGTTGGAATCGTTCTTTCACGTACATGCGTGCGTGCGGCTGGTAGCCATGTGCGCTTTGAATTTCAATCAACATGGGCGCCAACTTTCCAGAATAAAAATGATTTTCTACAAAAAAAAAATGTGACTCATAAATTTTGAGTACCGGCTTTTAGAGTTACTCCGGTTTATGGGTGGATTAAGTATGACGTTTCAGGTGAGGAAAATAAATAATTACACTAATTATAATTTATTTTATAAAACACGATAAAATGAAAAATTTTGTATTAAAAGTTTCAAATGTTTATCTCAATTCATACCTTTTTGATATTTAAATATTGATTGTTATTATTATTAGACCTAAAGATAGCAAACAAAAAGTAGGAAGGAAAAAACACCCATAATAATAATAATGATAAAATACAAACTGAACCGAAACCAACGAAGTCAGATGACTTCGTTGCCGAAACTTTGAACTTTTAAGAACATGTCAGCTTATACCCCTCATACAAACAAAGAGAATTTAATTCGCGGAGAAACAAATGTCGACTCGGAGATTGAATGGTGTTTGTGGTATTTATGAATGGTAAGACGACCCAGCAGAAGTAAATTATCAGGCCTCAATTGAAAATATTGTTTCTGATTGTGGACAATGGAAATTCGAAACATAGGACAACGGTATGGCGTAATATTGTCTCATAAATTTTAAGTTAAAACTTCAATTTACCCCAAAAAACAAAAATTGTGTAGAAAAAATGTTGTTGACGAATAATGTTGACTAATTACTAAAACTTACATACTATGAAAACTGAAATCTTGATTCGCATGTATAAAAGTTTTGAGGTTATAAATTTCGTAATTTGGTGTATCTGATAAAAATAAACAGAATGAGCAAAATGATTAATAATGGAAATTTATAAAAATAATATTTAAAAAATAAAGAGAATAATTTGTTAAATTTTGCATTTTTATATATTTTCAGTTTGAATAATTTGTCCTTTTTTCAGTTTAGAAACGTATTGGCTGCAAGAAATGTATCATTTTTGTTGTATAACTAGAGTATTTTTTAAATATGCAATAAGTTGGACCTATTCTGATTCAACTTTTTGTCATAACTGTACAATTTTGACAATTTATGAAAAATCTGCTTCGTTGAAACGACAAAGATATTATATAATATTAAATCAAAAACTGATCATGTCCACAGATATTTGAACGAAGAAAAAAAAACAAATATGTATTAATTTTTCTCATAATTTTAATTAATGGTTAGTTGCCATATATCTTTACAATTCGATAGAATTCACATTGGGTCAAATGATGTTTTTTGGTGGTTGTTGTAAAAAGAATATGTATCCAATCGAGACCAAAAAATAATGAAGCATATTTTCAACCTTTTAGAATATGTAACAAAAGTAATAAAAAATAAAATTCTAATTCAAATTTTCTAATACAAATTTGCTGATAGCTGCAAATACTGCGACGTAATATTTTGAGATAAAAATAGTACTTCAGCAATATTTTCTCAAAATTTGACAAGGGTCAAAAAAGTAATGGGGTTCGGTTGAGCTGGGGTTTGGTTTCGAGGGTTGGGTAACGGTTTGAAAAGCATTATGAACCGATCACTTATTAATATCTAACTCCTAAGCTGACTGCCAGGTTGGACCGACCCAATGTAAATTCAAAGAATTAAAATCCATTCATCGGTCTAAAAGTGCCCAAAAAGTATTCATTTTCTTGCATGGACAAGCGTTGAGCCTTTAACTTTCTCCTTTTAATACTTGGCATCAATAATCTGCCACACCCCTAGATAATTCTTCTGAAACTTGGTCTTTCATATAAGCGAATGCAAATGTTTTTCACTGTTATAATATTCCCAATTAAAAATCAAAGCGGTTATTTTTAATATATTAAAATTGCAAATTTGTCATTAATTTATATGCGGCGATTGATATTCATTGGGCTTAGGCTTCGTACCTTTTTTATGGGCAATGAAAACTATTTGGACTCCAGAGTGTTACAATAAAATGACAATTTCTTCTTCAGCGATAAAAAATCTCAATTATTTATTGTTCAATTAAAGAGCTACGATAATCCGTAGCAATTTCTTTATAATTTTTTTCATTGACTACATAGTTGTCATAAAACCATGAACTCTTTACTCTTAATATTCAAAACACAATACTTTAGAAAGTTATACATAATTATTCTAAAATGGAAAAATGATTGTGATACAAAAATAAAACAAATTTCCTCAATACAATTTCTCAATTATTTTATACCTTAACTCACGAAATTCAACATTTTGCAAAAATCTATTCATTTTCTGATCAATGCTAAATCGTCACAATGAAATTGTAGAAAATCCAATACATTGCATAAAATCCTTTGCAATATTTTTCGAATCATCATAATCAAAAAAACAAACTTTTTCAGTATTAATGAAAAAAGTTGAATAGCTATATAGTTAATTCACAATATATGATATGTTACAGAAATTCCTTATAATCATGTCGCAAATAATTACGAAGAGCAATAATTGTCAATAAAAAATGTACATCGGTCTCTCGTAATACGAAAAATTCTAATTCATGTTTCATTTGTAAAATATGACTTTTTGCTGAAATTCCTTCATAATTATTAATCGAAAAATTTGGATAGCTTTGTTACAATAAAATAAATTTTGTCCAGTGTTCCATAAAAAAACCTAATTAATTCACGTGTAAGTAAGAAAACCCTCTATTTTGCAGAAATTCTTGATTAATGACGAAGTCGAAGAAGCCTGAAGAAGCTCGATCGATAAGCACGTAAAATAGAACTTGTGATGTCGCAAAGATGAATGTGAAGACGAACGTTTCGATACTCCAGGAGATGATGGTGAAGAAAGGCACAGTGCCGAATTACGATCTAATCCACGATGGTGGTGGGACGCATATAAATACGTTTACGTATAGAGTAACGTGCGATGGTTTTATGGCGACAGGGACGGGACGATGCAAGAAAGATGCTAAACATATTGCTGCAAAAAATATGCTAGAGACGATAGCGGCTGCGAGGAGTTATCCTCAATTACCAGCAACGCCGGTAGATTCGCCAGTGAGAACGCCATTACCTGAAAAATTGCCAGCTTCGCCAAAAATTTCACCTAACGAACCATTTCTGAATGCGATTGGTGAGCTAAAAGATCTTTGTGCGGAGAACGAGCTCCAAGAGCCTGAGTACAATATGATAAGTGATGTTGGCCCTCCGCACGCCAGGATATTTACTTATCAATGCGTAGTTTCGACTTTTAAGGAGGAAGGACGGGCAATGACGAAGAAACAAGCGAAACATGAAGCCTCGAGGAAAATGCTCGAAAGGCTTATCGAGGTGGTATCTGATCTTACAAACAAGGAGGGCGTTTACGCGAGCTTAAAAAAAGACAAAAACGACGTAAGCCTGAGTGCTTCGGTCGAATTGGCAAAATCTATATATCCCGAGGTCACCAAAGTACACTCAAAAAAAGTAAATCTTGGTGTTAAATTGGCGGATTATCATTTAAAATTAAATAAATTCTTCAACGAGGAATCTGTACCAAAGAGAAGCGAAGTTCTCAGTAATCTTCAATCTCTCGTTGAATACGTACATGACAACGAAGAGGAGTGTAGCCCAGATAACCTCGATAGTGTTCAATCAAAAATAACAGAATTTCTTAATCTCATAAATATGGAAATGTGCCACGTCGTCGACGAGTGTCACAACAAAGCTGACAAAATATTGATCCTCAAAGTAAACTCTATACCGGACATCGTCGAAATTGAAATTGGCCAGGATGTCATCGCTATGGAACTTAAAGCTATATCGAAGGTGTTGAAAAGTTTTCAACTTTTTTTTCAATGAATTTGTTGCGTGAAAAATAGAGACTGAAAGAAAGAGGGAGAGAGATAAATATTTCCCTTTGACAGGGAACTTGCTGATGACGTGTGATATCGATTTATTTTTTTCGTTTATACGAACTTTTCTGTTATGTCGTATTGCCAAATATATATATTTTTCTTTTCATTTTTCACCTTAGTAGAAAATAATAATAATACTTTGCCGTACAAAGAGTTCATTTTATTTCACGGCGATTACAATCATTTTTTTTAGACCCTATATTATGAATTGAGATTATTCTTAACCCCAGCTACACAGTATAACTTTTAGTACCTTACTTACACACTATCGGTCTATTGGACCGACGACATTTATCGCTATATAACATTGTAACAAACGCGTCTATTGAGGTTTAATTGTAGTGAAATCGAAACGCCAGATTCCGACCAATCCGGAGAATAAGTAATCAATAAAGCCAAAAAGTCGTTTGATAAACAGTTTATGAAAACTTTATAACGTTTATGAAAAGGTGTACCGTGAAAAAAGGTGAAAATTTAGTGTTGCTGTCGGTCCATTAGACCCCGTAGTGTGTAGCTAGGCTTAATTTTCTAGAAAATTATTTTTTTTTCCAACTAACTCTATTATTGACTATGTTTTGTTGAATATTTATCGTCGCAGTAGTTGACACAATGAATGTTTTGACAAAATCTACTGAAGCTTACTTAAGTAGCAAACTTCTGATGTGAGCAGATTGAAAATATTTCAAATACATTTGTTAAATAAAAAGATTCAAATCAGCTTCCATTTTTTTTTTTTAATTTGGAATCTTCCTAGTGATGACATTTGCACAATTGTTTTAAGCTTTCTTTATCGCCATTTTTTATCCGAATACGATTTGTGAAATTTCGTACTGCCAACAAAAGAAAACATTTACGAATTAGTCAAAAAAATTCTAACGAATTTTATGAACGAAGGAAACGTGCATTGGTATATTTAACACGACATAAAAAACGATGAATTTTTTATGAATTCTAATTAAGGAAGTTCACGCGAATCTAATGATAATCGAAAGTTTCAACTTTGAGGGTTGAAATTTGGAAATATTATAGAAAAATATACCGTACATCTATCACCGGAATTATTTTTGGATCCACCGTCTAGTTGTCAAGAAAACAATTTATGAAAATCATATTTTTTGAATCCTTATACATAGGCTGTTATGTGATTTTCATAAATTGTTTTCTTGACAACTAGACGATGGATTTAAAAATAATACCGTTGATAGATGTACGGTATATTTTTTTATAATATATCCAAATTCCAACCCTCAATGTTAAAATTTTCGATTATTATTAGATTCGCGTGAACTTCCTTAACATTATCTATAAAAAGGAAAAAAAATCAGACTTTATTTCGTTTCGACTAAAACGAAAAATTATTCAAATTCTCGACATATTTTTCATTCATACGAATACGTTTTCATTAATCGCGATGCTCAAGGATTTCTTTAATCCATATTACAGCACTTTGGAACGAATGCGACATTGCAAAAATAACTATACACGTTTTCGATTTGTTTATTCTCTCATTCAACTCTACTTATATTATTATTATTTTTTTTGTTATCATTTTATCTTTCGGTATCAGCTATCGGGGTCATCCCATGTGACAGCTATTTTTTTTCGCTTTTTTTGGGAATGTGTTGATTGACAGCTGCCATGATTCCGGAGGTTTTGCTCATCTAAAATCAAAAAATCAAACGGCATTTTAATTTGTAGACCTGAGGCTATCGCTGAAACTAGAACAAAGTAAAAATATCGAAAATTGAATTTTTGGCACGGTTTTAAATGTTAAGTTCCAAGTTTCGTCGTTTTTTTCGACTTTTAAAACCGTGCCAAAAATTCAATTTTCGATATTTTTACTTTACTCTAGTTCCAGCGATAGCCTCAGGTCTACAAATTAAAATGCTGCTTGATTTTTTGATTTCAGATGAGCAAAACCTCCGAAATCATGGCAGCCGTCAACCAACACATGAGTGTCTTCCGGACGGTGTAAAGTCGATTCAACTCGTTATTTTTGTTTGATAAAATTCTGAGGGACCGTAAAAATGTTAATAAATGTGTGGTAAAAATTCAAAGATATTGTGTTTTAATGGTTCATCAAAAAAAATTCCCAAAAAAGCGAAAAAAAATAGCTGTTACATGGGATGACCCCGTTAAATTTGACCACTGTATTGACAACGACGCCAAACGCAGACTCATCGATATTTCGCTACGGGGCCGTGCGAGCGTGTAGACGAAGGTTCGAACTAACGGTCGATGACGTTGGAAGTCCTTGAAAAAAATTCTTTGGGGTAGGGATATTTGACATCGCAAAATTAGTCCGGGTCAAAATGACCTGGTGTGTCAAGGAAGAGTTAAAAAGGTATCGATTTTTGCGGAACTCTCCTTTTTTTGGTACTGACTCATCATCTCGTTCGACTTTCTCATCCATTTACAAAAAATTTATAAAATCAAACAAAAAAGAGAGGGCGCAGATAACTAGGAATTTTATAAATTACACTTTTTTAACATTTTAGGGACTTATTTTTGAGATCCCGAAAATGATTTAAAAAATGTTGAGTTTTGGGAGGTTCCAGGACAGAAAACAGCCTTAACCCGTCAGCAGGCGCGCGACGTACAGTTTAAACATTGTTTAAACAATGATTTGATTTTCTCACATGTATAGCTTCAAGTGCTTTTAATTTGATAAATAGGAACTTGAAAACAATTTCGCTACAGTGATTGTAGCTATTAAACATTTTTATTAAAAAAAAACCATAAATACAAAGATAATTTCCTTAAAAATAATTATATTTTCTTTATACTTTAAGGCGACTTCTCACTTTAGACGCTAAAAAAAGGCTATTTTCATGAATTTTTTTTGATAGGTTTATATTATAGATATTGATATAAAAGTTGTTACACTTAATAAATACACTTTCGAAATACATAAAAAAATTTTTTTTAAATTTATTTAATTCACTATTTATACACGAAAATGGTAGTTAAAAAAATGTCCCAAAAAATTGTAGATCTGCGCTGTTGGTGAAATCTCGGAGATGGATCATCTGAAACAAAAAAATCAAACGGTTTTAGATTCAGTATGTTAATCGCTATAGCGCATATGATACGATTTTTGATATATGCAAAAATAACAAAATGGCGGGCATTTTTCGAAAAAACAAAAAAAACGTTTTTTTCACCGTGTTTTTGGCCAAAAAAAATAGTAAATATCAAAATGTAAAACAATCCTTGATATGCGCTCCAGCTATAGTTGTAAAGAATATGTGGTTAAAATTTCATAAGGATCGGTTCAGTAGTTTCGGAGATTTTATCAACAAGCCGTCGAAAAACGTTGTTTCGAGAAAAACGCGTTTACCCTCCGAGCGGAGCAGATGAACGTGCTCAGGTAGTAAAGTAAAGGTCACACAAAAATACAGTTAGACTCTTCCGATCTTCATAAAATTTTAGTATGATACTTTTGGATATGTATACTTTTGAAAAATGCAATAAAAAAAATCGATTTTTTGAAAATTGTAAAGTGAGAAGTCGCTTTAACTACAGCGTAATAAAACCGAAATACCTGAAAAAAAAAAAAAACAGATGTAATTTAGTTTATTTGATGTCACACAACAGGGCGACACCGCGCAATGTCCAATGGCGCGGATTGTGATCGGTTTCAAAGTCGATCGAACCGACGTATTTTTGATCGGTTCGCTGTGGTTTTCTGTATATAGGACACTCGTACAATTTCGGATCTTTACCAGCTGTTGTGTTGATTGCGTAAATGTAAATAACAGGCATTTGTTCGTAAAGTACTTTTGGTTTGCTCTCTACGAGTTTGGACAATTTACGATCGAGGGATGCACCTTCGAGAAACAGGCCATGCACATATACACCCTCTTGCACTTGTTCTTTTATGTCCTCTTTGTTGTGACGCGTTATCAGGTTTTGAAGGACGACGGAATCCAGGGCCCAACCCTTGTGGGCTCGTGTCACTTCCTAAAAAGATTTATATTTAAAAAAAGAACATTCCATAATTTTAGATCGATTTTATTGTCATTTCCAAAAATATTCTGCATTTATTCATACATTTATTATATTTTAATTATATTCATTCCTTTTAGTCGTGAATTATATGATTTCGAAAGAAAACTGTTGGTAAAAGAAACCAAAATATATATTAGTCGACTAACGAACGAAGAGAAAAGAAAAATTATTGATCCAAAAATGTATTTTGCTTATGTGATTCATTGATTAAAAAAATATGTATTCCAGAAAAACTTCAGGGTTTGGGTTCATTCCAGCGTTTTATAGATTTAGGACTCCTTAGAGATTGATCAGTCCGTCAGACTGTCACAGGCTCATCATAAGTTTTACATTTTTCAAGATCTGCATGGAGATGAAATTTGGTATGAAAATACATCTAACGAATCCGAAGAATTTCATTGTTGTTTCACTATCAATGAAAAAAAAATACTTTGAAATATTTCAGATTTCAGGAGTCTTAAAAATGTTACGCAACGATTAAAAAATGAGTGTCATGAGAATGGGTGGTCGATATTTGGTTGCATCCCTCTCGTAACCTTGTGTCACGAGGGATGTAACCCCGTCATTATTCGATCTGAAATTAAAAATCATTTTCAAGAAAACGATTCTTTTTTATTAGTACTCCTAATTAATTAAAATGTAAAATTGTAAAATTGATACAAAAAATGATTTTTCCAAGTTTTTTTTGTTATAAAAATGAGTTTGATTTTCAATATTGATTCAGATTAGGCGGGACTAACTACTGAACCCCACTTTTGGGAGATTGAAATGGCACTCAAATCTTTTTTATATATTCATTGTGCATCATTCTTTTTTCTAGCGATGAATTTTTTTATTTTATAAATAACGAAAATAAATCTGGTAAAGAAAATTCTAGTAAATATTGGAACAATGCGGTAAAAGGTTGATCAAAAAAAGGACTTTTTGATAAAGATTATTTTTGGGAAAGATTTTTGATCGCTCACCTGTCTCATGGCTGTTAAAAATCCTTGGGGATTAAAGAATCCGGTCATCCAAAAAACATTGGGTCGACCATTGATGCACCAATGCCTAAATTGTGCGTCCCTCTCCAAAAGTTCGGTATACCAAAATCCCAGAGTTGCTGATTCCCATGATATTTTTTGCCACTTATCTGGTATTCGAGCGTCGTACATTGCGTCGAGAGACTTTCTCAGACCTTGGCTCATTACGATTGTCCCGTCTATAGCGAGTCTGAGATCGGTCAGAGTTGATTGAACTTCGCCGATTACACGGGTAATCCTGAGAATACATTTTCATTTACGAAACTCAAGAAAATATTCGCACGAGTATTTTGCAAAATTTTATTTTTCGCAAATTTGCCTCTTAATTTTCAATATTTCCTATTTTTTAAATCTTCAATTCCAATGTTCTAATTGTCTCTTTTCAGATTCAATTCAACCCGCAAAAGTTTGCCAAACAAAATATTCAATTGATAAAAACTTGGGATTTTTTTTTCATTCAATAAAAAAAAATCTCATCGAATTTGTTTATAACAAAATGATATTGAAAAAATTATTGTTTTAGTGTAATTGCAAAATGCATAGTTAGTGAATCGCCTTGTCATTGAAAAGATAAACGAATCGATCGTGGCTGCTCAAAGAGTGATAACTCCAAAATTGAGTATCGATTTTTAATTTGAATCTATAAACTTATTATTTTTATGTAAATTTTCGCGTGTCAATATCAAAATAACACTTTAAACATATAAATACACTTTAAACATTAGGCGCGCGATGAGAGATTTTCTCACATGTATAGCTTCAAGTGCTTAATTTGATAAATAGGAACTTGAAAACAATTTCGCTACAGTGATTATGGCTATTAAACATTTGTATTTTTAAAAAACCATAAATACAACGATAATTGACACTAAAACCCAAAAAATAATAATTAAAAGAATTCAAAAACAAAAATTCAAAAAATTTTTTTAACTCTTCTATCATACAGAAGAATAAATTTGGTGAAGATAGAAAAAATTTCAAATGATTATGCCATTTGAAATTTTCGAGTAATCATCGTTTTAATATAAGTGTGAGAAAAAGTCTCATAGCGCGCCTGCTGATGGGTTAATCCTTAATACACGAAGAAAATTACCAATCGTAAACAGTGAGTGTTTTTGTGCAAACACCCATTTTGGCTTCAATATTTCAAATAACAAGATCATATGTTTAACTTTTATGGAATAGGAACATGGGACTTTTATGGAAACAGATATAGTAATCGAGTACCCGGATATACCTGAATTACGCTGTTTCACCCCTAGCGGAACCGGCAACCCTCAGTGACCGAAATTTCGGTCGAAAAATGGAACGAATCGACCGAAAACGATCGTTTACGGCCAATTAATAACCGTAAATTTGGTCACTGACGGTTGTCGGATCCACTAGGGACAGTACAAAAACTTTACTCTTTGTTTCAATACTCCATACCAACTCCGCTCTTAACGGTTTTTTTATATATTTTTTAGAAAGGGTACAGGCAAAATACTGATTACTGCAAAGGGCGTTTTACAAAAACTGTTTTAAAATAACAACAAGCACGGGTCATCAATTTTTTAATTTTTTTATTTTTCCAATATCATAGACAATTGAACAAAGAGTTGTTTTAATAGAAAAAAAGAACGGTAATCAAAATTATTTTTGGTACCTTCAAGTGTACATAAGGCTTTAAGCATCTCGAGCAATAATAATTAAGGGGACAGAGCTAGTTGGAACGTCAAAAAAAAGGCCTTTTTCCGATTTTTTTTTGGTCAAACGATAAAATAATTCACAACAAAAGTTCTTCCGTTTAAAAGATACATATGTATTGTATATGTTGCAATTTTTTCAACGCAATACATATCGAAATAAGCTGGTGACCGTCAATTGCCGAGGACGCTGCAAAAAAAACACGGTTTGCGGTGATCAAGCTCACGCTGCAACGGCTCATCTGAAACAAAAAAAACGGAGGGGATTTTTAGTTAATGATATAATGCTCCGGTTGAACGAAGGGTTTTGAAAAATTTCCATTTTTCACAAAATGGCGGCCGTTAAAAATCAAAAGTGTTTTTTTGACCAAAATATCAGTTCCATTTTTTGCTATTAAAAATAAAAATAATTATCCAAAAAAAAAATCCTTCGTTCATATGGAGGACTACCATGTATAGAAGAAGTGATATAAATTTCAACCCGATCGGTAAAGCCGTTCTCGAGCTACAGTGATCACCGACTTCAAAAACATGGTTTCGAGAAAAACGCACTTAAAGTTTTGAGTACGGTTTGCATGCAGATAAAAAATTTTTTTTGTAACTTACATAGAATCGTCTATTCCTGGGCCATATACTTCGCCTTCCTGCGCTTTGTTGGTGGTGTTAGAAGCCACTTTTAGCTGCCGCCGAGCTACTCTCGCCTCTCGAGTATTTTCCAGGGATCGCCGATTAGCCTGCTTTATTCGAATAGAATCCTCGGCCTTGGCAAACTCGTGTGCGTACGGTCCCAACTTAATCCCCATGGCATCGAAGACTGCCAGCAAACCGTATGTACCCTCGTTGAAAGTGCAGGTAGCAATGTAAGCGGCTATGCTGACGGTAGTATAGCTGGCAGGTAAGGTTTTCGGCATGACCTTCCAAACAATTTGATTAAAACTTTCGTTGCTATTCTGGGTGAAACCTCCAATGCACCTTTGCAACAATTCAGTGTTTGTGAGACTTTCGTATATAGGCTTTATTGCATCGAAGACTTCCTTCGGCAACGCAGTGAAATCGTGTTTGAAAGATTTCAACGTTTTCTCGGCCTTTGCTCGTTGATATTTGCACCACGAGTCAGCACCTCGTGGACACTTGTGATGCTGCGGTTTCTCGTCGGTTGAAATCTTATGGTAGAGCGTAGCCCAAATAGCATCCTTCATTTTTTTGACCGAATCAGAGTTGTCACGAATAGCTTTGCCAAAATACACGGACAATTGGTCAATTAATTTAGCAGTCAGTTTCCCTCTACCGCCGAGTCCTTTATTATCTTTTTTACACGATCGTAGACGGGTGCCCATCCGTTTTTGAATATGGCCAACGCATTCTTTTTTCGTCACTACAGTTTCTCCATAAGGAGCAGCTGCAACAATGCCAGAGTAAGTCTTTGAATCTCCATCCCCGACGTAATACAAAAATCTCACTCCAAGATTTTCGCACGAACGACGAAACATTTCGATTACAGCATCGACCTTCATCTTTCCCGCACTGCCTGTATGATTCGTCGAACAAGTTTCTTTGTGTGCTTCATACCATTCTTGATATTCTTCCGTGTCTTTTTGATTTTTCCAAACTTCACAAGCCTGGCAGTAAGAACTTTTTACAATTACGTCAAGAACTTTGCCCGTGAAATGTCCTATTAGCGATGTGACGCCAAACAGAGACGAAAATCCGCGTTTGTGCCACGTTCCATCACCTGACACAATCAAATCAGTATTCTTACTTTCACTGTTAGTAGAATTCAAGTTTATCTCTTCTTTAGAAGCCTTCTTCATAAAAAATTGAGCCATATTTTTACTCGCTTCACAAATATGCTCCAGTAATATGCAGTACGTAGATTTAGCCAACCATGGCGGGAAGTCCATCAATGCGCAAAATTTTTTTGCACCTTTGTAACCGACGCCTATGACACGCATCGCTAATGTGAACCTTCGATTTATTTCATAAGAATGGTGAATAAAATCGCACGACGGTATGTATTGAGGAGTACACTTATCACACACCACAGAAATTTTGAACCCAAGTCCACGTTCGCTTACTATTCCAAAACATATTTTACTGTTGCACTTAGCACATTTTACGAGACTCGCGAGCGACGAAAAAACAGTAAAAAAATTAATTATTCGGAAATTAACTGCATCTGTTTTTGGCACATGATATTCGTCCTGACCTCTTAATTTTTTTGCTGATGTACTTGCTCCGCCATCATCAGTCTCCGCAGATTTTGGATTGAAATACTGTTTCCTTTTCAAGGGTCGTGTTTTATAAACCCGTTGACTTTTCCGCACTTCTCTCGATATTTTTCTATCCATCTTGGACTCGAAAACTCATGAAATTGTTCCGAATATGGACGTTCGCACGCTCCAACGTTTTGAATCTTACTGATACTGAAACCGTATTTTGAACTACGAAAGGCCTTTCTTATTTTCTATATGTATATATGAGTGTGTAGGGCTATATTGATGGTCACAATATATGTATGTATACGCAATACAATAGAGACCTTCAGGTACCCTCTAACGGACTCAGCTAGTCGAGCGGACAGCTGCCGCTACCTGCTTACCTATGGCTCAGACACGACGTGCTACAAAGTCTTGTATTTCGGCGAATAATGGTCCGATTTACATTTACCTGGGCGGAAAATGTTCGTAAGAGATTCTACTTTTTGAAAATGAAATAAAAAAAAATCGATTCTTCGAAAATTCTAACTAGGTCTGTCCCCTTAAGGATGGCCCTGAAATTTTTCTTCTGCTCCGAAATATGCTTACTCCCCTAAGGGTACGTTCGACTTGCACGCGTTCAGCGCTATAAGCGCTCAAAGTGCGTTCGACTTGGCACCGTAAACGCTCACGAGCGTTGAGACGGTTACGTTTACCGCCATGTTCGCCCAAGTCGAACGCGCACAAACGCTTTCAACGCTTCAAACGCTTTGAACGCTGTGAGCGTGCAAGTCGAACGTACCCTAAATATCACAAAATGTAAAATAGGTCAGTGATATTTTTCATTTTAATGTCACTACTCTAATGAAGTAGTGATATTTTGGAGTAGGCATACTTTGGAGTAAAAAAATTATTTAGTAATGTTTATAACCCTCCGTCACACGCGCTAGAATTCCAAACGTCGCTAACACGCGTCGTGGGGAATCGCCGCAATGCTTTTGAGAGCCTTACGTTGTTGTCATATCGGTCTTACGCGTATGCGCGCGCCGTTGGTGCACAAGTACGCAGTAGAAGTAATGGCAACGTCGAATGTAAAATCATATGTACGACTCTACACGCGCTAGCAGGGAAATGCCGCATTTCTTGCACTTGTATTAAATATTATTTATAAAATATAAATTGACAATTATCGTATAATTTTCTGTTTTATTGGGTTCTACCAATAATAATACAGGAATAGCTAAATTGTCACAAGTGTATCATTTATCAATTTTTGTTGATTAATGAAAAAGCAAAAAATGCGGCGTTTCGCTCATAGCGCGTGTGACGGAGGGTTATGTTTTATATTCGATGCGAGCATTCGTTGCTCGGAATGAACAGAATGCCAGTTTCCAATTCCTGTCCCGAACTCTACCACCGATTCGCTGTCGATCGAATCGCATAAACGTTTTATTTGGTTTGGTATAAAAATGATAACTCCATGCTATCTCTGCTAAATTCGAAATAAAAAAGTAACATGTAACAAAAGTTTTCATCACAGCCACCGTTTATGTTAAAAGTTTTTTCCCTATGCGCAAGTTAACCTAAAATGTGTTGTTATTTTTTCGTGTTTGGTTTTTGTTCAGATTTTCTTCGAATTTTAAGGTTTTCTGACAACTATAAAAATGGTTGAAAATCCGGAGTCCTCCCAATTAGTTTCACCCCGTTTCCACGAAACATCGAATGTAAGTATTTTAATACCGTAAACATTTCAAGTGATTAAATTTCAAGTTATAAAACTTATTGATTATCATAATTATATCAAAGTATTCCTGTAATATTTCAGGGATCAATAAATTCAAGTACCGTATTAGAACATCATGAAAACAGAATCAATGATGATTTATATGTTACGGCAACTGAACAAACAATCTTGAATGATGATGATACAATGATGAATTTACTTCTGGCGACCTCAATGACTATGACCAAGGATCAAAACATTAAAAATGAAATAGGTAATAACCTTGACTGTTATTCGTAACAATTAATGAACTACGCAGAGAGCATTTTATGCGAACAATTAATGTTTTTATTGTAGCATTTAACTATATTGGCATACCAAGGCTAATTAGTTCAAACAATATGAAAAAAATCTTAATATAATTCTTGCTATAATTTGATATGTTCTCGAATATTACTATTCTTTATTATTAATTCTGAGGGTAAATATCTTGGAGCTGGTGCATCTCTAACAAAAAAAACAAATGATAATCTAAGCGCGCTCTAGCACATGTAGCGTAATTAGATTATCTATTGTTTTTTTTTTTGCATTAATGAAGATCGGAATTGTATCAGAATAGATGAGTTGTGAAAGAATTGAGGAGTATCAGAATAAGGCTTTTGTGAGAACTAACAAGAATTTTAATTATTAACAATATAGATATATTAGGATTTGGGTTATATCGGAATAGAGATATTTACCCGTAGAGTTGTTTACGAAAAGAGAACTAAAGAATATAATTGTAGTACTGCTTGTTCAAAAATTATACATTTTTAAAAACTTCTAGACAAATACAGAATGCAGTGAAAAATTCAGGAACAATCGAGATCATATTACGAAACCTGAAGAAACTTTTGTAGATTATTACAGAATTTTCCAAAAAAGAAAAATATTTATAGGGAAATTTCAAATTATTTGAGTATGTATTCCATAAATTCGAAGAATTTTTATTCCAAATTTTATTGGATAGTAAATTTTCTGAAAAAGGGACTGTTGAAGATATGAATAATTTTAGAAATTTTTAAAAAAGTGAAAATCTCATAGCAATATTCCAGTTTATTTAAAAAAAATTCATAATCAAGAAATTTTACAAGATTTTTTTTCAAAAATAAAAAAATTGTCAGGAATATTAGAAAATTATAAAAGTTTTTGATTATTTTAATTACAATGAATATAGTAAAAATACTCAGAGCGAGGAGATGCTTCTGGACAACTCTAAAAAGATTGTAATTTTTTGTCGAAAATTCTCTATGTGTACTCTTTCATTAGCAGGATGTTATATTTTTCATATGAACTACAAGTTTCTGATTTTTTATCTTTACATATTTCTAAAATCCAAAATGAAATACAAAATGTCAATAATTCAATGAAAATTTGTTCAATCGAAGCAACTAACTAATAAACGTCAGAAAAAGTTGCACTTTGCTTCCTATTTAACTCCATATAGTCGTTCTAAAATAAGTATTTCGAATTTGTGTTTTTCGAGCTACTATTCCTAATCAACAGCATCAAAAACCTTTCAGCAGTAAATTTCATTCAAAAGAATTAAATATGAAAATTTTGGTTCGCCCTTTTTTATTTGCCCTTTCGAATTTATGATCATTCAGTTCAGATTCGTTATCAGCAATCTCAGAAACACCCGAGTATCAAATGTGAAGCGAATCGTCAATACGAAAAAATGTTTGTCTCAAAGAGTTCAATTTAACCTTAAGAGGGCCGGGGTTTTAGGAGTTAAAAGTTAAATATTAAAATATATATAAAAATTGCCAAAAGTAGTAGGGTATATCTTTCATATACAAAGTACCGATCATGGGTCGTACCTATATTTAGGCTTTCCGACCCTCTACAAGTTAATGTTTGTTTCAGCTAAAGACACTATTAGTTGTGGTGATACATCCGAAAAAAACATTAGGAATTCGTCAAATACATGGCCTCAGTGCAATCTTGTGAACCATAAGGCTAATGTTTCATCAACCAGTACTTCTACCAAAGACATTCAACGGTCTGACTTAAATAGTAATAATACTATTTCGAAGAAAAGAAGAAAAGGTTTCGGACCTCTGCAACGAAAACTGCGTAAAGAAAGATCAGAAAAGAGATGTAAAGGTGAATCATACGAGACACCAACAGGCAAACAAGCTCTAGCCCGCCCTCAAAGACCGCTATTGGAGTCATGTCGTTCAAAATGTAGGACTAAACTTGCATCGGTGGATTTAGAGAAAACTTATAGATTTTATAGAAAACTTTCTTCAAGAAGTCTTCAACGAGAATATTTAGCTGCATTAATAATCATCGATGAAAAACACCGGGAACGGAAGAATAGTTTGGTTAAGAAGAATCGTCAAATTACAGTCAAGTATAAATTCAACGTACATGGAGAAATGGTTGATTTATGTAAAAGTTGTTTCTCCAATATTTATGGGGAACGTCCAGGATTTATAAACTACTTAGTCTCGACAAAAAAAAATGAATGGTCTTCTTCATCTGCCCCTCTAAATCAGAAGATTGATGTTTCATCATCCTCTGTTTCTGCCAAAGACATTCAGCCGAAGACGGTGGCTGACTCAAATAGTAATACCACAGATTCCAATAAAAGGAAAAAAGGTTGTGAACCTATGCAACGAAAAAGACACAAAGAAAGATTAGAAAAAAAAATGGACGGGTGAAGCCTATGAGACGCCAAAAGGTAAAAAGTTCTTGCCCGTCCTCAAAAACCATCATTAAAGTCGTGCCGTTTAAAGTGTAGAGTATAGCGATTATAGAAAACTTCCTTCAAGAAATGCACAAAAACAATATTTTACTGGGTTGGTAGTAATTGAAGAGAAACAGCGGGAACGTAAATATTTGGATATTAATAATCGTCCGATTACGTTAAAGTATTAATTTTTTTATTTTTTATTTTCATTGTTTCTGCGTATACCCTTTCGGGTTTTTACGAGCCGCCGTTCCCATCACTCCGGCTCCACTTTTCTCGCACTTCACTAATTTCCATGTTTCTGTGAGATCCCTCCCAACTCTAGCGGATCCGGCAACCTTCAGTGACCGAAATTTCGGTCAAAAAATGGAACAAATCGACCGAAGAGGGTCGTTTACGGTCGATTATGACCATTTAGTAACCGTAAATTTGGTCACTGACGGTTGTCCGATCCGCTAGGTAAGAGTGTGGCCCACAGTGACTCTACCCTAATCTACTATTGTATCGCATTTGAATAGGGGCCAAGGGAAACTGTGGAAAACTGGAATCGCAGGCAACTACATTTTTACTGAATTCCAGTTGATTAGCATCATCAGAAACTCAGAGAAATTGCGTCCCACTCAACAATTGACGCGCGAGTCGGTGCGTGGCTAAGCCGTCACCCAATCAAGTATATTGGCTTCGCCCGAGGCTGCTTAATTTGGGAGATCGTCGGAGCCACACACAGACCAAGTACCCATCGCTGTTGGTTAAAATGATTTCTTATAAAAAAAATATGTTAAAACAAAGAAAGAAAATACATCGTGAATTATCTATAATTTCAATTAAGTGATTCAAAATTCATAAGAAAATAAGTTTTCTTTAAACAGAAAAATTACCCTAATAAAGCGTGGAGTTTCATCTGACGTTTTTCTTAGCATTAGTTCATACAGTAACGAATTATTTACGTATGACGCTAGATTTAAGACGACAATGAGTGAGACATCCGCTACATGTGATACATTCCAAATGACAATTAATTCGTACAAATGTACCAGAAAAGGCAGATTTTTATGATGAAATGGAACGCATTAACAAATCGTCATCCATCACTACAATTGTAACACGTGTGACAGCAATTGTTGATTTACAAAGATTTCTGGAGTTCCTATGTTTCTCCACGATACTATGTGCGTCTTTGTACAAAAGCCAATAATGGACTTTGAATTCAATTGTACATAATTACACAAATAATAATAGTTCATACTTTACATTGCGCGAAGGCTTAACTTAATGAGATGCGAATGGAAGATTGCGTCTTGCTTATTTAGATCGTAATGACTTTACCTAATACTATGAAAACATTAACTTTTATACTCTGGCACTTTTGTCAAGGTCAGAATTGAAATTCAATCACTTCTACCATTTTTATGCATGCTTTAAAAAGGAAAACAAAGATAGAAGAAAATGAATAAAACCTTTATATTTGGCTTTGGTAATTTTTAGTATGATTCAAACCATGCGATTATGGAGCGTTTTGAGAAAAATCACAGTGCAGGTAATATCAATCTCCGGGATTAGATGAAAATAGAACTTATTATCTGTGCAAATCACGATGTGTATTATATGATTCAGTGTGATTTCTCCACCTTCTGTGTCCTAGGTAATGCTTCAGTCAACAGAAATACGTGAACTAGTCATTCGACTGGAGTAACATTTTGTGTGTGAAAATTGCATACAAATTCAATGAAATGTATTTCCAAAGGTCTTAGAATGCAGTAAAACGTCTTTGAATGTGCTTTTTTTAAACAGGTGAAGTAGGTTTGTAAACAATATGAATTTACCATTGGTACATTCTGGCTTTTTGACAATTGCAGGTGGTCCAATGGTTTGGTAAACCAGGAGATAGCAATTTTAATTAAATTTTTAAGGCATAATTCTTACCTTTGAAAATAAATTTAAAAAATCGTATTTTTATTATTCTATTTGGAATTTCTCATGGTTGTTCGTGGTACTGAAATGATTGAGTTCATGACTGAACCAATAGATACCTTGTTCAAAACGTTTCAAGTTAGTTTATCAAATTTTCTATGCGTAAAACAAAGATTGGTTTGTAAACAAAACAAAATTTCAGCATTTTTCTAACAATTGAGATATGAAGGCGTCGGGTAGTTCCGGACCGCGAGTGCCCCCGGTCACTTCAAGTTTGGACAATTACGCATACAAAGATAAAAACAAACGTGATCAACTTCGTCACATTTTTTTAAGTATTTTTATTCAATCTGTGTGTTCGGTTCTACTCGACCTTTCCTTAATCAATAATGGTTAGAAGAGACTTTGTAATTGATTACTACTCCGCAAAATCCACTTTGTAAACCACAATTATGGAAAAATATAAGGTTCAGTTTAAAAAAGTACTGACGTTTCTACGTCGTATGACAACGTCTTAATTGAAAAAAATAATTTATGAAATTATCTCACGATTACGTGATTAATATTGGTCTGCAAAAACATAAAAAACCGTTTACCACACAGAGAAAAAAATTTTGTCAACCGAAACAAATTTGGTTTCTCTCAAGCAAAATATTTAGTTCGATACGGGCAATAAAATATTTTTGAGATACAACAAAATAATTTGTGAATGCTGAAACAAGTTATTGGGCGAACCAACAAAATTTTGATGCAACCAAACAATGTTAATGCAACAAAATATCATCCAATTAACTAATTCATTTATTCGTCCCAACGATTACCGTTTAGTCAATTTTGTAATTGAGATTCAAACAAATATTTTATTAAAGCAACTAAAAAGTATGCGTAAGAAAATAAATGGTACCAATAGGCCTTTTTACGAGTAGTACAGCGCATGCGTTATACACGTAAACTGTTCGAAAAAAGCGAACGTTAGAGACGTTAGGCGCATGCGTTACGTACAAAAACTGTCCGAAAAAAAAGACGGACGGTTTTGCTGATGAAAAGGTCTATGAACAAAATCATTTAGCTCCGGTGATTTAGTTGATTCATCTACAAGAAATTTTCATGATTTAGTTGAATAAACTAAATCATTTGCCATTCAACAAAAAAATTGTTGGATCCACCAATTTTTCGTCCAACAAAATGGAATTAGTTCGATGAACAACTTTTTTTCTGAGTGCATCAAAATTAAATTGCGTGATTCTTATGAGTTTCGGCGACTTGAATCTGTCATCAGGATTGCTTTATCGCATCGATTTATTGGGATAATGGTATTCGAATATTTGAATATAAGAAATCAGTTTTCAAAAATGAATTCTGATGAAATTACACTGGTTTGCAACTAAATCTGCAGAAAGTTAATCGCGTGTATAAGTCATGGATTTTCAAGGATAAAATAAAATAAATTTTCAACAATAAAGCATTTTTCTTGTTGTTAATAACGGCCATCTTCCGTTTTGTTCTATTAGAGAAAGAAAGATAGGAAAATATTTAGCGAGACGATTTAGAATGAGAAAGATAAGGACTGAAAGATAAAGAAAGATAAAATACTGAAAACACCATGCGACCGTAATAAAAATATACGGTAAAAGATGAAAAATTTTCTGAATGCAAAACAGATGATTTTGAATTATTTCAATAGAACTGGTAAATTTGTCCATTAAACGTCTATAGAAAAAAAATCTGATAGTCTTGCGGTTTTTCCACATTTTTTATGAGTACTTTAAATTACCCCCACCACCGCGAATCGCTTTATTCAGAGAAAGTATAGACTTGGCAAGCCTCGGACCAGCAGACGAAAGAGCTGTCAATGTACTTGTCCCGAAACTTTACCGAGTCTCTTAATTTGAAAAAAAAAAAAAAAAAAAAAAACTGATACTTGTGTGGTTACAGCACTCGTATTCGTGTGAAATGCACCATAAGCCTTCGACTCATACGACAACTTCACGCGCGATGGAATTCGTTGCTTTCCGCACTTTTAGCATGAATTACTACTTTTCAGATGAGGCTTGAAAAACTAGAAGATTCAAGCTTCAAAATTATTTCTGAAAAAATGTTGTACAACCATTTTTGAGCGAGATACACCCACCGACAATAATCCCAAATTCGAAAATTTTAGTGGTCCTTCAATTGTGTCCACCAGCGTATTTTAAAAATGTGATGCGATAGACTAATTCTGTTGTCGGAATCTGATTCAGTGTACCAAAGTGTACAAAGTATACGTGCAATTTATGTTGAGCAAATTTTGTTGCAGACCAGAGTGTAAGCTTCTTGAAAAGGATGATTTGTAGAATAGCCAAAATAATTGTATATCTATCTATACATACATCGTGAAATTGAATATAAAGATAACTTGCCTGTCTATTTCTTGTCGGAGGAAAATATTCATAGGCAGCAAAGCTCCCATTCGCTGCAGAGCATCACGGACCTCAAAAGCATTATACTGTTTTGGCAATTTAGCCAACATATCATCAGCGAGTCTATAAACAACGCTTTCTCTCGTTTCCCCACCCTGCGAACCTCCTTCTTTAGGTTGAACGTTCAGAATCGTATCCAATATTGCTTTCGCTGTATTTATTTGATAGGTGATATCGGCATTTGAGTGTAGTCCAAAAACTTCTGGCGTGTCGTTTGCCGGTAAGCCGTTGATATAATCAACGTATCCGTGAATGTTGCGAGTCTGAGGAACTCTGTAACCGCGATAAAACTCAAAACCTGGCCTTAGTAGAACGTCACAGAACCAGACGTGAGTAAATGTCGTTAATAATCGTTTGTCGAAGTCATCCGTCACTCGCCCCCCATATTGGACCTGAAAATATAATTTTTTAAAGAAATAATACCATTTTTTTCAAGCCTTCAGCCATGAATGCAGCTTTAGTTTTATGTTATAAACTTCATTCATACATAACGTTGATTTTTTTTTTCAATAAACATTGAGAAATTCTTAACTGCGCATTTTGAATACCCACGTATCCATGTAGAAGATAAAAAATGTTGGTATTTTTTACTCAACAAACAAAATACAAAACGCAGAATATATTTGTCCTTTGGAAACACTAAGGGTTCAAAGCACTTTTAAATTTCGTAACTTTTTACTATTTCTAAGCCTTCGAGAATCAATATGGAGCAAATCAATGTTGTTTCTAATTAATTACTAATTTACCTCTCCGAGCATGTAGCAAACTGTTGGCCACGATACTCCTTTTTTTGGGTCCATGTCATCCAAATGATTTTGAATAAATTGAACCGAGGCAGCAAAATCTGCTTGATTAAATTCGTAAGGTACGTTCCAACCAAGAGGACCAAACTTTCGTCTCTCTTGAACAACCGTGTGCAAAAATGCAACAGCATAGAGTAACGGTGGCCATTGGCCTTGTGTACTATAATCTAAAATATCCTGGGTAACACCCTGGTACGTTCTCTTCAAACTCGCCCGTATACCTTGAGGAGGCTCGTTCGTGAATTTAATCGCCATCTTCAAAATTTATCTCACATTAATTCACGGCCACTTTATATGCTTACCCTAGCGGACAGAAACACCAAAGCTTGGGTTTCATTTGGCTTTCGTTGCACCGAAAAAATTGGTGCTACACGTCTTTTTCGGTGCCGTAAAAGTCACACGACACCCAAGCTTCGGTGTTCGCACCCGGTAAGGTTGTGTTTCGAACAAGTTCTTTTTGAAACCTGCAACAATCCGATCGGAAATTGTGGATGTACTTCCGTCGTCATCCAGAGCCTAAAAGATTCATGAATATTATCCGTTTCGACCAATGCGTCCATAGCTTCGGTACAGAAAGGCAGCGAGAGATGGATGTTTTGCAGAAGAACCCAGCATCCGGCATTCATCGCGTCCGCGATCATTCGACGCGCATGAAATTCTTGACCTTGACCCATTGATACTGATTTGAGTGCTTGAAAATAAAGATGTAACGGCTCATCATATTTTGCTACTTAAAGAGATACTTGGATCATTGTTCAATAACCAATATTGCATTTTTGATGATCTTCTTTTCAGTTAGTCAAGAATAAAAATTCGATTTCAACAATAAAAAAATTGAACGAAATTCAACTTTCTTCTCACGGGGATTAATAATTTCTAATATGAATTTCTAATGATGCTGAAATTGTAGAGAAAACGTTTGTAAAGTTTTTTGTATATATGTAAAAAGAAGATCGATTTATTAATAAGTATTTCAAATATAATAATCTCTATTTTCTTTGAAAGCAACTTACGAGTGGCTTTTTGTTTTGCCAAAGCAGTGATTTGAGGGCTGGGATCCGAACCAATAGAGAGGATACATACAAGGGGTGTTCTAGGTTCGGATTCAAGCCAGGTTGCTTCGAGATCCAAAATCTTAGCTTCACCGTATTCCTTGCCAAGTGAGTCAATTATATATTTTTTAGCTTGTGACAAAGTTCTGTCGGGGCTCCAGGAACGTATGAGCAAAAGTTTTCTAAAAACGTCGAGACTCTTTTGATAACCACACGGTAATTCTTCCTCCTCGGGTTTTTCCCTCTCGTACCAAATTCTCCATTCTCTCTCGGTGAATTCAATTTTCGTAAGTATTTCACCAAAAACCTCGAGTTTACTGATTTCCACAAGATTCAACCAAGTTATATCGAGAATCCACCGAAAAGGTTTTGGAGCAACGGCATTTAGATCCAAGGAAGCTCCACCTTTGATAAAAGCCATAAATTCTGTATGCGTTATTTTGCCACGATGACAATCGATCTTCATAGCGAGCATCAGAGTAAATAGCGATTTGTGTCTTTCGTAAAGACTTCGTAAAGTAAAGCCCCAAACTTCGTAAGTCAGGTGATTCAGTATGATCTCGATTCTTTCGCTAGTGACAGAACTTTTGGTTGATTTCGTGATAGAATTGTCGAATATTGTTAAAAATTGTCTGAGTGAATTTTGATACATAGTATTGACGTTGCTCATTTCAACAATAAGGAAATAAAGAATAGATCCACGTCCAGCGACAGCTCGGAATTCCTCTCGAGCAATCGTTATCTTCTTTTCGGTCAAAGCTGAAACTTGTAGCTTCTCGTTGACGGATTCAGCAGTTGATTTGGTCTCTCGTAAAACACCAATCAAAGCCTCATCATCGACGAGTGATCCTTCGGAAGAAGTTAGTCTGTGAAGCAAAGTACTCTCCAATTCCTTCATTGACCTTTGATTGGTCATAACGGACTCAAACAGTGCGACTCGTTCAGCCTCTAGATCAGATTTTTCCATCAGAATTACACGACCGAGTAATTGATCCTCAAGACCCTGCATCGTCACCGTAAAATCGATAATCGATGTTTTTGCCGATATTTCAGGGCTATACGCTGGATTGGGCAGCTTGGTCGTAATGTAGAGCATGAAACCCGGCATAACATCGCACTCTTTGTCGCCAACGACCACCTTCTCGATTGATCCCGATTTTATGAAATTCTTTTCTAAAACGTTGTCGATTACAGGATCGAGTTCTTCAGCAACGTCCTCTATGAGCAGAGGTCTGCCCAAAGACAGACTGTCCTCTAGATGTGATCTGAAGTACTTGTGATTCAATGATGTGATTTGCAACTCATTGCAACCCTCTTTGTTTTTGATCCACATTTTGCCCTGATTCTGTGGATCAACCAGAAGCGGATAAGATGAGGACTTGGTGACAATCAGAGCATTTTGAACGGAAAGATCGTCGTTCGGTAAGCCCTGCAGAGTCCATTCCGAAACCGTAGCGGAATCCACGAGCATATTGATTATATTAAGATCTTTGGTGAAAGGTATGGTTCGGCTGGTCAAGATATTCATCCATGCTGTTACCAGGCCAGATCTGAAATGTTGGTTGTAAGGACCGCAGTAGGACAAAAAGCCTGTAGCCAATAAAACATCACCGACTAATTTACCCAATTGCACTTTAAATTCTCCGCTCTGTTCGGTCCAACGAATCTTCTCTCCACCCAGACCATTGATAAGAGCAGTTGCGGCGGTCATTTTGCGCAGGCATACGTTGGCCGCATCCGTTAACCTTTGTTTCTCCGAGACAGCATTGTCGTACTGTTCCTTTACTGCTTGAAGTGCCATTTCTCTCTCGGAAAGTTCTCTCTCAGCATCTGCGAGATCCTCCATGGCGAGCTTTAGTCTAGCTTCTTGTAGGGTGAGATTAGCCTTTAATGGTAAAACTTCTTTATTCACAGAATGAAAGAAAGCCATTGCTTTCGTCCATGATAATAGGCCTGCGACATCGCCGCAGACTCTTCGCGCAGTTTCCATGTTATAATCTTCCATCTTGAAATACGGCTGTAACAACTCTACCATCTCGTTGTTGATAATGTCCTTCGGGTAATTTTGAAGCTGAAGAAGGAACGTCGTGCTTGCCATCATTTTGAGAGACTCACCCCAAGAGGGTTTCGGACAAAAAGCTGTAGGGTCCGGCACAACTGGACCAATTTTACGCTGAAAAAGTATTAGCACGCAATCCATAATTCTCATGATCAGATGAGGTGGTCTACCGAGTTTTCTTACGGTTGCTATATGCGCTGGTTTTATCGTGTTCAGAGCAGCCTCAGCTTCTTCGAGAGCTGGTTTTGCAGCTTCCAATTTTTCCTCCGCCACTGCTTTTTCCTCGGCGATACAACCCACCAACACTTCCGCTTTTTCTTTTACTTTTTGCACTTGATTCTTAAAGGTCTCAGCTTGCATAGCACGCTCGGTAACTTCGAGCAAAACCTTTTCGGCTTTTTCCGAAGCCTGCACCAGCTCTTGTTCCATCGCTGCTAAATCTCTTTTCAACAATTCTACAGATATCGAGGCTTCCTCAAGTTTAGCAAGCCCCGTGTCCATTCGTCTGGCTCCTTCACCCAATTCGTGCTGCTTGTTGCGGTAGATGTTCTTGTAACCACCGATAAAGTTGAGATAAGATTTCGGTGTGACATGAGTAGCTCGGCGGAATCTTTGGAAGTATTCTGCAGACGTTACAGCTACGACATCTTGTATCGAGCCCAGAGCGTTTACCAGGTGGCTTTTAACCTCTGGGCTGCAGGCAATCTCGAAGTCATGAAGGAAGTGATGGGCCACAAGAACCAGAGCGTCACGGGGCCAGGGTTGGAACCAATCGATCGTACAGCCGGATATCAAAGCTGGAAAGCGCTGAGCGCGATTACGAAATTTTTCACCTACCGGTGAAAAACAAAACACCACGTGAAGATTCTGGCAAGTTCGCTGCAAGAAATATTCCATCACCAATTCATTGTTGAGCGTCTTTTTTGGATTCTCACGTTTCATCGTTGGTGTTAGCTCGGATATTATTTCCGCTTGTTCATCTCGTGTAAAGAGATTGCTTATTACGCCCGAACTTAATATGTTATTGAGGTACTCGAGAAAACCCTCTTCTTTGATGTCCAGATCGGTAAAGATGAAGGTTGTCCCTTTACCTTGACCTCCGCACGAACGATACAGGAATTTAAGATCTTCCAAGAAATTCGCAACGTTGTATGATCTCGTCAGAGTTATTTGAAATGTTTTATAGCCAGCTATAAACGAAGATAGCTTGGTCAGGCTTTGCTTCCCCGATCCTCCCACACCCACGAGCATCACGTTACCACGTGGATGTCTTATAACTCGCGATATTTTGACCAGATGCAGCATAGCGTCTGGGAAAAATACAAGATCCATTCCAGCTCCTCTTTGCATTTCGTTGAACTGCGCCAGAAACATTTCCAGCCGATCACGCAAAATTTGATGATCGTAAACTGGCTCGTAAACTTTTGGCAATTCCATGTCTGCGTCTTCGCCTTCTTCCCCAGTGGGTTCTGGAGCGTCCCTGCAAAAAATTTTATGACGTGTGAATAAAAAAGTATTCAAACAAACATTGATCTTGAATGGGGTTCAAGATTTAGATCTTTTTGAATGCTTTACAAAAATGCTTCAATTCATCGGCTTTCTTGGTTAATTCTCAAACAGCAATATTCAATTGAAAAAAATGATTTACGATTCTAAAGCGCACCTCATAAAATCGACGAACGCTGGTTCTTCTTTACTAATCATTTCAATATATGCTTGTCCAAGTGTTTCACGAACGACAGTGATAAGTTCCTGATCGAACCAATCTTTATCCGATTGAAGAGTCAGTCTGTCACTGAAAACTCTCGAACACTCGTGTTTCCACAACAACATGAGAGAATTTTCCTTCTCGATAACGGTGCATAATGTACCTACCATACCTTGCCAGATTCTCGATAAGTCGCGAAGACTGAAGACATAATGAAATTTTGCGGGAGTTGGCAAAAGCTTGGCTCTGGTACGTAGCCAAAGTATTCTCGTCAAAGGTACCATTTTCTTTATGAGACTTCTTATATCTTGAGAAAATCCTCTTTTCGTATTGTAGTGACCCTCCCCAAGAACACTAAATATTTTATCAATTGAGGCGTCATTTGGAAGTGTACAATTAAAGATGCAAAACTGTCGTTTGAGTCTGGATGGTATGTCGTTTCTTCCACCACCTGGTTGACCCATTGCAGCGAGAAAGGTGACATCAACTATTGTTGTGAAGTCACCTGGTTTCTCGAGAGAATAGAAACCTTTCATATCCATCGTTTGGCGTACGATCTCGTTGGTTATTTGATCGCCCCATTCATTAATCTGTGGTAAATTTACATCGTCTATAAATACCAACATTTTTTTGCCTCCCGGTGGACCAAAAGTATTGCCCAGACGTTTTTCCACATAACTCTCTATGGTCTTCTGAAACTGAAAGGGTGTCGTGGCAGAACTAAAATTGAACGATCTTCCGAGGGTCGTATCTGGGTTCGTCTTCTTCATGTATGATTTCATCATGATCGTTTTCGCTGAACCCTGTTCACCGGTCAGCAAGACAGCGCGATCTTGACGGCCAATTAAATCGATGAGATATTGAATTCTAACATTGTCCACTATAGGTACTAATATACTATTATAATCGGGAGTAGCATAATCCGGATAAATGTAATTTGTAACCATCGTCGTCCAAGTGTCCCACTTGCCCTTTTCGTTCACCATAAAATCAAAAACTTTAGCCTCTGGGTATTTTTCTGAGGTTGGAAGATCGAGGCTTTCGAAATTCGTGCGAATATATTCATCGTATTTGGAACGATCGGCAGTCTCGAGCAATGCACCGATTCCCCATACGAGGGAAAATATGTAAAGTCGCTTTAAATGTTCAGCCGTCATTGGCTGCGGCTTATCTCTCTCGAGATCGTCCTCGTCCTCAACCTCTTCGAGAGGCACTTCCGGTGGAACAAGTCCCTCGAGAAGACACAACATTTGACGGATTATATTGCACTGCAAAACTTTCATCGCCAGGATGAGAGTTTGTGTACTCCAGGCGTATATCTGCACGGAGAAAACGAGGACAGAAATTCAAATAAATAGTGCTAGAAATCCAGACGATTAATGCTAAAATAACATAGTATTTTGAGGACAGTACCGAATTTTAGTATTTATTCAAACGTCGGAATAAAAAGAAGTTCTACCCGGCATAGTAAAAATGCTGTAGTTCATATAGCCTTATTTGGTATTTGGCATACTTGCTTTTAGGTTCTACACATGTATTTCTCACAACGAGCATAGAAAAAATTCGATATACTCGAGGCAAATTTTGTCATTATATCGTTAGAATGTATACAGCGACATAGTAAATTTTATTATTGTCACATCAGAATGTATACTGTGACACAGTAAAAATCCCGAACTTCATAATATTGTTAAATATCTGCATTGGTAACCTACAATGCGCACAATAAAAAATGCATTGGGAGATTACATGCGTTAGATAATTCAATATGCAGTTGAAACGAATAATTTCTTTTGCTTGGTATAGTCCGTGCGATATTTGCATATATTTATCCTGTGTGTATAGAGGAAGCATTATGTTTTAGGTAAAAATAAATATTCGTTATTAAATTCTTGGATAGAATCGGTTCGAATAATCAAACTCGTTTGCCTCACGGAATTTATGCTCGCCACAGAGTTATACCTCATGCGAGAAAAGTCTCAGCGCTTTGCGTCACGCAGCGGCGAAAACGAGAATAGAGCCAGCCAATACATCTCATAAGAGTAACAGTTACGTTAGCGATCAAGCAACATAAAAAATACAGAAACGAAAAATTCCTATGTCAGACAATAAGTTCTGCTATTATGAAACACTATATAATGCCTGAACTGAAAAATGACATGTATTTAGTATTTATTCTCTTATTGAAGGTGGATTTTTACTATGCTGTTTTTCAAAATTTCTCACATTCAAGGCATGTTTACCGATTAGTTATAGTTCCTAAAGAGCATTGTAAATATTTCATGAAAGCACATTGAAATATTATTTTTTATGACACAATATCATTTCTTGTTTATACAGAACTATTTACATCGTACTCAAAGGAAAAGTGCGAGTTATAAAAATTACAATGCCTCATTGTGACTGTTACCTAAAGTCTTGTATTCTGTGCAAAGTATAGAGGATATTTTAAAAGAACATTTTAAATGGTACTTGACGAAACAGATCCGTTTTCTCCATGTGGAAAAAAGAGGGAAATAACGTTTAGCCTAAAACTGTTCTTTCTACACTTCCTTTTGATCCCGGATCGATTTATAACATGTACTGTAAAATGCTTCCTAATATTTATATTCAGGAAATCGGTCTATAAACACGTTGGAGCAGTATCAATATTGCAAAATAATCATCACAATTTCTATATAATTTGATCACATTCAATCCATTTTATCATTATCTGATTGATTCAGTTTAAATTTATTAAAATGGTCTTTCCTTATTTGATTTAACTTGTTTGTACCAAAAATATTTTTTTTTATATCAACGCTACTTACCTGTGCGAAGGATTCGTCAAAAGCTTGTTCTAAAACTTCTTGTTCAAGAACTGTTCGACTTTTCAACCAAGCAGTTACGACGGGTTTCCAATCGAGCCCTGATGAGCTCATATAAACCATCCCGTTTCGTGAAACCGTCGCTGGACTTGCGTTATCAATATTATGTGGTTCAAAAATAATTTTGCAAGTTGGCGCCATTGATAAACGATCACCGTTAGCCAGAGTCAGGGTTTTATTATCATCGAGTACGGAATTTAAATTCTCGATCCAAATACTGTCGACAGGTCCATCAAGTACCAACCAGACATGCTCCTCTGGTTTGATTTTTAAAGTCTTACGCCACAGCGCGGAAAAGATACCATCAGTCCAGTCATTCGTCGCCACGTCCAAACGACCAAACATTTGAGCTGCTGTGATGCTCTTTGGATTCATTCGCATTTCCCTGTTAAATTAATTCATCCTCTTATATTCGGTTTCATTAGTTACTTTATGGATATGTTACGTATGTCTAGAACTTTCAAGAAATGGATTTTCTCTGCTTATTGTTTTACAAGCCTAAAAAAAAGAAAAAAAAAAATTTTGCACAAATTACACCCGTTGATATAGTTCGAACGCCAAATGAGACCACGCGTCGCAGAACTGACTCTGCGCGTAATGTGCAAACAATACGTTTTCCTCGGAAGTAGTTTTGCTCCACAACCGGCTCGATAACTCTAAGAGTTTTAAACATTTTTTGCTTGTTTATGTCTCAAAATTTTGATTTTCTTTCTATAGTCCATCGAACTATTTATTTCGATATTTAATTCAAATAGATTTTTATAAATAATTGAAAAAAACAAATTTTTCGTAAAAAAAATCATACCTAATTTGAAAATATCACAAATTGCTTAAATTTTCTTAAATTAAATAAATTGGCGCGACAGACTATAACGATGACAGTGTATTATAAAAGCCTTTTTGGTTTTTTCCGATCCATTCATCCCTGAATGATTTATAATACCGACCGATATAAAAATCAATAGTAGTGAGGTTTGAGTCAATCAAAATGGTTAATTTCGTCTCACCGATGAAAATCACCACATTGTGTCAGAGCTTTCATCAAGACATGAATACAAGTTGTTTTTCCAGCTCCAGTTGGTCCCAAAGTCATTATTCCATGTCGTACTCTTTGAGTCTCGTAGAGCTGTATTAATTTCAAAACCCAAGGTGGATGGTACACCAAACCAGCTTCTTGTACTTGCTGATCAATAGCGGCCTCTAAATCTGGATACGACGTTTTTTCAAGAGCCTGATTCGGAAATAAATCCGCTACAAGTGATATAAAAAGTGGCTCGTCCTCGTCTGAAAAAATCAATGTTCACTCTTATAACAAATTTGATCTGATGTCAATTTAAAAACTTAATTCAATTGATAGATCTTGGAAATAGAACATTCACTTTGCATCATTGGGTTTAATTAGAATTCAATTTGATTCCAAAAAAAAATTTATCTAAAACATTCAATTTCGGTGGACAGGAATATTCTTCGCATTTTTGGAATCATATTTAAAATGTCATGAAGAAAAATTGAAGGGTTCCTGGTGAAAGAGTGCAGATTGCCGTGCGTTGGTGATTTTTTATGTTACATGAATTTTATAGTCTAATTTTGTTTCTATTAGAGTAATTAGTTTGTGATAATTAAAAAGAAAGTTTTTTTGAAAACGAGTCTTACCTATGAGTTTCGACAAATTCATGTCTCTGAGAACCCTCATGACGATCGTACTTTCAGAATCTTTCGAATTGACTCTTTTGGAAGCTCCAAGAGTTCTCAGGACAGAAAGAATATTTCTCAGACCAAAATCGTAATGAACTTGTTTGGTCAATTGTTCCTCGCACAATTTGTAAAGAGTATAAAATTTTCTTGCGAGAGTTATATTTTCGAGAAAGCCGCAACTTGCGAGTTTGACCCTAATGATTATTTGTCTATCAGGCACCATCATGGCAACCGTGCGAAATTGTATCTTCAAATTTTCCGGAAGTTCTTTTCTGCCCGCATAACCGGGGTTCATGGTTATAAAAATTCCGAGCTCAGGACACATTTCGATTTGATCACCATCGGTGAAGACAAATTGTTTTTTCTTTTCCTTCTTCGCGGCGAGAACAACGGCAACTTGTTGAGCTGCAACTGAAAGAACTGGAAGTTCGATCCTGTTGAACTCATCGAAACAACCCCACGAGCCACTCTGTGCCAATCCTTTGTAAATTCTTCCCAGTCCACGATAATCCATTTGATCGGAACAATTGAAAACAACCACGTATTTTGCCAATGTCTTTCCCATGTCCTTGACTGTTTCGGTCTTGCCGGTTCCAGCTGGTCCACAAGGTGATCCACCCATTGACATTGACAATGCTTGAGCAAGTGTTATGTAACATCTGTCTGTCAGTGGTGTTATCACCAATCGCTCTGTACATCCGAGATATTCGTTCTGATAAGTAAACTGTACGTCCGTGATGGAAATTGCTGTCTTGTCCAGATCCTCTTTGAAGTAAAAACGACATTGCTTCAACCACTCGAAGTCCGAAACCGTCCGGACGTTCAAGCGACACTGTTTCAAGAGAATTTTAACTTTTTATCTATTAAGGAGTGAGGGCTAGTCAGCATTTTCAAAAAAATCGTTTTTTTTGCATTTTCTAAAAGTACAGCATTTCAAAAGTATTCTCTGAAAATGTTAGACAAATCGAAGCATTATTCATGAAGATATACAACTTTGAACACAGCCGCCTCGAGCGGGTAAAACTAGGTAGTTAGCACTTTAAGGATATCGTAGCGGTTCCGTGTAGTCAATTGACCGTATATAAAAATTTTTCCTTGAAAAACTACAAATTGACACTATTATAGTATATACAATTTTTTTTTTATACATTCGTAATAAAACGACAGCAATCCTGATCAATGAGATAATATTTTAAGAAATTACATATTTTTAATCACTCAATAGAGCTACTCGTCGTCAGCTGTTAAGGGGCCAGTCCACTTTGAAAATTTCAAAAAATTGATTTTTTTACTGTTTTCGAAAGTACATACATT
The DNA here is from genome assembly GCA_963989365.1 of Rhimphoctona megacephalus. NCBI lineage: Eukaryota > Metazoa > Arthropoda > Insecta > Hymenoptera > Ichneumonidae > Rhimphoctona > Rhimphoctona megacephalus. Next base: position 19,596,752 of record OZ022420.1, read on the forward strand.
CAGAAATATTGTGTCAAAATTTTATGAAAATCCGAGCTCTCTAAGTATTTTTTTTTTTTTTTACCTGAACGTCAGGATCTCATTTGTCTACCTGAGCGTATAGCGCGCTTAAACGTGTTTTTCTCGAAACAACGTTTTCAAAATCTAGCTCCATCGTATCTCTAAGACTAATAAACCGATTCTCTTGAAATTTGAACCACATATTGTAAACATGATTCGCAACAAGATGATCCTCGATGGTTTTGAAATTTTGATTTTTACTCTTTTTTTTTGTGAAAAACTGCGAAAAAAACGCGTTTTTTTACTTTTTTCGTTTTTCATCTACCATTTTTTTATTTTTTGATAAAACTTTATATCCAAGGGTCATTTTGTAGCTGGTGTCATACTGAATCTAATGGGCTTTGATTTTTTTGTTTCAGACAAACCGTTGCTGAGTTGTGATGGAGCTACCTAGCCCACCTATTTTTGAGGCGTTACGTTAAACTATAGTTTTTGTACTTAAAAGTGAATAAAAATGAATTAAAATTTTTTTTTTAATGTATTTCAAGAATTTATTTATCAAGCCCAACAACTTTTATATTCATATCTTTTATAAAATCCTCAAAAAAAATCGCAAAAATAGCCTTTTTTCGTGGCTCCAAAGTGGACTGGCCCCTTAATAGTTGAAGAATTTTTCAAGCGAAGTCTGGCAGCGCTGCGCACTCGCACTGTAAACATAAACCTTCTTAACTTCTTTTAATAGCGGAACAGTTCTCATGTATCAATAAGCTTGTGTTCGAGATAACTTAAAATGTGACCTTGGTAAAAAAATTCATTTGTACGCCCAGGATCGTACATTTGGTGCCTTCGATAATATTTCTGTTTCAGCGTAGCCTAATATAGGTTATATTACCGCTGTCACGAATGTGTAACGTTGCCAGCTCACTGTAAGAATTTTTCAACGCGAACCGATCGAACAACTAATCGAGTTTATTGAGGTTTTTTCAAATTTAACTCAAAATTTTGCAAGAACTAATTCGGTAACTCGTTTTTTTTATGTTACGATATCAATCTTTGATGATTGATTTATAACTGAGAATGAAAACTTTATGGCTATGTAATAATTAAATATATGTAATATACGATCGGAATAAAATCCGAAGAGTTACGTCATAAGACACCGGGTAAAAGTTACAAATTTTGGAATTTAATTTCGCACTTGAATTATCGGTAAAGTGTTCCCAATTTTTTTCTGAAGAAAATAGTGAGTTCAATCGACAACATGTTTCAAATCTGATATCTTGTCTAATTCTCGACCTTTCGCTACGACCTTCTTAAACGTGTTTTTCTCGAAAGCACGTTTTCAAAGTCGGTGATCACTGTAGCTCCAGAACGGCTTGACCGATCGTTTTGAAATTTTTATCACTTATTCTGTACATAAATGTCCCCTGGATGGACGAAGGATTTTTATCTGCGGTGAATAGTTTTTTTTATAACCAAAAATATGAGTGAAATTTTGGTCGAGAAGCAAATTTTGACTTTGAACATCCGCCATTTTGTAAAAAATCGAAATTTTCATTAACCCTTTGTCCATCCAGGGCCCAATGTGATTTACTAATGATCCCCGTTATTTTTTTTGATTTCAGATGATCCAGTGATGAGCAGCAGTGATCACCGCAAAACGCCTGTTTTTGGACCCCTCGCAGACTGTATCTCGCTTATTTATCTTTATTTTTCAATGAAAATTTTACTGTAACTTCTAGAAGTATTGATTATTCATATGGGAAAACATTTTTCACTAAATAATAAAACCTGTTAAAAAAGAATCCCGAAAAAAGCGTTTTTTTCGGCGTTACAAGTAGCCCTCACCCGTTAAAATTTTGGAAAAGTTTTCGAACTTAAAAAAGTCACGCTATTGCCTCGATGGCTGTAACAGAAGTATCTACAATAATTATTTTTGTATCGTTTCTAAATTTGAAATCGAATTTGAAACTGATAAATCGTAATGGTTTGTTTCAATCAGTTTTGCCGTCGAAAAAGTCAGGCGAAAAGTTATGTAAGAAACGTCCGCTATAAATTAAGTATTCTATTGAATATTATCATATTTATAAATACATCAGGGCATTCATCGTTTTGATTGATATGTAAATGGAAAGTAAAAAAAACCGAACTTACGAGAATATCAAAGATGTCACGTTGATGAACATGAATGGTAATCAATGTTTCAAATTTGATGCGATCAATTTTTGTCAAATCTCTGGTAGTCTGATCGATAAGAGTATTCAAGAGTTCAAGGAATCGATTGTTTGTTTCTCCCATTATTTTTTTGTCCGCTCGTGCTTGCATAAGTGCCAATTCAGCATCTCTTGTCCAAATCATTTGAATTCCCAAGATGCCCACTTGAGCAGGCATTTTGTCCAAAAAACTGAGTATATTGAAACTTTGATCATTGATCATCGTGTGAGATTGGCGTATTATCGCGTGGAGCGATTGTTGTGATGTTTGGAGCAATTGCATTAACCAAGTCTCCACTGATCCTTCGGCTCGGACCGCTCTTTCGAGCTAATGTTTTATCAAAAAATAAATTAATACAGCTTTAAACAAGCATTATTAACATTCAAATATTTTTAAATGGATGACACTGATGAGTACGCGCTACTAATATATTTTTGAATTGGACAACAAATTATTATTTAAGTGCTTCCGGCTCTTTATAAATTTTAATCGATTTTTGCTGCAAATATAGTTTACAACAAAGTATTCAAGTCATAACGATTTTTTTCTGTAGATCGTAGGTATGTAGATATTTTCATTTAATGTAATCTTGTTCATTTTCCATAAGACTAAGAAATATTAAAATCCCTCAAAAGAACTAGTAAACTTTATATCTTGATTATTTTCAACGTACCACGATGGTTTCACCTTCGGATGACACGATTGCCATCATTTTGTTGTACTCGATATCGTGAAATTTGACATATCGCGTATTGTCGAATATTGAGAGAAGATGGTTTTGTATCGTATGAGAATCTGAAGCCTGTCCCAAAATTTCCAATAATGCTGGATCAGAGACGAAGAAAAATCGTGGAAACATCATCCGTTTCTTTTCCAAATATCTAGAGATAAAAAAGTGAATAGGCCGAGTTTTTACTCTGAGAAACTTTGGGGTTCTGTATCTTGAAAGAAAGAGAAGCAACTCCTACGAGGTCGCTTATCCCTCATGGTAGTGTATCATGGAAAATAGATCGGTCGAAAATTATTTACCGACAAAAAATATAAGCATTTGCCGATTAGTTCTTGTGTCAGTACTAATAAAATGTGATAAAATGACTACGTACCCACTCAGAGACTTTTGGCATAATTCTAACTGTTCCTGAAGATGGGGTAGCAATTGTTTGAGTAAGTCATCACCAACGCAGCATGGAACAACACCAGGAGTTTCGTGAGCTCGTTGCATGATTTTCTGCCAGCTTTTATCGATCTTGCTGAACCTTTTGGCTTCTTTGGGTAATTGTTTAGCAATGTCACCACCGACGAAGACTGCTTCGAGATAAACCCACATATTTTGCACAAGGAGCCATCGCTCCAGTATTTCATTAGTATTGGAAAGATCAGAGAGCCATTGTTGTATCTGTTTACGAAATGGTGCATTGTAACGATTGGACATTAGTGAGCCAAGAATCATAAGACTGTCTTCGAGTTGCCCAATTGTTTCAGCAGTTGTGTCACCTCTCAGCAACAATTCACCACGATTGTTAAAGGTCATAAAGGTTAATTCGTGGGATGTCCATTCGTTAACGACTTGACGCAATTTAGCCTCGATATCCTTTTCCTTCATCGCAGAAATACAAATATCCTCGATATCCTCTTTGTATTTAAGGAGGGGAGCTTCGAGAATATTTTTTAGGCAAAAACCTTCGCTCTCAAGATCAAAAGTGTAACCGGTCACTTCAACGATTCTTTGCCAATGTCTGGGCTTCATTGCTTTGTTTGCCATCAACTCGAGAAGGGGACACATGTCGTTGAAATCATCAATCGTCTTTTTCAGTGCAAAAAATGCTGGCCATTCTTTCAAACCTTTCGGAAGTTTGCGACAACGATTTTGGAATTCCATCAGTTCGTTGTTTATCTCTTCAATGTTGACCTTTGGAAAGATTGCTCAATATTTTTTTTAATCATGTTTTCAACAAAATTCGCCTATTAAAATGCAACTGTATAGGACTCGAGCAAAAAATAATATAATTTTACTATTCGATTGTAAAATCATATTCCATTTTTCGTAATTATTCCAAAGATTCTCAATATTTCAATAAAGCGTACTACGTTCATAAACCTTAAAAGTCTTACCTCGCCCCAAGGTATATCGTAATAACTGCTAACCCTGTCGATCACATCGTTATAAAGCTTATACAATTTTTGCAACAAATTCAATTCCTTTCGAATCTGGGATAGTTCGGGATAATCGGTAGTAGGAAGACCAAAGAGTTCCTCGCCGCTTTGATAAGTTTGTAATTTTCGCCACATACCGTCGAAGCGATTTTGAAAGAGAATTTGCCTGTCGGATGCTTCTCTGGGTGTGAGACCGGCTTGCATCGGTCCTGTCAATCGATATTCTTCGCAATATGCTTCGTTGTCGATACGAAATTTTTCCAAATTGTTTCTCAGTTCTTCTTCGAACTGCGGCTGAAGTTTTAATAAAAGTACGTGGCTATCTTGAGCTCGGCCTAAAAGTTGTTGCCAAGTGTAACGTAAATTATCCACTTGTTCGAGACACTCTCGATCGACCGGTACTTCGTATCTTGTGACGATATTGAAAGCCTCTTCGATCGGATCAATTCGTAGTTCCATGTCGACTTCTTGCTCCCGAATTTTCTTTAGAGTATCCATTATCAGTCTAACGTCGTCGAGATCGCGAATCTGACGATCCAATTTACGTTCCATCTCGTTCATCACCGCATAAACGTATTCCATTTCTCGACGATATTTTTTCTTCATCGCTTGACCTATTCTGTGGGTTGATGCTTTAATCTCTGTGTACAAACCGTATTTCAATTTCTCCGTTGAAAGAGCTATTGATTTCGCAAATAATATCATGTCTGGCTCGGTTGCTAAACGATCCTCTAGCTCTCCGTGCTTTCGAAGTGTTCCCTCGAATTCCGTCAACGATATTAACAACAACTCACGAACGCTTCGCTCGTTCTTCCACAAGAATTTGTACGGCTTCCAGCGGTCCATAAAGTCAACCAGATCCTACAAAAATGATTCTTTCACCGCTGAGATAATCAACCACACTCGTGATTTTTTTTTTTTCAACTCGTGACAAACACTGATGGCATTTAGTGCTCTCACAAGTTTTTCGAAGACAGATAGCAGGTAGACATTTTTAGTAAATTCCTTTTCCCTCACTATTAAGTTTTTGTTTCAAGGATACCAAAAAATCGTAAATCTATAATCAATTATTGGTCATAGCTATGGTCAATTTCGCCCCAGCTTCAAGCATAACGGTGTTAAAGAAAACGTTGTGGTTCGTTAATGCTTTGTGTGCTAGAAACATGTACATTTTTCATAATTAATAACCGCCGACAGTCTATACTAGCACTAGGGTGCTTCTTAAAAAGTTAATTTTTTTCTTCTCCCCGAGACACCATCTCATTGCCTTTTGTATATTGAAAACTTACTCCAGTATTGTTTTCCAATTTTAAAGAAAGTACTTAGGGGTCGTTACTACACTTTCCATTTAAATATTTAAAATATAAACACGTATAAATACGTAATGTGACAATTCGCTGAGGTTTTATTTTTTTTTAAATTGAAGTTTTTATCTCACACATAATGAACTAAAAAACGCCATCTAAAATAAAGTGGTTAGATTCGAGTTCGCAAAATTAATGTTATATCAAGTTTTTTTTAGTCTGATGTTGTGCCCGCGAAGACCGTCACGTGGGGACGAGTTATCGAGGACGGGTATTTTGGGATTATTTGCCAATGAATGAGCCAAAACTCCAACTCGATATTTAAAAACAAGTTAACGTAAGTTTATTGAGAAAAGTGAAGTTAAAAAGGTGTACAAAGTCAAGGTGATTTGCCTTGAGACCAATCGTTCCAGATTATTTCGTAGATTGTCGTAGACTGTCGAATTTGGGCAGAGTTGCTGCTTTTAATGATTCGCATAATTTCCCCCAAATGGTATTAATTTTATACCTACTATATTTTAATTGGCTATCGAATATTCTCGAGCGATCGGTGGCGTAATGCACCGTCAGCATTTTAGGGTGCTCTCGATCGCGGTTGATAGACACATGCGGCGATCGATCGTAGGAATGTGCTATCTTACAATTTTATTTATGCTGGCTTCCTGTTGCAAATCAATTTATGTTGCAATTGATTTCAGCTAATTTTATGTTGCTATGCGGGGCACAACACTGACTTACGAGAGCAAAGTTGACTTTTTGTGTTGACAAATGTATATACAGGAAGTATTGGGATGGTGTCCCGTGAAAAATAAAAAAAAATCACTTTTTAAGAACCACCCTAATCAGCATCCTTAATGCACAAGACGTGCATATACGGCAATTACGCACTTATTAGCGTAAAAAGGATACCGGCGTGCCCGAAATGTCGAAAGGCGATGTGCCTATAGTATCGAAACGTTTTTTTCCACAAATGTGTGTATATTCGTGATGAGTGCATTTTTTCATTGTTTTCACATTTTTGTTGTTTTTGGTTTTTCGACGATTTTTTATCAAAATCTAAAATAAAGCCAACAAAAGCCTTGGTTATACCTTTATTTTTAACGGCCAAAAACGTCCTGAAAACAACTTTCATTTTTTCCGATTCACTGTGTAAAATAATTATACTTTTTTCAATATCATGGAAATCTAATGATTCGTCCCTTTAAATATGATATCTAAGGGACATCATACTAAATTTTTAATATGTTTCTCCCAATCAATAAGGAAATATTAAATTTTAACGAAAAAGTGCATGGGAAAAATCACGTTTTCCAACATATCCTGTCAATTTTCTCGGTTTCTATTGCTAGAATCAGGGTTTATCAGGGATCATTTTACGCAGGAGAGTCGAATATTTGTTTTAGAAAAAGTCCTCTAACTCGATTAGAAACAAAAATATCTGAAAAAAATCGCACGAGGGTACAAATCGTTCTCAGTGCATTGAGGTTCTAGTTCAAGACTATGTGTGCTTGTCACGGCTTAATTTGATGATGTTTCTCAATGTGATTCAGCATAATATCATTATTCCAGCGATCTATTATACGAAATTTTATTTCACAATTGGTATTATTTATAGATCCTACTTTAAATATATTACTTCCCGTGAAATATATTTGGCCTTGCTCCTAAAGATTAGAAAACAACTAGAGATTATTGTTGATAACGATCATTACTATAAATATCTTCATTTTTTCACATTTTTTCTGTGGAATGGAGAATGCCATTGTTAAAAATTGCATATCAGAACTTGTGCATGAGAATTTAAAAAAAATAAAGATACAAAAATATCGCTGGAATAAAAAAATAATGTGCTTAAATATGAATAATTGATAAGTAATTGAATATTGACTTTACTTGACGAAGTTCTTGGGTGCAGGAACTCAGCATAGACAAAACTTTCGCCACCTCCTTGTTTTCCATCACCATAATGTGAAAATTCCGCTGCTGCACCGGAAACGTTGGTCTCTCTTCAGAAACCATTTTGTATAGTCGTCGTCGTCGGATTTTGGGGTCTTCGGGTTCACCATCAGTATGTTGGCGATCAGCATTGCCCTGAGCTCTCATGATGACATCTAAAAGATTTCTTTTTGGGGCCCATCCAACGCCGCGCCAAGCATTCTTCATGAGAATTTTTATAAGTTTTAAATTTCGAAATTAAACTTTCTTGTATTTTTTTGGAATCAATTAATCGATACTTTTGTTCCTGCGTTCCATTGAGCAACTCCTTTTGAAACTCCGGCGATCGCTCTGCCTGCAGCGGTTAATGCTTCTTGTACTTCCTCAAGACTCGGTTTAACAACTACTGATGGAATCATCAGAGTCGCTTGCAGAAGGAATACCGGAAGCGCTGGTTCATCTATAACAAAAAAATCACTTTTTCATTTTTTTCTTCACGAAATGATAGTAAAACAATGAATACCATTTTTCAAAAAGTACTCCTTTAACAAAGAAGACGCGCCTGTTATGAGACATCTTTTCACATGGCTCCAAAATCTATTGTAATGTTTTTTAGATATATTTTCTAAGGGAAGAGCCCACGGTACTCTTTCTGGTGTGGCTGAAATCCACCAGAGGGCCACATCCAAAGTGTTCTCGCGTAGGCGACGCATCGACCGTATGAGGCCCCCACTTTATTCACAATCATTATCCTTATTCTTTCGGAATAAGCGATCTCAATAAATGGCTATGACCGGAGTTGCCACATTTGGCGAATGCACGTCAATATAACGAATTTTGAAGACTCTCTGGCGTTCGGCACTTTTAAATTGCTATTTGAAGAATAAAATGCAGTATGGCGATTTCGATAACTGATATAATTATAAATTTTGGTGTTTCGTTGATATAAATGTTGTGCATTTTAGATGAATGTAGGCGACCGGTATGGTATGAGTGTGCCATGCGATGCTCGTTCAATGGACTAGGCGTCCGCTATAGTCTGAATAGTTTCTAACTTTTCCGTTGTCCGTACTGTCTTTACTGTCTGACTGCACTGTCTGATTGCACCAGCCAATCAGAGTTTTTGATTGATCAGCTGGTCAATTAAAAAACCAGGAGTCATCCAGAACGATAACCATGCATATATAAGGACTATCTGAGACCAGGGAGCTTCAGTATCGAGCTCTCAGCCCTGATGATGCAAACTGTAACGTTTGCGAAACGTCGGCAATACGCTGAAACTCTAGACGGTATCCATCCAGAAGCCATAAACTATTGTAACAATAATGGTCGTGAAAACCTCAAAATTAGAACTTTACATTAGTTAGGATTGACCAATCTACTGAAACTTATTATTATTCTTCTGTATTCATAATTGATTCGCTAAAAATGATTTACGTACCAGGGTCACTCTCACGAACAAATCGACGTCGTATCGCATCCAAAGAGCTCCTCGTTACTTTAATGAGTACATCAACGACTTTTCTCGAATAATATCGTCTCATTTCCGAGACGGCATTTCGCACCATTTCCTGCATATTTTTCGATAAACCGCCTCCGGGCGTAGTGAGTAGTTGATGAGGATCGTCGAAACAAGCCCAAACCGCGGTCCAGTCTTGTTGCTGCTGAGCAGCCTCGTCATTTCCACCTTGAGATCCTGGTAGGCGTTTTTGATTAGTTTACAATAAAATAAAATAAAGTGTTAATGGACCTGTAGACAGTTTGAAGAATTTTGATGTAACTTGCCATCGGCGTTGCCTAAATCGTATTGATCTGGTTCGCGGTTTGTCTTAAATAGAGCTGCGGCATTTTTTACCAACTGCAAAACTTCCTCGACAGCTTCCTCAACCATGAGGCTTCGACGATGCAAATCAATGGCAGCCAGTCTGCAAGCCTCTTCAGTTTTTTCTACAAATTCCTCGATTCCCCATGGCTCGCCCTCCGGCAATGCGTGGAGAGTTATTTTTTGCATGCTCGCTAGTACCTGAAGAATTCTATTGGCGTAAACGTCGTGAACTCTGGTTATTAATATGTCAAACGTTTTTATCTCTTCCCGGGTTGTTTGGCAAAAATCTCGCCAATCTGGATTCGTCCACGTAATATTTTGCAGGGCCGGCATAAGAAGTGAGGAGACACGCACCAAATGAGGAAGCAGAAGTGGCCTTACTTCCAATTTTACGCGTCTAGCAGTAGATACGAATTCTTCTATTACCAATTGTAACGAATCGTTGATCAGAGTAAAATGATCTCGTTTTACAAGAATCGTCAACGCTACTATTGGCACTTCGAGTCTCAATTTTGCAAGACAATCAGCTTCTCGCAAAAGTAACAATATTCTACCCTCCAAATTTACTTTTACTCGGCTGGTCTCTCGATCCACTGCCAACAGAGGCCTGAAAAATTTTCAAATTCTTAAATTTATCCCATACAGATTAAACGTATGATCATAAAAAATAATTAGTTAAAAACGATGTAAAGCTGCATGAATGCACTTCAACCTGGCTTTACACATTGTTTTGGAGCAATTTCGAAAATACTTCAAAGTAGCATTGAAAACAAGATATCTGCGAAATCTTCGTAATTAATAATTATAATAAATTATTACAATTTTTTTTATGCAAATGGTAAATCATTTTTTATCAAATTGTTTTTGTCTGTGATGAGAAATTTTAAACCACTTTAAGTTATCTAGTTTCGTACTTTTTAAGGCCATCTTCGATGACCCAAGAATTTTGGTGTGTCCATACTTCGGCTATGTCTGTCTGGTATTGTAGTAAAACTGCAATTGCATGATTGTATCTTCGAACGAGATCAGTCGTTAGTGGCAAAGTTTTCAGAATAGGATGGCTGCACACGGAAGCTGCTAATTCGTCCAGATGTACTCTGTGTAATGACGTTGACAAAAGTTTAATTAAATAATTTCGGTAATAATGATCTTTTTTAATTATCAGGATTGTGTATTAATTACTTCAATGAATGTGCCCAAGTCAATCTTCCTGCTATAGGTGGCATGTGTCTGGGTAAAGGAGGATCATCTCGTTGTTTTTTAAAAAGCTTCAACGTCCTTTCGACTTCTTTATCACAATATTTCACCACCAATTGATATTTTTCGTCCAATTTAGTTAGAGGAATTTTCTCGCTAACCTACGAATGCGTAAACGTATACAATGGGAAATAAACTATTTTTGCATGTTGCAAAGAGCCACTATTTTTAAAAATTTAAAACAAAATATAATTTTTCATTATTTATTCCCAAGTATTTGATCATGAGTTGAGAACTAAAAAAGAGTTTTGAAGGAAATCGATGAATCCAATAAAAAAGAAAATAATTATTCACAGTTTCATCATTGTCTTCGGTAGAAAACGGCAGTAAGTACTTTTTCGAATCTTGTAAGGAACCGAATGCCTTGAGGGGTCTCCCACACATCCGCGTAATTCTTTTCAATTATACTTCCGATGCTCTCCTTGAGTGTATCCATTTTCGTCATAAATACGTCGTAATCTTTGTCAAATTCAATATTCCGTGGGTTCAAATAGTCATACGTTTTGCTGGTTGCAATTTTTTTGCTTTCTTGAAAAGTTTTCGTAGCTTCTTCAAGAGCTGGAAATATATAACGGAAATCTTTTGTATAAAATTTCGGTAATACGTCCAGAAATCGTTTAATATTTTGTACATTATGATAACACATAATACGTGTATCCGATGGTAAAATTCTTTTCAACATTTCGCAAAAGTAATTTTTTACATTGAATAACTGCAGGGTTTTTTTGTTATTATTTTGGGCGAAATTTCACGGCTATCCGAGAAAAGAATTATTGAATAATTAACGACGGAGTTAATTGCATTCGATGACTATAAAGATAGAAAAATGTATGAAAAATCTTTACCCTCTCCTAACAGAAGCCCTTCCATACGTCTCTCAAACAATTTTTGATAATCGTCGATAAGATCGAACATGGTCAGAATTTTTCGTATCCTCGCGCAGAAAGAATCGAATCGTCCGAACACGTGGGTTTCAGAAAATGAGAATTCTTGTTCCGTTACTGCTGGAGAGCAACGCACAAGTCTGTACGTTTCTCTGTAGGCTCTGTAAAAATACAAAATAAAAATATTTTCAAATATCATCAAGGCCTTTTTTGGACTTTTTTTTTACTTATTCAGTCTCAAACAATGCTTCAGCCTCGATCTTGCAGCCGCTCTGTCCAAATCCCAAACAGTTTCACGTCCCCTCTTCGTCACGTAATCACGACACGCCACTATCATTTGATTGGTGATCTTGACCATTAGTGAGGACGTTCTCTCCGATGTATTATAATAACGCGATACACTGTATATCAGACGTACGGTTTGTAAAAGAGATACCAGAGAATCTCGCATTTTTACCTTGAAAAATGATCATATTTATTAGCAGTAATAAATGGCTCGACAAAATTTCATATTGAATGATTTATGAAGAAAGAAATTGAATTTTTATTTATCCAGTGTAATTGTAGTCATAAACGATACGGAATACTGGAGAATATTAAAGCAGCGAAAAAAAATAAAAATCTCATTAAAAATACTAGAGTGATAAAAAAAAATGTGGTACATATATTTTAGGTTAAAAATTTAATAAAGAACCTCGTGGCATAATTCTGAAAATTTATAACTAAGCTGCTATAATGAAAGTATTTTAAAGTGTTCTCAAATTATCCGAGACTGTAAAATTTTGAATAGATGATTCACTTACAGGGTCATCGAGATACAGACAATGACAACACTTTTCTAATGCTTGAATAAATTTAGCATTATCCTTAGCTTCATTGTAACAATAAGTTACTTCGTCTTCGGCATCCACCCAATCTTTAATTAATTTCGATCGAGAGACTTGCAAGCAAAGAAGTGACATTCGAACTTCGTGACTCTGGGAATCAGAAAAATGAATAAATTTTTAATTAAAAATAATGATATTCAATGAATCCTTAAATTTAATATCCTACTGTGATGTTTTTCACTGATTTGGGTCCTGGTGTCATCCCAAAATTGTTGTCTCAAAAACGTTTGTTTTTTGATACACTTTTTAATTGAACATGGTTTGAACGCCTTTTGTAGTTCAATTTTTCATCTTATTTGTGTATTCAAATGCCTGTACTGTTATATTTCTTTCATGAGCTTCAACTGTTTCTTGCTATATCAAGAGACTCGGTAGAGTCTCGGGACAAGTACATTAAGGGGCCAGTCCACTTTGAAAATTTCAAAAAATCGATTTTTTTTACTGTTTTCGAAAGTACATACATTCAAAAATATTGTGTCAAAATTTTATGAAAATCCGAGCTCTCGAAGTATTTTTTTTTTTTACCTGAACGTCAGGACCTCATTTCGTCTACCTGAGCGTATAAACTTCAAACGCGTTTTTCTCGAAACAACGTTTTCAAAATCTAGCTCCATCGTATCTCTAAAACTAATAAATCGATTCTCTTGAAATTTGAACCACATATTGTAAACATGATTCGCAACAAGATGACCCTCGATGGTTTCAAAATTTTGATTTTTACTCTTTTTTTGTGAAAAACTGCGAAAAAAACGCGTTTTTTTTTTACTTTTTTCGTTTTTCATCTGCCATTTTCTTATTTTTTGATAAAACTTTATGTCCGAGGGTCATTTTGTAGCTGGTGTCATACTGAATCTAATGGACTTTGATTTTTTTTGTTTCAGACAAGCCGTTACCGAGTTGTGATGGAGCTACCTAGCCCACCTATTTTTGAGGCATTACGTTAAACTATAGTTTTTGTACTTAAAAATTGATAAAAATGAATTAAACATTTTTTTTTATGTATTTCCAGACTTTATTTATCAAGCCCAACAACTTTTATATTCACATCTTTTATAAAATCCTCAAAAAAAAATCGCGAAAATAGCCTTTTTTTCGTAGCTCCAAAGTGGACTGGCCCCTTAACAGCTCTGTCGTCTGCTGGCCCGAGGATCGCCGAGACTATATTATATTATCTCTGAATAAAACTTTTCACCGTGGTCTTATTTAAAGATATGTAAGAATGTTCGCATAACGAAAATGTTTAATTTTATAATAGAATAAGAACATGAATAGAGAACCTTAGACACGTGCAACAGGCATTTACATAGTAGAAAAAAGATATGGCGAAGTTACTAAATCAAGCTTGCGACAATTAATGCACATCATCAAATATAAAGGCTATCATCAACTACGCAGTGTGAAACGTTTGAAGATAAAATCCAAACGACTTCTGATGTTGTTTTTTTGTATCCTTTATTTCTTGAGATATTACTCTATGTTATAATAATTAACTTTACTCGATCTACATTAATATGCTACGCATACATATTCGCACCTGAAGTCGTCCAGCGAGTTGACTAAATTGAGCACCTCGTCTCTTCCAATATTCCAATTCTTGCTGAGGTCCTGAATTATCGTTTTCCCTTCTCACTTGTTTACTTTCAAGTATAAAATCTTTGAGTTTTTTAATCCAAATTTTGACGCGACTTTCGATTTTCTCGACGATTCCATCTTTCGCTACGAGGGCTTTGGCATCTTCAAAATTATTAATATCATCCATCATTGACTCACCGTCGTCGAAAATGCTACCTTCTTGTGCGACCATCTCACACACTAATAAAAATAAAAATAAATAAAAAGACATTATCGCAGATATTGATCAGATGAATTGTAAATATAAATGCCTCGGACTGTTGATTGGCAAGGGTGGAAAACGAAAATTCACCTTTGAGAGCACTGCAGAAGGATCTTAAGCCAGGCAAAAGAAGGCTCTTTATCATCGGGCAATCATCCTCATCCTCCGTTCCCGGGTGCGCGAGTGCGTCCATAAAAACTTGCTCGACGATCCTCTGTATCGAAGCTATAACACCCACTTTTGCGGTATCTATAACACCCGTGTAGAGATCTCGATGAAAACCTTCCTCCGGCAGTTGCTTCGCCGTGTTGATTCTGTTCTCAATAAAAAAGATTGTAATTTATTTTTCCATTTTGTTTAACGAATTAAGTAGTTTCTTTTAGCCTTAAATGATTGTATAATGTATCGCTTTTGTTTTTTATAAAAATGGTTGACAACTACATCGCCATTGAATTAGCACGCAGAGTATTTTTTTCCTTGTGAACCTTGGTGAATAAAGATTGCAAATTTTTTTCAAGAACTAACGCCATTACCTTATAGCGATTAATAAGTCCGAAGCGGTACCTTAATAATATTAATGATTTTAAACTTTTATTATCTAATTGTGAAGCAGGAAATGCTGCTATTGATAATCAATAATAAAGTTGTAGTGCAATTAGTCTACACTGAGCAAAAAGAATTGTATCAACAAAAATTCGGTTAATTAACTAATACTGCGGTAACAGGCGACCAATAACACATCCTGTTTGTGCAATAACATAATGCAGTAATAACATAATGCCTAAAAGATATTCAATCGAAAGAAATATCCCTTTTCGCTGAATAAAACCGTCATTGTTCGAACTTGAGAATTATTTTAGCAGTCGGCCCTGTCTCCTTGTTTAGTCTACATATAGTACTGTTGTGAATGAGCTATTGAGACGCCGCATTCGTTCATTCTAAACAAAAATGTTGCTTTTACAGCACTATCCCTCGTTCATTACTAACGAGTGTGAGTGCAGTTCTTACATCAACATATCGGTATGTGATGACCGATACAAACTTGGTACAACATATTTTTTGTCTGATTCAAGTATTGTTCATAGATATCGATCAATATAATATTTATTTCAATTACATGTAGGTTCGTTAGAATATACAAAAAATGGCTGTGAACATAAAACATAAGACATTTGATTCGCATGAGACAATATGTATTAATATAGAAAAAAAATTATTACTCAATTTTTTATTTTGATTGTTAAATATGTAAAACTGTATGCCCCTTATAATAAAGGAGTTATATTTCAAAAATGTGTAGTCAACGATTTTCTCAACGTAATGACAGCCAAGGTCATTTATGTATTCAAATCTAGTGCTTCTCACGAAACCCATAACAAATACAACGTTCGTTACTTAATTCCGGATCAGAATCGGTTCGAATGGCTCAACTAGACTGACCTCCGCAATTTATGCTCGTTCACAAGCCAGTCTGTATGTGAGGAGAGGCTCCGCGCTGTGCGCCACATGGCGGTCGGGCCGAGAAGCTACTCAAAGTTCTCATAGTTTCTTCACGCAATATATTTATTTGGAAGAAGTACGGATTACTACCTACACAGCACGGAATATTGCACCAATTCTGCTAGAATTTTGCAATAGTGCATATTTCCGGAAAATGTTGCTATCATATTGCCGTTGAATATTTAAAGAATCTTTCCGTAAAATATTACTACAATATTGCTGAAATATTTCAAGAATCTTCCCGTAAAATTTTACTACAATACTGCAGCAGAAATATTGCCATTGCCATATTGTAGAAATATTGTGGAAATATTGGAACTGAAAGATTGTTTCAAAGTATAAATCAAATATATAGCATACTAGGAAAAATTATTAATGTTTAAATGGCTAAGTGCGAAAATACCCGGGCTATTCTAGAAAACAAGGATACTTCGGGGATCAATAGCGGTTACACTCGCATTTCAAAGGATTGAAAAAAAGAAAATACACCAAGCTTGCAAAAAAATTTGTGTATTTTGTTTACTTTTCTTTCAAACTTTCAAACTTATTCCAAGAAGAGTTATTTAGATACTTTGATTGAGACTGATAAAATTTGAATATCTGTAATATGCAAAGTTCACGCTTTGTAACAAAAAATACAGGTGAATAGATCGCAGGCATAGTTTGCGTTGAATAAGATATAAAAAATAGAAAATAGGAATAGGAGATATAGTCATGTATCTTATGGACTTAAGGTAGTTTCCCTGCGACAAACTCAACCAAAAGTTACATACCGTATGTGCGTTACATATATGTGTAAAGGGTTGATAATTCGTAGTAAATAAATTTAAAAAGCACACAATATTGACTCGGTACCAATAGATAATACGACAGATATCATCTACTGTCGTAAAATTTATTCTGTAAGTGTTTTTGATCTGACATTGCGAGTAAACTTTTTGCCGGAACTGTGCGGGCTATGCCCCAATACACAAAAAAGGTTACATCTCTCGCGCTCGCGCTCGTTTGTTTGTAGAATATGTCGTATAAGGCCAAAATCGTAGTACTTCTCGAGGTTATATCTTTTAAACTAGATGGTAAATCATCTTCATGCTTTTTCACAATATTCGTGATATCCTGCTCTTGCTCCTCCTCGTTTTTCATCAATTTCTTGATTTTAGTTCTGACGGTAGAATTAATAACGTACTGTTTGCCCATGCATGGCCCATATGTTACGTGTTAATCGAGTCAACTTCAAGTATAAATATATCTCGGGTTTGGGATGGTAAAACTTGTTAAAATTGCACAGATTTTTGAATAACGTATTAAATAACACGTATGCCAAATTTCAACCATTTCTTAATTCAACGATCCTGTGGGGAAACTACCTTAAACTAATCTCTTATCTATGTCAAAATCACTACTATTCCCGTTGCCATAGTGTATCAATATCGAAAGACAAAGAAGTGTTGTTTTGAGGTTTTTAATTGAAAGATAAATGGGAGAAAAAAATAATCTTGTTTGCAACAAGTAGCCAATTGCAATGTTTATATTTGTTAGGCATGATTTCATTATTGAATTTTTTAATTTTACGACAATAGCAATCAATCAAGTCTCAAAATATCTTCATGATGTAAAAGTTTCACAAATCTATGGTAACGTAATGGATAGAGTGCTGGGTAGTTAAGCAGGTTAGATCGTAGGTCGCAGGTTCAATTCTCAGTAATGGTAAAAAAATGTATTTTATAGAATTGAATGCACTGTGGTTGTCAGATAAATCGTGGACAACTTCCGGTAAAAAAGATTTTTTTTCTACTATTAATTATGGTGCTTTAAAACTATATTGTACAAATATTGCTCGGAAATATTGTAGAAATATTGCTCTGAAATATTGTAGCAACATTGCTTCGCAATATTTCCGAAGGTAGACATTTGGATATTGAAGAAACATTGTTGAAATATTTCGTAACATTTCTGCAATATTTCAATGTTGCACAGAAATACTGCAGAAAAATATCAGAAATATTTCGGTTCAGTGTGGGTAAGTAAAAAATTTTTAAGAATTTTTTTGAATAAGTTAACCATTTTTCTAAAGAAAATTTCATTAAAATTGGTTGGATAATTATTCGACAAAAATTTGTTTTTGTCTCCATATACTTTCTATGTTAATTTGTTTAAACAGAACATTTAATAAGTTGTCCGTTTTAAGCCTAAAACATTTCTGAAATTACTTGCCGAAACATATATATGCAAACTCCAGTGCAAGGAACTTGCCAGCCATCGGTAAGAAAAATTTTTTTTTTCGGTGGCTCCTTCGATTCTTTGGGATCCTTGACCTTCGGTGCGTTTGTACTTTGAGCTACCCTCGAACCAGCTCCTTTCGCAGCTGGACCCTTTTGTAAAATCATTTAAAAATTCCCAACCCATACAGTCACGTTGACAAATTGAACTTCAAAAAAATGATCTTTCTTAAAAATTACAGAAAAATCCCAAATGAATGTATATAATTACAAATCACGATAATGTAAAAAATATCGTATTACATTAGTTATATTTATAAAATAAATATAAATTTTCACAAAGGCTCTTAGTTCATCTTTTTGACCGTAGACAGTTATTGTTACAGTTTAATAAAGCATAAATAGAAATTTACAAATGAATTCGTGGTTTAAAAAATCAAGAAATACATTTCGCAACAATTATGAGAAAATGTTTCATTTGAATCTTGGATGAGGCTGTATAGGGATCTTCAATGCATCTGGATTAGCATCATCAGTTATGTCAATCCTTTCCTCGTAATGTATACACACACGCACACACATATGTATATATAAATTTACTACAAGTTGCATAATAATAATAAGTGATATAGCGATGATTGATGATACGAAGAGCGTTCAGCAGAACACAAAAAAAAATATTTAACGTGTATTTATGTGTGTATATGTGCGAGCGAAAAATAAAAGGAATTTTATATACCGTATCTGTTGAACGTTGTGGTTCGGGCTCTTCGACATCCTGATAGTACCAGACGAGGGTCGCTCTCATATGAGGTAGAAATAACTGATTTATCTCGTCGAGCATGCCACCCTCGAATACGTGGTCCATTACTTCGTGACGTGGCAAACCGGTCGCGTCGACGAGTAACTGAAACGCAAACTCCAGCCTCGGGTCCATCTCTCCTCTTCGTGCTTTCCGCTCGCATTCTTCTCGCCTTTTCTGTTTAAATTGTCAAGTCAATCCTTTGAATCCCCTTACCATTGGTTCGATAAATGTTTTTTCAATTACAATTTTTCTTCTTATTTATGCGTTTCTTTATTGAGGACCGGCTTAATCATGTCGGAATGTTTAGCGCGGTATTTTATCATTTCGAGAATCATGAGCAGTTACAGTACTTTGTTTTATGCAGAATATGAAGAGCCTAACTATTTTTAGTCAATTTCGGGAAAATCTCAATTCAATATATACATTTTTTTTTATTTCAACAAATGATAAATTTTGGTTTCACTGCCCGACTGGCTCTCGAAATAAAACGTTTCCAATTTTACAATCGATTCATACGAAACTGTACATATACATTCACAATTTTTTTATAAATAGCGTACTCTGACAATGAGGTAAATTAAAACACTCTATTTCCAATAGCCAAAGATTCTTTTTTTAATTTTTAGTTATTGAAAACTAAAGAGGGATTGATCAGCCACCTGAAGCACATCACCACTGGTTTCATCTTCATCGCTTGCATCCTCAGAATTATCAGACTTGTCATAAACGACTCTTGGTCCCTGAACGAACATATTGTATTAATTATTATAGATAGTTAGGTAGGGAATTTCGCTTGACTGTTGGAATACTTCGTGTCGGGGCGAGAGATCGTCACAAGACTCACTGAAGTCGCAAGGCGTCGAGGTGATTGTCAGATTTTGTAGTAACAGGATAGTGTGACGAAGGAAGGTGTGTACAAAAGCGAGATAGGGTTGAAAACACGCAAGGGGGAGTGAGGCTTTTTTGGAAGGGGGTTACAAACGTAGGATACTTCGTGTCTGGTACCGACTATCAACGCCTCGAAATATATCCTGTTCGGTTGCACACACGTTAGGTCTTCTTCCTCATATAATCGAAAGACTTGTGTCTCGGCCAAACGTCAGTCGATTCTTTACATGACACGAACGATTCGGCCATTTCCGATGGAATATCATTCGGTAATATACCACTTTATATCTATATATATAATATATCCAATCCATGTTTATTGTTATTAAAAAATCTGTAATTTAATGGATGTGTAAACTGAGCACCTTTTGATTCTGAATTAATTTTTGATTAAATGAATGTCGTGTCATCAATTAAATTTATTTCATTTCATCGGAGAGATGAGTAGTATTGACTTTTTTGTTAATTTGGTTCTAGTTTTATTAATTAATATATTAAGTCCTATTTTATTAATTAATTATTTTATTAATTAATAATATTAAGTCCTAAATTGATAAAGCCTGGAGACTGTGATTTTAATCTATTCGCATCAATTATGCTAATAATAATAAAAATCATAAATTGAAATTTAACGATATTATGTGAAAGATTCATTACGATTTAAGTTCTAAATCGTAAATGACGAGAATAAATTCTTTATTTTCAATCAGGTACTTACTTTTATTTAAAGATAATATCCAAAAGGTTGCAATATGATGAATTTTTATACTAAAGTAAAAAATTGAAAGTTCCTGAATTCGTAAACCTAATCAACATAATGATAAACAGGTATGTAGCTTGCTAATAAGGAAATAATAATTTTATAGAAGAAAAATATAAAAATTAATGATTTAATGAAGCTTTGTGAAATATTAAAAATTAATTGACAAATATGCAAAAGAACTATGCCCAATCAACAATGTAAGATACGATTCATGTAAAAAAATTATTTCACTTCATTTTAGATGATTAATTTGAAGGCCCTGATCAGGGCCAAAACGTGTCGAATGCTATAACATTAATAACAAAACTTCCTCACCAATAAAATGAGAGTTGAGAGGATTGACCAGACTATAACCGACACTCCACCAAACAAATGTATCACTGGCGGCATCATCATTAAGAATATAAATTAATAGGGTTGAAGGACCCATTTCCATCGCTTGAAGGTTGATGACCCATTTCACTAGGTACGAGTGTGTGGAGTAAGTATAATGTAATAAGTAGTACTGAAATATAAATATAACATTTTATATTTATGATCAGTAAACACGTGTACCGGTAGTACTAATTAAATTAAAAATGAATAAAATTCATTTAACTTAATGCAGATCAAATGAAAGTTTAAGAAATAAGTTTTAAGTTACTTTTTTAGTTACATTCACTTTTTTTCTATCATCGCTGTGTATTTCTGTCATCAGCATTTGAATACATATGGTAAAAAGCGGACAAGTGTGAGTTGAACTCGCGTGGAAAGGATTCCGTACGATGGATATGTTATCTACCATATTTTTTAAAATTTGACCCAAATTTGTTTGTGGTAACTAAAAATTTTCAGACCATAAACTTCTTATAGGTTTTCCTGTAATCTATAAGTAAAGAATTATTTCTTCTATTTTTTTCAAAATTTTAGGCTCAGTAGTTTCGCAGATAAGGGGGGGGAGGGATGGTCAATTTTCATCTATTTTCATAAATAACTTTAAAATTATTTATTTTAAAATTATAAAAAAAATATATTTGAGACCCTCACAACAAGCCCTTTCATTTGATATGTCACATGGTACAGTTTGCAAAACTTTTTTTTTTAATTTTCTAATTTGTCCCCCAAAAGTGACCCCCATATTCAAAATTCATTTATTTACGTTACACGTCCGTGTTTGGGTCATAAAAATTCATATGTGTACCAAATTCAACTTAATCGGTCCAGTAGATTCGGAGCAAATTGGCTGTGACAGACGGACAGACAGACAGACACACGAGTGATCCTATAAGGGTTCCATTTTTTTTCATTTGGACGTACAGAACCCTAAAAATGATCACAATAATATTCCAAAAAATAAGTAGTAGCAGAAAACACGCTATATTAGTCTCGTACATAAATTAGGAGCATGTAATTTGTGTTTAGGGATGATGTCTCCAGGAGGTATCTTTATAGCGATCGTATTAACGGGTAGTCTAGCAAATTTACTGCTTAAATTGGTTGCTCTACAGTAAATGGGAAGTGTCGACTGCGGGACGGCCCTTCCATTCAACTTCTCTTTTCCAGTTGGAAGGATAATGATTTAGTCACAATAATTAGTTGCTCTATAGTTGTAATGGTTTCTATTTTAAAAGTGTTATGTAGTAGTTGATTTAATGACTCGTGAAGAATGTCTATAATCGATTTTTTTTAGAAAACTCATTTCGGGTTCTAGTTCGATAAAATTACTGAGTTTATGATTCTAAATCGTCGCAAATATTTATTTGTTGTTTGTAATTCTTGTACGTTCATCGTTATCTGCGTTATAATTTTTTTTTTTATTTATAAAAATGTGCCTTGAATACCGAATTGGAAAAGTGCGGTGTATAAAATTTTCATGTACACCGTATACATTTACGATTCACAAGAAAAATAATTGTACTAAATGAAATAAGATGTGAAAAGATTCCGAATGTTGAAAAAGAAAACAACACGTACAAATGGAAACATCGGGTGGTGTGTTATAAAACCTGCGAAACGGTTTGTTTCCCTAATTAAACGTTAAAAAGTCAATTAGCGTGTAATTAGTTATTACAATCGTGCTGAGTCTTTTTCCTTGTTTCCAAGCCTATTAATCTATTATTGCCTATTATTGCCCGCTAGAACGAGTCCAGGCCAGGAAATAGGATGGCGTGTGAAGGCAGGTTTATCAGCTAGATAATCGTCTGACTCATCGTCACTGTTACTACTTTGCATTTTTACACTCTCCCACACATCACGACTATTACAGGCGCCACATCGTATCACTGTACGATGAAATTCGGGATTTCTCAACCATTTTAAAACAACTCTTCTTTGTATATCTAAAACCATGTTATGCAAATATATCTGTACAGTTATACATATAGAGCCACGCCTATGTAGGTAAATGTAAACTTATGTATACCCTGTGACCTAAAATTTGCCTCAGAAATCTACTGCGCAAATGCATGATCAATTGCTGTACAAAAATGTGGATTCATATTTTTCTCTGTCAAATCTTTGCTTCGATATTAATTAATTGAAGTTAGTCAGTGATCGTAGATATAACGATAAGGACTATCTTTCTCGGGATTCAATGACCTCAATATACTATGACTGTATGACGTTAGTTTTGGGACGCCTCGTGGATCACAAAAAAAAACCATCGCTTATAGGAGCCTTCTTTTATCGGAGTTAATACCACTTTTCTGTAAATTTATTTTTATAGTTTTGGAACACGTGTCGCGTGTACCCAACTGATTTTCTTCACAATGGTATTACGAGAGACAAGATCTACTATATATTCGTGTGAACATCAACGACTGCGTTAAAGATTGTACCATATGAAAAATGGTTCAAATCTTTTGATTGATTTAAATTTCTTCGGTATCGAGAATTTGCTAACACAATCGTATCAGGGAGTCGATATCTGCAGAATATATTAATTTTCCAAATTGTCGACTCACTTTTGCTTCCTCTTCGTCCGTCATCTTGAAATTCTCCCTCAATTTACGTCAACGTAGAAATGTAGCACTCGTCTAGGATTCTCTATTTGATATGTTTATTTGTGCCTTTGATGTTTTAAGATACGACCAGCTTTCACATGCGCAGCTTGTGCTGTAATGCGACAATAACTAAACGATCCCTTCGTTTCTTAGGTAAGTTATCCTTAGCTCAATCTTCTCCCACTCTTTTACCATTGTTCTTCTTTTTCTTGTTATATTCTTGGCTTTCTCAATCTACGTCCTGAGCTGTTATAGGCGCAACAATATTGCCTTCGATAGTGCCCAACTCTCAAGATCTTCAATCAAGCTCGAGCAACCTCGAACGAATACTTTGAAAATTATTCTCTTGGCAAGACTAACAGCAAGTAAATAGCACCAAAATAATGACTACAAATTAATTATTCAGTCATTTCGATTAATATTTTCATTAAAATGTTGAAAAAAATGCTTGAGTTCATTGAAGCAATCTATATTTATACATTATATTAATAACTATGTATAACAATGTATATTTATAATTATATACAAAAATTTATATGCCCTAACACAATTTCGGAAGAAAATTTATAAAAAAATAAACAATGATGAGAGCCTGCGATGATTGAATTTGGGTATGGAAAGCCAAGTATTGAAAAAGTTTAGCGAATAAAAGCGTTCACGAAAGCATTGCGCGGGTAACACCGATAGTTCTTTTTTTTTTTTTAATCGTTCCTAATGCGTATATCCATGCGGGTTTTTACGAGCCTGTCCCACCACTTTTAACCCCACTTCACTAATTTCCAATTTCTCAAATTCCAAGTTCCTGTGAAATCCCCCAAGAGTGTTGCCCGCAGCAATTCTTTCCTAATGCACTACTGTATCGCATTTTCACGAGGGCCAAAGGAAACTGTGGAAAACCCGGCCGATACAGGCAACTGTATTTTTACTGAGTTTTAATTGATTAGAATCATCAGAAACTCAGAAAAACTGCCTCCCGCTCACCGACTGATGCGCGAGTCGGTGCATGGCTAAGCGGTCGCCCAACCAAGTATTGGTCTCACCCGAGGCTGCTTAACTTTGGTGATGGCCGCAGCTACACACCTATCGCTGTCGGTACACACCTATAGTTTATTATTTATATTTATATACCAGTCAAGCACATTGTTTCGATTTTACGTACAAATATTGTGTTTTTTTATTTAGTTTTTTCATGGCTGCTCGCATTTTATTATTAATTCTTAAAGTTCGCAGCTGAAAAATATAGGCTGGAATGCCTCCTATTATATTTTGCATACACGGAGGGTGTGCAAGCATAAAAAGCTGCAAAAAATGTCGAGACGACGAGAACAATTCCACAATAAGTCTACATGCATATATAAATATATAGACGTTGTTTGGCGACCAAGATACGCTCCGGTCCGAAGTAGTACCAGCCTGTAACAGGTCAGACACGCTATCGTTAAGCGAACTACCCTCGCTCACGTACTTGCACGTTTCTTCGATCTCTTCAATTGTACATGTATGTATATATATAAATGCTCTAAATTATCATACATCAAGCATCCCAAAAGTCGTATACAAGGTTAGAAGGACAAGTAGATGGAAAAATTCTCAAGAGGAAAGTTCTTATACATTTTTCTTTCCGACTCACGGTTAACGAGATATTGATTAATAAATGTCAGCCAATACGGTAAGCTGTGAGAAAAAGCACGTGGAGTGGGGAAAAGCCCCACTACTTTAGCTGGACCTCGTGCGTTTTCGCTCTGCGTTTGCCACGCCCACTTCTTCCTTTCGGCACACCGGATTGGCTGGCAAAAATCGATTAATATCTTTCGAATGCTGTTTTAGAGAAAAAAAATTGATGATTTTTCTTTTCAAAAACATAATAATAATACTGTAGCTAGTGAGAATTTGGAACTCGGGAATAAATAATGTCTTTCGGATTCCGGTCGTAATGTAAGAACTCTATCGAAAAATATTATTTACTTTTCGGTGCTAATACGCTATTTAGAGCTGCATCAATATTTACATTTACATCTTGACTTTAAGTAACAACTGTACGCATCCTTACAGTCTCGCTTTTTCATTCCTTCACTGAAATGTTGAAGAAAGAGTTTTTTTTTCCAAACTCTTGATTAATGAAGGAAGCCGAACTTAATACAATGCTTTCGAACCATCTGCTTTAAACATTTCTGGTATAAGTTTCATACGTTTTCAGATCATGAAAAACATTGGTTTTAACATTTTTGTAAATAAATCGGGCTTCCGGGACAATCGATTATTTCACTCTGTATGATTTACCTACTTTTACATTCTCCAAACCATCCCTTCAATGGTATTCCACGAAAAATTACTTCCACATTACTTTATGCCAATAAGGTTCATCAGAATTTTTTTATTTTTCGATACCAACCATAATCCTAAGTTAATCTCCTAATAATATTCTTAAATTTCAATACAACACATGTCGAAGCGATAGCTGACAACGGGCTGCACGTTGCCAAGGTTGGTTGTTCATTGTATTGCGAAGTGTAACATCCAATTTATGTAGTGTCTTCTGCATATCGGAGGTACAGCTGGATGTGGTTTAGGATATTATTTTACTCTCGACTTCGCGTATCAATCTGAATAGTCAAGAAAATCCACAATTTCGGAATTTGCCTTTATAGTATTTCGTGTCATAGTTTCTGCTTTGCGGGTTAGAGGTGACTTAAGGGGCACTCTGTATACGCAGCTACACAGTTATCGTGATGTTGGCCGGTTAAGATGCATTGTTACCTGGTATACTTACCCTTGGTGTACACAAAAAGAAATTTACTCATCGACCTACATACCAACACTGCAAATTGCACTATAACACTCGACAATTAGGTCGAATTTGTTTGCATGTTTGAAAACAACGTTATTAATTTTGTATTACATATGTCTAATTATAATGGTCATTTGGACTAGAAGGAATATAAAGGAATAAACGACGATATATAGACAGAGAAAGCGAATAAAGGAGATGCACCCATATAATGGTTGATCACGAAGTGAAATTGCAGTAACTACGCACTCACTGTTTATTATTGAAATTTCTTATTATTCTATAGACTCTAGGACAAGAATCATTCTAATCGTACCATCATCATTTAAATCATTTTACATTATCGTCACAGCACCCATTTATTTTTTGTCATTTCTTCATTATTTTATTTTCAAATTCTCTTTTTTTTTGCATATAATCACATTTTCTATTAATTTAGCGTTCTTTCATACACGCCATATTTCATTTTCTCAATATAATTTCTTGTTACAAGCTCTCCTTTTTTCCGGAATCCTGCCTTTCGAAAAAAAAAATTCATCTACTCCAGTCGTATTTTTTATTTATATTGTTAGATCAGGAGCAGACTCTATGCATATAACAATCTATCTTTTACAATTATAGTGACAAAATATTTCCGATCGAGCGGCACAAAGCACTCGAAATGAAAAGAATTTATCCAATTCCAATATGTTTGACTTGACCAAGTAAAATTTATTCCTATGGAACTTCATATATTTGACAATGCTCGAAAATTCGAAGTGCCAATAAATATCATCCAATAAAAATGAAGGCTTTTTGCACAAAAGAGAAACAATATGATTCGAGTTCATGTTTGAAGATTTGTTTGAAATTATAAATCGTTCAATGGACTCGTATGAATCCGTTTTTTTTTTAATATACGTTCACTATTCCTATTGATATTGAAAATATATTTAAACTGCGGAAGATACCGCCCAAATTCGAATTAATTCTGGTAAAAAACAAAAAGTTTATCAACTCAATATACAGTTTTTTTGTTCAAGCCGATAGGACAATTTATCTCATGGAAATATTTTGTCACCTGACTATTGTTCCATGTTTTTTCGATTGCTTCTCTAGGCCATCCATAAATCTATGTTCCTCGACCTTTTAAACATTTTTTAACGCTCTGGCCTGGTTTTCGATTTTGTGTCTGAACTACCAGCGTCTCGTAGTCAAAGACAAGCAAAATAAAATGCTTTACGACAACAATTTCAAATGAATCTCTCGAAATGTACGTAACGCCAAAAAAAGTTAAAAAAGAAACGAAATAAATCGTACAATGTGAAGTACATTGGTAATTAACGTGTCCAATTACTTTACTAAAATAGAGGAAACCAGGGAAAGATGAGACAATAGGGCAAAATGAAACGTCACTGCGGAACAAATAAATTTTTTTTCCACGAATGTGAAATATGAATGGAATATGATCTTTCGATTCAGAACATAGCCAGCACCACTAACAGCACCTTTAAAAATGATCAGTTATTTTATTAAAACTTGCTAATTATCGTTATTATTATTGTAAATCCAAATTCTGAACATTTTTTGAAATAAGAATATTAATTTCAAAAAATAAAAATAATTAGAAATGTTTATTTAGACCTAATTACTTGGAAACGTGGTGATAGTGCTGTTGATCGTGTTCTCAGTGGGAAAATTATATTCAATTGATACCTGGCTTGTGATACATTAAAAAAAAGTGAAATGTAATAAATTTCAGTTAAATTTTAGCAGGGAGGTCTCATTTTGTTTTCGTAGCTTGCAGTTTATTGTTGAGCGTCCTGTTTCACCCTAAACGTCCCATTTCGCTTGGATCTCTTTAAATTTCATTGTCAAAGACAAAGAGATCATTCATATGCTCTGATTGAGAAAAAAATATCAAAGAAACTAAGCAATTTTATTTATAGAAATATTTCTCGAACCGAAAATTGCGAGAATGAATATATAATCATTTTAAATAACAACTCAATGTTGCAGCTTAATGCATACTCTGAAAAGTGGCTTCGGTATATTATTTTTTACATCTAGAAAAAAAACGTTTAATTCGAGGTTTTTTTGAGATACTTCGATCGAACAAATTTCATTTTTCCTTGATAAACAATGATGAAAATCCATAAAAGATCATTACAAATCCGGATACTGATAAATCTCTCTCTTTTTTCTCGAATTACGATTACTCTCTTTCTCTCTAGCATTTACGATCTCGACAAACTTGTCACGTATCAACACATACAATTACCGAACAATGTTGTTTATAAATATTTTCTCTTCTTTCTGGATACATATGTATGTATTTTTTTCTTCCCTTGTGGCTTCTCGCAATATTTGTTTTTCAACGTCTATTTAAAATATTTAATAACAGCACGTCCATGATGAGGTACGTTACAAAACTAGTACAAAACTAGTAACTAGGTACAAAAATTGTAATTAATCATTAATAATGAAGGCCGCCCGGGAAACTGCCAGGGACCATATATCCGTTCAACTTTTATTATTCTGTTCTATTTTTTTTTTAATTTCACATTTTTTTTCTCTCTTATATTTTGTCATACTTAATCATCTTAATCGTCTCAATTTATCAAACTGCCACGTCATTAACAATTTTAATTATTCCCATGTATAGTGTATATATCTGTATGTTTGTATATATGTCCATGGACTGGTACAACAGGCGACTAAGTCATTTTTTGTCAGTACCTGAAGGAATTAGTGTAGATCCGTTTCCCCTTTGTTATTTTACAGACGAAGTAATCTTACCGAGCAATTTAGCATTAACTTCTTTTCGTATCCAAATGACTCAGTAAGCTGTTGTACTAGGCTACAGATTTATATTTAACGGGTAAAACCACTGTAGAATTTTCGAAAAATCAATTTTTTTTTTATTGGCTTAAAATATACTTTAAACCCTCTTGAATATGAGGCAAAAAGGATTATACCTGAAAAAAAAAAATTTTTCGTTGAAATTTCGGGCTCTTCCCCGAGCGCGTTGGTCATTTCAGTACCACGTTTCAAAACTTTAAACGCGTTTTTCTCGAAACACGATTTTTCAAAACGGCACGCAGTATAACTCTAACAATTTTCATTTTTTTCATTTGAATCTTTGACAATATCTTAAAAGTAACATTTCGAAGTGAAATACGTACGGAATTTTCGATAAGTTCATTTAAACATTTTTTATCAACAAATAATTACCCCTTTTTCTGTCGAAAATTGAACCTCTTCATTCAAACATTCGCCAATAATACAAAAATGAATTTTTTCAAAATCCCCTACGTACTTCACTAGCTATGAGTGTCTAGATTAAGTGTTTTTTTTTTTTTTAATTCCAGATCAACAATTGCACCAGTTACACTATGTGCCGCAGAGCGCCTCGAATTCAACAAGCCTCGCGGAAATGGCTCTGGTGTCGCCATTTTTCAATATTTTTCAATCATAATTTTTTGTTGTACAGTTAAATATATGCTTAATAACTCTCCCGAATATTATTATTCTATTACCTTTCCTTCCACCCGAAAAAAATTGTCGAAAAAAGGCATTTCTTGAGGCCGTTACAGTGGTTTTAGCCCTTAAATATATACGTATATATAACGATACATGGATATCAAGAAGAAAAAATAATATCCAAAATTACTATGGCATCATAGTTATCTGGGTCCATGTCGTCCCCCTGAAATTTTTTAACAAAAACACAGTAATTTTTCATTCGAAAGTGGATAAAAAATTACAATATTTTCGCTATTTTCAATGAAAATTGAATGAAAAATTACTATGTTTTTGTTAATAACTCAGAAAGGGATGATTTGGTACGACAGAACTATGATGTCATAGTTATTTTTGGTGTTATTTTCTCTCCGTGTATATTTCACTTTGCCTTTCGTCATTTTTGTTACATTGCGTTTTTACTAACGCTGACGTATATTTAGTTTTTTTTCTCTATCTATCTTTCTTCTCTTTTTCCTCGCTTTTGGCGTTTATTCGAGCTCGAGAAAAGCCGCGATTCGCTGTCGCCAGGGACTCTTCACTATTTCATTCTTTTAATGCAAAAGAAAGACAACTAAGGATCTCGTCACTTTTCTCGAGGTTGCATAACGCTCCCTTAATTAACCTTTAGATTTCTTTAGAATCTCGTTATATATATTGCTGAGGGATTTATTATTGTAATTGTTAATATTAGTATATCATATTTTTTACTTAATAGTTATTCTTTTTTATTTTTTATTTTTTTATTACTTAATAATTATTCTTTTTATGAATTATTTTATACTTCTATTACTTAGTAATTTTCCTTCGGTTCTTTTCTCGAATACTGGTAAATTTGGCGGTTCTCGTGGTCATTGGGCGAACCCCAACGATAAAATTATTCGTTTTTCTTCCCACGTTTTATTTGCATCTGACTCTTGAGTCGTTCAACATTTCCTGCATGGCTTCTTTTCCCGGACATTGAACAAAGTAGGAAAATAATATAATTACTGAAGTATCGAAAAAGAGAATATTGGATTCTGTAAATTTGCATTAATATTCTAGGATTAAATATTAACTTGATTCAAAAATGTAAAGTTCTCAGTGTCTATCAGTTCGGACATGTTTGGTGATAGTTGTTTCCAAATTGAAAGCACCATTTGGAAGTGCGAGGCCTGGTTCCACAACTCAAGATTAAATTGGTAAACCAGATTTAACAAAAGCAAGGTTTATGAGTCAACGTCCGGCTAGCGTTAATCTTGAGTAATGTAACCGGGGCTAAGTTTGGCATTCACGAGGTTATGGATATCAGATGAATTTTCGAAATTGGGGTTATTTGATTCACATTTTGAAAATGTCTACTGTTAACGTATTACTATCACAAAGTTACTTTATTTAGGATTCTTTAATAATTTTGTATGAATATTCTTGACACCAAAACTAACAATTTTCTCCTATGAAGAAAAATTTGCTGACGTCAAGAATTTGAGATATTCAATTTCCAATTTTTAACTTTTCCCATCTAAACGCGTGTAAATTTAAGTCGCGTATCGTTTATGAGTTGCAAAAAAATGTGTTTAGGATTTTTCTTTAAAAATTTCGGCTCATGGCCTTTCTGGCTATCTGCAAGAAAAATCTTAAATACATTTTTTTTTGCAACTCGATTTTTGCAACTTTTTAATGAAATGCGACTTTAATTTACACGCGTTTAGATGGAGAAAATAAAAAATTGCAAATTAAATATCTCAAATTCTAAACGTCAGAAAATTTTCCTTCATAGGAGAAAATCGTTAGTTTTGGTGCCAAGAACGTTTATGCAAAATTTTGCAAGGACCCTAAATGAAGTCGTTTTGTGATAGTAATACCTTAAACTTACCCCGTGACGATTATAAATTTCCATAGTAATTACTCGAGAAAATCTTTGTTCAATATGGTGGACCGAGTTATATATTTAATGCATCACTATAAATATTTTTGAACTCTTTTTTTCTTTACACAGGCTCATTCGTAATTTTCGTTTATGATGAATTTTTAATTTTCACAAATTTAAAGCACACGTGCCAAAGATTTTCTCCTGGAACGAGCGTTCAAAAAATTTCTGATTGAAAAGTCTCTTTCGTCTAATATATATATAGGTATACATGCTTATATATAATCCTATATTTTCGGTGAGTTTCCCTTATTGAAAACCAAGAATTAATTAATGAACAGAAGAGACACCAAGAGTTAACCGTTTGTCAATTCAACGACATAAGCAATATTATGGTATATACGTCAAGCATAAATTAGACAGAGCAAAAAAGAAATATAGATAGAGAGAGAGAAAGAGAGAAAAACAGACAGAGAGGGAGAAAGAGAGAAAAGAGAGAAAGAGAGAGATTGAGACTGAACAAACGACGAATAAACTCGTAGCTTTTTTTATTATACATCTCATTTTTTTAAATCTTTTTTTGTATCTTATATTGGTGTGTCGAGAATCCTCATAAGTATATTATATATCTGTATAATTTTAAAACAATAGCGATCGATCGTGACGCGTTTTATATTCCCCATAAAACGATTTATAATTATTATAACACTATTTACACTCCGTTGAAACGACGCTTTTTTGCATTTCTTTTAAAAACTAATTCGAACAGTTTTTCTTGCGTTTTGCATATTCTATTTATATACTCGTATATTCCTCGCTCTCTTTTCTCATTATATTATTTCATTCATTTCACCAGTCCTAGTTTCTATTTAATACTTCTCACTTTATGTTATTCACACAAGCGTCTTCTTCTTTCTCTCTCTCTCTCTCTCTCGCTCTCTCACTCTTTCTTTTTTTTCCCAGGATCCATCGGTCCGAGAATGGGCACCATTCGAAAAAAACTTACCAATAATAAACAATTAATAAATAATTCATACTTAATTAAGAATCGATTATTAAGCGTTGATTTAATAAAAATTTATACGATTTGTAACAATAATTGTATTAAAAAATGATGAAATTACGTTTTTTAACGCATGGCGCCCTTCTCTGTCGGTTTCGTGACTCTCACAAATTTTACGCAACGTTATCGTTCTCTTCCTATTTTTTTTCATTTTTTTTTTTCATTTTTATTATTATTTTTTGTTTCACCGATGAATAGATGTGATATCACGAACCTTTGATAACGAAGTGGCAGTCCCGCTGCGCGCCCACGTCTATAAGCCTAATTAACGCTAAGCTCTATCTTTTGTTTTGTTTCTTTTTTTTAAATCTTTAATATCCGAATCGTGTAGACATGATGCAAAGTTGAGCCAATTTTTGTTTTATCTCGCTGAGGAAATTTTCGTTTACATCGCGAATTTTCGGTGGGGCCTCATTGATGCGTGACGAAATTTTACGGAGAGTTTTAATCCCACGTGGATAATTACGTTCAGTTACAATGAAGTAATACATCGTTTTTGAAAAATGATTAAGTCTTTCTTGAAACGAAATTTTTACTATGTTAAATAGTGTTTCGATTCCTGATTGTTGAAAGGAAAAAGCGAATTAAGTAATTATTTACCAATTATTTTGAAAGAAAAGTCAATTTTTGAACTCTACCGTAAAATGTGCGTTGCCCCATTGAAGCCCTTTAAAAAAAGATGATAAATAATTATTATAGTCATTAAGATAATTGATAAGTCAATAAACATTTTTTTTATTATTATTTTTTTTCTCTTTTTTAGCCTGGATCTTTGCGACATTCGCTGATTGCGCTACGCTTTTATTTCTTAAACTGCCGTTAATGTGTTTTTTAAATCTCGCTTGATGCTAACTATGTAATTCAAAGAGAATATGAAAAAGAAAAGAGTGTCGGAGTTGACGGTCCTTTACGGGGCCGTGTCTCGCTCGTTTAAACCATCTTTCAAATACTCTCGTTGGCCTAATGAAAAAAACATTGAAATTGCTTGCGAAACGTCTAACCAATACGAGAATTTCGTAATACACCCGGAATATAGAATTAACATTTATTCTGTGTGTTCATTAGAATTTTTTTCTCCGATTGTAAGCGAAGCTGTAAATAACATGATTAATTTTTTTTTCCGTTCAATACATGTTGATACATTTTTATTTTTTTTGTTGTTTATAAGCGAGAAATTTTGGCGGAGTCCCATGAATTACGACCCCGTAAGCCCATTAAAAGTATTTTACGAGAAGCTTCGCATATTGCGCGAGCTTTCATGAAGAAGCACCTCTGTTTTCGTCTCCGTATGCATGTTTTATCTTCTCTCTACTCGGATCGTCCATTATTCTTTATTTCTCGATTTGCCCACTCTCGTGCAGCACATTTTGACTCACGCCAGCGCTTCGCATTCATAGAGGTATCTCCGTTAATTGACTAGTTTTTTGTTTTTTTTTTGTTCTTTTTTTTCATTTACTTCTTTATTCGTAATGTATGAAGTTTTTTGGTAATTTTTTTTCTGTTTCTTTGCTTTTTTCAGTGTTAATTGAGTACAGACACGACGATGGGCGTCTCGGTCGACACGTGCGACACATTTTTAGCTCGACTACGACACTTATTGAGCGTGATCTTAAGACGTACGTAGGCAACGATTATTTAACATTCGTTTATTTTTTTTTATTTTATTTTTTCATTTTTTTAAGACGTTCAACATCACCGTTTTTCGCCCCGAACTCCCGTCACATTCTTGCGTCAGTAATCATTTTCGTTATAATTCAGAATCTTTTTTTTTCCGTTCCTATTCTAAATTATGTTTTTTTTTGGTTATTGTTATTTTGCTTTCGTTAACGAGAGATTGAGCGAAGCGAGACTTTTCTTCGAGAGGGTTGCGTTATCTCGACGGTTATGATCAGGAGGCGCCAGATCCGTCGGAGGCAACGACAACTCTCAATGGTAAAACTACCGGATATTCGATCGCTCGGCCATCCCGTAATTTCCCCCGGCCCAAGTTCATTTTCTACCCTTTTTCCTGCTTCCCTCACTCAATCACATTTCCATCGCCCGCGGCCGAAAGGAAATTTAGATCATGAACGATCGTCGATAAACAGCGATGCTCTAAGAATGCGCGGCGTTCTACGTCTTCCAACGTTACTTCCCGTCTCCTGTTCAACATTTTATTTCGGCTCGTTAGTTATTTTTTGTCTATGTCTCGTTCGGCTATTCGTGCCGGTATATTTAATCGTCGTCGTCCAGGCCGAGCAATTCTGGCGGAAGTCTTCGCTGACGACAACACAATGTCAGACAAAGAACC
This sequence comes from Rhimphoctona megacephalus, assembly GCA_963989365.1. NCBI lineage: Eukaryota > Metazoa > Arthropoda > Insecta > Hymenoptera > Ichneumonidae > Rhimphoctona > Rhimphoctona megacephalus. Next base: position 19,631,693 of record OZ022420.1, read on the forward strand.
CTCGCTGCTAGACGAAACTGTGGGCTCAACGTGCCCAGCACCAAAGCCTTCCAGAAACTGTTTGTCACCCCGAACCAGACGACTGCGAAATTCAGGAATGGGACCTGTGTTGAGAGAAAAGAAAATGTTGGTTAAAGAAAGCCCTTTTTACGAAAATTTATCTGAATTTTTGCCATATTCTAAATATTTTAAAGTATTTAATCTCACAAATTGCTTCATACACTCTGAAACAAACGTTCTGAAAATTTTAGGCTAATTTAGGAATCCTGTAACTTTCGAAGTAACAGCGATGGGTGGCAAATATTTCAGGTTTGCCATTATAATTAACAACCTTAATATGAAAATGAGTTTTTTCTACGAGAATATAAATTCAGTAGCATTGATGTGATTGAAATAATGCATCGGGAGTTTCGCATACATGTAAACTTACGAAAAATTATCGAGAAAAATAGTTTGTTTGAATAAAAACAATAAGAAATAGTAAGGATTGAAAATACAAGCTACCTGAGGTGGTCCGTTAAGGCTAGAGTAGATTCTGAGTCCGGCGTACGGTGCCCAGGATACCCAAAACGCCATTACAAGAACGAAGGACATGATGTGGCTTGGATTGCTGAGATTTTCGGACAACGCTGTCGCGTACTCTTTGTCGTGTATCGGTACACCGGATCTGAGTCGTCGCATCATTGAGAATATGTAGAAGTACGTGTACACGATTGTTATGACCGAAGGACCGAGTACGAGTATTGATAGGGTGATTGTGTAGGCGGCCATGTTTCCCCAATCCAGCATGCATATGAAGGCCTCGCGATCGAAGATCGGTTTGTTGAAGCCGAGCAACGGTGGGCAGCATATCATGGCCACGCTTATCCATGTAAAGACCATCCAACACTGGCAACGAGTTTTTGTCTGTACGGTCTCGTATCGTAGTGGTTTCCTGGCAAATATCCAAATTTACAAAACTCCGTATAAATACATGCAGAGTAGGCTGCAAATGCGGTAGATTCGATATTAGATTTTACCGCTTAAAAAAAAGAAAGACCTTCAGTTTCCATATGTTAAAGAATTATTCTCTCCTTTGTAAAAAAGCTCGATTTCTATTTTGTCGACTGTTACTAAAAATTACGACTTTCTTCTATGCCACTCGGGAAAAAATTATTTTGCCTGAATATATATAATTATATATAGATTTATATATAATCATGAATAATTAAATATCACTTGCTGTATAGATCCACATGTGATAACATGTGATCAGATATGTTAAATATTGCCTCATATCTGAGTAGATATGAATTTATATATATATATAAATAAATATAGACTCATATTTGATTACATCTGAGCATATTAAACTGGTATGGGCTCATATCTGAGTAAATATCAACATTTATATGAGTAAATATTGATTTATAGTAGCGCTCAAAAGTATTTTGACACATACATTAATTGGATTAACTGAAAACAAAATATGAAACATAAAAATCAATCGTTTATTTTTTTGAAAGATATTAAATGTTCTACAGAATAGTGGCAAAATGGCCCTCGTTCACAACAAAATAGTAGAGTAATTTAAAAAAAATGAGGAAACTGGTGGATCAAAAGTATTTTGACACTGTTGAAAATTTTTTTTTTTAACATATAATTATAATCTATAGTAATGAGCAAGTCAATATTTAGTGGCATATCCCTTGGTCTTTATGACAGCCTCCCACCGCGTCGGCATTGAGTCGACCAATTTCTGTAATCGTTTAATCGGAATATTATCCCACTAATTTTTGAGAACTACATATAAAGCGTGTTTATTTGAATAATTTTGAATAATTATTCTGCGATCCACCTCCTCCCACAGAGGTTCTATAGGATTCAAATCCGGACTTTGGCTTGGCCACCCCAGAACCTCGACTTTTTCGCGTTGTATAAAATCACTAATGTACTTGGATTTGTTTTTGGGATCGTTATCTTGTTGAAAATACCATCCAGCTGGCATGTGGTGTTTAGCGTACGATATCATTTGAGACTTCAATATATTTGCGTACACGAACCGATCCATATTCCCTTCAATTTGAACTAACGGTCCAACTCCAGAGCGTGAAAAACATCCCCAAACCATCACACTACCACCTTCAAGTTTGACCGTGGGTATTTGGTATCGAAAATCATATTTTTTGTTTTCAGGACGTCAAAGGTACTTAATACGATCAGATGACATTAAATTAAATTTGCTCTCGTCACTCCACAAAATTTTGAACTAGTCTGAACTTGACCACGATATGTGCCGTTTTGCGAATGCAAGTCGGGACTTTCTGTTTTTTGTAGATATTAAAGGTTTTTTCGTCGGTCTTCGTCTATGTAATCCGAAGAGTTTCAAGCGTCGTTTGACAGTAGAAACGTGAATGTCTACGTTATATTTTTCTTTCAATTCATTTTTAATCATTATAGCCGACTTCCGAGCATCACTTGTTGATAGCTTTTTTATAATACAATCGACTTTAGGAGGTTTTTTTGGACGGCCACTTCGAGGCTTATTTTTGACAGTTTTCCGTTTATTATATACTTTATTCCATGCACTAACGAGCTGTCGAGACACTTTAAAAATACAAGCAACTTCTGTTTGTTTTAGTCCTTGCTTAAGTGCATTTATAACGGCTTTTTTAATGTCACTAGAATATTCCTTGCATTTCGGCATATTGAAATGACTACAATAAGTAATATAAGTAAAAGTCAAAACTAAGGAGTAAATAACGTCCGTGAATTCATGAATCTGACTGCGTGTCAAAATACTTTTGAGCTCGCGGTAGGTCACGTTCCTCCAGTGTCGCAGAATATAAACAAACAAGTCGAAACCTGTTGCTTTCAAATAAGCGCAGTCATACTGCTCTCCACTATACGCAAGACATTTTCTGACAAAGGTTTATTTTGAAAGAAATAATAACGAATTTTATATTGTCAAAATACTTTTGAGCGCTACTGTATATATGATTATATCTGAGCACATCGAATGATTATATGGGCTCATATCTGAATAGATATAAACATATATGAGATAATCACGTCACTTTCATTTTTGTAGTACGCCAGAAATCCGCCAGAGGACCACAGTCGCTGCGCTCTCGCATTAGCGACGCGCTAACCGCGCGCCCATAACTCATTCATCCTATCCAACTTTATCATCCTTATTTACAATGAGCGATCACGTACACGGCTCAATCTCGATTGACGCCTCTCTATACGGAGAGAAGGGGATCTAAAAAATCCTAAGTTTTGACATTTGAAGATATCGTCAAATATCGAAACACTTCGATATATATCTAATATAGCATTTACGAGTATATATGCTTATACATGATCATATATCATTATATATTTATCACTACAAAATTGCATTCATGCATAATCATATCTGTTCATGTATCAATAGCTATGACTGTTGTACGAGAACCTTCTCGAATAATAAGAGAAATAGAAAATATTTCCCCTACAACGTATCATTCGAAAAGGTTTCCCTTCCGCCCCCTTCCCCTACTTCAGGAAAATGTTGCGGTATGTGTGCGAGTAGTTCGAGAAATGAATGCTATCACTTCTAATATTGTAACGTCACTATCACCGGACGAAATCTATCGAACGTCCGGGATAAAATTTATTATCATTGTCACCTAATTGTCATCGTTGATTATTGTATATTAAAAGTATAAAGGAAACAGTAATTTATACACTGAAATAATTCCAAATAAATGCCTACTTTTAATCAAGAAAAAGAGGAAACGGAGTTATCATAAAAACGAAATGGTTGGATGGAAAAAGGTCATCATATACTATATCTGTTTTGGAAAAGACAAGGAAATATCCCAGACGAGACTCTCATCATGAATTACATCGGAGCATGGCTAGTCGAGTGAAGATTCACTGAAATCGACGTCTCAGGCCGAAACACCAATCAGCAGAGTTATCGTCATCTTTTCAAAGGGAAATCACCATTTCGAAGATAAGCAAATCTTTTATGTTAAATCATTAATGTACAACTGGAAGAAATAGATATCGAGGTGTGAAGGTGTGAATGATTGAATGAAATTATACGTATGTGAATGTTGATAGAGTGCAGAGCCAAAATAAACAGGGTATACATAATGCGTTGCCTAATAAATAATACTAATAAAAATGTTATGTTTATCGGTAAAAACGAAATAAAATAATGGTACAAACATAATTGTATTATACTGTATATATAACTATATCCAATCATACATGATCAGGCCTGGCCAATTTTCGGATCTGGTCACATATGGATAATCACATGTAATTAGATATGACTATATATAATTATTTTTTCTCGGGTGCATTTATAGAACTTCCTTTATTCAACAGTATTTCCCTAACTTTTTCCTATAATATTCCAAAGGCACTGTTTTCCAGAAGTCTCATATCAATAAAACTAAATATCAATAAAATCTAGAAAAAAATGTTCAAATTCCGTTCCAAGTAAGGTTTTCTACTGTTGCACCAAAATAACAGCGCTGTTAACTATTATTTTTGTATTTTATAAAAAGCACAATACAGAAATATCATGATTTTATAACAAGTGGAAATTAATCATAAATTTCCAGGTTGGCATATTGGAGCAATGTCATAATTATAAGGTAATGAAAAAGAGTTGTCTTTAGTGGTTCAAGGGTTGTTCAGGTTATATCTATTTGCGAGTTACATGTTTAAGAGTCACAGTATTATTTGCCCCGTGAATCAAAGTCCTCGTACGAATATTGAGCAATGCAAATGATAAAAGTAATCGAAAGACATATATATGTATTTCTGTAGATAAAGCATAGACTGAGTAACCTACGGTGAAGGTCATGAGGGTTTGAGAGCAGATGGTTTACCTGATTGCGAGATAGCGATCGACGGATATCCACATGAAGGTGTAGACCGAGACCCCCCAGAGAGTGACCTCGAGGTAACCGACCAAACGGCATACTATGTCCCCGTAGACCCATCTTCTAACGAGCGCTGGATATACCGAGAGTGGTACTACCAGCAGACCGCATAGAAGATCCGCCGACGCCAACGATAGCAAATAGTAGTTTATCACCTCGGAGGGACCTGGAAGTTGGTGTGGTTGGCAAAAAAAAATAATCGATTTAGTAACCCAAGTTTTATTTGATATAGTGACGACCATATACTAATAAATCGAGCAGAAATAGTAAGAGTATTCAGAAAACACTGTTAAGGGGCCAGTCCACTTTGAAAATTAAAAAAAATCGATTTTTTTTTGCTGTTTTCGAAAATACATACATTCAGAAATATTGTTTTATGAAAATCCGAGCTACCTAAGTATTTTTTTTTTTTACCTGAACGTCAGGACCTCATTTCGTCTACCTGAGCGTATAAACTTCAAACGCGTTTTTCTCGAAACAACGTTTTCAAAATCTAGCTCCATCGTATCTCTAAAACTAATAAACCGATTCTCTTGAAATTTGAACCACATATTGTAAACATGATTCGCAACAAGATGACTCTCGATGGTTTTAAAATTTCGATTTTTATTCTTTTTTGTGAAAAACTGCGAAAAAATCGCGTTTATTTTACTTTTTTCGTTTTTCATCTGCCATTTTTTTATTTTTTGATAAAACTTTATATCCGAGGGTCATTTTGTAGCTGGTGTCATACTGAATCTAATAGAGTTTGATTTTTTTGTTTCAGATAAGCCGTTGCCGAGTTGTGATGGAGCTACCTAGCCCACTTATTTTTGAGGCGTTACGTTAAACTATAGTTTTTGTACTTAGAAATGAATAAAAATGATTAAATTTTTTTTTTTTATGTATTTTGAGACTTTATTTATCAAGCTCAACAACTTTTATATTCATATCTTTTATAAAATCCTCAAAAAAAAATCGCGAAAATAGCCTTTTTTTCGTGGCTCAAAAGTGGACTGGCCGTTTAAGATAGCTTAGGTCATCTTCCGACTGGTTTAAAAGGGTTCCGAGTGATTTGTTTTATCTTCCGAGTTAATCACGATTTCCGCTATTCTTTTGGTGACTGGAAAGTCTTTTAGGTATATTATGTCAATGGGTAATATAAAATTCATAAGACGATCAATGGAAAGAACTTAACAGTTTTCTTTTCAATCATTTATCGAGACTCGTATACAAAAAAGTTTAGAGCCTCGTAAAGGCGGGGCTCTAAAGATTTTGTTAATCCCAAATAAACTGAAGTTGTAATTGATAATTTTTGCTCGTAATTCATCGATATTGGTCTCATGAAAAATCTCAATTAAAATACGAAATTAATAAATATATATTACCCCGGAAGTTGAGGTAAGTGGCGATGATGAGGAGATTCGAGAGGATGATGGCGACACCGACGACGAAGATGAGGCCCGCTTGCATGAGAGCCTCCAGCGAGGGCTCCTCCATGCCGCCACCCCTTCGCGCTGCATCCCCCCAAAACCCGCCCTTAGGTAACTTTACCCTTTACCGTTTTCCAGTAGACCCCTTCGGGGACCACCGAGCGCGTATCTCAAAGACACCACAAGAAGATTGTTTGCCAGAAATTTTAGTCCCAACAATCCGTCTTCTGTACCACTGTTCCGTCCGATTTTTTTCAATCGGCCGGGGGTAGTTACCCTTGAACAGTTTCAGACACCTCGCGACTGTGACTGTCCGCAATAACTTCTTCCATCAATATCACTGCAAACAATAAAAACCAAATGATGAATCTCTACAATATTATTTGGGGGTTGAAGGTAAAAGCTTCACGCATATGGATATCGAAAAATGGTTAAAACGATCTTCCATGTCGTTGACTATTAAAAATTCTCCATGGCCTTATTATTACACACAAATGTTATTGTGCAGTCAACCACCGTGAAAAGATTCTTCGTGTGATAGAAGGAATTATGTTTTTTTTTGTTTGATGTCACGATAAAATCTCGTAACGTATAACACCCTCGTGGTAGGAACGGAACAGCAGGTGTCGTTCTCAATGTATTTTTTTATCGATAGCAATGCTGTTCGTTGACCTTTTTTTATCACTGCGGGGGTGTACATCGCTGCGGGGTCGTTTCATTGTGAAGAATCATTGTCTCGTAGTCGCTTCTTTAGTCGAAGAGGTGCACGCGTCTCAACATTATCGACCGCCATTCATAATTTAGTCGCCTCACTCAATGGGGAAGCTCGGTACAATACGTGTCTCTTTTTCAACCCTCTTTTGTATATGTACGTGTATGTATGTATAACCGTACGGAAAAAGCTGGTCTTGTAGAACGGTTTTTATTGCTTTCTGGCCCCTTTCGTCGTCTCTCGTTTTAAAAAGGATTCAAAGTAGAACAACCCTCAGAACCCCCTGCTAATTACAGTGAACCGTCATGATTTAAAGATCGCGTGTTTTTGTCAAATTATAAAATCCTGAAATCTTTCTACTATCCACTCCTCCGTGCATTATGTTACTCGTCACATTCATATTATTGATGTCATCAATAATTAGTGACCGTGATTAATCCTCAGAGTCCACAGTATATTTACTTCCGTATCGCACATTAATGATTTCACTGGACTCGTTTAGGTATCTAAGTTTTCCGATGGAGAAGGATTCATATTAGGTCTACTGAACTTTTTTTTACCCCGCACCTATATCCTCGCACTTTGTACCATCAAGAAATGCCACGTTCTTTTCCGACCGTTGGGACCTTTTGAGGCAGTGTAACATTTTGAGGGTTAACATTCAGATAATGATAATTTGTATATTTTTGAAGTAATTTCGTGATTAAAGTATCCATAATAGAATATAATTTTCAAACTTCTAATATTAATAAACTGAATGGAAGTCGTTTGTTACTCTAACGAGTTGGTTGAGTGTTGATCTTGGATATTTATCGAAAAAGTCAGAAATTGGTGTAAAAGGTCTGTAATATTTTCTTTTCATGCTGGAATTAGACAAAAACGAATTTAATTTAGGGAATGTTGAACCATTGAAAAATTGGTTATGGCTTCAATTTTAACAAATTTCAATAGCTGTCAGTGCAAACTTCTTGAGAATAAAGTACTAACATGAAGTCCTATTTTGCAGAATTTTCAATTACGCATCCGATGATATTTATTTAAGGGAACACCCGGACAGTTTAAGTTTTAAACAATTCCGTACATATACATTACAAAAACAAAAAAAGTACACCAATATTGTTGCCCACATTTTCACGCTTTTTTCACCCGGGGATACCCGCTATCCAACTACTCGCCTTTTTGCAATACTGAAGTAATTATATATAAAAAAAAACTACCGTGAAAAGAATGAAGGAATAAATAAAATTCTCGATACGACCATCGAACTAAATTTTGGATTTCAATGGAAATGAAATAAAAGTGACGCATCACGGTAAATATTAAATACTGCATTTGAATGTTACAGGTTGTGAACTGAAAAATACTTTGCGATTATATATTAATAAATTAATTGTTACACCTGTTACCCCATTTCAGTATATCCTGATAATTTTTACCAAAAATTCTAAAGTAAAATTTGCTTTTTTAAAGTAAATGTTGCATTTTCGAATATCCGTTGAAGAATTTGAAATTTGATCAACCATTTCTAGAAACCTGTTCATACAATGTTAAAAAATAAAAAATAATTTCAAGACTGAAGAGTAACAAGTTATAATTTGAATTTGTTCGGGTTTTAACGGGCGTGTTCATTTGTCAGGTGTGAGTGTCATTACCGGTGTGACATATCCGGCAAACTGATCGCATCAGGGCTCGACGATAGATGATACGTTAAAGTAAATCTACCGAGCTGCGTCGACACGCGACCGCTGTCGCGAGAGTCAAGTCTGTTACATGAAAAGAAGATTAAGAAGCCCCTGTTTGTAACCCTGGATTAGCGCGTTACGTGTTTTTTTTTCTCTCGATCCTTTTGCTTGTTCTCTCTTTCCTCCTGAGTATCTTTCCTTACGCGCGATATTTCCGTGCAGAATGATATATCGATGAGATATATGTATATGTATGTATTGACGTCCGCATTTTTACATGATACGTGTATATAAACCAATACAGATACAAACTAAAACACGTGACACGACGCTCCTCTTTTTTCACCTTCGTTCCTCTCCCTCGCGTCTCTCGAACCCTCGTTGACCGAAAGTGCCTTGAAAGTTCCTGGCAAAATATCGATCGCTTCATTTATTTACGTCCGGATGGCCTCGTGTGTTCATACACAGTCGTTTTTATTGCAACGTCAAAGCGCACAAAAAAGTTTCGTAGAAAAATCAAGCCGGGGGTAGTTCCTCTTTTGTCCCTATGTGAAATACCTTTTTCCATGGATTGACCAATGGAATCAGTGGAGAAACGGTAGAAAGGATTCTTCATCGCTTTATTACAGATTGAATCTACTGTATTATTAAGAAAAACTACCCTCTTTGCGGATTGAAGACTCGTATCATCTCTTTAGTTATATACCGGCCAAGGAAAAAGAAGGGCGCAGCGCCTTTTTATATTAACTCCCTTTCTCGAGCATATCCTTCTTCATTAGTTAGCTTTTGGATACGTATTCTACATTTTTTCTTCTCATGTACTTACATAAATATTGTTATGCCTCCCGTAGTTCGTAGCTCTAAAATTGTCAACGTCGTGTCTGCCTGTCTGCAAACGCTTCGGCACGTGTACGTCCGATCGAGGCGTGAGAATATCTGAACTCGCGATATTCCAATTGAGCCAAAATCGGCCAATATAAATGGAAAAAACCAGTCAAGAAGAAGGTTGTACGAATTAAAGGGAGAAGGTCAGATAGTAAAGGAAGACTAATAAATTCGGATATCATTTAATAAAAAATATTCTCCTACCTTGGCATAACAATATACAAAGAAAAACAAAGTGTTGACAATTTTTTACATAGAGACGAAAAATTCAAGTCTATTGAATGGACTTTCTAATATCGGGATAAAAGATAGATAAAGCACCACGCGACAGATTTCAAGATTTTTTTTTTCAAATGTACAAGCACACTTCTTTCATTATTGTTTAGAATATTATTATGGTCTTCACAAAATAACGATTTATAAATAATTTCTAAGTGGCAGTTGACTATTTTTCGTTTTAATAAGCTTATAAAAAGCGATTCGAAAGTTGTGAGACCAATTCCAAATGGTTCGTGACTAAATGCAGTCAATTTCGCGTTAAATACCCCGTATGTTAATCATGCATTCCTGATTTTCCTAAACGAGAGTGTTTCTATGACGATTCAACTATGTCAGCTGAATTATCGATACAACAATCTTACTCTGCTGGGATACAAATAAATTATTACAAAGCTTGGAAAGTCATCGGAGCTTTTCTTTGGCGAGGCATGCCAATTCTAGGCTTTAATTATGCTAATTATAAACATTTTTTGTTCAGTGTGAAGCTTTTATCCTTGAATTGTATACGAATCGGAATATTGAAAAAAACTAATTGACAACTTGTGGAAATATATTTTCATTCATGTAATCTGTTCGTATTGTCATCGATCAATCATTTTTATGGAAGGACACGTTTCCGGCAGGTCTTCAGAAATTTTCGGCTTCGTTTACAAATATGTGAACGTATAACACATACAAACCCTAGATATATAAATAAAATTCATTGTATACGTGTACTTTTGATCGTGCATGAATAACGCGATACTAATATTAGTCGATACGACAATACTGCCATTCCTTTTATCATAAATACATTTGCATTCCTCCACAGCTACAGTTGCTTATTTAACTCTAACAAAATATATTTGGCCAACGATGCGCATGTCGAGATGAGATGCGACCTGACCGATACACCGTAATTTCACCCCCGACTCCCTTGTGACACAGAATTTATCGAAATGTCATGCAGCAACCATCTTAAGATGAAAAAATCTTAACCGATGATTGGTACCTTTTTTAATGAAATTTGAAAATCGAAAGTAAGTTCATTATCGTGCTATCCTATTTAAAAAGCTGTCGTTTTGTAGTGTCGATCCAGATAAATGATTACTTCACCAGTGAGATAGAATAATAGCGATGTTAATTGTAAGATTCGTATTTGCCTATAACTTTTCTTTTAGCCATATTTAAGAAAATTTTAAACTGTTTCGTTAATTTCGAATCAATTAAGATTTTTGATCAGTTATAACATTCTGCAGGATTTTTCGCACTCGAAAATACGCTTTTTTCCAACACAAATTGTATCTACCAACATTTGTGTTAACAAACAATTTGGCCAATAATTATAACTTTTTTGATAACTTTAATGACTGCTATTTAAATTGTTCTAACGATGCTTCTATTTAAATTCATTCGAGCTAAGCCAACATGCACGTAAATATTTTTGAAATATGACTTTTAATATTTCTTGCTACTTTTTAAATGCCCCAGAATTGAAAAGGTGAATCATCTTTTCAAAAAATTAAAAGTTTCTACGAAAATGCTGAAAAACGCAAGGTTTTTTCTCACAAAATCAAATTGAAATGCTCGTGAAACATTTATTTATTTTCGACCCCCTCTTTGCTCGTCCCATACTTGCGGCCACGATTTTCCATGACGGAAAGTGAGATAAATAATATACCATAAATCTTGTAATGGACACCGTGAGATATCGTTGCCGATGATGAGCCAAATATTAAGTAATTAATCCCGGTGGACGATATTATGTAAACGGGGACATTTTATCTCAGTTTGGGTCCACGCGCAGCATCCCCGTAGCCGTCCATGTTAGAAACATACTGCCATCTTTAACGGAGCTCTCTATCTCTCGGGTATTTCTCACTTGAAGAGGGAAGAAATTGACTCTCGAGCACATACCTTATCGTCCTCATCCTGAAAGATCACACTAATTTTTTTCTTTCTCGGTTTCGTTTCATGAACGAAAATACGGGGTGATTTCGCTGATTTTTTCTCACATGATCAGAAGGAAAAAAAGTTGTTACGATGAGAATATATTGTTATGCACCACAGAGATTTGAGAGCGAAAAAATAATTGTTCTCGTTAAACAAAAAACAACAAACGTACACGAGAAACTCAATTTTTAGTTTGGGTTTACTTTCAACCCTTTGTTCCCAAACGGGATTATCGTTCGATTGTCGATAATGCCCGCGAAGTGTACGGCTGACCAGCCCGGGGTTTACTACTGACGAGGAGGGAAAATTCGTTGGTAGTGGTTCGCAGAACGCGACAGTGCCCGGGCGCTTGCAGGCATCGATATACTACGCGCAGAACGCCTGCGCGCAAACCCCTAGAAGCTTTTTCTACCCTGCGAGCTTCCTCTCCTCACTACCCCCACCGATTCTTCGCTACAAATACTCTCTCTCTCTCTCTTGCATCTTTATATCCTTATCGGAAACTTGCTTTCTCTTGCGCCCTTTTAACAATTTCCAAACTCCTCTCTCTTTGTTCCCCTATCTCTTTTTTTGTATTACTTTATGTGCACATCGGGACACACAACCACCCTCAATTCACAAATTCGTTGAGGTCGCAAAATACATTGGGTAGACCGACAACTTACTTTAAGCAATCTCAATATTTTTTCTCCCTATATTTTTTCCCCGAATTCCCGTATGGAAAATTATTAGGGCAACCCGAAATAAATTTGGGGCTCGTAAGGGCCGAAATGTGGATTCCCTACTAGGGACTTCCACGCCACAGCCAAACATGGCCCTACAAGGGGAATAACAGGGCTGATTGAGTTTACAAGAAAAGGCTTCAGTGAGGAAACTTATTAAGGGCCCGACGAATATTGTCAAGGTAGCCTTAAGTTTATCGTCCTAATACTGCCAGGTCGGAACCCGATCGGGAAATGTCAGGGTTGCCAATATTATTACAACATGATGCGTTTGAGTTAAATTTTTGAGAATTTAGTCCTTCTTTATCACAGTAGCTCTCATTAAAATAAATTGTAATATTTAATAACAAAACTGATGTGGATTCCTCTGATTAGACGAAAAATCTGAAACTGCTTTTGTCATTTCAGTTTACAAACGAACTTATTTTTTTTAAGCAATAAAGCTTATTTTCGCAATATCGAATATATTTAGTTATTTATAGATAATTAGAAATAATTATTTATTAATAAATAAATAATCATTATTATTACATATTAATAATAAAATATAAACCATAATTATATTTATTATTACGTTAATAATATCATAATAAATATTATTCTATGTATTTTTTATTAATAATTCAATTCATTATCGTTTATACTTGATATTATTGTTATTGTTAAATGGAATTTAAGTTTACTGTTACGATTTCTGTCTTACTTTAAGAACTCTGTTACTTATAGATTGATTAAATATACTGTGTAATATGTACATGACGTATCTGCAGCTTGTGTTACATTTTTGACCCAGAATTTATCAACTAGATAATAGTGCAATGGGTAGCGTGCGTGCACGTTGGGTCAAATATCAATAGGTAGGTCGGATCGAATCTCGGTGTAAGTGAAAAAATTTTTCCGCACAAGTTAATATCCGGAGTAATGCGAACACTGAAATAAGGTGAACTATGATCAGATATGGAATTCTAACCATGAAGCTAAAATTAGAGAACTATCATCAGATATGCAATTCTAACCATAAAAAAATTATTTTTATTAACATTTATTTTTTGCTAGGGCCCAATAGGACTTCCTTCAAAGGTCCCGCGACCTTTTTGCCCGGTTGGGCCCTCGTTGACAAAGTGTGACCGACCCGCAAGGGGCCTTTCGGGATTCTATATTGGGGCCCTAACAGAGTAAGGGAAAAATAATCAGGGCCTAGCCAAGGCCCTAACTGAATTTCCACACGGGTTATTACTCCGATTGGATTATTACTTATGGCGACATTTGATATTTTCCTATAATGGGAGAAATTTAAGATCAGCTGATTGACGGTCATCCATGGTATTTTCAAGTATTGGCAATTTCAGATTTATCAACTAATCATTTTTCATTATTAATTTTTTTATTTCAGTGAATATCCAATTAATGGAGATATTAGTACTGCTCCAAGCGACCCCACTCTTCCACATCTTTTTTTTCTTACCTGTTTGGACTTAGGAAAAGGATGTAAACTGTATAATCAGGGTTGTCAATTACTTTTCACTGAACGTCAAGCAACTAGTCCGCTGTGTGCTTGTAAGATTTTTGCAATGACTCTTACAAAAGGGATTATTTATTTGTAAACGCAAAATATTCAGGGGTCGGTTAAAACAGGTATAAATCTTCGGCTTTTGGATTGAAACTGACGGAATAAAGTAGAATGTTTATGAAAGAACGAAAGCAGAGGCCACGGAAACTCGATTCAAAAATATGATACAACAAAAAATTAGCATGGGTAGCGATTATTATTTTTATTTTTATAACGTTATACCTTTTCGCTGATGTGGTTGCCCCGGATGTTTTTGATCTAGTGTCAGATAACACCGAATACAAGTACAGTTTCACGCTTCACCATGTAATTTTTTATCGGATATTTTGTACACGTAAATTTCATACCACAAAGGGGTTCTGAATGGGTGGAATCCTTTTTCGATAACAAGTATTTGGGTAAAATTTATTAATAACTAAAGATTATATAAAAAATTAATTAATCGCATAACCCATAGATTCTTCATGAATCTAAATCAAACAAAATGTTGGTGTTGTGATAATTTTATCGCTAAATTCTCAGTGGAGTGAATTAAAATTTATTCGATTGGTTGGATTAAATTGCCGTGGAACGAGAGAAAATTATTCGCGTTCCAGGAGGGGCAAGGTAAAACTTATCCATATGTTATCAAACATTCCACATAGATTCGATAATGAAATTCTATTAATTCATTCACTGACCACGTTCGTTGTGAGAAATGCATGTGTATAAATTCAATCATTAAACATGGGAATTTCAATAATCGAATATTTCGTGAATGATAATTTCTTTCGTGATTCTAATTATCTTCCGTTCATTTCGGTTGACTGTTATAGCGAGAAAAGCGAAGTTTTGTTCGATTTACGAGTTAGAATAATGATCGTAGGATAATGGGTGATAAAATTAAGAATAAAAATACTGCTTTTGTGTTGAGTGGATTTTTCCATTGGTGGTCAAACAATCCTCAAAGACCGTCGAATAAAATATTATTCGATGTTCCATTTTGATCAGAGACCATCATTCGTTTATGATAAAAAATGATGCAATGTTTCTGTCAAAATTATTCTCATATTTGATTTACTTTCTCGCATACAAATGTATACAGTCTATAAATTCGAGTCAATTTGCTCACGAGATTCGTATTATTTTCCCACGAACCGGAAACTAAAATGTCGACCGCATGACGTCACACTAAACGCTATCGTATTACGTAACTACCGGATAACACCGAGGAAACTGTTCATCGGTCGGATAAAAAGTTTCTTTATCAACTTTGGTGATTCGAAACTAAAACAGAGAAGCAGTCCTTTTATCTAAGAAGAAAAGATATAAAAATAAGGGTTTGTTTATAAAGATAACGGAACAAGCTTTTATATTTATAAATTTATAGATATTTATCGTTATACGAGAAAACCGAAATATTTGAATAGGGAAAAAATGAAATCAAGTTTAGCTATGCATACATTTTTATGGCAAATTTGTAAAATTATATATTGAAAAAATATCCATGAATAAACATTGTATAAAATCGACATGAATAGTTAAAAATAATTGGATTATGGTAAAAAATGTTCTTATTAAATAAAATTAATAGCACAAAATGTGATTCTTATTGTGTTTGAATTATCGAGTCTGCATTTATTGTACAGTTTCTACATTTTAATTAAAGAAAGTTTTTGGCAGGAAAATTGCGTATTTGAAAAAATACTAACACAGAAATGAGCTGAAAAGTAATTAGAAGCTCCGCGGGTGATATTTAACAACTGGTTCAGATCTCTACTTGCTGATTTGAGTCTTGTGCTGAGTCCATGAGTTTATCGACACGCGTCACTCTCAGAAATCTGCTTTCACATTTTCTCCTTCTTCCTTCGTACTTTCTTGTTCGATGCCTTGGACAACCAATTTCAAGCCCTGGAGCACTTGAAACACAAACCTCTCCAACCCTTTTTCACGCTGACTAGACTCTCAGAGACAAAATTCGCTCCAGTTACCAAGAATAGAACCGTGCTTCGTTCGCTCCGTTCTGTCACTCTTTTGTCGATCGACAAAACTATTTTACAAAAGAGCGGTTATCTCCTAACTTTTGCTTCACGAAAACCATTATCATAGGGTTTTTTATTTCAAATTTTATTATCGCATTATAATGAAAACGTTTATTATAACGAAAAATATATATATATATATCGTTTAAGAAATATGTTAACCTCCCTATTTTCGAAAGAGGTGCAGAAAAATATACTCGGGGGGCTCTGCCCCCGAGTCCCCGGGGGGCTCCGCCCCCGAGTCCCCGGGGGGCTCCGCCCCCGAATCCCCAGGGGGCTCCCCCTCTCTCCCCCCAGGGGCCTCGCCCGGACCCCAGCGGGGGGCTCGCCCCCTGCGACCCCGCTAGCCCGGATTTGAATAGTATATGCGTTCGATGCTGGGACGTTTGTAATGTTTTACGGGTAGGGAGAGACATTGCTCGCACGGAGGAGGATCGGAAAGTAGACATATATATATCGTGGAAGAAAATTTCCGAAATAAATTCGTGAGACAGTTAGTCCGATGCGCAAGTTTGCGTATTTCCGCGGGTCGAGGCAAAAAAAAAAAATTATACCATCGGAAGAGCATTGACCATGTTATATCTGGAAAGTTTCATTTTTTTGATAAGTCGAACGTTCTTCCAATGGTGATGACTTAAAGTTTAAAAGTGAGGGAAAATCGCCCAATTTCGAGTATAAATACACTGCACGTCTTGCCTTTGCCGTTGAAAACTATCTTTTTAATACTTGGCGTCAAGACGCTGCCCCGACTCTAGATCTGTATGTTAAATTCAAAAGCAAAGTAGGATATGAAACTTTTTCAGCATATGAAATAAATCTGAGGTAACGAGGTATTTGATCATTATCTTGAGTATTTCAATAGATATTGTATATTTTATTGAGCTTGTGACTGTTTCGAGTTCTGATTCCCTAAATCGTATGATTAATTAATCAAAATTACGAATAAATCACGATAAGTTTTAATAAAGGGTGATATCGTTCAAACTGTCATGCCCTTAAGTACAAATAAATAGAGTTCACTTGGGCTAAATGAATAAAAAAATATCAGATATAAATAAATCGAAAAACAAAGTAACATTAAATTACCAATTCTCAATAGTATTTAAAAGAAAGTCGATTTACATTCGTAGCTCAAAATTAGCATCTTTACAATTCATGGCTGCGTTTCCGTCGGCACTCGATCTTGTTGAGTCGTTACGAGAAGGATAGTTTTCTTCTTTCTCGTTTTTATATTCCTCTTTTCATCATCGGACCGTTCGCTGGGAAATCTCGAGATTATATAGCTAGTGAGCGAACCTCGTTTTCCATCACAGTCCCTACGAGTTTACTGTGAGAGTTAATATTCCCTGGTGAGAAGAGAGGTGTGAGAAATGGTGATACTGACTCACTATACGATAAATATTTATGAGATTCGATACTTTCTGGTAGGGAATCTCCAGCAGTCCTGTCTCCACCGTTACGAGGTGTCAGCTTTCACGTACACATATACCTGCATCAAACGATCTCGGGAGCCCTTTTGTCATTATATAAAACATACATGGGCCATTTCACATGAAACATTACGGTTTTTCACCTTCACCATTTTTATTCTTAATGTTAATCAAACAAACAGTTGAATAAAAAAATGATAAACTAAATAAACAAAGAAATTATAATTTGAATAAATTGGACGGATTTGAAGGAGTGAGAAATAAACAAACGGATAAAAAATTGTACAGATAAATAAAAATTAATGAGTCAGCAACAAAAGTTATTTTCCAAGAAAAAAGTCTAGAATTTCCAAATTTTTCATTAAAATTTGAATGAATTAAAATTCTTTGTTTGATAAAATGTTTTCCTCCTAATCAATAAAAATTTGTCATTAGCTGCAATTATAGTGAACACGATTTTAATAAAATGTATCATTACCAATCAGACGGTTCTACATCATTATTTTATTTTCTGAAAATTGGTTGACGTCCTCAAAAATATGTTGCGTTATATCCCGCTTACGTTCTATCGTATATTACGAGTTTCTCGCGAACTACACGAGTGCGGTAACTCTTAGCTTGATGCGGAGTATATTGTGACCTTATATGACGGAAGAAGCCCCGTACCGACCCCGTTCTATTCAAATCAGATAGGCCTCCTTCCATCGAGTCACCTCAGAGGAATCGAGTTGATTAAGTTCTCGACTCAGCTAACGTTACGCCCTAGGCGACCCCTTCAATCTCCCCCGAGGTACTACATTAATTAGAAGAGTTGAAATACCAAAAAAAGTCAACATGATGATTCAATAAATAGTTAATAGGAAAATCCAACAGACTCATTTGCATTATCACAAAAGATTCATTCTCTATTTTTAGACAATGAGTCTCCTTCCAATTTACATGAAATTTCTTTCAATAAAATAAAACTCAATTAATTGAAAAAACCTTGACATCATAATAATTTTTTTCGATCAAATCTTATTCTTTACAGCCTAGGTCTAATGTCAAAAAATATCTCATCGTTAATAAAAAATCATATTTTGCACTTCGAAATGAGTTATCCATTAGTTTTGAATAGTGAATAATGAGTAGTTTCCACCATTTATTATTATAATTTTTTTTTTCAATTAATTGTACGTTCATTGATTATATATCTTATCCTCTTAATTCTTTGTCAATGACGATACAATTCGTTATGTGATTCTATATTGTAGCGATCAAAAGTTCGAAAACAATGTGAACTATGCAGGATTCAAGAAACTTTGTAGTTGAAGTGGTTTTGACTCTCTCAATTATGTGGTGTTTATTTTTTAACGAATTAGAATTCAAACGCATGACATTTATACTATAATATGGTTTAAATAACGAGTAACAACTATTGTGCGAGCTACAAATGACAATACACGTTTCATTAAGGCAATCGATCAGTAGTATGGTTTGTAAACATCCTCAATTGAATTTGCAAGAATAACAAAATTTGCACGTTGTTCTCCTTTCATCAGAGAATAAGCTGTAACTTTTTTTTTCTTGGAAAATCAAGCGTTTCTGAAAATATAATTTTCTGCTATCTTTCGTACTTTTCGTACGCTACTTCATTCATTTTATTGTCTTATTCGAAAATACATACGTCCGAGAATATGTGCTGGAATTTCTAGCGAGGTATTGGCGATATTTCTAAAATTATAGTCCCGAAAGGTGACGCAGGTAGACAACCCGCTCAACTCCTCCCGGCCTTTGAACGCTTTTTCGGCGAAACCATTTTTCTTGACGTCGCAGGCACGAATGTCACGACTACAAAAGAGCTGTTCGACTAATCAGTTTGAAATTTCATATTATTTGACATATCTATGGCTATCGCATGAACCATGGGTGTTTCAATTAATCAATAGTTTCCTTTTTTCAGCATAAAGTAACGCAGAACATAATTTTTTCGGATATAACTTTTTTAAAGTTCGCCATATTGAAATTCTTCATGCAAACTTTTTCTTCATGGTTCATGCGTTAGCGGTATACATGAAAATTAATATTCCTTTGGGATTTTTTTTCTCCATATCATTCTAACCGTCGCAATCGCGCGCGCCAATGAGCATCGATTTTTTGGAGATGCTCCGGCAAACAGGAACAATTCACACGAATAAACTGCGAAAACTATTTGTAAAAAATGTGTGTGATTTATAAAAGTACTACTTGGTGTCAAAGTTTAAAATTGCCGTTTTATTATTTATCCTTTTCAAAAATTTTCTGAAAATTGGATAAAATTTCCTCTGATCAAGGAGAATGTCCCCTTAAGTTTTTTTTTTACCATTAAAAACTTTATTAGTCACGTGAACATCGGTCGTTCATATTTTATGGACTATGGTGCAACTGTCCTCGTGGCGTCGCCAGGTAGCCATGTTTGAAAACGGCTGCCGGTTTCTTTGTACGGTGCCTCACGGGGCAATTAATACATTATTTAATTGCCCAGTGAATTATTGGTAAATGATTGAACCTTTTTTATATATGCAAGGTAAGTTCCCATTATTTTTTAATGTCAATTTTAATCAGGCGTCACTTAATCTAGATTGCGTTGCAAATTTAAATTATAGAATGATGTGACAGACTAACTTTTCATTTTCCTCATAAGTCAAATTTTGTTTATTTACAGAATGCTCCGATTTGATGCACTTTTTGGTTATGGCATGTACTAGTTGCACTGCGATTCCGATCGCTCGTCTGTATGCCAGAATTTTTCCATAAACAAAATACTTGTATAATAAAAATGTTAACAATTGGTGAACTTCGTTGATGCCAATAATAATTTTTTTTACCGCGATTACACGTGATATTTATAACTGATATTTAGTAACTGAGTTTAAACATACGAGACAGTACTGCAGCAATTTCCTCATTTCGCCACTGCGAGCGTTTCAGTCGAAAAATGTTTAGCCCCGCCCACACGCACATAGTCCATTGCGAGTCAAGTGATTATTTGGTTTGATTGCTCAAGAATATTTGAATGGTTGTAGATTTTATCGGAAATATTAAACGCGTTATGCCTAATTGTGAATGTACGTCCATGCCTCATTTTTTGCTACGAGGTCAAGTTGCTTCAAACATAAAACTGAATGAAATTTATAAGGTTATCCAATTAATCGATACCTTTGTCATTGAATGAACGGGACCTCGAACTCGATGCAATGCTGGTGTTTCACTGCGCTGAATCAAGCGACTTTTAATCGAATTTGGCACACGATCTTTCTCATTTTCAAACATAATGATTTGCCCCGAAAGTTTTAGCTACACTCCGCATCACGCAGACGGTACATCATACAAAAGAGGTAAATTGTTGTTCTCGAGACATTTCTAGAACTTGCGGAACTATTATTTCCAATGCAAATTGGGACATCGCTGATACGAAACTTGTTCCAGACATTGTCACATTGTTTCATTTTCACAACGTGAGTGAGCCTTCTCGCAGTCCCAATTCTATTTAGCCATGGAAACCGTTGAAAATTGCTATTCCATATTGCATTTAAGCGAAAAATGAAAAAACTTTCATTCGTTTTGGGCGTTATAAGAGCTTTATTTATCCGACGATTTCCCAGATATGTATAATTTTTTTATGTGAAGTTTTTATTTTATATTAAATTGATGTTTTTATATAAACAGCAGCATGTTTCTAGAAAAAAATATACCGCTTTTATTTATCAAACAAAGTAGAAGGGAAAAATGAAAAGATAGATGGAAAGGGTTGGATTAAATTTCTTTTTACAACCAAATTATAAATGTTAAAGTTAAATGAGCACAACGGAGATCATTTCATAGATTGATTTTTTCGGTCGTTCATATCCATTCAACTATTTTCAATAGTCATTGCTCTATCTAAATTTCCAAAGTTAATTGAGTAAAATCATTGTAGTAAAAATCTTTTCAAAACGAATTAAATAAGGAACGTCAAACAAGGAAGAACAAACATTTTAAGTTGAGAACGAATTCTGAGAATTCATTTCAAAATTCCATGAATTCATTATTGCTTATATTATGAATATATTATATTATATTATGGATATATTATATTATATTATATTATATTATATTATATTATATTATATTATATTATATTATATTATATTATATTATATTATATTATATTATATTATATTATATTATATTATATTATATTATATTATATTATATTATATTATATTATATTATATATGGATTATATTATATTATATTATGGAATGAATACTCCATGAAAAACCTTTTTGAAAAATTGTACCATCATAATTTTTACGCTTCTATTTCATACAACACAAATATTCTAATCTGCCAAAAATCCTGTTTGCATATGACTGACAGAACATTTGAATAAGCGGGTTATGAAAATAATAGACGAAATTCTATTAGTCTGTACTTCGATTGTATCCATGCAATCACAATTCTGTACCGTAGCGTAAAGTCAATAGAAAATTGAAATAGTATATTGAAATTCGATTTTTTACGCATTTCGTCATCTTTTTTTTGTTCGTTATGATAGAAAAAATAGCTACTTCAATTGGTATAGTCAATGTAGGCCGTGAATGAAAAAAACTTTTGAGAATCGGGTTGTCCAGTCAATAATCGATCATTCTAATAACTGAAATTATTTATAGATTTGGATATTTGGGAACAAAAACGAACCGAAGCGAATCCCAATTTATCAAAAATTGTCAATACGTACAGCATACAGGCTTAAAGAAATCTGGGCTTCGGTAACCTTGCTCCGAATGCAATGGACCGTTTACGTTTGTGCTGGTGGCGAAACTCTTTGAGCGAGAGTATACGAAGATTAAACGGTTGGTTCAAATTCGGACCAATTTCTATAGATTCTCATCGAATAGAGAGACTGCACTGCATATATATAGATAGATATCAGTGATGTATATCTGTAGAGAAAGAGGAAAAGAGAGGGAGAGTGTCATATCGGGAACGTCCTAGACCCTTCGAACGCACGCGACGCTTATTGATCTGAATGGTGAGGGAGTTCGCGACGATATAGGATTGGTAGGGTGAAGAGGAGGAGATGAAAGACGAGACAGGAGTAAGCGGCACAGCGGAGCTCAAAATACCTATGGAGCATTCCACGCCAAATCGACCTACGTCAGACCCTTCCATTCTTTGATTTGGCTGAAAATTTTATGTGTTGTATGCCCATTGAAAGGAGCTCTCTTGATTTTTTTCAGATTTTTTTGTCCGTACACTTGTGATATGATTTTTTTTTCAAAATTTGATGTTTTTTTCTTGAAATGACTGTAATTCTTTGAAAAATGCACCAAATGGAACTGTTTTTTTAGAAAAGTTGGGTTTTTACCGTACCGTTCGAAAAAAAATACGAAAAAATAATTGATATTTGTCTTCCATATTTTTTCGCAATTTAAAGAAATTTAAAGCAAAAACACATTGGTTTCAAGATGTTTACCATTTTTGATTTTTTTCAAAAAATTCACAAAAGAACTTTGACCAATTAAATGATTTTTAAGACTAGTTCCATCGTGGGCAGATTTTTCATTATACGTTTTCTCTCATTTTGAAAAAAAAATTGATTTTTTTTCCAGTCAATTTGGATCAAAACGAACTTTTTTTTTTTTTTGAAATGTACGTTTGTACCAAACTCTTAGAAAAAATTACGAAATAATGATTGAAAATCGACCCCTATGTTTTTTCAATGTTTAAGCAAAAAGTCATTAAATTCAAAATGTTGGACACTTTTGATTTATTTCAATAAATTCACAAAAAAAACGTTGACCAATTAAATGATTTTTGAGACCAGTCCCATCGTGGAGAGATATTTTTTCATATTTCTTTTCTTAGTTTCAAAAAAATTTTCATTTCTTTTTAGTCAATTCGTACTAAATAGAACTTTTTTTTATATTAGAAATGATGGTGTGAAATAAAATATCAAAAAAATAGTTCGATTTGGTCCAAATTGACTGAAAAAAAAGTGATTTTTTTTTCAAATAAGAAAAAAAATATAAGGAAAAATCTGTCCACGATGGGACTGGTCTCAAAAATCGTGTAATTGGTCAAAGTTTTTTTTGTGAATTTTTTGAAAAAAATTAAAAAGCGTAAACATCTTCAAACTAATGTTTTTTTGCTTTAAATTTCTTTAAATTGCGAATAAATATGGAATACAAATATTAATCATGCTTTCGTATCTTTTTTCCAACGGTACGATAAAAAACCAACCTCTCTAAAAAAAAAGTTTGATTTGGTCGATCTTTCAGAGAGTCACAGTCATTTCAAAAGAAAAAGAACATCGAATTTTGACAAAAAATCATATCTCACAGGTGGATGGACGAAAAAATCTGAAATAAATCAAGAGATCTTCATTCAATGGGTCATACAACACATAAAGTTTTCAGGCAAATCAAAGAATGGAAGAGTCTGACGTAAGTCGATTTGGCGTAGAATGCCCCATATATATATATATATATATATATATATATATATATATATATATATATATATACGTATTCAAGAGCACATATATAAGGTATTCTACCCCAACTCAATCCACGTCTAACCGTCGTCATTCGCGATTTCGTTTTCGACTTTCGCAACGGTTATTTAAATTAAACAAAGTATAACATCTCCTCGAAAATTCGTTCCTTCAACCCACTATTTTACAGTGATTTTTGTAAGTGTTCTTATTTCTAGTCATAAAAATATTGATCAATATTTTTAATCTTTTAAAAAATCTCTGACCGAATATTAGTTGATTTAACGATTTACGAAAGCAGCACATAAAATATAGTTGCTTCACGAGAAAAAAGTGAAATGAATTCAATATTTATTGAAATTGTTATCGCTTAACCCTAGGTTCTTACATGGGGACAAATTAACCCCACCAAAATCGACTTGTGGCTAGCGTTTTTTTTCTCGTCGATTTTTGGGGTTCCCAAGGGGGGAGGGGGATAATTTAAGTTGAACCCTTTTTGGTTCGTACACCTTTCGTACCCTCATCCTTTCGTACCCTCTAGTTTTAACGCTACAGCCGTTTAAAAATCGATTTGGGGTCAATTTGTTGCCATGTAGGAATGGCGTTAGAAAATTGACTTCCTTTTTTTTCAACATAAATATGTTTAGTGTAACCGTTTCTGGCAGCCTTGTCGGTTGAAAAATGTGTGTTCTCGAGCGCCGCCGTGGCGCATAGCGAAGTATAGTGGCAGGTATAGCAGCCTTGTGTGCTCGTGTGTGAGAAGGACGCATTCGTCATTCGGCAAAAAAGTCGTTCGGTAAAATTGAGAAATGGGTACGTTGTGCGTAGTACCCGAAGGGAAACAACCGGAAGTCCCAAAATATTTGCCCTTCCTGCAAATTACCAAGATGCTACTTGCATAGAACACTTTTATGCATAAAATGTGGACCGATCGCTTAAAAAATGTTTTCAACAACCTGCGATTTATTTTGTTGTTTTTCACGAGTAAATAAAAGCGATACTTCCTCCAAGAAACGTTTGTGTTGCGATTTATTCGATACATGCTTCGGCTTTGAAATATTAAGATGTAAAAATACCGTAACTTCATCCCCTGCAGTTTTGTAAGAGAAATGTTAAAATAGGTTTGCTATCATTGTTCTCTTATAGTTTCATATTTAAACTTTATGGAATAACCGATTTAATTGAAAAAAATATCAAGAATATATAAAAAAATTTAATTTTGAGCAATACGTGCAATTTCTCGAAAAATGAATTCCACTTTTTTTTAAACGTCAACTACGGGGAAACAAATCATTTTTTTGCATTGAGCCTTAGATCATTCGATTAGTCAGGATGTGTACTATTGTTATTAAAAAAACTCTCTCAAAAATGTTGATTCTACACAGAGTTATGAGCTTGCAAAGTGGCCGGGGACAAATTGTTCCTATGTAGGAACGACGGGGCAGAAAAAAGTCATTTAGGAACCTAGGGTTAAAATTGTTGACGAAAACTGCAGTACGTAGCTTTAAAGGGGTAACATCTATGCAACCAGCTGAAGAAAAGGTCTATTTTCGAGAATTTCTTTTGAATATCTGAATCACGCTATTAAAAAATAATTTTTTAAACTTATAAACTTTTAAACTTTAATTTTTAAACTTTTATACTTTAAACTTTTAAACTTTAAACTTTAAACTTTTAAACTTTTAACTTTTAAACTTTAAACTTTTAAACTTTAAACTTTCAAACTTTAAACTTTTAAACTTTAAACTTTCAAACTTTAAACTTTTAAACTTTAAACTTTCAAACTTTAAACTTTTAAACTTTAAACTTTCAAACTTTAAACTTTTAAACTTTAAACTTTTAAACTTTAAACTTTCAAACTTTAAACTTTTAAACTTTAAACTTTCAAACTTTAAACTTTTAAACTTTAAACTTTTAAACTTTAAACTTTTAAACTTTAAACTTTTAAACTTTAAACTTTTAAACTTTAAACTTTTAAACTTTAAACTTTTAAACTTTAAACTTTTAAACTTTAAACTTTTAAACTTTAAACTTTTAAACTTTAAACTTTTAAACTTTAAACTTTTAAACTTTAAACTTTTAAACTTTAAACTTTTAAACTTTAAACTTTTAAACTTTAAACTTTTAAACTTTAAACTTTTAAACTTTAAACTTTTAAACTTTAAACTTTTAAACTTTAAACTTTTAAACTTTAAACTTTTAAACTTTAAACTTTTAAACTTTAAACTTTTAAACTTTAAACTTTTAAACTTTAAACTTTTAAACTTTAAACTTTTAAACTTTAAACTTTTAAACTTTAAACTTTTAAACTTTAAACTTTTAAACTTTAAACTTTTAAACTTTAAACTTTTAAACTTTAAACTTTTAAACTTTAAACTTTTAAACTTTAAACTTTTAAACTTTAAACTTTTAAACTTTAAACTTTTAAACTTCAAACTTTTAAACTTTAAACTTCTAAACTTTAAACGTTTAAACTTAAAATTTCTAAACTTTAAACTTTTAAATTTTAAACTTCTAAACATTAAACTTCTAAACTTTAAACTTTAAACTTTGAAACTTTAAACTTTTAAAATTGAAACTTTTAAACTTTAAAATGTAATTCAATTTTACGAAATGGTGGATCTCATGCATCAAAAGGCAGTCGATTTGAAACTGGCAAGCATGAAAACTCAAACAGTTTATTTTACTTGAAATTTTCGCAGTATCTGAAAAGCTAAATTTTCTACAGAAGTATGTAGGATTTTTTGTAATAAGTAAAAAAAAATGAGAGTTACAGTTGATATTACTCGATTTTTTTCATGGAAAATAGGAACTTTTTTAAACCACGCTATTTAAAAAAATTGAATTCTGAAAAAATTATTTTTTATACTCGTTCATACCACTGTCGAAGCCATATAACTCAATTTTTAATAGCATGATTCAGTAAATCGAAAAAATTTTCAAACATAGACCTCTTTTTAAGCCGGTTATTTAAGTGTTAACCCTTAAATACGAATCGATTTGTTATCAAATACCTCTTAAATGCTATTACGTATATTACATAGAAGTAAGTATATAAAAATAGAAGAATGACTTTGGGAACGTCGTTGATATGTATTTTTATAGCTATAGGTGCGTTTCTTCGCTTGCAAGCAGTAGTTCGTCGTCAATCCATTCACGGGGGATGATGATGTGCACCCGGTATGACATCTCGACGACCCCGCTTCGAAGGTCTTTATCAATCGGCTTTGCACTTCGTTACGTGCTACCTATATACATAGATATATATGCACACATACATCCTAGTCATGGAAAGTGGGTTGAGGACGCGAATCGTCGTCGAAATTCACATCAAAGTCTCCGTCGTGCCACGTGAATAAGCCCACGACGATAGATTGTTAATCTATTGGAAATTTCTAAGAAAGCTCTTACAGAGCATTTTAATTTTCCACTGGAATTGATCGATCGGATCTCGTTCAATCAATCGTAATTAAAGAAAATAAATGTCTTCGCTTTATTTTTTTTATCGATGCAAATTAAAAATGGAATATTTGTTAAATGATCATTTGTGACAAAATTATTATTTTTATACGATTGATGTGGTGTTTTTGCTACCTTCTATTTATATTGGAAGCATTGGACAGAACGAATTTAAATTTTATTGAAAAGCTTTTCTCATAAAAACACATGAAATTCGGTAAATTCGCTGATTTTTAAATGCGAGTAAAAGGTTTTCCGAAATATAACTAACAATAGATGCTTTTGGAATATAAACTTTATGTATGCATGCGATTTATATACAGATTTCCAGGACAAAAAAAGAAATGAAGGTGGACAAAAACAAGTATTTAATGATTTCGTGACGCAACAAATATTTTAACAATGGACAATACATTTAAAAAAATTCGTACACTCCGTAAATACGCTTGGTAAATTTCTGCACATATGTATTTCGTACAAGTTCCATAAAGTTTTCGAGAGAAAAATCTAATTTCCGGATTTTAATCGAGTACGAAACTTGCATTTGAAATTTTGTCGATATTTTGATAGTGCTTGGAATTTCTTTTTATTTTTCATCGTTCTATCACATTGACTGAGCCGCACATTTGTTGGGATATTTTCCATAAACTCTGCCGCTTCTGGTTACTCGATAATTAACCTGTTGGGTTGTTTGTACACAACCGGAAACATGTGGACCGTCGCCAGTGCAAAGACGCTTTACTCGCGTTTTTATACCCGTCGTGTGTTTCGGACTGAGTATGAGACTCAATTTTGGATCTTTTTCGATGATGTTTTGCTCACGCTGGTTATTCGTTGTCGTTGTCCTCGTCGATGTTTGGTGAATTCTGCTCGATGATCTTGGCACATAAACGGCATGTGGATTAACTGGCGCTACGCAACGACGCTTTAATAAACGCAATGGTGAAACAGCGAGTATCGCTTTGGCAATACGACGTCTGCAACGCCAAAGTACGAAAGCTGTGGCGAACCATGCGAGCCAGGGACCAGCTCGTGGACCAGGCATGGGTTCCCTCGACCAGAGAAACAGCATCTGCGTTTATTTATTATTAATCGATATTTATATTAATACGGGTCAAATTATAATATTAAAGACAGATTATTTTATAACAAATGTAACTAATAAGGATACTGTTCTCATCACCGGAATCATTGGAAATATTGATTTTTGTAAACGGAAAGAATTACGGAGTAAATTTCATCCTCATATTTACGGTGAAAATTACCGTGATAAGTTGAAATGATGTGCAGCAATTGTATTTATTAATAATTGAATTTTTTTTTTTAGTTTATATCAAAAAAGTTTATCAAGAGCCAAGGATTAAAAAAGAAAACCAGCGCGAGCCCTATCGCACTCTTTCTTATATACTCGACCGTGACGTTTTAATTATTACCTTAACGCTCGGAAAAATTCAATATCGTTCAATAAAAATTGAAATACCTATGGAAATTTTCATGAAAAATACGATATTTTTTCTGTAAATAAAAAAACAATGAAATGCCCAGTACATTTTCCATGTACCGGACGCATTTTTCGAATTTTTGTTTAAAATATTTTATTCTCAAAAATATTTAAATCTTACTGCGTTTAGTTTTGAATTTACTTTACTTCATTTTTGGAAAAATTTCATGGACATTTTTCGAATGTAATTCTTTCAGTGGTAAGTAATCAGTTTGTTGGTAAGTAACGATTAAAGAAAATAGATGTTAATAATCATCGAAATATAAAAAAATTGGTGTCGTTCAATTATTGGATTAAGTTGAAAATTATACGAAGCTAAATTAATTTGACAACTGTATTCGCGAAAGTTTCAAGTAGTTTCTCTGAAATTCTATGTTCGAACAGAGAAAACTTTTTTTTCCATCACAACATTTTTTCCGATAAATGAATTACGGTGAATTTTAGGTTTAACTGAAAATATAGTGGTAATTAGTTGGAGGGCAAAAGATCGGTCGTGTTTGAAAATTTATTATGGACGTACATCGAGAATTTATAAATTGAGATAGAAATATGATAGGAAGTAGTTGAAAGTTATTTTTTTCTTACACTTAAAGTATATTTGGGATTAAGGATATACCAGACAAAGGTGGAGTCTAAATTTGAATACCGAGTCTTTTGAAACTTGATAATTTTCCAAATATATCAATATTTCTTTTTTATGAACAAACTTTTCTGTCTCATTACCGAATAGTTGATAATGGAATCATTTGGACCCCACATAACGATTATGTTACGATGGGAAAGTATAAATTTGAATGGTGAGGCATTAAAAAATGTCGTAATGATTCAGTTTTCGAATCTTTTTTTTTGATATAAGTGCGACTATAAAGGGTTGAAAATATATGAAAACACAAAAATTTACGAGTAGATCAATACTACGCAGGGGTTGTTCAATGAAATCCGAAAGGGTTGCAATTCAGCTATTCACTCGTGTAGTCGTGACACAAGGGAATTTCATTTTTTCTCTCTCGTCATCTCATTACGATAATTAAAAGCCTTCGGGGAATAAGAGATAGTATTCAGCTTCGTCGTTATCGCGTTCGTTAGAAAATTCAATTACGCTCGGGACGAGTGATAAAAATAGATCGAGTAGAGAGACCCGAGAATATCTTTTATTCCTCGCATCCCATGACTTCGTCAACCAAAAGATCGTGTGGATCAACTGTCGTTGACGAACCAAATCATCACTTCGTGTACGGAGAAAATTCCATATGTTTGATTTTAGCTATTTTTATGTAAATGCTAATTATATATTTCTTTTTCTTGCCTTACCACTTGCAATTCGTTCATTTAAATTATATTCAACTTTATGTAATATTATTTTGCATCATATTTTTCATCCAAATGACTATTTTCAAAAATTCTTCAAATTCAAATCTAATGCAAACTCGTTATCTTTCTGATGCTACGAGGCTAATTCATAACAAAATACACAAGATTAAAACAAATTTTCATGAATTATATACATTTTGATTCAAATGATCTAAAATTGATGTAAATGAATTTTTCTTCAAGGCAGCTGATTGTTTTTAATCCAACTTCAATTGTCTTTCAAATAAATTAGCTAAATTTTACTTCAATTTACATGATTGCAAGTATTTTTTGATCGCAAGTAAAATTTATTCGACCGAAATAAATTTTTGGATTTTGCCTCCTACGGGCATAATTTTCTCTTTGAACTCTTGAGCTCGAAGGGAAAAAAAGTTAATGAGATCTCTCTCTGTGTGTATGTGTGTGCGCGCGCGCGTATGTACTGGTTTAAAAGAAGGTGAATGTCGAGATTTATCATGAAGCGTAGGCAGAGCAGTAGAAAAAGATGAGCAAAGAAAAAAAGGATAAAATTCGAAGAGTCTCAGTGGGAAAGTCGAGTCGGATAATATCGTTAGGGGTGATATCGCGATCGTACTGACGCGTTCACAACTCTTTTCTATGGCTCCATGCTGACAGCCCACGGTCGCACGTAACCTTCGTTAGTTTTCTATTCCTTTCTCACTCTCTCGTTCTATCTTTTCTTTCTTTCTCTCTAATTCCTTGTCTCGGAGGGGTAGTGATTTTCTACGTTGTGGAATTTTCTACTGACCTTATATATCCACTCGGTGGCACGCTGCCTGAAACTTAAGGGTCGATCGACTAGTCGAAACATAGAATGGCCGTGGACGGGAACTACAACAAACGGGGATCTGGGAAATTGTTGAAAATATATTATCACTACATTATCCATATTTATTTATGCTCCATGAATTCAGTATATTTATTATTTGAAAGAGATTTTCCACGATCATGATAAAATTGACGTTTTGGTACAGCCATGCTCATAAAATGTACGTTTCTTTGTAAAACTTCAATTAACAATAAGTTCGTTAGATCTTATTGATGAAAAAATATATCTCTTCGATCATGATCGAAAGCGTAAGCGAAAAATCTGCAATCAAGCATTTTACAGTGACGAAATTACTTTTTTCCGC
This sequence comes from Rhimphoctona megacephalus, assembly GCA_963989365.1. NCBI lineage: Eukaryota > Metazoa > Arthropoda > Insecta > Hymenoptera > Ichneumonidae > Rhimphoctona > Rhimphoctona megacephalus. The sequence goes on from OZ022420.1 coordinate 19,663,226, forward strand.
GTATGTTTGAACAGAAACCTAATGTTAAATAAGATATTTAGCGATTTCAATTCTCACTAAGATGTTGACGTAGTTTGTAGACAAATATTTCATTCGTTCAGAGAATCGTCTTGACTTTGAATTTTTTCCAGTTAATCAATCCGAAAATCCGTTGTATAAAAATGGGAATTCAGCCCGTCAGACAGAAGTTTCAGAGAGCTTCATACGAACAATCATGAATATGGATATCAGTCTTTTTCTTCGTCGATTGACGTTTACGTTGGTTGAATTTTACGTTGAGCCCGGCATGTACTCGGCTATACGAAAATTTAATTGCTCGGTACTTTTTCGGGCACTTTTTTTTCGCGAAGTTCGGACGACGAGACAAATTTCGTTTTTTTTGGCGGGTCTCTCGAGACTGACGGCTAACCACAAAAAAAAAAAGGTAAAAGTTGGAATGGAAACGTTTGACCGAAAAACTTAAGAGGAGAGAACTTGGACTGACCAAATATCCCCGTGTGAAATTCGACCGAGTGATGGAGAATTCTGACTCCAGCTGTTCACGAGATAAAACGAGGAGGAGAGAGAGACAAAAATTGTCTTTCTCAGCTCATAGCCTTTTTTTGCGCGTTTCACAGTCCCGATGATTTGGTAGGGCTGGCTGTTCCTCGGCCCCACGGGACACCGGCTAATTTTCCCGTTACGTCACGATCGTATATATTCATGTAAACGAAAAACTTGTCCACATAATTACGAAAAAAACGGATAAAAAAATATATCTAATAATAATAATAATATATACACATATTATATTATATTTTGTATAAAAAAATAACATATGAAGCGTAAAGAATTTAGACAAAAGGATCGCGACCGGTCCGCGCTGCGTTCAGCTGCTGACACGTCCCGCTCACCTGAACTTAACCGATTTTCCATACTCGATCTCTGACGTTTGCGACTGTCTTCATATTGACATCGATGCTTTTATTATATAAGGATATTTTACATATATATAGCTCAAACCTACCATTTTTCGGTTAAAAATAAACTTAGCGATTAAATAAAAATGTCAACAAATGCAGCTATCTCTGCGGTGTTTTAAAAAATGATTTTCAATATGAACAATATTAAATTGTATTAAGTGAAAGATTATTTAGCAAATAATCAGACGATTTTTTTTCTCCTGCGAAATAAATTTGCTGATTTTCCTGAATGCGTGAATTTTTTTCAGAATTTTCTCATCTTTATGAAATTCCTCTCGTCGAACTACAAAAATGCAGTACATGCATTATATTTAAGAAAATGTTTGTTCCATGATTTTGAAAATTCTTGAAAAAAAATGTTGAATCTTTCTGCAAAACCATACCAATAATTCATGATTTGTCATTTATTCTTCGAGATAAAAAAAAAAATAGAGAAAATTCTGGGAAAATCCGAAGAAAATAGAAACATCAACACAGTGTTGTTGTTTATGAGCAAAAAAAATTGTCTGTTTATTTGTTAAAGAATTTTGTGTTGAAATAATGTATTTCAACAATTTTAGCTATATTGTTATTGAAAATTACCATCTAGGACATATTTAAAAAAAGTGGACAGATTTTTTCAAACTTTTCTCGGATCGCGAATAGAAAAAGATTTTTGGCTGGTTACATATGTGGCGTTGACTTGAATTTTAAAAGCAACGGTTTAATACTATCTTTTTAATACTTAGGATCATAACGCTGCCGTGTCTCTAAATAAAGTATCGTTAAAGTCTTCAGTTTCTCGTTAAAATATTCGCCGCAAATTCCTAGTTGCAAATAACGTTCTCAAAATTTTTCACAATTTTCTGATTCCAATTTGGGGCACAAGTTTTCAATTTATTTTCTTTATTTTTTATAGTCAGCGTTTGTTATCTAGTGACATTCTGGAAAGCAATATTCGATTAAAAATAGCAGATTTTTGAACGGAATTTTCCTACTTGATTTTCAAAACGAACTAGTTTTTCCTGGTCTATTTGAAGGAGAAATTATATTAGCCTAGGAAAAACCAATTCGTCGTAGAATTGAGTTCGATCAGTAAAGTACATCGTTAAGGCAACCCGGTGGTCTAGAATTTTCAAAAAATCGATTTTTTTTTTAAATATATTTCGATATTTTGAAAGGTATTTCGAGAATATACTGTGAAATTTTCGTAAGGATATTCACAATATTCTTGCTTCTACAGCCGGTTTAGCAGGAAGAGAGCGGTCCGCTCGCTCCGTCAATAGATGTATTGTTCGGAGCGAGGCAGCAACTTTAAGCTCATTTATCTCAAAACTACTTTTTTTGGCATGATGTTATAGAGAAGAAAAAAACTATTCAACCGAATCACCTGAAATTTGGATATGTTATTCACAACATGAATGGCTATCGACGGGACTAGAATCATGTTTTTATTCCAATAATTTCCTATTTTTTAAATTAAATAACTGGTAAAAAAACCCCGATTTTTAGAACTTCACTTTCAAAAGCGCGCCATTTTGTCAATTTTCAATTTTTTTTTTTTTTAGTCCCGCCCATAACTGCACTCATACTGAGTGACAATTTCTCTGGTTTTTATTTTTCAGATAAATAATAGATCCAAAATGACTAACATCGTCCAGGTCCAATTTTTCGAGAGGGTCAACTTCAGCGGCATTTCTACTATAATAAATTTTTTTTTTTAATTTCAAAATAATTTTTTTTGTATTCACAATTGATGTTATAATAAGCCTGAAAAGTTGAAGTATCGTTTTTCTTTATTTTTATGATAAATAAAAATTCCGCAATATACCTACAATTTTCGAGCTCTAGACCACCGGGTTGCCTTAATGCCCGTCGACCAGTGAGAAGCGTCAACGAATCCAAGGTGTTTTCAAAAATCAAAAATTTCGTCAAATCGTTCAAGAATGACCGTCCTACAACAGATATTCGATTTATGTAAAAAAGAATTACTGATATCTTGCAATTGTAAGAGTTCAGGCCACCCCCAAGTTTTTCCAGTAAAATTCATTTGAAAGAACCCGTTGAAATGAATTCTCAAAGAATAGAAAAGTCAGACTCTTCGTCGAATTACTTTAAATTTAATTAAATAAATAAACTTGAATTCTTCGTGTGAAGAGGGTACTGATTAAAAAGCTTGTGGGAGTCGCAGCGTGAGATGAAACTTTCAGGAGAATTCTTTGTCCTCGTTTTCTATCCCTCACGGTGTCTCAACCTCGCTTCGATCTTGCAGTCTCAAGTTTTTTATCGACATCGTACAAGACTTTTTCGGCCTTGTTGAGTGGCTCGTGAAACTGGTATTTCGAGAGTTGGTAAGGGTTGGGTGAGGACCAACCCTATTCATCGTATCTAGAATATATTTCCTTTTCCCGCCATTGTAGAATTCCCCATCTCAGCCATCCTTTCATCTCAACAGGAATCTCCCATTTTGCCTCTTTTTCTCTGATCCTTTCTCCCATTTTCTGATTCTCCAACCTTTATAGAACAAAATGTCTAGTTCCTTAATACGACTATCATTTGTCCTCCATCTTATTTTTTCATTCATCCGTTCTCATTTTCTCCTTCGTTTATTCTGTTTTCACTCTGTCTCTATTTTCATTCTCTATCCCTTATTCATTTCAATCCATGTTACTACGATTTTTTTTGTCTTCTCTCACTTTCTTGTTTACGCTTTTTCTCATGTTCCGCCTCTTTTTTCTATCGCTCATTCTCCCGTTCTTTTTTTCCTTCTCGGGTCCTACCCCTCTCTGCTTTCGATTCAACTCCATTCCTGAGACGTCACGGGTACGTGTCAGTAGGTCGGAGCCTAGATCCGTGACCCGAAAAGGGGAAACCACCCCAGTAAACTAGAATGATACATGCACCTGACGTTTAATGGTGTAGTTGGACTGCTTTTTTTTCTATCTCTCTCTCTCTCTCTCTCGTTCTCCCTTTCGCTCTCCTCTTTACCTTTTTGCCAACTCTACCGCACATCAGGAATTTCTCAATGTTTTTTTAAGCATTTCTCGCTGTATCTAGCCTCAGAGCACTCGAAGTGCAGCATATCAATTTCCACTAAGATATCTCGGATACTGTCGCATTGACCTTGGTATAAATTCATGGACAAACTAAAGAAGATATCATACTGTTTCAGCCATAACCTTGAAAAATTATTCATTTTTACAACCCTACAAGTAACGCCGCAAAACTTTGCCGACAAAGAATACTACCGTTCGAGAATTTATAAAATCAGTGAATAATTTTAGTGTGATTTGAAGAGCTACAAGCCTTGCTTCTAAAAGACAATTTTTTGCTCGAATTCCACATTTTTCGTAATTGAGAAAAATCATCTACGCCGTTAGATTCTTGCAATTGCTTGCTTTCTAGTACACTAGATCGGCCACTTTTAATTAGTTAATATCTTTTGAAGGATGCACAGGACACAATAACGAATAAATCTTTTCTTTTCCAGAATTTTCACACTCATTAAACCCCTAAAACTTTCGCGCAATTTTTTAATAAGTTATGTGCATGAATGTATGTAAATGTATATTTTTAAGAGACATATTTGACTTCTCTCTTCTATGAGATGGGCGTATGTGTGTCGTTGCCGGTATGCGCGACTTTAACGATCCTATGATTTATGGTATTTACTTGCGGAACCGTATATGGGAAGCACCTCATCCACGAGACCTTACACGCCGAATGATCACCGCGACGAGGCAATTTTTTATCTCGTTTTTTTTTAAACATCATTCGCAACAGCGTTTCGCTATATAATGTTAGGCGTAGAGCGAGTATTCAGACGGTAAAGAATAAAGATGGAATATAAATAGTAGACTGCCTAATGAGAATTTTACCATAAAAGCTCTATACCACCATTATTCAGGCAACACGTGTGTGCAGGTATTAAAAACAATTGCGAAGCTGTTGGAGAACCGTTTTAAAAATGGCGTTTTGTGTGTGTGTGAAAAATAAATTAGAAAAATGTGTTTAATCTCGCAAAAGATAAATCTGACGATCAATAATCAATTCAACATTATTCGGAGTCAAAGTTTTTCTAAATTTACTTTAATTAAGATTGCTGACTTTCTGCGCTTCATTAACGACTGGAATTGCAACCGCCAGCGCCAGAATTGCAATATTGTAGGAGACAAGTTCTCGATGAAGACCTTTGGGGTAAATACACGTTTAGTACATAAATTAAAAAAGCAAAAAAATAGTAAAAAATCTCCTATGCAATGTGGTATGTACAGAAATCGCATTATATCCTATGTGTATACAGTCTTTCGTTATTTATGTCGCTATTTATACACAAGAGGGAGTCTCAGCGTTGAATATAATCGAGAGAAAGGATCTTGTAAGGCCTTACTCGTCGACTGTATATATATATATATATATATATATATATATATATATATATATATATATATATGTACAGTCTACATATGTATGTACGTATATAAATATACTATGTGTGCATATATAAAATATATAACATGTATACAGGGACCTGGCGATATGTGCATTGGCAACCAGGTGGCCTTACGTGTAGAGGCGGTCAGTTCCGCGGTGAGATCAGAGTAATCAACTATTCTTGTCAATTTTTTTTTATCACTTCTATACATCCATCGTTGCCTCGCCCCCCTTCTCTCTCTCTCTCTCATCTCTTTCTTGCTTTTGCTGTACGCTTGTTTCTTGAGTGTATTCGTTTATCAGTCGTATATGAAGGAAACCTCATTAATCTCTTGGTGCGAGAGACAGCCAGCAGCATATAGCTGCACAAAATATTAGAACACTCTTGCACGAGGGATACCGTTGAAATTCAAACCACTTTCCTATTTTGTATTCCTGACTTTAGCACTGAAATACATTAGTTATATCGCTCGTAACTTAATTAATAATCTGTGCTTTTCTGTTCTCACAAGTTATTAGACATTTGTAGGAAAGTTGAGATAAATATTCAGGTAACTATGCTGGGGAAGGTTTTATGTGTTATACAAGAAAAAACAGATTAGGATGAAATCAACTCAAAGAAATGTTTTACAGATACAATGAAAATCTCATTTACTTAAAATCTATTGTATGGATTGTTTTCATGATTCTACTCGGTGTCATGAAAGTTCGGAAAACATTGGTCATAACTAATTAATTGATATTTAAATACTGGTGCATGTGAAAGAAAAATGGATAAGAACTTATTTTTTTGACATTTCGAGCCTTGTCTTCTCTGTAAATTTTTAATGCTAGTTTAAGGTCACCCTATATATATGGGACATTCGAACGCCGAATCTTCTCACATCAGACCTTTTCTTTTTTTGATTTGGTTGAAAATTTTATGGGTTGTAAGACCCATTGAAAGAATCTCTCTTGATTTTTTCAGATTTTTTTGTCCAACCACTTGTGAGATATGATTTTTTTTCAAAATTTGATGTTTTTTTCTTCAAATGACTGTAACTCTCCGAAAAATGGGCCGAGTCGAACTTTTTTTTTAGAAACATTGGTTTTTCACCGTACTGTTTGAAAGAAATACAAAAAAAAAATGATTGATATTTGTCTTCTATATTATTTCTCAATTGAAAGTTAAGTCATTAATTTCGAAATGTTTGCCCTTATCAATTTTTTTCAAAAAATTCACAAAAGAACTTTGACCGATTAAATAATTTTTGAGACCACTCCCATCATAGGCAGAATTCTCCATATTTTTATTTTTTCTTATTTTGAAAAAACAATTCATTTTTCTTGTTCAGTCTGTTTGCACAAAAGCGAATTCTTTTTTTGACGAAATGTTGGGTTGCATCGGTCTCTGAAAAAATGATTGAGAATCGTTTTTTTTTCAATTTTTAAGCAAAACATCATTAAATACAAAATGTTTATTTCGAAAAATCCACAAAAAAGCTTGACCAATTAAACGCTTATTGAGATCAGTGCCATCGTGGGAAGATATTTCTTTATATTTATTGTCTTAGTTTTTAAAAAAATTTCATTTTTAGCGTTCCGTATGTCAAAAAAAAAAAACGGAATCCTTATAGGATCACTCGTGTGCCCGTCTGTTTACCCGTCTGTCACAGCCAATTTACTCTGAATTTACTGGACCGATTAAGTTGAAATTTGGTGCACATATGAATTTCTGTGACCCAAATACGGACGTGTAACGTAAATAAATGAATTTTTAATATGGGGGTCACTTTTGGGGGGCAAATTAGAAAATAAAAAAAAAAGTTTTGCAAACTGTATCGTGTGGCATATCAAATGAAAGGGCTTGTTGTGAGGGTCTCAAATATATTTTTTTTATAATTTTAAAATAAATAATTTTAAAGCTATTTAAGAAAATATATGAATATTGACCCCCCCCCCCCCCCCCCCCTTATCGCCGAAACTATTGAGCCTAAAATTTTGAAAAAAATACAGAAAATAGTTCTTTACTTATAGATTATAGGAAAATCTATAAAAAGTTTATGGTCTTAAAATTTTTAGCTACCACAAACAAATTTGGGTCAGATTTAAAAAAACATGGTAGATAAAATATATTCATCATACGGAACCCTGTCCACGCGAGTTCAACTCGCAATTGTCCGCTTTTTTTCAGTCAATCCAGACCAAATGGGACTTTTTTTATATATGAATTATTGGTTTGAAACAAAATATCGAAAAAATAGTTCAATTTGGTCCAAATTGACGGGAAAAAAATGAAACATTGTTTCAAAATAAGAAAATAATGTAAAGAAAAGTCTACCCACGATGGGACTATTCTCAAAAATTATTTAATTAGTCAATGTTTTTTGTGAATTTTTTTGAAAAAAAAAATAAAATAAAAAGGTCTAACATCTGGAAACCAATGGTTTTTTACTTTAAGTTGAATAGAAACGTAGAAGACAAATATCAATCATTTTTGAATATTTTTTTCAAGCAGTAAAGTAAAAAGTTAACCTTTCTAAAAAAAGTTTGACTTGGTCCATTTTTCGGAGAGTTACAGTTATTTGAAGAAAAAAATATTGAATTTTCAAAAAAATCATATCTCACAAGTGGATGGACAAAAAATCTAAAAAAAAAATCAGTAGAACTTCTTTCAATGGGTCTTACAATACATAAAACTTTCAGCCAAATCAAAAAATGAAAAAGTCTGACGTAGGTTGATTTGGCCTGGAATGCCACATGTGTATATAAGGTTGAATAATTGTTGAAGACAGCTGTTTCACTATTCCGTCTTATCTTATCATCTCTGCCACGGCTGATATCGCGTGCAACATCGGCAAATTGGCCGACCTTTCCACTTTCGTTTCGTGTTGTTAAAATTTTATGACCTTGGCCATTCCACGGATTACAGTGATAAATGGATGAGAAATAAAATTGAAAAAATAAAACGACATCCTCGCGTAGATCAGCGTCAAGTTCAGGATCAATACACGTCACCGGATGAGCAATGAGCATCTTTTATTCATTTTTGCTTCCTCTCAACAGAACAGACTTTGTTTTTATGAAACTTCTGTAACGTATTCGTGTCTGAGTGGTCGTAATGGTCCAAATAATCAGACAACCACTTTTTGACAAAAAAATCTTTGCTTCTATATAGATTTGTATGTGAGTAATGATCGTACCCAAAATGGAATCTCTTTTATATTAAGCTACAGGTTCTCTTATCGGGTTAAAATTTGCCACGTTAATTGAATCGATCATTCACGTTAATTATAGTAACGAACTTAGCTGGATTTTAATGGGGGTTTCGCTATTTTATCGAATTTACATTTGAAAAATGAACATTGATGATTCAATCTTATGGAAATTCTTCTGGACAAACAACATCAAAAATGCAGAAAAAGAAATACACGTTCGGGAAGTTTAGTTGGCTCAAAATTTGGATATCGAAATCTTCTGTTTCTCAATTTTATTTTGAATTGCTATTAGTCGATTTTTATAAATATTCGATTCTGAATTATCTCTAACGTTTTAAAGAATCTCCAATCTACGACTAAAACGATTCTTCAGGAAGAGTCGAATTGTCCTTCTGTTATTGTAGCTTTCTTTTCAAAATTCAATTTGATCAAACGGGAGACACGTACATATTTTTTAAGTAGATTCTTGCCATGAAAGAAATCAGGGAATCCTCCGTGGAATTTATTGGATTTCGGTGAAAAGAGGCGAGAAATTCTTTTCCACCAATATTGGGAAAAATATTTGAATATGAAAGATCAGGAATACAAACGAGCGCATTTTCTAAAAGATCGATATTTCGTGCAAAATGGAGATTTACGAAGCTCAGAGATCCTTCGTGTTTTGTCGACATTCAATAATCTAAAAAAATCGACGTTAATATATGTGTAACTTTTGTAGGAGGCCGTTTGAGTTGTATTGAAACAATAAAATCGATTAGCGAATATTAGACCCTGAAATTTGATGCGTTTGACCTTGACATATATTATTAAGGATATGTACAGATTATTATAAATGTATTTTTATGCCGATGAAGAAGGACAACTTTAAAATAATTGGTTGACATCTGATTCCAGTTCTTTCACCATTTTATTGATGTTTATCAAATCTCATTTTTGTAGAATTAGAATGGACTATTCGTCGCTCTATTTTTTCTTATTCGATAACCGAATCTATTCGATATTGGTCTTTTAGGTACCATTTGATCCTTTCTACTCAATTCAGTCAACTTTTTTCTTAACTGTCTCGGAGAGAACTAATTATAGTCTTTTTTGCTTATTGGAATGTTTGCACTTAGCTTAAGAATCGCAAATCTGGCTTCCGTACGCCTTGATCGGACGTATTCGTGACCGGATATACGCGTGTCAGTAAAGCGTAGTAATTTCGTATAATTCCAATGCGTTCGTAGTCAAGTAGATACGACCTTAATAGTTTTAAAATCACAAGGTTCGAAACGCATAACAGTACAACATACAAGTGTCTGAATTTTCATTAAAGTTCTGTTTTTTCGCACACAGTTTTCTCTCGCCTCTTTGTTACACACGCATACATTCAGACCCACATGATATTCAGGGAGTTTATTGTACTAATTAATAAGAATCGAATTTTTCCAGCGGAAAAATTTTGAGTTCATTTTCCGAAGGTTCAGTTTATTGAGGACAAATATTGATTGGAATGTAATTTAAAGGATTGATTTCCCAAGCATTATCCCAGCAAACACACTTGGATTATTTTCGCAAATTTTATGTAAACTTTACATAAACTCGTAACTTTAATGTAAAAGTTACAGAAATTATCCAAATTGTGTTTGCTGGGATGTTGGTTTTATACGACGGCAACCTCAGCAGGCTTGAAGTCCCAAAAGCGCTTTTTGGAAGATTTGATGTCATCCATCCAAATACGACCGTGTGTTATGGTGCTTGAGGTAGTACTGTCGGTTTTAGAATTACCGTTCAGAATTTAATCAAATTTGTTACAACAATAGATTATGATAAGAAAAAGATCCAGTTAAATTTTCAAGAGGCTACAGAGAACCAGAAAAAAGATATTGGTATTGGTAATTTCATACAAATAACATTGAGTCTTATGAGAAATCACAGTTTTCATTGTATTTTACAAAAAGTACCGTTCAGATTTCAATAAAAAAGGGTAGAATAAGAGAAAATATTATAAGGAATATTTTAAATCCTTAAAAATATAGGTTGAGAGCATGTGATAGTAGTAATTAGCAAATAAATATCCCAAATGTACGTTTATATCGTAGTTCAGTATAGACGTGGCAACGTCGCGAAGAGGTTATAACGAACTTGCCACTAGTTCCCTTCAATTTTTTTGCTACTTCAATTTGATGCAATCTCTTCCGGTATATTTTTTCTGTTACTCTGCGGACCTTACAGTGGCAGATTTTTTTTTCTTCTCGTGGTTTTGACATTTTAAAGACATTTTATTTCGAGTTGACACACAGAACCGAATAATGATGCGCCCGTCACCTGTCAGTCTTTACGCATAGCTTTTGCACACCTCTCGAGTGAAACAGACCATTTCTGTCTCTCTCACTTTAAGTCAAACATGACGGTGTATACATTTGGCTCTTGCAGTATCGACAGTTCTACCTTAACTTCAGTGATCGGATGAGAACTGGTGCTTTCAGCGTGATATGGTAGTTGGCCAAATTTGATTAGACTATTCATGTTATGAATTAAATCCATTCTTTAATACAAACAATTAAATATCTGAACACATTCCAGAACTTGTAAAATATTAATTGTTCAAATTTTTCATGTAATTCTAATTTGCACCAACTCTTCTACATTTGAAATCACCATATGCGTTTTACAAATCATACACCAGAGATACGTATAATATGTGCACACGTGCTGTACAATTTACTGAGGTGAATTTTCTCACCCCTAATTTTCAATATTCTACCAGCGGTTTTCATGTAATATTAGTAACACGCATGATGATCCGGCTGCCTCAAAGTATCGGAGGCAAATGATGATGGTAGACAAGAAGTGTGTCCGAGCGAAAAACCCGTTTTTCTCACTCCTTCGCTTGTATATTAGACGAGCTCGAGACTCACTGCAATATAATCAAATGTGGCGTGCATGTGCAATGCGTATGTGTAAAAATGTTTATACGAATACACATAAATATACAAGGTGTCCCAGAAATCGAGATAATCATTAGTAAATAGATTAAGGAAAACATTCTCAAAAGAAAAGTTTTTATCCGTTTTTCCACTGATTAGCCATTATACGTGAAACGATTATCAACTATTCTATGCTTCATTCGTAAATTTATCAACGCTGAAGTAATACCGAAGAATTTAGAATAGAATTTCATTTGTTGAGGTCGTTAAATGGTGCGAGAAAGGAAAGTGGGTCTAAGAAAACTAATGTGATTTTATTCTATTTGTAAAACTACACACTGTTTAGGTTTACGTAAAGAGAGAAACTCCTTGATGAAGTGTCTGACGCTATTATAGATAAAAAACTAAAGAACTAATTTAAACATGTATATGCTGGCCATTTGAACTCAGAGCTCCATATTATCAGCACTATAACTCTGGATGGCTAAAGTTCATTTTTTTTCAAAACCAGCCCACAATAATATTTATTGTTGTTCTTTATTTTTTTTCCTGATTTTTTTAAAGCATATAAAACTTCAATACGATTATGTTTCATAACAATACCCCAGCGAACAGCGTTGAGATTAATTTCCATAATTTTACATAACGAAAAATATAACAGATATGTCATACAATTGTTATCACAGAGTCGTAACTTTTTCGTTTTAAAGATATAAATGTGATGGAGTTCGTACGTCCCGTAATTGACTACATCACTAAAATCTGTTAGCTTTACGTGGTCAAGCCGTCCTCCATGCCATCTCCGCCTATGTGGTGAAGATAACACAACAAATTGTGGACACAACAATAATGTAACAATGATACTAAAAATTGTTGTCACAGGAGTACCAGATATTTACACACAATGAAGCATACGAAATTTATAGAGTCGACGCACTAAAAATTACAGAATATTGTGGGATCACCATCTGGTATGATATAAAGTGTAGCAACTTCATAGTATTTGTTACATGAATGTTACAAGATATTAAGGTAGTTCGGAAGAGTTGGGGTCCACGTGTGATCATATATTTTTTTGCATCGAATCGAAAGAAGATATTTTCTTTTACGTGTTGGTGAAATTTACACTCTTTTTACCGTGTAGTTTTGAAGATATTAGCTATTAAAAATACATTGCGGCCATAGGAGAACGCAGACGATAGCATAGATTACAACTTTCAATTCGAGAATACTCAAAAATTTGCCGTGCACTCCACGAAAAAAAACTTATCGCTCTAATCTACGATATGTGAAGCATCTTCTAAAAGAAATTGAATTGGATCCACCGTATAATTATTGAGAAATCGCGAATAAAATTACACACATAGCAGAATTTTGTCGGCTTGATTCGGACTTCTCTTTATCTCGGAAGTCAGTACATAATCAAGATGATGACTCATTTATGCCCGCCGGTATGAAATATCAATTAGACCAGTGCCTTTCTTAAGGGGCCAGTCCACTTTGAAAATTTCAAAAAATGGTTTTTTTTACTGTTTTCGAAAGTACATACAGTCAGAAATATTGTGTCATAATTTTATGAAAATCCGAGCTCTCGAAGTATTTTTTTTTTTTACCTGAACGTCAGGACCTCATTTCGTCTACCTGAGCGTATAAACTTCAAACGCGTTTTTCTCGAAACAACGTTTTCAAAATCTAGCTCCATCGTATCTCTAAAACTAATAAACCGATTCTCTTGAAATTTGAACCACATATTGTAAACATGATTCGCAACAAGATGACCCTCGATGGTTTTAAAATTTTGATTTTTACTCTTTTTTTTTGTGAAAAACTGCGAAAAAAATGCGTTTTTTTTTTTACTTTTTTCGTTTTTCATCTGCCATTTCTTTATTTTTTGATAAAACTTTATATCCGAGGGTTATTTTGTAGCTGCTGTCATACTGAATCTAATGGACTTTGATTTTTTTGTTTCAGATAAGCCGTTGCCGAGTTGTGATGGAGCTACCTAGCCCACCTATTTTTGAAGCGTTACGTTAAACTATAGTTTTTGTACTTAAAAATGAATAAAAATGAATAAATTTTTTTTTTTTAATGTATTTCAAGACTTTATTTATCAAGCCCAATAACTTTTATATTCATATCTTTTATAACATCCTCAAAAAAAAATCGCGAAAATAGCCTTTTTTTCGTGGCTCCAAAGTGGACTGGCCCCTTAACCAGTAGCTGCTTCATTTCCAAGTTTTTTTACTCATTGCATATTTCTACAGCTTCCAGTGAATGGTTACGTTGGTTCTGTTGTTTTTCTTTAATAAAATTGCCCAAAGGAGCTCGTAATCAATTCATCGTGCGGCAAAATTTTCGAGGTTATGTTTACATTATCACCGATCTACGGATCTGTTACTACATGAGTCAGGCCAAGATCTTATTAAATTTTAATTGTCATTTAAATGATTTATAAGAGTATACGTGATTTGATAAATTTTATTTTCAATGAAAACGATTTTTCAGATCGATTTTGTAATTTAATCGTCCATTTACAAATTTGAAAAATGGACTACATTTAGACTCGGTTCAACTGTTCCCAACTACCTTAATATGTAAAAACCTCGTCACATAAGTAAAAAACATTCACATATATTGAAGACTCGTAAAATTATTACGAAATGACCCGGTAAAAATTGCAAAAGAGTGGCGGAATCCCTCCCTAGTAGGATAGAAAACGTATACAGCGATTAAATCGAATTTGTTACATGAATGTTAACAAGATTTTCTTATTCATGGACCGTTTTTATATGTTATACGTCATTTACACATAACCTAAAAATGCGGAAAAATATATATTTTGACAGATTGTACGCATTTATTACGTTTTCGGTCCTTGTTAACAGTGAGATTACCAATTTCTTGTAATTGTTACTGAGCTGACTCGTAAACTTTTTACAAATTTTGGTAATGCATAATTAATTTGTGTGATAAGATTTTTAAGTTATGTAGATGTCATATTGTAGATGTCAATTTGATAAATAAAATTTTTATAAAATTATAAAATCATTATGTATTCATGTGTTTAAATGTTAAATGTTAAAGATTTCTTGATAAATCTATGTTGTCGAATAATTTGTGTACATTGGATGCAGTGGATAACTGAGAATTGTCAAGAAGACAATATCGTAATAGGTAGCGTGCGTATTCGTTAGGTCGGGAATAATCGGAGGATAGATAGATAAGTCGGTTAAAATCCTCGTTTAAGTAAGACTAAAATTATGCAAAAACTAATGTTATCAACAGTGAACGACTATGATGAAAGACTGAATTCCAAATCAAATAAAAATTCTTTTAAATATTTTTGGGCTGTTTTAGATATATGGTAAAACAAGGGGCTTCTGACAAAACTGTTACTCTCATATATGATTGGTTATGACAAAATTACATGAAAAATACGAAATTATGTTTTTAGCTCATAATTTATTAGGTATGTAAATTCGAGCCACTGCCGCGGCTTTTGATAGATGTAATATGATATTAATAATTTGTTAATGTAATTACATTACTAATATCGAAATTACATTGACCTCATTATCAGTAGTTATACTTCGTCAGTAGTTATATCTTTTAACTGAGTATCTTACATGATTATTATTCGCAACTTTTTCATAACTCTGATTTGGTAAAGGATGGATGACAAATTATTTGACAACAATACTTTCCTTCATTCACGGAGCTGGTGATATCACTGTTATATCCAATAAAACGGACGTTAAATAACATTTTTATAAATATGTTCAAATTGTGTGTTGCTGGAATACAGCTGGGGGTCACCACCGACTCCATTTCGCCAGCAACGTGCATTGACTATTACTATTTAATTAATATCTAAATGATGGTTCACTCGAGAGTAAAATGGGTGAGGACTTTTATCTTTCGATCTTTCCGATCTAATCTATCTTATAAAAATCTATCACAATTTCTAGGACACTTTGTATATATATATATATATATGTGTATAAATCCTCGCGTAAAAGGAGCTGCAGACCGAACGTGGTAGTGGCTGAAGTATACAGCCACAGAAAACGTGTGCTGCGTGACTCACAAGCACTGCTCTATTCGATCTGTACTCAGTTCGTTGGTCCTTTACAGCTTCGGACTCTTGACTTTCGCAAAGAACGTTCTTCAAGCATGCCTTATGCTGAAAACCAGAAGGGCTTGGAAGTGACGCCCAGGTATACCCGCCAGGACTTTTTTATTTCAAAACCCATCGATATTTGTATGCATATATGTAACCTCGAGCGCCTGTGAAAATAATGTGTGATACCTTTATCATGTTAGACATATAGGACACTTACTACGGTCGTATGCGACCTATACGTTGACATCTTATAGCACAGAGTGCGCAACACGAAGGAGCATTGTCCTGTCTTGTTGAACCTCTTGGTTTTGTTGAAGATCTTATCGTCAATAGTTACTAATCAGTGATTGACATTTTCGATTCCAAATTGCGAACAATCATTTCGCCAAGAGAGACACGGTTGCACAATTCAATTCTTAATCAAGTAATTAATCTTTGTCACTTAAATATTTAAATTATATAATTAATGTGGTACATTTTGCAAAGTCCTCGTAAGTAAAGATTGAAGTTAATAAATGGACAAACTTTTAAAATAGCACTATTTATTTTCTGTCACAAAGATTGTTCATATATTTTTTTTAAGTTGCGATGTTTCATATTTTTATCAATTTTCTGATAGACTGACCCGAATTACCCCGGCTCTTCGATACGAATAGGCCTCTGTCGAAGAAACGAAATAAAAAACTTAAGTCTGAGAAGATTAAGAGAAAACAAAAGAACGAGCGGGAGAACGATATGTGTAAGCAAGACCACGATATGGTTCTTTTTACATATATACATGTACGTTAATACATATATAGATACTTTGAGCATGAGTTCGCGAGAACTTGTGGAGCGCGTTGTAAGATCGTCAAAGGGTGGGGAAGAGAAACACGGACAACTGAAGCACGTGGAGAGAGACCTAAAGCGAGAGATCTCTCGGGGTTTGTGCCTCGTGTTCCTCTTGGACGTTCAGTAGTGCCTCCACAGCCTTCGGACAATTTTGCACATCGAAAATTCCGCGTTCCCCCGCTCGTAGTGGTGGCCATAGAACGATTCATCGAAATAACTCGTTTAGTAAAAGGAGAACGTATACCGGAGGTCGAACGTATTTTATTGGCCCTTCATTGGACCAAAGACAAAGTACAGAACCATTTTGTTCATTAAGCTCTTTGAGAACAAATAAAAACAATTTAAAATTGGCAATTTAAAACAAACCGGTGAACATGTGAATCGACGATTTATTAGTTTAATAGAAGGTTTATTTATTATTTATCGTCTGGTGAATTAATTAAAAGAAGCGCCAATGCAGATCGCGGAAATGGTGTTTAAAAAAGTTATGCGAAATAGTTTATTTCTCCTATTTATCAGCGGCCTTGTAAACCGGATAGCTGAAACATCAGGGTCAGAAATTCCTCATCAGGATCATAATCGCTCGACTTTGTCAAATCGGGATATCTGGCCATCGTGGTTTCAGCGTCGTTACGATTTGTCAACGAACGATCGTTCCTTGACAGTCGATAAGAAAGAATTAGATGCAGATCGTTTTCGTTCGAGACACGAGGGAGTTTCACATTCCCGATCTCACACTAGTATTCGTACTCTTCACGATGCTTTAATGAAAAATTTACGTAATCGGAATAACGTAGAGCTTACGTTAACCGGATTGGAAAAGGATGACAAAAATATTTATCACTTTCGACGGAACGAGAGCTCGACAAATGGAACACTTGCGAGAAGAACGAACGAGAAAAGTTTCTTCGGTCTTCGCGATTCAAGGAACGAAGCTACCGATCTCTCGGAGTCGAAGACCTTAAGGCCAACAACGACAACGACAACGACGACCACGACGAGGACGAACCAAGATTCCAACGCAGACGACAAGTCTGAAAAACTGACCGCAGTTGCTGTCGCCGAGTACACGGGCACCAGGGCCGTAGCTTACGCCGGTTACCATCATCACAATCATGATTATAATCCCATGAGAACACAAGACATCCTTATCCCTGGATATGCAATCTTGGCGACTCCAGCAACGCCGATTTACACGAAACATCACTCTGGGTGAGTTTCGAAACAAATTCATGCTCTAATTGCTGCTCAACAATCATCCAGTGTAGAATATTATATTTATTTGAAAAATTGTAAAATTATAATTACCGATCTTAATTGACGAAATATTGAGAAATGCATTAAAGTCGCTATCTTTTAGAACTCATTGAAATAACATAACGACTGCTGATAGGAAAATATCAAATTATTATTTCTATATTTATTGTGAATTAATGTTTTTGACACCCACAATTCGGTAGGTGTTATAATTATTTGAAATATTGATAAGCTATAATGAGTGTGTTTTTTAACCAAATATTATTATTTGTGATATTAAATGCTATATATTTTTGTTAACCCTCAACCCGCGAACCGGGGTCGCTTTCGTCCGGCCCAAAATTTCTTCTCGAACATTTTCTTCGCACATTGCTCGATATTTGATGAAAAAAAAATTATTAATATAAGAAAAAAAAATTCTATTCTCACTTCAAAAGTACAGTCTGAAGATTGACCATGAATTTTCTTAGATTTTTTCATTTATAATTGCGGGTATGATAGCGCGAAGACGAAAACGGTCCCGGTTCACGAAATTAGGGTGCCTAAAAAACGTTCACGGATTGAGGGTTAATGTCGCAGATTAATGATCATATGTTCGTGTTTAGAGTCAATTATTTTTCAAATGTTAGGGATAAGGGCAAACCGTCAATTAAGAATTTCATATGACCAATAGATTAAAAAAAAAAAAAATGTTGCCCTCACAATTCGATGAGACCTATGCACTTAGAATTTTATCAATTTAAAAGCGCTATATTTTCGAGGGTCTAATTGATAAAATCGGGCAAATAACATTCGTAAAAGCATGAACATCTTTATTTACAAAAAGAATAAACATTCACATTGCCAGAAACCTCGAACGGTGTAATATTCAACGTGATCAAAAAGAAAAAACTCGTAATTGGAGTGATTCAACCTTAAATGGTTATTTTCCCATTTACCCACGATAAAAAGTATTGATATCGACTTTTACGAGCACTTTGCCCGAGCTATATAAACAAAAAATACCACTATTATGTATAAACGATAATTTGATCAATTGGCATTTAATTCTTACGATCTCGGGAATCCCTTCTCGCGTATGTTGTGTTAAGAAATGTATACATGTATATGTGTGAGGTCAGTATAATTGGTCACGTTGGAGGGAAATGTTTCTCGCGTTCACTTTCCCCGGATGCAATTAACCGTTTCTGTAAGTATATATATAAGTGTGTGTATGCATCTATAACAGTTTGCTGGCCTCATGTCCAGTGTCTCGCCACGATTGTTTATAGTTTATGGCACATACGTGAATCGTGTTCGCGTGCACATATATCTTTATTTATGCCAATATGAAACGAGAGGCGCGATCATGAGTCAAATGATAGATCGTGTCTCGTCGATGATCGTTTATGCATGAATGAACCCTTCACTTGGTCCATATGTTATATACATGTATATATACAAAAGAGACGAGAGTTTAACGATCGAATGATAATTCATTAAAATATCGGCACATACGACATTTAGTGCATCGGACTGTATAACAGACTTAAAGCCTTTCGATACACAGACTCATTGCTTCGAAACAAGATAACATTTTTGTAATGTCAATCACTTTGTTTATAACATGATAATATGCGAGGAAAGGCTGCTAGCCATTTTTTCCTATTTGTTGGCAATATCTATCGATCATTAGGCCATTTCTGTGTGAATATTACTACAAGAGTTGCGAAATTACTGACTGAAAGGCTTTGAGGAAACTTGTTTGGAAAATAAATTGTTCGCTCAATTGAAATGAAAAAAAAAAAATGTTTTTAAAGGATATTTTGCATGATTAATCAAATTCTTTGGTGTCGGTTGGTATTATAGATTTTTACAAGTGCAAGAGCAAGATACTTAAGCAATTGCATCGTAAATTGAATTTCGGTCTCTTCCGATGTTGCAATTTCGTTTTAACAACTACATAAATTTGTTGTATAAAAAAGGTTAATGCACTTACATTTTATTTCCTCGTTAAATGTGTACCAAAGCTTGTGTATATATGTGGGCCGAACGTACAACGTTCAAATATACAGTTGGGGGACCAGTAAATGGGATAAATCAACAGCGGGATCTTCAGGGTAGAATAGCGGTGAGTAAACAAACAATAAAAGACGTGAGATCGAGAGAGATGGAGGTCGAAACGAGAGCCAGCCGTTAACCCTGACGGATATATCCGGTGTGAGCGAAAAGAGTTTTTCATCGTTTGCTCTCCAACGAGACGATCTATTTCTTTGGGTATTGGGAGGAGAAATCCGAAGAAAGTCTAAGCAGGATAGCACGTCTCATTGGTAGAAGAAGAAGGTATAAAACGAGAACGAGAAAAGGAAAAAAAATGACGAAGAAGTCCAAGAAGGAGAGGAACAAGAGCGAACGAAATAGAAGTTGAGCTGTGACGAAGAAGAGAGAGAGAGAAGGAAGAGTCCCGGGGTCCAGATACGATCCCTGTCTGCAAATAGAGCGTTCGCGGTCTCTTCGAGACCATCAGGTCTCACGATAATCGTATCGTATACAGAGAATAAGAGAGACAGAACGTTTCAACGTATAAGTATAGCCAGAGAATGTTTCGGGGCGTTCAACCCCGTATGATAGTCTAAGAGAAGAAGAAAGAAGCCCCCCACCCCCGCAAGGGACCGGTAACTTCACGCTACCGAGTGTATCTTTGCCCTCATCCGGTCTTGGAACACCGCAGCAACCTCCTTCCTTCCCTTCCTTCCCCACTCTCTTTCTTATGCGTTGGCTCAAAGACGCAGGCTGAGATCTTCGGCCACAGTGTGCAGTAGCATTCTGTCTGTCAAGCCCCGAAGACATTAGCAAAGAGAACGCAACGCACAAGACGAATGAATTCGAAGAAATTGGATGAGAAAATCTCTGAGAATGGTAGACAAGCAAAAAAAGGATAGGATAGAACGACGGATCTGTAGAGAGAAGAAACAGTCGTTGGCAATCCTTCAATCACTGATCAATTGGCAAACGATATAAAGAAGGTTGAAGATTTATAAAAAAAAAAAAAACTGATTGTGAGTAGAGGTAAAGATTGTGCCTATTACGATCATGAATACAACGGGTATGATAGTGATTATGATAAATGATCATGCCTCGAAGAAGTACATAAAATAATTGAGTAGAGCTGACTGATTAGATCAGACGTCTTAAAGTCTTAAAAGCCTGCAGTAAATCCTTCGAAGCCTACGATAGACGTAAAGTAGGATGAAATTGATCAAGGGTAGCATACAAAAAGAATTTTCTCGATCTAATAACTGATGACGTCAAGATAACTCCATGATGGATCAAAATATGTTCGAATAACTTCGTCTATAGCAGCTTTTGCGATATTCATAATTTACCAGTTCTTAATAGGAATACGGTACGATGAATTATAAAAGTTTTACGCACAAGTATGTTTCTATATTTCTTTGGATATCTAAAAAAATTAGAAGTCATCGATATAAAAAATTTACTTTAAAATTATTTGATTACAGTATTACGAATACTGACTTTTACAGAGAAAAAAGCACTCCATTAATCATGGTATCAAACTGGTTGGCGTGCTATAACTATTTGTTGTGAATGTTTCAACCATGGTTCGTCCTTGGCTCGATAGAAGGTAATTGAGTTTAACGCATAATTGGAAAATCCGCGCGCTAAAAGTGGTCACTTCAGAACAATGTTTCCTGGGGATGTCAAATGAAATTTGTCACCGGCTGGTTAGCTCCAATCTGCTACGCATTCATGCAGCTGCAACTCTTAACTAATTATTCAACGTCCCTCCTGCTAGGAGATTTGATTATCATACCACACCATATACATATCTCTCGGCACAAGCGAGTAATGATTCTATCGAACAAATAATGAATATACCAAACGAGCTACAAGCTCACTCGTGTGTGATCCTATCATTGGATTACGTTACAAACGAGCTCGAGGGATGCCCTTTGATCATATCGAAACAAATATGCTATATACATGTTGGTACTCCGATATGAATGTACGTTGTTTTCTCCCGGCACTTCGCCCACGGATTTCCACGAAAAAAAATTGCATTGAATATTGGTACGTCCAATTATTGGATTATCCAGTCAAATTTCGTTGTAGCTCGGTTGTGGGGATTATTGGCATAATTAATTCTAAATATAAAGCAGGATATGAAATAAAATGATTATGAACTTTTTGCATATTTTCTAAAGTTATAAAATACAAGAAGTTTCAACGATCATAATTTTTCTTCCGCTTAAGAATTAAGGCTCGTTTGGAATTTTTCTTAGCAACAGGACTGAGAGATAACGAATAGTTTTTTTTTTCTCTTATCTTATAAGCTTTTCCGCCATCCTACATGAGTTACACATCGGAAATAAATAGTGCAATACATTTATTTGTCAAACATCCTATACAGAAAACAAAACTTCTAAAAGATCAACGAAATTATTGTACAAACGTTGAGTTGGTTTTATCGGTCATGCTGTGGTCATTATTCTCGTAGATGGAAACGTATGGCTCGAGCCTATTCCGAGACATTATTCTTCAATCTTCATCCCTCTTTCCTTTGTACCTCGGGGCATGAAACACGCGAGAGAGGCGTTAGAAACACTGGTCAACACTCAATCTTTCTTTTCGAATCATCATATATTTCGCATATCCTCGCGTCGTCGAGCTTGGGCGCATGAAACCTGTCGTGAAGAAGACTTCGGTACCGGATACCGATGAAGGTAATTCTGGTCTCCGTTACCATTGGTGCGATATGCATATACTTACATATGCACATCTATATATATATATATATATATTAGTGCACTGTAGTAGGTTGTACACCCTCCTGAACGTCGCACGCTCAATTCCCGAGGCATGCAAATCCATTAGGTATTACCCTCCACAATATATAGGATGTCTCAACCATCATCCTCACAGGCTGCCAACAAGCAATAAGATTCTAAAATACCAAGCAGAAAAGTCTTCGTCCAGTTTTTTTTCTGTAATGATGACATTTATTGTTAAATCCTAGTTAATCCAGTGCGCCAATAGAGAACGGTTTTGATCAACGGGTAGGTAGGATAGGAGCGATCACATGCGTGATAGCTCTATGTTTGCGACTCCTATTTCTTTTTTGCGTTCATCAGATTGGCTATCTTCGATCATTTTATATCCCATTCCCGGAGCATTGGAGAAAAAAAATGATTAGGATGTTTTTATTCGGAATTTCGGAATCTTGTCATTTTGTAAGTTTGATCGAGGCTTTTGGAACACTCTGTATATGCGTATTATGTATGACGTATATATATCTCCGTATAGCTTTCGCATACGAGAGTTTCACGTGCTGTTGCGAACATCGCGGGGTCGAAGAGGTCGATACGAGAGTGGGCGTATCATCATGGATGTACACGGGTCTGGAGGTATGAAGGAAAATTCAAGATAGAGAGACAGGTACATCGAGCGTGTGCTTCAAATCGCAATATCACGTAAATACCAATAGTTATATTATAAATCCATATATATATACATGTATCTTTGCGGTATCTTTTGCATTGGTGTCGATTTGATAAGTAAACTGTAATGAAAGTATTTTTATTTAATGCCCATGAGGATTAATGCCAGTTTTCCAATTTGAATTTCCGTTTAAGCGCATAAATATGAAGAAATATTAAGTAAACGCTTAAATTGACTGCTACTCGCAGTCAAATTTTTCACATGATCCCAATTCGCACACTGACGAGACGAGCGTGTCGTTCGCGAGAAGTTCACATTTTCCGGTATCTATGCAAACACCTAACTATTTGTGTATACAATATACATATATTTAGTCAACTGACTCTGAAGAGAATTACAGTCATGACCAAATCCCTGGAGACTTACCATACCGGGATTGCCTTGCATAGCGTGTCCGGGAAGGTTGCAATTTTTCTTTTTTTCCTCTACAACCGTCTTTGTACAGAGCCGGCAAGACCGTGCTTCGCGGTAAAACGAGTTTTATCATTCCTTACCGGTGAGAAACAATGAGGGAGCCAGAAAGCAGAGAGAGAGAGAAAGAGAGAGAGAGAGAGAGAGAGAGAGAGAGAGAGAGAGAGAGAGAGAGAGAGAGAAGGGACAGAAAAAGAGAGGGAAAGAGAAACAGAAACAGAGACAGAAAGCCGAGATTGGTGCAGCATGAATCGGTTTGGTTAGGCCGTGGGCAAGGTCCTATGAACAAAGGAGTCGCCCGCGGTTTTTACTAGCTGAACTATTATCCTTTGTTTCTAATAATTTTTTTTCGGGCGTCAACGATAAGATTGATCTACGAGAACACTACTAATGTTTCAATTCCATTTAAGGTTGCGCCTCACTCAAAAAGTTTTTGATATACTATGTATCGTGATTCTTATGACATAAAATGATAAATAGTACACTCAGTATCAAACAAAACCTTTTTTTTCTTTCATTAAATCATAATGGGATAATAAATTCTATTCTTTCTGTGATATAATGGAAAGGTATTTAAACAAACCTTTTTATAAATTTATAGTAGACACTATTTGATGAAACAAATAATATCATTGCGGGTCATTTTTAGATCTTTATCTAAATTTTTTTTTCATATTTATGGTACTAAAAAAAATGTTATGTTTTATTTTCCTTCGAAAAAACTCAAGTTTTGAGTTTTGGAGATACTTTCATTAGCACTACAGCATCCACAAATGTCGTGCCGTAAATTATATTTATTTTTGTAATATAGTAGATTTTTCTGAACCTTCTGAACCTGAAATCCTTTGAAACTTCCAGTTCCTGAAATTTTTGCAAGTCCTTAAACCTTTTCAACGAAACAACTAAAATATAAGTATTGTCATAAACGAAGACTGTACAACGACACTCCGGTCTTTCCCAAGTCAAGTTTAAAAGGATGAGCTGACGGAAGATCGAATCTGCATGGAGCTTGGCCATCGGCAATATCTTACGTAGTGGATATCGACGAGATATAGTAGCAAAGAACATTCTCCGGAGTTCAGGTGCTCGAGGTTATAAATATACGAAAGAAGTAGCGCTCACGAAGAAGGAGCGTACATAAAAGTATAGCTGCCGTACGTGTGCGAGAAAGATAAGATCGTAATGAGAGGTGCCTCGGCATCTTATTGGCACCGCGTAGGTGCGTAATTACTTCGCATCACTGATCACAACGTCGACAGACCGGCAATCAAGTAATTTTGTAATTTGGAAGTTTCGCGCGCTCGGGGACGAACTCTGACGCGAAACGGGGCGATCTGCGCACAACGCGCATGCGCAAGCTTGAGAAGAGGATCCGGGGAGGCCCCGGGCACTTCTTGAACTCAAGGAACAAGCGCGAGACCGCCGGAGAAACCCTTTCAAAACACACTGAAAATTCGCTTTCAAATTCTTCGTTTTCTTCGAGGTAGTTTAACTTCAGTATAGAATACTCTTCGATTAAAGCAGCTCCTTTATTCAATTAGAAAACGAATTTCGAAATATGTAAACTTTTAGGCATTATATTTAGTCTCAAATATAAAACAAGATGAACATTATTATTCATGTAGAAGTTATAATACATTTGCTTTTATTTACGTATCGTTTCAAATAAAATTGACATAATAGTTTCGTTTTTATTAATTTATTTGTATATTTTATAGAGAGAACAAACTAATGTTTATTCAACTATTAAATCGTACGTTAGTAATTTTGGCGTTTTTCAGTTTTACATGGAAATTTCTTTTTGTGTTTACTAATGTTATGACTGCAAATAAAACAGAAAACGTGCTAATTTTTAAACTCGAGATTGACTCGTTATGCAGGTTAAAAACAATCAGGCACTGAGTAATTGATCAATATCGGTGGTACAGTGAATACTGCAAATTAATAATTTATTGATTAATAAACATAGGAAAAAGTAACGTTTTTTGTAAAGTAGAAAAATATTTGGATATCTCTATAAACGAATATGCCTTTATACACACATAATTGAACTTGGTTAAATTCGCGGATTTAGGCTGAACTCGCTTTTTTTAGTGCAAGCACAAACTCGGAGAAAATAAAAAGAGAGAAATGTAAAAACTCGTACAAGTCTGCAATGTACGCCGAAAGTCTCAGGAAAAAGGATGTTTAAACGGGAGAGCAATGTCAAACATGATATATCACCGGTTCACAGATTCATAAACGTTCCCGCTCGAAATATATAAAAAGAAAGAAGAAAAACAAGACCCCTACTGCGCACAGCAAGGGAATATGTTTTAAAAAGAAGTTTACCAGCGTAATGCATCAAAGACTTTGAAGAGCCGTTGCTGACTTCTGAGGATGCTCTTGCACGCTTGCAATTTCTCTTTCACTTTATGCATCAACACGTGTGCGGTTTTTTGACCACTGGTATTTATCTCCCTTGCAGATAAGCACGCTAAATCATTCTTCAAACTTTTATTATTATTATTTTTCTTTAAGTTTAGTTATTCAACGTCACATCAACTGCTATAGTTAGTAGTGACGGTTTTTAGACTTGTTTTTCAATTATTTTCGTACTATTTTGTCCAAAACGTTTTTTTATAAATTCTTTTATAATTGATATAATAATTTCACAATAAATTCAACCAGAATCTAGTTGAATTAAACAAATTTTTTTTCCTTGTCTCACAGCCAAATATAGGGGTCTATTTAACTTTAAGAAATTATTTTTTTTTATCACAATATTTTTAGCATGTATTTATTTAAATCGGACATATTTTTATCGTAAAAATTGAACTATTATTTATAATATTTATAATAATAATTATACTATATTCTATTATGATATTATTAAATAATATTTTTGTGGGTTTGCGATCCTGGGTAGGTAAAAAAATTTACGTTCGTCTTCCTAGACATAGTCAGTCAGAATAATAATACTACTTTGGTTCTCGCACTTTATGCACATCTGGAGCGCAATTCCTATGTGAGAAATGCCTCGACACTCTGCGCCACGTGGTGGCCGAAGCAAGAAGCTTTAACGTGGGTACTCGAATAATCGGACCCAAATAGCATTATCTATTTGATTTTAAATACAGCTTTCTAGTTGAAATGAATAGAAGTTTTGTTGATTGAAATTTAAAAAATTCGAATAAACGATCCTAGTAGATCTAAATAGAACTTTTTCTGGGTGTAGATTCGGAATACAATTGTTTGTGAATTCTGTTGTTTGATTTAATAAAAAGACCTCGATTTGCCCAAATATTTTCCATGATACCAAACCCACTAATGGGCAAAAATAAAAATTGCCGTATCGAGAATCTAAAATAAACGAATCTTCAGAATTAATAAAAATAAAATACGGAATATAAAAAAATTGATTTGTTTAACTTGAGGCGAAAAATGGGCTCAATAACTATTATCGAAAGAAAGACGTTATACATATTTCAATTCACATTTAACCAAAGAATGCATCTGTGAAATATTTTCTCGCGTCCACCAGATTTTTTTCTTGAGAATATATTCAGTAATCGGACTTTTAACCGCACTTAAACTGGTCCTCTTTGGACAGCAGAGTCATAAGAGGGTTATTACTCATTGGTATATATGCAAGCATGAATTCTTCATACAATCAGATCACCTCAATGATTATTCTGTACGAAGTTTGGCCGCTTAACTATGGAACATTTCATATGGACTTGAACCAATTAATACAATTTTGTCTTTTATTTTTCAGGAAAATTATCAAAAATTTTGTTAACATTATTATTAGTTTTTAGCGAAAGGAAAAATCCTGATAGTTAGATATTATCCCTTTTAGTCGACAAAGTTGTATTGGCAATGACTGACAAATTGTGACGAGAAATAAACATACTTTCCATGTGCACAAAAAAAAAATATTTTCTTGTACTAAACAGCTTTGAATTGCGATTAAAATGATTTTCCTTAAATTACTATAATTATATGATAAAATAATGCACAATACACTGTAAAAAAGATTTATTTGACACAAGTAAATCGATTATTTGTATATTATCCAGTAATTCGGTATATTCGTATAAAATGAATACATCTTTGATTGAAATAAATTTATTTGGCTCAAAATTGATTTATTTGGATAAATATTCGTTTTATTTATTGCGAAGAAAAATGTATTTGCTTCCAGTAAATACGAATTACTTGGACACGATTACTTGGATCAAATAATTTTTTTTTACAGTGTAAATATATAAAGTCTCATACATGAAATAATGAAAACAAAGTCGTGCTCTAATTACCACAAAATAATGGCCGAATGTTGATGAAATTGGCGTAAAATTCCCCATGTACAATGTTACCCAAGAAATATGGTTAATTTCTGTGCTCTCTTAATCGGGCCCTTAATTGACAGCGTTAAATCGCGAAGCCCATTCGCATGCCAGACTGCCTCGTGCGATTATCGGGACATCTCGTTTGCTCAGTCAGGCATATGCATCACGAAGGAGGCATTTTTATTTTCCACTTTTTCGAATCTTCAGTCTCGGGACCCTTTAATTTTTTGTTTCTTTACTATTCGCTATAACTCGACGGTTCTCTGTTGGATTTTTTTGCGCTTGCTAACAAAAAAATCTCCGGAGGGTTTGCAGACCACTCGTCCGTATCTCGAGAGAGAAACTTGACGTGAAATTTCGACTCGAAGGCATGCGCCTTTTTAGTCTCGTGGGAAAAGAAATAAACAATGCAGACAGGGAAGATCTAGTTTGTTTTTTTCTAGTCGATCGATCTTTTATTAATATTTATGCATATTTTTTCGCAAAGTCTTCAAATTATGCAGTATTGTTAGAAGACATAGAATTCGATCTCGTAATTACATAGCCATACCCATTTAAGTTACACTGTTCACACTTCATAAAGAATATTATTTGACAATCGAGCATTAATTTAATTTCTATAATCCACCAAGTCGTTATGTGCTTCCCCTTTTTCATTGTCATTTTTCTCTGTCTAGTACATTGCATATCGGAACCGAGGATCATTTTTATGATCATATATCTATCGTCCTACGTCCACTACCAAGTTAATCCACGAGCGCAAATTATTATTCATTCACGGTGTATGTCTCGTGGACAGATTGAATTACGATCGCTGGAAAGGGACGAGTGTTGCCACTCGATTCGATAATGATCTTAAGATCGAAAAACACGCGAAGCGTGCGCTTGACGCTCTTTCAAAACTGCTCTATATATATATATATGTACACGCGCGTACATATAAATCAGCAGAAGGATATGAATGAGTAAGAAAAATGAACGAGACTCGATCTTGCCATCTATCATGGGCTCGTGCTTAGAAAAGAAGAAGTAAAGGCTTTTTAAGAATAATCATGTGATTGCACTTCACGTTCTTACTCACCTCGATCTTTAGTTCTTGTACGCGAGCTATTTCAGTTTTAATCAACAGAATCATATACTCAGCTTTTGGAAAATGGCTTATTACTCCTCTATTGTAATTACGGTCGAGAAATACGCCCAGTATCATTTTTGTATACGGTCTTGTAATGAATAGATAATAACTAATACATTGTAAAAAAAAAAATTATTTGATACAAGTAAATCGATTCTTTGTATATTATCTAGTAATTTGGTATTCGGGTGAAATGAATACATCTTTGATTGAAATACATTTATTTGCCTTAAAATTGATTTATTTGGCGCAACGAATCGTTTTTAATCATTGCGAAGAAAAATTCATTTGCCTTCAGTAAATACGAATTACTTTTGGATCATATTAATTTTTTATTATATTGTATCAATTAATAACTCTATTTACTATATAACAACGTTTTACTATTTTTCACAATAGATGACAAATCCGAATTTGAAAGTTCATAATAAATATTTGTTTATTAGAAACATTGCCGTTAATTAGCGAAAGGGATGAGAAATATTTACATGCGACAATTGTGTTTATGTCAATGCTCTGCTTCACACGGGACAACTTTTTTGAGTAGCGTTAACGCGCCTCGAGAGGAATGAGGTGTCACAAGGCACAAGACTGCACTTAATCAGCTGTCCACTTTACGAATCCTGAAGGTCTCTTTATTTTTTTCTCCATTCAACAAGCCTTATGTCTGCTCGACATTCAAATCTTAATGAGTGTATTATGTCTCTGTCATAAAAAAGAAATAAAAGAATAAGAACTGCAGGAAAAAAAATTATCTCTGCGTAGAATCGTAAAAAGTTTGGATTTCAGTGGAATTTCTGTTTCTAAGGATTTTGGATAATCACTTTAATATTTTTTATATAAAAACGTATTGCTGTTTTTAATCTCAATTATAGAAAAATCGATTTTTTTCAGTTTAACTTTGTATTAGTATTGAATAAATTTTATATCAAAATAAACTTATGCACTTCTCAATAAAAATGACTCAAAACACATGTGTTTATTGATACATTTTTTTAAAGGGAAAAAACAGATAACAATAACAAACGGCTGCTTACAATCGAGCATTGCGAAAAAAAAATTGCTCCATGGAACTGTATGCTACTTTTTCATTTGAAAAATTGTTTGAATCTCGAAAAATCAATGTTAGTTCTTTGCTCTTCAAAATTCTATCTCCATCGTAATGTTTTCTCATAACTTACATTTTAGTGACTGTACATGAATGGTATTAAACTTTTTTTAAAGTAACGTATCTCAATACAGTTAAAATTAACAATTCAGAAAGTCTTGATCCGACAAACGGTGAATATTGATACAAGTTGAGGGTATCAAAGGTTCAATATGTATATCTATATATTAACTGTAACGAGGAGGATTTACAGCATCGTTCACCTAACACGAAGGGACGTTTGTTACACTTAGTTCTCGTTAAGAGATTGATTTACGATCGGCTCGGTCCAAGTAAATGGACATTTTGTTGAGGGTTCAAGGATACATATATATATATGTATCCTTATATATATATGTATGTATGTAGAACAAGTTTATATTGCCTACAGATACACGTATATAAACAAACGTATATAAAAATGCATCTGCATGAGACAAGCGCGTCGAAAAAAGACCCCAAAAACGTTGGAACTCGTGAGAGGTTTTCGACGTAGAAATTTTCGGCAATAAAAAGCCAATGTTTATTAAAGAGAACGACGCCGATCCAAAGACGTTCGAGTTGACCCCGAAATCTCATTTTTTATGAAACTGCTTCTAAATAGAATGTTCGCATAAGTTCAACGAGAGACGAGATCATAATGAAGCTCATCTTTCGTTCCGCGATTATTAAATAGAGTCAAGTCGCTTGATATGAGATCGCGACTACAAAAAAAAAAACAGCACTACTGTCATGTGGTTATTTGGGGCTACATCTTTGGGCATTGGTTACTGCACGCCCGGCAGCAGTTTTTTTGGTGCTGTGCATTAATTAACTCAAGATTTATAGAAAAATTTTGTCGAAGCTTATTTTCAATGTTTGCGGCACGTGTCTAACTAAGATTCTTTATAATTTTTTTGTCTTATTCACACATTAGTACGCTGAAAAAAAAAATTACAATATTGCCAATTACGCGATGAGGTTGGACGAATTTCATTGCGCCAATAGTCATATTACGTTTAGTTAATCATCCGGTGGTTGATTCATTTGAAAGTCATGTCCAGGGAGACTAGAGAGAAGGAGTGAAAACACCGTACTTAAGGGGTCCCGGTGGTCTGGAATTTTCAAAAAATCGATTTTTTTTTTAAATATATTTCGATAGTATAGTATTTCGAGAATATACTGTGAAATTTTCGTAAGGATATTCACAATATTCTTGCTTCTACAGCCGGTTTAGCAGGTAGAGAGCGGTCCGCTCGCTCCGTCTCTGGACGATGACGCACAAGAAATATTAAAATTTATTTATGAAGAATTAACAGCAGATAATTTATTGAAAAAGTGTATTGGTAGTAATACGCAGAACAATAATGAAAGTTTCAACTCTTGTGTGTGGCAACTAGTGCCAAAACATAAGTTTGTTGGCAAAAAATCATTGATATCGCCTCTTATATTGCTGCCTGTACGTTCAATGAAGGATTTGCAGCTTTGTTGAAAATTATGGAAACCATGGGCATCACCATCGGGCCACAAGCAGAGCAACTCGCGCGAGACCGTGACGCGCGGCGAATATATACCGCCAACCGTCGAAGCACAGAAAATTCGAAACAAGCTTGAACAGCTCGAAAAAATCAAAGGAGTAAAATAGCCGAGGAGTATGAGCATTCAGAAGGGATTTTATATGGTGCTGGAATCGCTGATTAACTGTAAGTATTTAAAATTTGTTCAATCTTTGAAAATATCTGTACCTAAAACTTTAAACTCATTTATCTCAAAACTACTTTATTTGACATGATGTTATAGAAAAAAAAAACTATTCAACAGAATCACCTGAAATTTGGATATGATATTCATAACATGAATGGCTATCGATGGGACTAGAATCATGTTTTTATTCCAATAATTTCCTATTTTTTTAATTAAATAACTGGTAAAAAACCCCCGATTTTTAGAACTTCACTTTCAAAAGCGCGCCATTTTGTCAATTTTCATTTTTTTTTTTTTTTAGTCCCGTCCATAACTGCACTCATACAGATTGACAATTTTTCTGATTTTTATTTTTCAGATAAATAATAGATCCAAAATGACTAACATCGTCCAGGTCCAATTTTTCGAGAGGGTCAACTTCAGCGGCATTTCTACTATAATAATTTTTTTTTTTTAATTTCAAAATAATTTTTTTTGTATTCACAATTCATGTTATAATAAGCCTGAAAAGTTGAAGTATCGTTTGAAAGGAATAATTTTCCGAGGTTCTTTAAAACATCCGACGAACACGTGACGACTGAGTGACAATGCCTTTCGCCTTTTTACCCTTTGCTCGGTAGAGAGTCCTTACGGTTTTTGGGAAAAACCGGAGGGGCGGCAATCATAAAAAAGGGAGGCCTTCGCGTGGGCTCAGGCCTCGGGTGTTTAGAAGGACGATCGGGAACGGCAGTCTTGCTTCACGGGACAAACCCTCGGGATCTCCGACGCTAGCGATTTGGTTAAAGCTTAATTCTGTTAAATCAGTTAAATAATTGTTAATCACGGAAGCCTAAACTCTTTTGAATAAAAATACTTTCTGACTAAATAATTATTTTCCTACACGTTTTTCTTTATTTTTATGATAAAAAAAAATTCCGCAATATACCTACAATTTTCGAGCTCTAGACCACCGGGACCCCTTAAGAAGTGTACCCAAAAATCGGTAGAATATGAGAGGCGCTGCGATCGCAAAGTACACGGTCAGTTTCACGTCGCTGAGGATTATTATTACTATATGCATTAGTACTTTCGGTCACGAGCGCTATAGCATCAACGTGTTTTGGGCACGCTGGAACTACGAATTGGCCTATGCTGTGTTCACTCTTCTCTCTAGTCTCCCTTGTCATGTCGTTGAGACAACTGCGCCACGATTTTGCCGTTAAATTTTAATTTATTTGAGTTGAGTCTATTTCATGTGATATAACCGCAATAAATGGTTACATTGAAAAAAAAAAAACAAAACAAAACTAGAGACACTGAATCGATTGAATTTGAAATAATCACACGGAGGTTGAGTTGTATACCGTTTGTCCGTGACTTGATAAAATAATAGCATCGAATAAACTTCTCTGCGAGATTGAATTCAATGACATCATAGATCAACGGAATATAATTTGTAATTAAGCCAATTACCTAGTAGTAATTTGGATGAAATCTTTTGTTACTATTCAAACAACTAAACCTTTTGATAAAGTTACTAAAATTTCGTTGCGCAAACAATAAGTTTTGTTTAATACGAATTATATATATTGTAACCAGACAGCTTTATTCCCTGGCTGGATTTCTGGTGTGACAGAAATCCGCTAGAGGCTCATGGGCGGAGCGCTTTCGCGTGAGCGTCGCACCACCCGTGTGCCCATAAGGCTCCGACATTGAATCGTTAGATAATGATCACTTCGACCGATGATCGTTTAAAAAACTCGAACCCTTGTTTTATTAGGTAAACAGGTTTAAGGCCTATCGTACAATTAAATTATTCTAATATAAAAAGGTTTGTCACCTAATTATGTCAGGATAGGCGCTCTTACGAGAGAGTAAAAAATCGATTAATCATATTTACTATTGAAAGTTGCAAAATATAAAATCAAAAATATTCCAAAAAATATGTATATACAAAAAAATTCAAATATTTCTTACAGTCATTTCAAAATTATAATTGTTCGGTACAATCACTATACGTTTTAATTACACAATGTAATTTATTCAATCCAAACATGATTGATGCAATTGACTGAAATACTTTCCGCATTTCCCGAGGAATGCCATGATACTATTTCAAATATTTATTACATTTTATTCAAAAAATGTTTTGGTTTTATTGAATATTTAAAGTTTTACCTCAAATTGCGGGCGTAGTTGGCTCAACAAAATACTTTCAACTATGCGCGTAGGTTGCGTCAACTACGCCATTGGTTTCGCCGTATTCAACCTCAGGACGTAGTTGAGCCAACTACGACTCCATTCTCAGCACTATGCCTTTTTTTCAGTGTAATGTTGCTACTGTAGAAAAGATTGTTCAAAAAAGATTGTTGAATGTCCTTAAAATGAGATATTAACGAAACCCTGATGCTCGTAAAAAAAATACAATCGGAAAACGCACGTGAAGAAAAAAAGAAGAGAAATGAAACTAAAAAAAAAGGACGAACAAAAAGGAAAAAAACATTGATGTTGAGCGAAAAAGAAGAAAGTGCGTAATTATTTACATTTATTTACGACTGCAATGCAATATTCAATAGATTGAAAGAATGGGAAAAGCTTTTTTAATATCAATTCTAATCAAAAGCTCGACAGACTTCTCGAGCATACCAAAGTCGTGTCGTCACATTTGTGCTGTCCCAAATTGTGTATCGTCCTTAGTCTTAGGCGAAGTATTAATTTATTAATTTCTCGAATTATTCGTTTTGTCAGACATTTGAGTTAGTTTGAGAGTTAGAGATAGAAGAGCCAAGAGAGGAGCGGATTACCAGTCCAATTAATCGAAAAGGAAAATCACTTTGGTCCACGCATATTGCGGGATAATTAAAATCTCGGTCAATTATTATAATATCGACTTTCATCTCATCTGTAGGATTAAAGTAAAAAATATAAAAAAGTAAACGACAGCGATGGGTGCGCGGTCGGTGTGTGGCTCCAGCGATCTTCCAGCCTCGGGCGAGGCCAATACTTGGTTGGGTGACCGCTTAGCCTGGCACCGGCTCGCGCATCAATCGCTGAGCGGGAGGCAGTTTTTCTGAGTTTTCGAGGGTGTTAACCAACTGGAACTCAGTAAAAATATAGCCGCCTGTATCGCCGAGTTTTCCACAGTTTCCCTTGACCCTCGTGCAAATGCATTAGGAAAGAGTGGCTGTGGGCGACACTCTTGGGGGGGGGGTCTCTCAGGAACAGGGAAATTAGTGAAGTGGGGGAAGAGTGGGGTTGAAGTGAGAGAATGGAGTCGTAAAAACCCTCAAGGGTATTTGCAGAAACAATAATAAAAATAATTTTTTAAATAAAAATGGAAACTCCTCGAGGAGTCTCGCTGTTGTGTTAAAATTCGACAAATCGCGTCAATAATAATTATTAATCGAATTGCACAATCAAGATTCCCTACATATCATCGTCATCCAGAAGCAATCGTTACTTGTGTTATAAAAAGTATTCGTTGACGTACGTACGTCTTGAATAAATGTATACTTCTTTGTCTGGAGCTGGTGCTTATTTTGCTTTTCTCTGTGCATGATATATCAGCATTAAAAATAATTATCTGGTCCACCAACT
The DNA here is from genome assembly GCA_963989365.1 of Rhimphoctona megacephalus. Lineage (NCBI taxonomy): Eukaryota > Metazoa > Arthropoda > Insecta > Hymenoptera > Ichneumonidae > Rhimphoctona > Rhimphoctona megacephalus. The sequence continues at coordinate 19,698,697 of OZ022420.1, forward strand.
GTACCTACCCTAAGTAAACTCGTCCTTAACAAATGTATGATTACTTAAAATTAATAGTCAATCGGATTAGTTGGAGCCCAATAAAATTATAACTTAAGGAGGTCATAGCGAAAGGTTGAGTATTAGACAAGATATCAAATTTGAAACATGTTGTCGATTGAACTTACTGTTTGCTTCACAAAAAAATCGGGAACGCTTTACCGATAATTCAAGTGAGAAATTAAATTCCAAAATTTGCAACTTTAACCCGGTGTCTTATGACGTAACCCCTCGGATTTTATTCCGATCGAATATTACATATATTTAATCATTAGATAGTCATAAAGTATTGATTCTCAGTTATAAATCAATCATCAAATATTGATATCGTAACATAAAGAAAAACGAGTTACCGAATTAATTTTTGCAAAATTTTGAGTTAAAGTTGGAAAAACCTCAATAAACTCGATTAATCATTCGATCGGTCTGCGCTGACAAATTCTTACTGTGAGCTGGCAACGTTACACATTCTTAACAGCGGTAACATGTCCTATGGTTAGGATATGTCGAAACAGAAATATTGTCGAAGGCACCAAATGTGCGGTCCCGGGTGTACAAACGAATTTTTTTACCAAGGTCACAACATTTTAAGTTGTCTCAAACACAAGCTTATTGACAAACGAGAACTGTTCCGCTATCAAAAGAGGCAAGGAGGTTTATGTTTACAGTGCGAGTATGCAGCGTTGCCAGACTTCGCTTGAAAAATTCATAGACTGTTAACAGCTGACTACGAGTAGCTCGATTGAGTGACCAAAAATATAATAAAATAAATTTCTTAAAATATTATCTTATTGATCAGGATTGCTGTCGTTTTATTACGAATGTATAAAAAAATATTTTATACACCATAATAGTGTCAATTTGTAGATTTTCAAAAAAAAAAATTATTATAATATAAATTGATCACACGGACCCACTATGATATCCTTAAGATATTAAGGTATATACCGTACCCCATGCTAGTCAAATGAGTGCTAAATTTTCATAATTGTTTTATGCCAAGCTTTATGCACTAATCGAATGTAGTATTGGTGGATTTATATCACAGCAGATCTTATTAACATAGAAAAATATTAAAAACGATAGATTTGCGAAATCATCAACTTATAAATGCAAATTTCCATGATGGCACATTTTCATTGGAATTCGTCAAAGAATAATCCGTAATTTTTAACCGATTGCAACGCATCGCGTCTTATTTTGTTCCTCAAGAGATCCTTTACGAATTTATCACGTAGATTTCTTCTAAGCAATCGTTCCACCGTTGCAGCCAATTGTTTATTTAGCGAAAAAAATCTTTCATAAACAAATTGCTATAATTTACAAAGAAATAAACTTCGAAAAAATCTACATGGTGAATTCGTAGAGAATCTCTTGAGGAACAAAATGAGACTTGGTGCATTAAAATCGGTTAAAAAATACAGATTATTGTTTGAAAAGTCCCAATGAAAATGTGTCATAATGGAAATTTGCCACTATCAGTTAATGGTTTCGCAAATATATCGTTATTAATATTTTTCTAGGTTAATTCGACACGTCATCTTACAAATTCACCTTCACTGTGTATAATTAGTGCATTAAACTTGGTATAAAAACATTGTGAAGTTTTAGCACTCATTTGACTAGCATGCAGTACAATATTTACCTTAATTACAGCCCTGGCAGTCGTTTGGACCGCGGCCGCGTCAGGTGAGGAAAAGTATTCTGTTTCAAGATAGGTTTACAGGAATTCTTAACAAAAAGATTTTTATTAAACGTGACTCTTTATTACTACCATTGGGTCAGTTTGTCACGTCTTCAGATGAATATTGCCAAATTCATATTCAACTGATAAAAGGTCGATTTCTCTCTTTTGACTCAAGGCAGAGCAGCCCTCTGGTCATGGACGAAGACCTCGCCGTTGAAAAATAATTAGGAAAGAAATGATGCGGATTTGGGGGATCCAAAGTTGAAAGAAATTAAAATTTAACACACACACACACACACATACACACACACACACAAAGAATTGTGAAATACTCACGACTTTTATTAAAATCAAATTTATCTGGCAAACTCAAATTTTTTATTTCTATTCCTTATAACTATTTCAGAAACTATTTCAGCAGAGTTTGTCGTAAACAGTCTGACTTTAGAGAGTAACTGATTTTCGCTAATTTCGTCGCACTTTTTATATGATTCCGAGGAGTGAGTGATTTAAAATGAATACCTTAGTAGAGGTATCAGAAGATCGATAAGGTAGGGGTAAGTGTCTCTATGAGACATTCATGAAGGAAATGCTAAAGGTCAGGGGTCATGACTGACACGTGCGCAATTTAATTATTTTTCTTCGTCCCTTTTTCTGATCACTATATTATCGTTGCGCTATTATTCGGTGACAAATGCATATTTTTTTCTTCAGTGAATCATCAATGTAAATCAATCGTCTTCTCTTCCACGTGTTGGGTGATTTGAATCTATTTTCGCTTGGAGAGTTGTAGAAGTGAAATGATCATCTCATAGAAAGAGAGAGAGGAAATGAACTCTATTATCTCACAGGTTTTACTTTTTGGATTTTATTAAAATGTATTCTTATTTTTATTGTCTTAAGAGACTAATGACGGTGCATATTTAATCGATGTTGGTTATAGTTGAAAGTCTATTATATTTTTAAATGTCACAAGATGCGATATTATTCCTTTTCATACAGGGAATTTCAATTGTAACACAATATTTTAACTAGGACGTAACATTTTTGACCCCGGTCAAAACGGTCATTATCAACTAAATCAAAATGACCTTTTTTCAATTCCAACTGTGTCGGAAAAAATCGCTCCTCAACATTGAGTCCTGTACCATTCGCTTAGTCAAAAGTTATTTTAATGTGAAAAAAAATATATGTTGAAAAATACCAATTCATTCGGGAGTTATGAGATCCATGGTAGCAACGAATTTAATTATACTGCATTAAGCTGTTTTTTCATCGGGACTCCTAAGGTATATTTTTTTAAATCAAGACTATATTTAAAGCCATATTCGAGTCCAAATATAAACTATTCTTTCTACACATTTACATTTGTGAGGAGAGCCTTAGAAAAAGATGAATAAAATTATCGTATCGGATAAAATGTATGTCTGTATACAGTTAATCGATCGTTCCATCAATTTATTACATCTCCTTTTTTTTATCATCCCTTTGCCATGTCCGGAGCTCGTGCTTACTAAACTGTGAGAGCGGATTCCCGAGCGCAATATCCGTGTAGGAAATCGAGACTTCGGTAGCTCTCTCTTTCTCGACTTGAGGATGTACATAAGTGCAATGGGAATTACTTTTATCGTTTCTCGGTGGCTCTTCGCAGCACTTTAGCGCCCAGAGCAGCCACCAGATCAACACATCTCGCTCTTAGTTATCTGGTAACCGGACCAACGACTCCTACACACTGTATAACTTGCACTACATGTGCATACGCCTCATAATATTTGTCCCTTTTGAATATTAATGTATCGATAACGACCAGTTGTACGAATAAAAAAGTCGCTAAATTCAAAATGGTTATTGAAAATTATCAACTGAAATTATTTCTTGCATGGTCAATTAATAGTTAATAAGTATACGTAACAGAATTATTTTAAGGTCTAAATTTACACGACCGTCTCTGTACATTTACATTCCTACAGAGAGCATCAGGCACCGATAAAGATAGTTATGGCATCGCATTTATACTACTCCGATAGAGCTAAGCTTTTCTTAAAATTTATCAATTGTAACCATTTACTGTATTGCCAATTGAGAACAAAATGAGAAAATTATAATAATCCGTTAACAAATAATAAGGAATTTTAACATACCTGTGTGAACATTATTCCAACCGTATAGTTAAACAGAAAATCCAAAAATTACTGAAGCTGTTGTTACTCCCGGAAGCTTATCAAATTAATATTTAATTTATTATTCCTTATTACTTCCTTCAATAATAGTGCTATCGCGCTGTTTTTTTTTGTAATTGACAGCAGTGTCGGCGTCCTCCATTTTTTAGTTGCTTTTTTTCTATAGCTCCAATTTTTTTAAGATATTCTTAGGTATTCTTATGATAGTATTGTTATGATGGCGCGTTATCATTTTATGCCAAACATTTTCTTTTCCATCATTTATACGTCCCTTAAATGTTTATATGAGGACACATTTGCTTTTGCAAAACTTTTCTTATTGTTTACTTTCTTCAAGCGACTTTGAATCGTTTTGATCAGAAACGAGCTAGAATATTGTAAAAGCCAATATAATTTTATTTATGGGGTTTATTTTATTTATGCTATTCCAGATGCTAAATGAAGCCGCTCTTTCGTATACTCGCCAATAATTTTGCTTATTTACAGAGTGCGCAAGCTTTGGAAGATAAAATTCAGAAGGAGGCAATGAAAGTAAAAAGCATGTTACCGATTTTAATTTCGTAGCGTGATTTAACTTTTGTCAAAACTTACAAAACTCTTGGATACAAAGCACGAACAATTGGTAATAGATCATTCGAAATTATGGTTTCCATTATTAAGGATGGATTTACGAAATAAATAAATAAAAAAGTAAAAAGAAAGTGATGTTTCAGGCGGGACTTGAGCCCGAGGATTAGAGAGGTTTCGGCAAACTCGTAAAGTTGTACATAAGAAAGGATAAGCAGTAGAAAAGGTATACATCTCGAGAAAAAAAGACAAATACAGGTGTACGAGGGAATGAAGTGGCTATCAGGATCCGGACAAACAGGACTTCGCAGATCACCGTGGGTCTCGGCAAACTCGCACCTGCTTAGTTTTACGTGAAACGATACGTGTTAGAGCCCTTCTTCTCGTTTTTCACCTCTTTTTTCCCCTCTTTTTTCCTTGGATATGCGTTGTCCTGACCGTGAGGATATAATCCGGAAAAAAACGAGACTATCTTTTATATAACTTCACCGCAACATGTTTATTCCGTTTTCTGCCCTCGAACACTACGCTTCCAATTATAATTCATATGTTGGCAAACAAAAACGAGCTGACCTTCAGGATTTATCGCTTCAAGTACTGTGAGTTACGCCCTTTAATTCTTACCAGTTGAAATATTTATATCCGTGGCTCGGTGCCAAAAAGTCTCCGAGGTCAGCGTTCGTGAACTCTCCATACGCCTCTTCTACTTTAAAGGGGTCGATGTACGTACGAACTTCATTTGCTGAAGGCTTTCTGGCAAACCGCAAGTTCCACGCGGTTAGCGCCAGGCGCTATAGAAAACTCGCTAGTGCAACTTCACTTTACAATGCAGCGAGCGATGTAATCTCCAGTCCATAAATAAGTAATGAGTAAAGAATTTTACGATAAACTTTTACACAATATTAACATTTTAATGACTTGGCTTTATCTGATTAGATTTAGTCATACTTAATAAACATTGTGAAATTTTGAATCTTTTGCCTAATTTTAGGTTTCTAAAAATATAGCTAGCGTGAGATTAACTATTTCTTCGTTTTATTGAATAAAATTCTCGACTTAAGACACAAGTTGCGATCAAGAAATAAGAATTTTTGTATGATAAGTTATATAATAAGATACGCAACCCTTATTCCTAGTGAGGGTCCTCAGTGAGGACCCTCATCGTACAGTTTCAGCCTAAATAAATGAAATAATAGGTGTGCAAGTAGAAACTCGGCTTTTTTTGGTCAAATTCAACTTTATGGAAAATATATTTGTTACAAAGATTAATAATCGAAATATTCGCCATTACTATCTATGGCCTTTTGCCATTTATCAGGTTTTCATCCAGTAAAACTTGAAGTTCTTCATCTTCAAATTTTTTTACTGCACCTGGACGTGGATCGTCCTCAAGACTAAAATTTCCATTATGAAATCTTGCAAACCACTTTTTTACTGTTAAATGACTCACAGAATGTTCACCCAAAGTCGAATTAATCAATTCCATAGCTTGAGCAGCATTTTTTTTCGTTTGAAAACAGAATAGAATGCAGTGACGTAAATGCTGCTTATCGACATCCATCTCTTATAAAATTGATACACACGGAATGACAGCTTGTAAATGACTGAAACTTATGTCATAAAAACAGCAATGACTAAGCTACATATATCCAAAATGGCGGGCGAATTGGATGCGTTCGAGTATATTTTTTAATGCAACCAACTTCAGAGCCGAGTTTCTACTTACACACCTATTAAATAACTTATAAAATAATAACTTTTTTAAATCTTGAGCTTTAGCTAATTTGTTTAATTAGATATTTGACATTTCTACTAATTCTTATATGGAATAAGCATGTAAGAAGAATGTACTAATAATATGATAGCAATTCAGAAATTTTGAGATTTGATTATATTAATAACAAATCTGTTTGGCGTAAATATTTAATCAGATGAAATACTAAATTCATTCGTTCCAAGAGTGAATAAAATCACGATATTACTCAAAGCATTTAAATTGTAGAAGAACTAATACCTTTTTGTCAAATCTATTGGTTCTGGACCAAAAAAAATGCATCATCCTAATGCCCCTAATTTTTTTTTTGGGATCTATACACATATATGTGTATAGATTCAAAAAAAATCATACCTTCCTATGAACCCCCTCACTTATTGTTTTGTACTTATTGCTGTACGTCCAGTTTGTTCCTACCGAGGAGAATACATATTACGATTTATCACGTAGATGTTCCTGGATCTGTGAACCAGATGTATCTATACAAGTTGTGTATGTAGTCATGTACATGTGCGTGTATATATATATATATTTAAAGTGAGCATTTTAATTGCGTAGCCTGAAGGCGCAATCATCTTTCGCGCTCTCACACCTTAAAGATCACGATATTCATACATGTATACACAAATTGTTCGTTTATATACACACGACAATCGCAAATGAAGTTTTCCTTGAGGAATGATATTTTTATTGGAATCATTTTTTCATTCAACCTGCAGGCGGAGATTTATCATTGATTTTTTCGGTCAGGTCAGCACAAGAGCCAACCAGAGAATTTTATACGAAAAATTACTATGTTACATTGCAGCATGGTACCATGTCGACCATTGAGAAGAAATTTACTATGTTTTTCTATTCAAAACATAGTAAATTTTGCTTAAAAGCGACGACATGGTTCACGATGCAATGGGAATATAGTCAATTTTCGCGTAAAATTCTCTCCGTGTATGTGCATTTAATTTTTAATAATAATGCTTACGGAGTTCAAACGAAGTGAAATAAACTCGCTTAAACTACCTATTTGTCCCCTATGCAAATACCATCCTCTTCTCTTTCGTAATAAGCAACATAATATTTATTGTCTCTGGGATTGTAATTAAAATGGGATTAGAATTAAACAAAAATTATTAAAATTGTAACATTTTAACTCTTATTGTAAGATTGTAATTGTAATTGTAATTGTAATTGTAAGATTGTAACTCTTTAACGGGGTCATCCCATGTGACAGCTATTTTTATCGCTTTTTTTGGGATTTTTTTTTTTGATGAACCAGTAAAACACACTATCTTTGAATTGTTACCACACATTTATTAACATTTTTACAGCCCCTCAGAATTTTATCAAACAAAAATAACGAGCTGAATCAACATTACACCGTTTGAAAGACACTCATGTGTTGGTTGACAGCTGCCATGATTCCGGAGGTTTTGTTCATCTAAAATCAAAAAATCAAACGGCATTTTAATTTGTAGACCTGAGGTTATCGCTGGAACTAGAATAAAATAAAAATATCGAGAATTGAATTTTTGGCATGGTTTTAAATGTTAAGTTCCAAGTTTCGTCGTTTTTTTCGACTTTTAAAACCGTGCCAAAAATTCAATTTTCTATATTTTTACTTTACTCTAGTTCCAGCGATAGTCTCAGGCCTACAAATTAAAATTCCGTTTGATTTTTCGATTTCAGATGAGCAAAACCTCCGGAATCATGGCAGCCGTCGACCAACACATGAGTGTCTTCCGAACGGTGTAAAGTCGATTCAACTCGTTATTTTTGTTTGATAAAATTCTGAGGGACTGTAAAAATGTTAATACATGTGTGATAAAAATTCAAAGATATTGTGTTTTAATGGTTCATAAAAAAAAATTCCCAAAAAAGCGAAAAAAAATAGCTGTCACATGGAATGACCCCGTTAAGTTTTCTGAGATTGCATTACATCATTACATGTGCTTCTCAATAACCTTACTTTATGTATCTTACTTTATATATCTTTTTTCTTACTTTTGCTTCATTGAGTTTACCAAAAAAAATTCACAATTTGTTCCTATGTGTTGACTATAAAGAAAAATCTTATTTCATTTTACTTTTTACTCAGAATGCCCAGTGAGACTGATTTCAATTATGGTTTATGGTATTGGGTACACACTGTTTTTTTAAATTATTTAATTTAATTTTTCTTCACCTCATCTCATTTATCTAACCTCATTAACTTTTAAAGCAAAGAGGGAGGATTTACACATATGTTTTAAAAGACCAAAAAATATTTAAATAAACACGATAAACAGCGGATAAATTAGTACTGTCTTTTTATTCAATCCTACCATCTTAACTATATCTATATTGGGTGTTTCCTTATTTCAATTGATAATAAAACCTTAGTCTCGAACGAGTATCGAAAGTCTCGAAAATTTCGATACTGGCATAAAGACTCAAAAACTATTACTAAACTACTACTCAATTATTGTCTAGACTGGATGCCCTAGTTCAAACACAACATTCCAAACAGAACATTTTTGGTCAAAAGTTTTGACGTAATTGGAAAAAACAACTAATAAACCAGTCTCTGAAACAATCTGGTATAATTTTTTGACTACTCTTGTGTAAAAAATTACTTTTCTTTTAAATCTATTTGTTCAACATAACTTTTGACCAATTAGCGTATTAAGAAAAATCTTGAAAAAATCTAGTAATTTTATCCGTCTTCTAGAACGTTATGCTCAGATATTTCCCAACTATTTCGCTAAAATATGTTTGATATGTATAATTATTTATTAAACATATTTTAACGAATTTTTACCTCTAGATGCATGATGCAGGTTGCGCTAGGAATTCTACCGAATTAAACATTCGTATATCGAACATAATTAGCAAATTTGGAAAGGCATAGTAAAAAAGTGTCCTCAAGACGCTCTATCAGTTGCGTTAGTGCGAGTGATACCTGAAAAGCAGATTCCCATTTTTCTCGGAGACACTCGACTTTTCAAGGAAAAAAAAAGTTACACCTTATTCTCTGATGAAAAGAGAATAATGTGTAATTTTTATCTTTCTCGAAAACTCAAATGTGTTGGAGGAAAATGTGCAGCAGGTCAGTAAAAAGTTTATATTCCCGGCCAATGTGGGTCACTGGTGTCCTTTCGCGATTTCAGCTGCTTGGTACCTGGGGAAAAATGTACGCTGGAATGGACGTTTTTAGGAAGATTTTGCTTTTTAATCGAACTTTTTTTGGGTGAGTGCCAATTACGATGACGTGACAAGTTTTATTGTAACCACAGAAATTGAAATAGGCCTGGAAACGAATGACCCGCGTTGACCGGGTAAAGGTTAATGCTATTTCCTTTATGAACCAACGTAGAGAGCACAAAGATCTAGATTAGGTATTAGAAAACTTACTGAAAATTATGCTGTTCAAATATTGATTGAGAGTGCATAAATTGAATCAGCAAAGTTTCTCAGTTTAATCATGCATTTGTGCGTAAAGATATGTCGTTATCACACAAAAGAGGGTAAGTAAAGAGAAATTAACACTGATATTTTTGGACGTATCGAAACATTTGTGAAAATATGACGTGACCTATTATTCAATACCATTATTGTTCAATAATCATATATATAGACTGACCACATTAATCGAAGTAGTCAGTCCAATTGAATTCGCAACACATTCAACATGTCATCCCACTTTGTTACAGCGCTTGTCATTGCCCTCGTTTGCACACGTAAGTTTATTATGTTTTATATACCTTTACACTGAAATCCGTACATAAAAATAACATAGAATTCCCTATGTTTGGTCCATAATAAAAAAAATAATATTCTGGAGTTTCAAACATTTTTTAATATGTAATGAATCATATGAAATATGTTATATAAATTTATAATCTTGATTCTTGCCAAATTTATCGTATTTAAAAGTTGTATTTTGTTTCAATGAAAATATTATTTCGATATATTATTTGGTCATTTCTCATTTTGGCAATGCCCATTTCGAGGACCGTTGTCAGCGGTATGTTATTTTTAATATTAATTAATTTTATTATCAACTGCAGATTTTTGTGGCGCGGAAGTTGTTGAAGAGTGTGGAAAAAATGCGAAAAAAGTACTTTGTGGAAGATTTTGCGAACCAAGCTGCAAACACCCCGAACATCGTCTGTGTGGCGTTAACCCTAAAGTCAGTTTAATTAATTATTGTTAATATGATTACCTATTGAATCTTGAAGACCATAGATTATTATTACTATTGTGATTAGCTATTGAATCTTGAATACAATGTTTTAAGATCAACCAAACGGTTCCGCCAACTATGGATCCGTGTGATCAAGACTTTTTATAAGTATCAGTGGACTCATGATTTTTGTGACCAATAGATAAAAAAAAATGTTAATCATGTTTGAGTCTCCCAGACCCGAATGTTATTTGGAGGTTAATAACAAATTACATCGCGAACGATAATTAGAACAGTAAAAAAAATGTAATGAATTAAGATTTATTTTTTTATTGTGATAGCGCCGAACTTTTTTTTGTTAACTCATTCTCTAATGCTGGAAAAAGATCACGTATAAATATTAGTTATGTTTTCTGGCAGCATTTCATAATTTAACCAATCGATAAAGGTTATAAAAGAAACTAATTACGATAGTTACACTTTTTAATTTTTATTTAGTGTCCTGACTATTGTTTTACCTTACTAAGTAATAGATAATAATTAATTGTCATTTGTTTTTTTCATTTTATAGTACTGCGAGTATGACTGTCGGTGCGATCGTGGATACGTGAGGAATACCTTATCTGGGGAATGCATTCTATATCAAAATTGCCCTAATACGCATGAACCTTCGCACCTTAACGACTAAGGATACCCGTTGACATTTGCTCTTCGTTATGGAGCATAAATATTTCCGTTATATATGATTCGAATTACATCTGCAAAAGTAAATACAAATTTTGACCCAACACTTTTCGATGTTTTTATTTTATCACGACAAAAGAAACAATGAAACCAATTCGACTTTTTTCTTGTTACCTTTATTTTGGATTAAAAAATAATCTGGGGCGGTTATGAAACATGTGAGCATAAATTAACTTCGATTTATTTGGCCTCGTGATCATCTTACATTTGGGTAAATCAAGTGGAAACCGTCAGAAAATAATGACACAAATCATTGAGTAATTACAAGTTGCTCCGACAGAGAGGGAGTGGAATTTCAGAAAGGTATCCAGTTGGAAACAGATTAGAATAATGACTTCAGCAGCAATCGATGGGAAGTGATTTCAACGTTGTTAGTTGGATGATTTATTAATATGGTTGCACTTATAATTGCTGCGAAGATTGGAAAATTGGACAAATACATTTAGTTGTTCACGAAATGTGTTCAGGGATCTTATCTCAATATCAAGTGGAATCTTTATCGGCTACGATAAATTTTCTGTACAGCCTTATATTTATTTTGTCTGGCGAACGAACATTTTTTTTTTAATTATAGTTCTGTCATCTTGTTTTACAAAATGAGGATGAAGAAAAAATTCTCTTTTATATGTTTAAGTTGAATTTATGATCAGGAGCTTCTGCTTCCATTTCACCAATTTGGGGTCAAGGAGGATAAATAAAATCTACCACGTTCCGTTTTTCAAGTTCACGATTATAAAGTATATTTTTAATTAGGATCATTTCATGCGTGAAAGAAAAATCATAAACAGAGTAAATTAAAGGAAAATTGTTTGCACGTTTTATGCGCAAACTGTACCGCTTACTAGGTCATTGACGTTACCAGAGAGAATTTCGAAATTGGTACCTTGAAATTCTTTGAAATTGGGGACAGTGAATTACGACGGGCGTTGTCCTATTATGGAAACGTTATACTAGCGATTGGTACGCATCCAAAGTTTTAGATTTTTAGCGTAATTTTTCGAAAGTTTCTTGACGCCAGACGTTAGATTAATGAAAAATTGAATGATCAAACGAACTTACCTATTGTTAAGTTCGATCGTAATTATACGTAGAGTCTCGTTCGAAATGATTACTACGTAGTACCGCTATCAGGTACACTCTCTTGCCACAAACTTCAGCCCAAAAAACAAAACAATCTCCCTTCTAAGCCTCCTCGCCACCACGCGAACCCCATTCTGTCATATCGTTTAAATATCTTTCCTAACTAAGGGGTGGGCTTTACTATGGTATTTATCATTGTTTATTCCATTAACTCCTTTATAGGGCGGGACTTAATCATTTCGAACGAGACTCTAGATATAATTACGATCGAACTTCACAACAGGTAAGTTCGTTTGATCGTTCAATTATATTTGAGTTTCGTTCTCATGATTACTACGTGGATGTTTAGCTCGGGCTTCATTAAATATTTATTCATCACAATCATTTTATTTATACTTTATTATAGCTTTAACGATACATTTAAGAACCAAGTGTACTTGCGAACGTACTTCTGTCATGTACGATCGGTCTGTTATAAAATTTAGCGAACACCTGTGAATCTTTTGACCAACCTGCCAAACTCTTAATTACGCTTAAATATTTCTTAAGGGGACCGTATGGTCTAGAGCACGAAAATTTCACCTATTTTCACGATTTTTTTTTTGCCTTAAAAAATTTAAAAATCGATGTTTTAACTTTTCGGGTTTATTACTACCTTTATTAAGTATACAAAAAAATTTTTTTTTAATTTAAAAAACAGTGTTTATTATCATATAATTGGCATTGAAGACGACCCTCTCGAAAAATCCGACCCGGACGGTGAAGATCGATCCGAGACTTCTACTCATCTGAAACACAAAATTCAAGAAGATTCTTAATCAGAAAGAGTGCAGTTATGGTCGGGACTAGACCAAATCGAAAAAATTAAAAATTGACAAAATGGCGCGCTTTTGAAAAAAAATTCGTAAAATCGGGTTTTTTTTTCACTAGTTTTTTAGTATAAACAATAAGAAATTATTTAAATAAAATTATGATTGTAGTTCCGACGATAGCCATACATGTTGTGAACAACATATCCAAATTTCAAGTGATTCGGTTGAATAGTTTTTTTGTTTTCACCTGCGCAGTGCCGAAAAAAGTCGTTTCGAGATAAATGAGTTTAAAGTTTGAGGTACAGATATTTTCAAAAATTGAGCAAATTTTGAATACTTACAGTTAATCCGCGATTCCGGCACCATATAGGATTCCTTCGGAACGTTCATAATTCAAGATTTCCTCACTCCTTTCATTTCTTCGAGCTGTCCGAGCCTCTTTGGAGTTGTCCGTGCTCCTACGGTTGGCGCTCGATACTCGCAGCTCGTCTCGGTTTTGCGCTAGTTGCTCCGCTTGTGGCCCGATTGTTATGCCCATGGTCTCCATTATTTTCAATAGGGATGCAAATCCTTCATTGAATATGCAAGCGGAAATGTGAGTGGCAATATCAATGATTTTTTTTCCGGCAAACAGATGTTTCGGCGCAAGGTGCCACACGCAAGCATTGAAACTTTCGTTATTGTTCTGCGTATTACTGCCAATACACCTTTCCAATAAAGTCTCTGCTGTCAATTCTTCATAAATTGGTTTTAATATCTCTTGTGCTTCATCGCACAGAGCAGGTGGGTGCTCGTAGGTGTCTAAAGTACCTGCAGCCTCACTTTGACGCCACTTGCACCACGATTCGGAACCTGGAGGACAGTACGAGTGTTGCGGATTTTCATCTGTTGAAATTTTGTGATAATATGCTGCCCATATTTCACTTCTCATCCCTTCAGTCGAATCTGAATTACGTCTAATTGCTAGACCGTAATAAGTTGACAGCTCTTGCAATAATTTATTCGTCAATTGTTGACGCTTCGGTGTTTTATTTATCGATTTCCGCTGTGTCTTTTTTCCCTCTTCTTTTTCTGTCAATTTCTTTGTTGCTTTCTTTATTTGTGCATGTTTTTTTTTCGCATCAACAGCACGTTTGTACAAACGTTTTTTAACATGCAAAACACATTCTTTTTTGCAAACTAAAAAATCATCCCCGTAAGGCTTTGTGTCCAATAAGGCTTTGAACGTTTTCGTGTCGCGGACCGCTCTCTACCTGCGTTATGGGCTGTAGAAGCTGTAATATTGAGAATTTCCGCATGAAAATTTCACAGTATATTCTTGAGATACTATACTTTCGACATATCGAAAAAAAAAAAATCGATTTTTTCAAATTTCTAGACCATACGGTCCCCTTAAGAGCTGCAGACGTGACTGCATATCTCGTACTATGTGCTGAGAACTCGTCACTTATACCATTGTGTACTAAAAAACTTCTTATCCATCTACTGATGGTTTGAGAACTCGCCGCCTTAAATGGTTTTTTCGTCGTCAAAATTAATCTATTAATGCTCTCATGCGATTGTTGAGTAATAAACAAGTAACGTTCTAATGTACTGGCAATACAAAGTTCAGGTTTGTCCTTAAATTTGGGTATAATCAATAACAGTTGACATGCCCCAAGGTGGAATGTTTTAATAAAATCATCTATTTTGATTTCATATCCGGTTGAAATTCTCTTAATATTCTTTATGTTTATTGCAGCTAATGTCTGCACCCTGTGGGCCGGCCCTAATGCTAAAAGCATTACTAACTTATCTGTCAGTTCCAGCAAGCTTAATGCTTCTAACGGATAAAGCTTTGCTATATTTTTCAGAACTGGATCTATGTCCCAAATTTTGTCATATTTTGCTTTCAACGGCCGAGACCGAAACACTTCCTTGAAGAATCGTGAGATAATCGCACTGTTAGCCAATCGCTCTTTAGACATTAACGAAATTGCTGCTCTAGCAGTATTGAGAGTTCCATAAGACGCTCCGTTCTGAAACCTTTGCGTTAACCATAATAGTACATTTTTTTTCTTGAACTTCATACGGATCCCATTCCTTGCTTTTACAAAATGCGCACCAATCTTTTAATGGTTTGTTATATTGCTTCAAAGTACTTTCCGCCAATGACGCAATCAGCAAATCTACAGACTCTTCTGGAACGTTTTGTCGACGATATTATAACTTGCCCTTATAACTTGCCGGCAAGAAGAGTTAATTTCTTGGCTAGCGGGTGTTGCTCTGACTTATCAGGTGATAAAAGTAGATTAGGTGACGGTTTGAATCTCAACAGAGGTTCCACTACCATGCAAGGAATTAAATAATGGATACCAGGGCTGTGTATGCTAGTCTGGTACCACTATTACTCCTAGTGCTTGATCCAACATAATCTTTTTAATTACCCGCAAAATTAGAGCAAATGGCGGAAATGCATAAAAATAAACATTTTTCCAATCTTTCGTAAATGCATCAATAGCGATCGCCCCTGGATCTCTGTGCCAAGCATAATAATCTCTACATTTTGCATTGAGTCTCGACGCGAATGCATCGACCGTAAATGGGCCCCACTTTTGATTAATGAGATCAAATACTTCATCAGATCATTCCCACTCTGTGTCCATATTTATGAATGTGGAGCCTGTGTCCGCTTCGGTGTTATCTTTTGAAGCAATATAGGATGCAAATATCCACAGCTTGCGTTTTTCACCCCACTGCCAAATATCGCGAGAAATTTGGTTTAAGTGAGGATATTGGACCCCTCCTGTACGATTAACGTATGACACCGCTGTAGTGTTATCAATTCTGAGAAGAATTTTGCAATCCTCTAAATTTTTCGCGAAGCACTTCAACCC
This sequence comes from Rhimphoctona megacephalus, assembly GCA_963989365.1. Taxonomy (NCBI): domain Eukaryota; kingdom Metazoa; phylum Arthropoda; class Insecta; order Hymenoptera; family Ichneumonidae; genus Rhimphoctona; species Rhimphoctona megacephalus. The sequence goes on from OZ022420.1 coordinate 19,714,615, forward strand.
AAAAAATGCAGCCACTAGCTCTAGATAGTTAACATAAAAACTTTTTTCCCTTTCTTTCCAAAAACCATGCACCAATTCATCCCCACAATATGCACCCCACCCACTGAGCGATGCATATGTAAAAATTTCTATCTTGAAATTGAAGGAACGGATTGGGTTAACCGCATTGATAATTTTTTCCTTCCACCAATTCAAATCTACACAAAAATTTATTTCGATGTGGCTTCGTCATGCACAAAACAACGTCTGACAGAATAGGGTCCGCCTGGTGGCGAGGAGGCTTAGAAGGGACATTGTTTTGTTTTTTGGGCTGAAGTTTGTGGCAAGAGAGTTTAGCTGATAGCGGTATTACGTAGTAATCATGAGAACGAGACTCAAATATAATTATCAATCGACTTTAATTATGTCTTCCAATTATTTCATAGAAGATAGACGAAATATTCAATTCGAATTTATTTTTTAGATATATCATCAAAATTGTAATGCTGGGAAAAAATATTTTTGGATTCGTAAATAAATCTCGAACGTCTAATAAATAATTTAAACGACAATTCTCCAATTTCTCTTATAATTATGAACGAAAAATGTAATTGCTTCGTTTGTTTTAATCAGAAAAATAAAAGAAATTTAATTCAATGATTGTTGTTTATTCGATGAACGATTTTTGTGGTACATTGTGATACCACGGCGACCATTATGAAGAAATTTACCATGTTGTTCTATTCACAACATAGTAGATTTTGTTCAAAATTAACGATATAGTTCCACACCGCAATGTGAACATAGTAATTTTTCGTGCAAAATTCTCTCCGTGTATTATTCGAGCAACATTTTGCTCATTCTCCAAATATTTACCAAATTTATATTATCGTTCTTCGTGTTTCTTGATTCAATTAATTGGAAACTTGTATTTTATTGATTTAATTAATTGGGTTAACAATGTATTAGTTTAATTGGGGTAAAAAGAATTTTAATCATAATTTATGACACGTAAATAAATAATGAACTCACAAATAAATAATCAAGATATTTGCGGCAGTTTTACTAACAATATTTCCTATGTGAATTCTTTCTGACAATTTCAACACAAAGTCGAGCCGTCCTTCACTGAGCTGAAGAAGGGGATTAATTGATTCCCCAATAAATGAGTTATCGAGTGGCCCCGTAATGTGACAGGTTCTTTGCTGTGTCAAATTTGACTTTGATTGTTTTTATAAAAATGTAAATCCATTACTGGATTGAATTCGCTCGATAAATCTACAAATGAAAGATAAATCTTGTCCATCAAAAGTCATCCAACAGTAAAATAGTATTCTGACTAATAAACACGGAAAGTAATGACAAATTACGTCACACTTGAAACTACGATATGGGTCGAAGGCATTCGCACAAATACGAGCACGTGTATTCTTGGGGATGCACAAGAAATTGAAGAGAATAATTATATTTTTTTAAATTCCTGCCTCGAAACTTCGATTTGAGATTCTCAAAAACCCATTGAAATTATGTTCAATTTTTTCGGTAATAAATTCCCTGCAGCAAATACTGCTGTATCGACACGTACGAATGTGAAGTGGACGGTCTTGGACACTCATTTCCTTTATCCATTTTTTCCATCTTCAACGATATGATATGATATGATATGATAATTGATTTTGCTATATTCAAGATTGTTACATTAGTCGAAAAACGTCAAATAAAAAATTACCAATTGTGACACAGGAGGTTTCTTTCGTCACTATATAATGGGGTAAAATAAGTTACAAGAGGAGTTTTTTCGCCTCAACGCGGTAAAGTTACTCATGCATTGAATAATTGAGAAAAATATTTTTGAGGTCAACGCTAACGTTGACCTCAAAATGGACCGTTTTTTCTTGTGGAAATTACAGCTATCTGAATTTTTTTAAATTTGAATAAAAACAGTCAAATAGCTATCGCTTTTTGTAATAAATCTGAATCTGCGCATAAAAATTGTCCAGAATAAAGTTTTTGAAAAAAACATCTAAATAAAAATAAAAATGGGATTGTCAAGAAAAATTGACTTTTTGCCAAAGGGCCTTAAAAAAAAATTAACTTTTTTAGGGCCTCCAACCCTAAAATTACTGTTGATAATTTCTTTGCAATCCTAATACTTTCTGAGATGTACATCTTCAATTGAGAGGTATGGCGGAAAACTTCACACATTTTTCTAGCCAAACTATTGAAAAAATGGCTACATCGAAAAATCGCGATATACGAGTTCGCTTATTTCTTGCGCAGAAAAGCTTACAACAAATTTAAACGAATGAAAGGGGCGCAAGGTTTTGGGATGAGAGTTTCACATAGAACCTCTCATATATGTCGGTATATATGTTTAGTACCGAAAGTATCGAACGGCGTTCTTGACATTCCTGTTTTCTTGTCCAGTATGCATGAAAGACACACCGCCATTATTGCTTCTTCGTATACTTATACTCGTATTGCATCCAACTGCATTAGCTCTTACTCGATCATGAGTCAGTCTACTCTAAGTTATTGCCACGCGCGCATATCGAAGAACGAACGTTGGAAAAAAAAGAGATAGAGAGAGAGAGAAAGAGAGAGAGAGAGAGAGAGAGAGAGAGAGAGAGAGAAAGGGAGAGACTGGAAATCCTCGAGGGGCTGCCTTTGGCTGTTCGTACAGGACGATTTGCGTTGTTGCGACAGTTAACGTTCAGACGCGTTTCGCGAACATGACAGCGACAGGGTGGAACACAATTTTCTATGCCTTCTTCCCGTTCCCAACAACGATCCGATCCACGTCAGCGGGTGTACAATAACGAAACGAGAAAGTAAAAGTACCATGACGGTGATGAAGTGGTTCTGTCCCAGGGAGACTTTGCCAATCTTTCCGCCATGCTTTCTCGCCATGTATATACACGATACATGTGTGTCCACCTTCGCTTCTTTTTCTCTCCTTTTCTTTGCCTATTCTCTCTTGTCCTTTTACTGACGCTTACCGAGGCTTTATCGACCTTTCGAATCATCTTTTCGACATACGTCTCTCAACAATCAAGTAATATTTTCTCCGCGGTTTACTGCACTTACAATTGCGAAATTTTATCAGTACCATCACCGGTCACTGCTGGTGATTATAATTAAACTTCAAATACATTTAATATACAAACCGTAGCTTCATAAATAAGAGAATTTTTCCATTATCTTATGTGATGTACACTTTCTAAACGGCTCAAAAGTCTATTCTTACAGTCGCGAGACATTTATTGAATGTTGAAAATCCTTTTGCTATGGCAGCACAGCTTTTTGCACTTCCTTTCACTCAGTTCATCCATCTCGTAAATTTTTTCACAATTCGTTATCTCTGCAACTTTGTATTCGTTTTATTTATATCTCAAAGTTATCTCACAGTCGGTAAAAATGCGTGGAATTTCTATCTCGTTTCTTTTTATTCAGGCTCGTAAATTTTACGGCGATTCATGCCAACGGTAATTCTTAAAAAAATCCCTTAGTTCCTTAATGTTACTTTTGCTGATAGTTCAAATTTCCTTTAGCGAATTCTTTCGGAGTTTATTACATCCGGGTTTTTTAATTTTGCTTCCATTTCATCGCTCATCGGTTGAAATTTTTGCCTTTGGTATGAAAAAAAATTCTCGAGACATTTAAGAATGATGACGGCATCGCTATACGAATACATTTGTTTTCTATTTACTTTTATTATTTTCTTTTATTTTAGTACTCTTGCAGTTAAGATTTCTTGAGTCCCATATTTATATTCTTTCTTTCCTTGAAGCCTGACGAATGTGATAATGAATATGAAAACTTTAATGTACGTATATATGGTGACACATAGTATGACATTAAATATAGTTATAAAATAAAAGATAAATCAATGTGTTTATAACAAAAATCTTTATATACCTACAAAATTTTAATAAACAAAAGGACGTCGCTTATTGATTTTAGCAAGCGACATCTTGCACGTTGCGAATTTTTTTCCGTCAATTATATATACATGTAAATGAGGCTGTACATATTAAGATCGTGGGATTCTATTTCAGGCACGTGCACTAGCGACTGTTCTCGTGCTTTAGCGTCACTTTGGAGAAATGCAGAGTGACAGAGATGGACGACTCTCGGAGTCGAGGAAGTTTACTGGGTATTCTCCTTGCGACAGTCCGTGACTTGGCGAATTTCAGCCAAAATTAACTACAAATCGTGACGAGAGACGATGAATCGTAATTTTTTTGAATTTTCTATATTTTTTTTGTTGCAGACGAAGAGTATGCAGCAGGCCAACGTCGATGACACATCATCATCGATCGAGGCAGTACAGGTGAAAATATTCATTGATAGTATTATGTAAAATAGAACAAGTTTTTAAATAACATTAACATCGTTCAATTATTATTTGCTAGCTATCATTAGCACTCATTTATCTTTTATTCAGTTATAGTTACAATTATTTGAATGTATTTATTGATAAATTCAATGTTAAAAGATTGGGAAATTTCCAATCCAAATTAAGTGGCAAGCGTTTAAAAAAATTCATGATCATTCTTTATTCAGCTTATGAACATAATTGATAGATAAATAATATTAAAACTTAAATCATTGATTATGAAAGTAATAAGATTACAAAGGGTTTGTTGCAAAAATTATCGTGTACTGATTAAATGTGGCACAAATTCGAACCCACGAAAGTTCAGATTCGGAGCTTCGTTAATTTAACGAATGAATTACAACTGGATTTCACCTGGACTTGAAAAACGATTTCACAGGCTAATGTATACGGAATTATCTTCTTCGACATTTGTCTGCTGTCCTGGATGGTCTCAGGTGTCGCGAACAAGTTACGGTTGCAACAGACGTGAGTTCAAACAGTTTTTTTTTGTTCGCAACGAAGACAATCACTCGATTATAATATGTCATGGGTGAGCCATGAATAGTGAATAAGTATCTTTGACGTAGCCACCTGCGTGGCTCCCTGTCTCAACGGAGGAGTTTGCGGTCCTCATGGAAAGTGCAATTGTCCAAAGGCATTCACAGGGACACAGTGCCAAACAGGTAATATGCATACGATAATAATAAAACACACACAGAGAGCATACAAAGCCTGCATTATTCATAACCTTTAAAATAAGAAACAAAAAAGATATTTAATAGGGCAATAAGAACATTGTTACAATTTTCGATTTTTCTTGATCTCAACGGTTTTTAAAATTACACAGAGAAACATCATCACAGATATTCGAATCTTTTTTCTTATCGATTATTTATCATTCAAATAATTTTATGGTTTAAGTCACGATTTGTATTATATTTAAAATGTATGTTTTGTTTTCTTCGCTTTTACAACGCTTTTTCGTATAGATCGAATTAAAATATCTGGACGGATCCAACGGTATTTTAAATAAACACCGTAATCCTTTTGAAAACCTTTGAACCTCAATTAATTCATTTGCTGTCGAGTTATGGCTTTTAAAAGTTTTCGAAGTTTGAGGTTCTCGCGAAAAACTGCATTTTTGCCTCCAAGAATAACTGAAATATCGAGATATTCTTTTCGGGAATCCACTGTAAATCCAAATTGCTCGAATAGAAGCCGAGTTGGAAGCAACTATTTAATTCTTGTTAGTTTTGATACAGAATTACTCATTTTGAAAGAAAATTAACATGCGATTGAAATATCTTTATTTGATCAAAAGATGTTCTTTTCTACTGTGGAAACCAAAAATAAATCCAGTTTGTTTGAGTGGCTCATAATTTTGTAATGGAAATGCTTGCAGTTCAATGAGTCTCAATCTCGAATGAGTTTTTTCGCACTGACACTGGTTTTCAAATCTCCAAGAGTGTAATCTGCCAGGACTCGTGGGTGGCACAATTCATAATATCTCGGGTATAACAGTCGTCTGACGAGTGAATAAAAAGAGTCGTTAAACCCAAAACGACTCGTAACTCAGCGTCTTGATTTTGTTATCAACAAATTCATTTGTATGGCAAAAGAAAGGAAAAAGAATGATGGCTTTCGATTAGTTGAACTATTTTTGTTGAGTGAATTATTAAAAAGTTCTTTGTTCTATTATTATTTAAATATATCTTAAGGGTGGTTAATTTTATTGGTTTCTTCGATGTGTAACGAACTATTGGGGCCGGTTTGAAATTCCAAACTTTAAATGCTCCGACGGTTTAAAATTCCTAATTTTAATGTTCCGAAACTGAAAGCTTCGTAAGGATCATGCCAGCGAAAGTCTACACAGTTGACTGTAAATTATGTAGAACGGTACGAGTAGCGATAGGAAAAGGATACTAATGGATTTTCATTTTAGTCTTAAACATTTTTTTTATTAACAGGTTTTGAATATGTTTTCGATATTGTTAAATCCTACCAATTAACGGGAGAAACCAGTTTAGGAGGCCGAAATTTTGGTGTTTTTCGTGAATTTTTATAACAGGGAAGGAATAATCGGAATTTGTTTAAACTTGGAGGATATTTTATTCATATTTTGAAGTATACTTTGTAATTTTTTCAAGTAATTTCCGCCGGAAATAGTGGAGTTAGCAGCTGCTGTCCATGGACGATCGCCATCCGAGTTTTTTGCTGGTAGGCATTCCTGAAGTCACAATTTTTTTCTGTAATCATTACAGTTTTCTTTTTTCGTTAACAACATATTTCCTAAGAATATGAACCTAATTATGCTCAAAAAAGTTGAAAATTGCATGTTTTTGAGGTGTTTGAACACAATGTCATGTTTTTATACGATGTTTTTTCACCTTTTTTGCATTAAAAAAAATATTTTTAATAATAATATTATCCCAGAGTTAGGTTCATATAGATTGTAATTGAATAAAGAACATTCACACAAATTTTCAGAACGATTGGTCAATAACTTTTTGAGCTAGAATGCCCATCAGTTGAAAAAAGTCATCCATGGACAGCAGCTTCTAACTCCACTATTTCCTGCGGAAATGACTTGAAAAAATGACAAAGTATACTTCAAAACATGAATAAAATATCCTCCAAGTTTAAACAAATTCTGATTATTCCTTCCCTGTTAAAAAAAATTCACGAAAAACACAAAAATGTCGGCCTCCTAAACTGGTTTCTCCCGTTAAATCAGTATTTTAAGATACGCGTTCGCCACGGTTTATTCCTTTTTATATATTTACTCCGTAGGATAGTAAATTAGAAGGGAATGATGGGTCATATCCCAGTGGGTGAGATTTAGTTTGTGTGAAATTTCTCATATATAAAACGTGTAAGTCGTAAATACTTTTGTTTGCGCTTGAAATATTTTTCCGTGTCGTGACTCTAGCATATGAAAAGGTAAAAAATATTTGAGATACAAAAAAGAAAAAAAATATGCGAAACTCTAAGAATAGAATAACCCTCGAGCGAATTGATATTTTCTCTACGAATAGACGTCGTCAATATTACTCGAACTGTAACAATAGAAATGAAATGTTTATTGGACGAGTCAGACGTCCGATATCGGTACAGGATCTTTCGAGATTGTAGATCGAGGGATTAGAGAGCGAGAGTTAGTTTTGTATTTTTTTTACACTGACACAAATGTCTGTAATCGATTTGTTCAATCTCTAACCGGAAACGATCCCGTATCGAGTAACGCCTCTCACTTGATCCTCACGATCTAACTCAGATCAATTCTAACAGATTATTTTACAATTGTGTCGCAAACCCTTCATAAATGTGCAGTGCATAGTGTCGATATTCATTATCTAATCGATCGAGTGGCCTATTTCTAATTGAGGTATATTCTACCGTTGCTCTTGAATTAACTTTTTTCCGCAAGATAATAAATGAAAAACGACTTACGTAGAATAATTGAAAATGGGGGCACTTGATATATTGCGAATAACTCCAGAAGTATCAGCATTAGCGCTTTAGGCCTACTGAGGAAAACAGCGCGGTTTTTGTCCGAACCTTTCACGCTGCAAAGTTTTTTTTTTTGTCAGCCGGGCTATTTTGTTACTAAGAAATTAAGCAATTCTATTAGAAGTCACAAATTTTACAATTATTCGTTTTATGAACGAGAGATTCTTTTGTTTGTAAGAAAATATTGTAGTTTAGGCACGATCATTTTGAAAATATAAGTTATAATTTCTGAAAATGAGATCTCCGGTCAGTTGAAACAAAAGCTGTAAATCTGACGAATGTCCCAGCGTAGTTTTTCTAATTCCTTACAATAATTTTCTTTCTTTGCTTGCATATAATTTATTTTCTAATTTTTAAAATCGATCTGTTTTTTATTACAAGATTATGTCTAACTCATTCATCTTGATATAACATTTTGAATTTGAATGATTGATGGTCAAACTGAAGATATAATGCATCATATTGCAAATAAAATTAAATGAATTATATTTTCCTATAAAAATTTAACAGCAAAATCAAAAGGGACTAACACTGCGGGAAAAAACATTTCTTGCTTATAATTAAAAATTGATTTATGGAATCTTTAAATAATTGTTGACATATTTTTAAACGAAAGCACCTATCAAAACGAAAATTTGACCCCCTTATCCATTCGGTTTGTATGATTTTTCAGGGATTTGTACATGATTAATAGTAAAGAAAATCCACAATTTAATTATAAAAAATACAACGAACGATTTCCCTATCATCAAACTAGGCTTAAAAGTCATTAAAAAAACGATAATTTTTAATAAAAATTGAAGAGCAAAATCGAAGGGGGGTAACACTGTGGAAAATAATATTTCTCGCTTAGAATTTGAAAAATTGTTGTATGTAATATTTTGATGAATTCCTACATATTCTCATACGAAAGTACATTTTAAAACTAAAAGTTTGATCCTTCATCCATTCGGTTTACTGCATTTTTAAGAGAGTTATTGATATTTGAAGAAAAAAATCGGACAATTTTTCAAAAAATCGTTACTGATGAACGTGTTGAGATAAAAATTTGAAAATAATCAGACGAGTTCCTCTCAATGAGCTCTATTAGAGAAAAAAAATCAACACAATAAAAACTGCGAATTTCAAAAGTAGCCGATTTGGCGTGGAATACCCCATATACTTTCTCCTAATAAAACGATTCGCGGTGGTGGGCGTAAAATTTTTATGACGTTTTGGCTCATTATCATCCTATCTCCGAGACTAAATGGTCAACATTTTTTCCAATTTTTACTTTTTTTTTGTTTAATCTGTCGAAAAGTTCCTGTTATCATGAGAAATGTGACATCTTCGGATGCTTCCCATCAGGAATGGGTCTAGCCGTTGGGGATAAAGAACAAGGGGAGCGCCCTATGCTTATGCATTGGGTCGATTGATTGTTACCAACTGTATGTTGTCAAATGTTCATAATATTAAACGTACGTTTTCGTACTGTTTTATTACTGACATTTATAAAAATATATATGCATTCTTGCATCAGCTATGATGACATGAAGTATTTTTATTACTTTATATAATTACTTTCGATCTATTTTTTTTTGTTAATTCACACGAGACGATCTGTCAACGTCTAAACTTGCGGCATATGATAATCCTCAAGTTGTCAACAGTGCCCTAAGCTATATAGACATACGCGCCCTGTATATAACCTCAAAATCGGCTCGAGAAATTGTCAAGAACATGGATATCGATCCACATAGAACATTTTTTTTCTGTAAAGGAATTCATGAATATTTTTATTTATTTTAATTCACTGTGATCCATAAATATTCACCAGTTTTATTTTATTCGCGTAATTTTATGGAAAATCAAAAATTAAATTATAACGATCTCTAGATGTATTCGCTGCATAAGTACCAAATGTTGATAAGGTAGACAATATATGTGCCGTCTACGACGTTGCCATATTTTCACAGCCTATCATTTTGTTTGCTTGATTTTCGAGCAAAATCACTGTTAAGGTAGATCGGTGAATTTGAGCCATCCAAGATGAAGGGATGATAATTTTTGTAGTTACACATAAATATGGGATGAATTGATATTTTGAATTTGAACGCTTTTTACCATTTAGTTTGGTAGTAATTAATTCGTAAACATCGACTGTTTCCAGACATTTATCCCTACGAGGATAAAAAAATCGTATGCAAGTCATGACTTATTGAATTTTTACATTTAGTATTTCCAAGATTTCGTAATAAAAAATTGATCACTGTATTCCGCGAATATTCCTGAATATAATAGTGCTTGGGTTTTTGGATGTTACCGTTAAAAATCGACGGAGAAATAAAAAAAATTATTCGTTGTAAAATGATTGAGATTTCCACAGGAATGACACGGGAAAGAGCGCGAGAGCGCTTAGCAACTCTATATTCGGCGTCTGCTAGCACTTGCCTTCAGACGTGACAGTTTGCCAATTTGACTGTGTTTTTCTTTCCTGTTCTCGAATGTTTTTACCGTATTTGATAAATATCGATAGAATTAATGGTGATAGGTAAACTGGAAAATCTCTGCCGTTGCGTAATTTCTTTGTGTAAATACACTATATAGGTTGTAAACAAACCTGACAGTTTCGGCAGACGACAGTAACGGCCATGACACGTTTTACAATCCACTGCGTTCGTCAAATTTCAATTATTAAACATTTATTGAATAATAAAATCATATAAAAATATCCATTCTCCGCTGTTTATATTTCGAAAATAATAAAATCATAATTTCAAAGTCAATTTTACATTTGCAAACTTTGGTCTACAATAGATACTGCAAAGATCACGTAGCCGTCACCGATCTACCTTAAGGAAGTCCTATCGATATTTATATGACATCATACGAAAAATACATTATATTTGATTATTCCAAGTTAATGTATTGAAATTTGGCGTGAATCTTCTTGAACAGCATTTAATTATGTATGAAAAATTTGGAGAGGTTTCACCGCCTGGTAATCGAGATATTCATTGTTGAAAATGACAAGTTTAACATGGGCTCTTATGGAAGCTTTCAAAAAATTGCGAACTTCAATAATAAATATCTCAATTTTGAGACGATGAATCATCGGCATATTCCCCCAGAAGTTTAATACTGTCTTAAGCTTTCTATTTACAAAATTTTATTGCGTAAAGTTGGAAAATAATTTTTACATGAGAAACGATACAACCTCCTTAAAAACATTAATAATTTTATAATGGTAATGTGAATGCTCGTTTTTATGATGCCAAGAGATAGTCCGATATTTATTTGAACCGTATACGTTTTTTGAGCTCCATGGTAGCATTTTTATAGCAGATATAACTGTTATACCAAAAAATGATCGGAAGTTCTCCATAAGGGTAATTTTATTAGCATATGATGTTTCATAGTTCTCCATTTTTTTTCTAAAAAACGGTACTGCGGATCGTACTCAAATTGCACAGAATGATGAATAAAGGAGTTATATACTTTCAGAAAAAAATTCAGCTCGATGATACCATTTTGAGCTGGCTCCACAACATCCTTAAATATTTTTTTTTCTATGGAAAATCGCGAGACTACAACCTTAACCTTAAAAAAATGCTTCTTGATGACGTATGTCATCATACACCCCGTATTAATCAAAAATAAATTTTAATTTTATTGCAAAGAACGTGTTTTTCGCATGAATAACGAAAATGTTATTGAAATGAAAAATGGCAAATCATCATGAGCAGAAATAAAATAAAAAACGCCGGTTCTTTTTCGCGTATTTACACTCCCAATAGGTTCGGTAAGGATTATTATTTTCGGATGCTCAAGTTCATGGGATAAAGGATAACACAAGGAAAAGAACGATGTAGAAGAGTTCAAATTGTTCCAGTGGTTGTCTTGAAATCGTGTTGTGTTGTCGAAAAAAAAAACATTCCGAGAAAAACGATTTCAAGTATTCTCCATTTACACAAACAAAACACACTTATTCACCTAGGAACTGTATTACAATCGTAGTAATTGTTTCACAATTTCAACGGTATCTTCTCGTAAACGTGTCCTTTACAACAGCAAAAAAAATTGATTTTTTCGTACATCTCCCAAGATTTTTCTTCTCAAGAAGCGAGAATTAAAAAATATAACGTAACAAATTAATTGAAAATGACAGAAAAGAGTTGTTTATAATCAAGGAAAAGTATATTCTACTGCATGGCATTTACGCATATATTACATATTTATGGTTCTGCCAAATCAGCTGGTCACGCACGAAATGATGATTGAATACTCAAAGCTGTACTTACCCAAATGTAATAAACGACGATGTAAATTAAACGCTCGTTTCCCCTGTCACACATTTGTCAAAAACTTATAATTTTTGGCATCACTCGCTACTTAATAATTTTCTTGTGAAGAATCAATCACCATGTAACATTTTAGTTCTTGTGTTAAAGTATATGAAGACAGAGAGAAAGAGGGACAAAAAAAAAGCGAAGGAGAAAGAGGAAATGAGGGGAAAAAGTCTCGCGTGACCGTGGAACTTGAAATTTTTATTTAATTGTTTATTTTTCTTTTCGCAGACGTGGATGAGTGCGTGACCGAGAAGCCATGCGGTCAGCTTTGCACAAACTTACCCGGGAGCTACGAGTGCCATTGCAGATACGGATTTCATCTTTTACCGGACGGCCAATCTTGTCGAAAGAACGGTAAAAAACGTTTTATTTTTTTATTTGTCTTCTCCCTACTTTTTGCCTTTGGGCAGTCTCGAGTACGAAATTGTATTAAAACTGTGTGGTGGAGTCACGAACGAGCGAGAATAAATCGATGAGATTAAATTCATCGTTGCCAATGATCTAACGGAGAGAGATTGCGTGTGAAATTGACCCGTTATCTTTAAACTTTTCGTATTGTTTTTATTTTTATTTTCATTTTTGATATCGTTGGACAGGCAGCGACGGAACCGCGCTCGAAGCTCGCGACCTGGAGAACGACTACGGTTTTACAACGAGTACGACGCCCGTGACGATCCGAAGAACGACGCCGGTTGCTCATGGTTAGTATATTTCTCATGAAAATTATATGTATATATTTACATTCGTATACATACATACATATATATATGTGAAAAACAGAGACGAGAAACGCTTCCAAACTTTTTGGAATAGTACAAAACACTTTGAGCTTCTCGGGTCTGAGTCAGTCACCAGAGAAAGAGTCAGTGCGTACGAGAAAGAGGGAGAGGGGTGAGGGAGGGCAGAGAAATTTCATGAAAACTATCTTTACTCCCGCAACTGGACGGATTTAGCGAGCTCGACGCGCTTCCTCGCTTTTCATATTGTCGTATAATACCAATATACATTTCACTTCTGCCACTGGTACTTATTTTTCCAATATACTCGTGAAAACTTCGTCTTTAGTCACAGAAACCGGAAAGATAATCTATTGGAGTTGATTGAAAATATTATTTAAATTTTAGTGATTAAAAGTATTTCGTAGTCACATTGAGAAAAGAATATGACAGCATGGCGTAAGATAAAAAATCCTATTTGAAAAAATTGGTTCTTCGATACGATTCTTTATCAGGTTATTTTTTAAACGTTTCGTTTGATCGTCCGATCAAAACACATAATTTATTACATCAAGAATAAAGTTGTTATTCAATTGCCTATGACATTTAGCTGTTTGTAATTAGTTAAATATTTAGGTTTTGTTTTTATTTCCAGACCACTTTGATTTTGTTAATGAATCGAATTTTTCATACAGTGACAAATCTATATATTTTGTTTTTTTTTTCTAATTAAGAAAATGCTTATAATCTAATAGCGTCGAGATTAATTTTTAACATTGTTTTCAAATATAAATTTAGAAAATTTGAAGCGCTTCCGAAATATGATTATTCTAAGGTAATCATTTTATTGAATCCAAAAGTTTTATCCTTTTCAAATCCAAAAAATTCTGCATGTAAATCAACGAAAAATAATTGTATTTTTGCGAAAAACTATTGGATGATGAAACCAATGATTAATTTTGCTAATTAAGAATCGCGATAGCGACTCGAGACAAGTGCACTTACAAGCGAGTCTACAAGATACTTTTACATCAAACACTGAGATTCTACCTGTTTTTGAAAATTGTTTCTTTAATATTTATTAAATGACAGCAGCCCTAACGGATCAGCGAGTCCAAAAAAAAAGTAAAAAAGTCCCATTCGGGACTCGGGGCTCAAGTGAACAAAAGTGACCCCAAAGGGAGTCCCAAATGGGACTTTTTTCCTTCGCTCGGTGTGAACCGTACGCGCGACGTCATGAGTCCCAAACTGGGACTCGGAGTCCCAATTTAGGACTTTTTCTTTGCTTCTCGCTCTAGCCACAGCATGGCGCAGAGTCAAGCGTTTTCGCGAGCACGCATCATCTGCCGGGTGGGCATATATTGCCGGAGCCGTAACACTTTGTGACCATCTGAAAAGACGGTTTCGTACAGAATACTAATAGGTATATACATAGCGAGTCGTTCATTTCGGTTGCCTCGCTCGAAAGAGTCCCAAACTGGGGCTCAGAATCCCAAATAGGGACTTTTTTGGGACTCATGTCGTCATGTCCGGTTTACACCGAGCGAGGGGGAAAAAGTCCCATTTAGGACTTCATTTAGGGTCACTTGTCCGGTTGAGCCCAAGTCCCAAATGGGACTTTTTTGGGACTTATTTTAGGGACTCGCCGATCGGTTAGGGATTTTAAAGAATTATTCATGTTCACGTATTTTTTTTTCTGTTGATCGCGACTAATTAGAATCTTGTAGCTCAAAGCGTATTTATAAATTTTTTTTTTAATTGTTGCACCGCAAAATTCAGCATTTTTTCGCACACATTTATGATGCTCAACTGTTTTTTCGCTCTCGCTGTCTAGTGATTCTAGCAATATTGGTACAAAGTTCTGGTGATACTATAGATCCGTCGCGGATGACAGCTGACCAATATTTTGATATCAGTTTTGACTTTTTGTTAGAGTAGACAAAATGATAGTGCGAAAATCCAGTGTTATTTATACATTGATGGTTATTAGCCTCACCAGTTTTGTGTTTAGTTAAAATGATAGTGCGGAAATGGAAGTGTCATTTCATTTGAATATACTTTTTTACCGACCGCACGGTTCATGGCATTCTCAGACGGTAAAAATCCCGTAAATTATTATATATCTCTTGTACCCTTGGCGGCTTAGTCGGTATTTTACATGGCTTCAAGCAAGAAGAATTTTCATTGGAAACAAATTGGCTCAAAGTAGATCGCTTATTTTTTGTTGCATAAATCTACACAATGTACTATGCGTGATTAATAAACGTTATTATAACCTCATTAAGCAGTACGGTCAAAAGTTTTGTTCCGTTCAAATTCTTTTAGCAGGAAACTTTGTTAGCGTAAATTGGTTGTTTCGAAATCTCAAAAAGAGAATTAATACATGAAAAAATATTCTATCAGAAATAAAATGCACAAGAAGTTTTGAAATGTAACAATAATTAAAATGAAAGAAATCCAAAACGGAATCAAGTGATGCGAAATAATTTTGAGCGAAAAGATACTTGATTTGAGAAAAAAAAAAATTCATAAGTACTTCACCAATTTTCTTTTACCTATTGCTCATGAGATACAATTTGTGATGAATAAACGTTATAATAGAAAACCTTCCGTAGTACTTCGGCCGAAATTCTTTTTTCCAATCAACCTTTTGCTCTTGAAATTTTGTGCGCATACTTTTTTTATTTGAAAATATCGTTTCGTTGTGATTTCTTTTATTATTTAAAAACAGATCCGTTAATCCGTTGGCACGCATATTTCGGTGTAATAATTTTGTAATATTTTTTTTTACCAAATTGAAAGAAATTCAAGTTCTTACTTGTTCGTGGTTCTTTTATGCGTCGTATCTTCTCAGAACTACTGTGCGTTTTAAGTAATCTAATAATTTTATAAGAATTGACAGTTAATTATGAAGATTGAATTCATTTGAACAGTTCTTTGATCAATATTTCACAATGCATTTTTAGTCCCGATATAGTCACGATACAGTAGCTCCAAATTCGATCATGTATCCATTTTTTGCCGAAATTATTAAAAAATCGCCTCAGCGACCTGTAAAATTTTATTCAGGATCCAATTCTTGAGATAATCACTTTTTGATAAAATTTTACCATTTTTCGCAGTAATGCCGAGAAAAATGTTAATTCTTTTGCATCACTCAAGTACGTACACAATATAGACATGTTTAATTGGCAAGCTATAAATTTATACAAAAAGTCAACAAATCCCCGCAGAAAAAACAGTATAAATGTTGCAAAAAAAAGTTGAGGCAAGTACATTTACTCCCCCCAAATAGTGGTTCCGGTAAAAAATCCCCTTCTAAACACGAACCCTAACGAAAAGTTATAAGAGATTTTGTCCCAAAAAATACAACGTACCAAAAATTCTCTAATTTACATCAAACCTCTCAAAAAATTATAAGATAAGCTCACAAAATTTTTTTCAATAAATTAAAAACTCACAAAAAGTTTTAAGAGAGCCGCACAAAATTTTACCAATCAAATCCTAATCTCACACAAGATGCTAATTCAAATCCGATCAAAAATTAAGTCTAAACTTTACAAAAATAAATTAAAACTATAAAAGCATTAATAGTAAAATACATTCAAGCCTATTAACCTCTAATAAAAATTTTCAAATTAATTTAAAATACAGACGTACTACAGTACAGTTATTCTACACAAAAAGAATAAGAATACAAAAAAAATTTCAAACGAGAAATATTAGATTGAAAAAAAATTAGGGCCGAAGAACTTGGCGAGTTTTCCTGATTAATTCATACAATGTGCTTAATTAAATTCAATTTGCTTACATGGCTACAAACTTGCCAAGTACTTCGGCCGAAATTTTTTTTCAATCTAATTTTTTTCGTTTGATATCTTTTTTGTATTCGAATATATTTTGATTCTTATTTTTTATTCTTGTTTTTTTGTGTATAACAACTGTTCTGTAGTACATCTGTATTTTCAATTAATTGGAAAATTTTTATTAGAGGTTAATAAGCTTCAACGTATTTTACTATTAATGCTTTTATATTTTTAATTTATTTTTGTAAAGTTTAAACTTAATTCTTGGTCGGATTTGAATTAGCATTTTGTGAGATTAGGATTTGATTGGTAAAATTTTGTGCAGCTGTCTTGAAACTTTTGTGAGTTTTTAATTTATTGAAAAAAATTATGTGAGGTTATTCTATAATTTTTTTATGTGAATTAGAGAATTTTTGCTAGGTTGGTTTTTTTGGGACGAAATCTCTTTTATAACTTTTCGTTATAGTTCGTGTTCAGAAGGGGATTTTTTACCGGAACAACTATTTGGGGCAGTAAATGTACTGGTCTCGACTTTTTTTTACAGCTAATACTTACAGAAATGTGGGAAAAATTTGTGATTAGCGGAGACTAAAATTTAGGCAGTTGAATCACGTTTTCGGGTTTTAGCGTTCCGAACCAAAAACAGGGTTAGGTGCCGTGACAATTTGAAAGTTTTAACGATGTTCCACCTTAAACGTATGACGATAAATAAAAATAAGTTATTTCAACATTTTTCAAATCTATTATTATTCCTGTTGACTTATGAAAATTCAGTGATTTTCTGCGGATTACTCGAAGTTTTTTGTTTGTTTGTTTATTTGTCATTCTTTCTTTTTTTTGTTTTTCTAGACACGGAGAACGAAGTGAGCGAAGGAAATCTCAATCAAGATTACGATATAATACTGAAGAGGCTCGCTAAGCTGGAGAAACAAATAGCTCGGGGTAGAAAACGTGATATTGAAGCTACGGAAATGGGCACAAAGTTAACCCAAGCGATTGAAAGTGTCGCTGCGATGAGACGAGCTGTCGACAATGTCGTGAGTTATCACCGTCACGATTATTCTTTTTTTCAGACTAAAATATAACGCTAAAAGTTATCATTTTTTATGAAGAATATTTTTTATGCAAAACAAAAAAATACCCTTTAGGTGGTAAAAGGTAAAAGGTACTCTTTAGGTCGTCAGTCACGTTCAAACGTTAATTTTCCAGTCAATGTGTAAAAGCTTGGATATGATTTGCGGAATAATCTAATAATGTTAGTTGTCATATTTTATAATGGGAATGTAAAAACTTATAAAGTAATAGAAAAAATGCCTGTATAGAGTTTGGAGATTTTTTTAGGATTTTACAGATCCAGCCTCAAAAAAAAAGACAGTTTAATAAAATAAAATAAAATATGGAACTGTATCATATTTTCTTCCATACTAAATTTACGTTATATTTGAGTTACGGATGCTTTGATAGGCTTCATAACGGCTTTATTGTGTTTCAGCAATTAATGCAACAAGAGATATATGACATGCGAGGAAAAGTAAAGCAATTTGAATTGGAGAGTCGAAAGCTTCAACATTTGACGAATCGCGTGGCTGACCTTGAAACCCGTCTGAGGCTTCGTTGCAGAAGCTCGATTAACGGTTGAAGATGAATGTATTGTTTCAACAGCACAGAAGAACATGGAAGAAATAACAGAAAAGAAATAGCGGGTCGATTTTTAGAAGATCGAACAAAGAAGAATATTCGACGAGTCTTACACTGCCATTCAATACTTTTAATCCCTTTGTATCTTTATTATGTATGAATAAGTTCAACACTGTATCTCAATAAATAATTATTGAGTTTAATAAAAATAAAGAAAATAAAAATTGAAAAAACAAATTAGAAAGAACTTCTGGCCCGAATTGTTGGTCGGTAATAGCGTTTCCTTTTATGCTTTTGCCGCCTTTTTTTGTTTCCTCGTGAGTCTTTTGGTCTGTGTATTTGTGGCTTTCTTTGACTTTGCTCTGCCTTTCTTGTGTTTGCTTATTTTTCTTCTGCTCATCCAAACCGGATAATTACCATGTTGATCGAGTAACGTTTTCTTGTTGTATACTCTTTTTCCATCCTCATCCATTTTCTCAATTTCATTTGCGTTCGCTTCCGCCTTTTCTCTGATACTCTTCTTAACCGATGTTGCATCCGTTACTATAATGGAAGAAATAGACATTTGCATTATATACTGTTTTGCACAATTGTCGTGTATAAATAGAAACTCATCAAGACAACGAAATCCTAATTCACAGTAAAAAATTATTTGTATTCGATTTCAAAAAAGGTCATCGTTGGTCAGATATAGACTGAATGAATCGATTTTCGAGATTTTACATTTTTTTGAAATGTATCTGTTGAATATCCCTTGTCAATTTTAAAGATATCCAACAAAAATTCATGGAGCTATTAGCCATTCAGATTGTACGCTCAAAGGAAGCATGAAGAATGCTCACCGGAAAACTCATTTTTTGAAAGGACCTCAGCCGGAATGGTTATACTTTCGGTACATTCACATACTATATCTTGAAAAATGTATGTTACACTTTTCAAAATATACTTTTTGAATATGCAATCCTTTGTCAAATAATAACTTACATTTATCATGAAATAGCGTAACATGAGATAGACTTTTTTAGGCCTTCCGACTAAACATGAACCCTGAATGTTAATCCTTTGGCTGCACACCGGTGCGAATTTTCACCGTCAATTGTGCATTTTTCTGAATTTTGTATAAAACACAGTTTTAGGTCTGCTTTTTAATGATGAACAATCATTCAGAAACATTTTGAGGTTTGAAAATCACCCGTGATAAATTAAAATTGGACGATTTAAGCCGGAGAAACTAGCAGTTAAAAAACCGCTGGTGAACATAGGTGTGCAACCAAAGAGTTAAAATGAAAAATTTGTTATTTTCATTTTGTAGTTAACCCTCCATTATATGCGCCAAAAATCTGTAAATTTTATAATCAACTTAAGGAGCTTTTATCACACCGTGAGTTAAATCATTACAAGCGAAACACTATATAAATGTTCATGAAAATTCCAGAAATGTATCATTTACCATTTTTTGATTATTAATGAAAAAAAGAAGTGGCGTTTTGCTCATAATGCGTGTAACGGAGGGTTAAAAATTTAAGATATTGTCTGACACAGATCTTTTAAAGAAAGAGGAAGAGAGATGTTAAAATGGCTATTTTGAATCGCTCAATGTCATGTTTTAATTCCGATCAATTAAAATTTTTTAAGCTTATTTCCCATTCTCTGAATCCTCCAGAAAAATTATTGATTGAAGGAAATTTATTAAAAAATTAAACAATGTTTAAGGTAAATTGATATAGACACTGGATTGTTAAAAAAGGTGTAAGAGAAAATTGACTTTTGTCACGAACAACTTTTTGGATATAGACACTGTATTGTTAAAAAAGGTGTAAGAGAAAATTGACTTTTGTCACAACACTTTTGTCACTTTTGTACGAAAATTGAATTTTCGTAAACTTCTTCGACTAAGATAGATCAATGAAAATAAGTCTGCTGATCAAGCGTTAAATCTAAGCATTGTAAATTCTTTGCAATTTGGTCATTCATTGTTGATTCAATTATTTTGAATTTTTAAGTTTTTATTGTATATTCCGAATCAGCGATCCAACAATCTTTGCTATACTGGAAAAACTTTTGAGTAAAGGATAATAAAGCAAAAAATCAATGTTGAAGTTTCCATCGTTGGAATACAACGAAATCCCTCCTTTTTATAGAGCGCAAAGTTTATTCGGAGTTCTACGATAATTCGTTAATATTTATTCGAAATTTAAAAACTACATCTGCGAAAAAAAATAGAACCATTTGAAAAATTGTATAAATAATGAATGGAAAAAATATTTTTCGTTGCGTTCCAACGATGCAAACTTCAATATCATAAAAATCATTGTGTGTTTTATCGCATGAATGCTACATAAGACAGTTTGAATCTAGACTAAAATCACCTATTAGTTTGTTTATTAACATTATTATTATTGTGTTCTTTCATTTCTGTTACCTGTTGCAATTTCTGACATTTCTGACATTTCCACGTCACCCTGAGCATTCTCGTCAATACCCAGAGTCTTTTTTAGCTTAGCCAGTTCTTTGACACCATATCGTTCACGTTTCACGGCTCTGCATTTCCTCCTCCATTTGCTTCTGAGTGATTTTGCCATTTTCCTTGATAAAAAGCATTAAAAACATTAATAGTGAACTGGTGTTACATTATAAAGTTTTTTCTAGAGAACTAACAATCAATATTCAACTCTTAAAGTACGCACTTTTCTGTAGCAACATAAGAGCTAGATGGGGTCTGGACTACCCTAGTGTTTTCAATGGTTTTGAAATTCACATAATTGGAATACAACAGTTTTTTTTTATTTATGAATTTCTTAATTTTCCAAATGAACCAATTTTTTTGTCGATTCAGTTTTTGAGCTTCAACAAAATGCTGTCCAACTTTTGTAGCCTCATACTGCTAATAAATTTCAGCCTCTACTAAAGAACGAAAAATAATTTGGTACTCCTTAACCCATCAGCAGGCGTACTATGAGACTTTTTCTCACACTTATATTAAATTCAAATGGCATAAGCATTTGAAATTGTTTCTATCTTCACCAAATTTATTTGTCTGTATGATAGAAGAGTTAAAAAAATTTTTTGAGTTTTTGTTTTTGAATTTTTTGAATTATTATTTTTTGGTTTAGTGTCAATTATCGTTGGATTTATAGTTTTTTTTTTAAATAAAAATATTTAATAGCTACAATCACTGTAGCAAAATTGTTTTCAAGTTCCTATTTATCAAATTAAGCACTTGAAGCTATACATGTGAGAAAATCTCTCATCGTATACCCAATATTTAAAGCGTAGGTAGCGTGCCTGCTGATGGATTAATAAGAGAACAGTTTGTTTATTGAACAGGAAAAGTTATGGTTTCAAAACTTCAAATCTTTGCATTCGACGAGAGTGTACTCAGAGTTTTCTGGACCCCAAGTATTTCAGATTTATGAAAGAGTGTTAATTTAACTGATTCTAATTTGGAACTCGAAAGCTTTTGGAAAAATGCCATATAGTGTTAAATACGTCGCCAACAATACAATTTTGGGAATTCAGATAATTTATGAGCGAATATTCAAGTTATGAAGATTTGTAATGCTAAAGAAAAATCTATTAGTTCATGCACATAACATTTATTTTAATTTTTATACAAAAGATGAATGTTTTGAAGGCGATGTTAATTGAAAAATTGGCATAACCTAAACATAAAACATGTCACATTCGAATAAAAACATAAGTTCTACTTATAGGAATCAATTAGTTCGAGACTCTCATAATGTTGGAATATAAAATATTTTTTATATAGATTTACTTACCTATATGTAACGTAAATTTATTTCTTGCAATAAATACGTTCAAAATAAACGTGCTGATTGTTGGTTGCGCAGCGTAGTAAAAGCACGCAAAGCCTGAACCTGAAGATTAGAGAAGCAGTATTAGCGCTGTGCCAGAACTTTGAACTACCTACATGAAACTGTTTGAGCGACGAACGGTATTTCGGATTTTGATTTTGATTTAACACAAAGGAACGTGACAGAAGAGAGCGTCGACTGAATACTGCGAAATTAATACGATTTTAGATGAATTCCGTAGCGCTAATTTTCACTACAAAAATCAATAAGTTTCAAATGTGAATTTTTTCAAGAAATCGATTTTTTTTTCAACATTTGAAAATAAAAAAAATGTTAATTTTTTTTCGTCAAATTTCTTCATTTATCATATTGTCCACTTTTTTTGGACGTTAAGATTTTTTATTTCAAATGAGAGATAGTAACAAAATGCTAATACCAAAAAAAAAAAAACTTGACTATAATACAAAGTTGAAGCCAAGCTGGTCGGTATAGAATGAAAATAATAAATTCGTAGACTAATGATACTATTCAACTTCTAGGGAAAATTTTTTTTTACGCATTCAAGACAAATATCGACAATATTCAGAGTTTACCGCTCATGGGCAATTTTTGAAATTTATTTTTCGAAAAAATAATATACCATTGAAAGATTTGAATACGATACCATACCCACTGAACTACTCCCTAGAGATTTGTAAAAGAAAATTAATATAGTCAATGTGGGGGAGGTAACTAACTCCGGGGGTAATTTTTGAAATGTATTTCTTTTTTTTTCAAAATGATGAACCACTGAACGATCTTACTTAAGGATATCGTAGCAGTTCCGTGTAGTCAATTGACCGTATATGAAAATTTTTCCTTGAAAAACTACAAATTGACACTATTATGGTGTATAAAATATTTTTTTTTTATACATTCGTAATAAAACGACAGCAAACTTGATCAATGAGATAATATTTTAAGAAATTACATATTTTTAATCACTCAATCGATCTACTCGTCGTCAGCTGTTAATAGTCGATGAATTTTTCAAGCGAAGTCTGGCAGCGCTGCTCACTCGCACTGTAAACATAAACCTTCTTCCTCTTTTGATAGCGGAACAGTTCTCGTTCTCACTGTAAGAATTTTTCAGCGCGAACCGATCGAACGACTAATCAAGTTTATTCAGGTTTTTTCAACTTTAACTCAAAATTTTGCAAGAACTAATTCGGTAACTCGTTTTTTTTATGTTACGATATCAATCTTTGATGATTGATTTATAACTGAGAATGAAAACTTTATGGCTATGTAATAATTAAATATATGTAATATACGATCGGAATAAAATCTGAAGAGTTACGTCATAAGACACCGGGCTAAAGTTACAAATTTTGGAATTTAATTTCTCACTTGAATTATCGGTAAAGTGTGTTCCCAATTTTATTCCAAAGAAAATAGTGAGTTCAATCGACAACATGTTTCAAATCTGATATCTTGTGTAATACTCGACCTTTCGCTACGACTTCCTTACGGGGATGGGTCAGTCACTTAACCTCACTTCGAATTTTCGAAGTTGAACTTCTTCGATACGATTTGACCGATTACAAAAAAGCTTTGTCAGTCCACGCAGGATAATGGCAAAAATGGGCTGACAGGGTCTTTTTGTAATCGGTCAAACCGTGTCGAAGAATTTCACTTTCGAAATTTGCAGCTATCTCTCTCGCACTCATGGCGGCTCAGTCGGTATGACTCCTAGCCTTAATGTGATACCGTACACCACTAAACGATCATCGAGCAATTTGAAAAAAGTCTATATAATCAATATAGCGGGGGGGGGGGGGGGGGCTAACTCAGTGAAGGGTCTACTGGATAAGTAAGTAGAATGGGGAAAAGTCAGGTAGCCCTGGGTTGCGGGTACCGCCGGACACTTTAATGAGGAACATCAGCTTCAGCCACAATGGTGATAGCTCAATGAAAATTTGAGGAAATATTAATGGATATATTTTCTATGGCCTCTCAAATTTTTAATTGATTTCATTCAGCCATTTTCTAATAAATCATTTCCAAACCTCGAATCTTTAACATGTATAACCTAACTTTTTACATTCAGAATATTTAACAACCGTCGATAAGTTAGAAAAAAAAGATAGGGCCTATATGACTACGTGTTAAACATTCGACATTTGGAAGTGATTTATTAGAAAATGGCTGAATGAAATCAATTAAAAATTTGAGAGGCCATAGAAAATATATCCATTAATATATCCTCAAATTTTGATTGAGCTATCATCATTTGGCTGAAGCTGATGTTCCTTCTTAAACTATAGTTGTCTCGCCAAAGTTTTTTTTCTGTAGATTTTTCGAATTTCAGAGAATATATTGAAGATACTGGTATCTGATCACCTGCCAAATTTTGAAAGGATACACGGTTCCAGATTTCAAATATTTCCTAATATTAAAACCCTAGCTACGCACTACCCTGATAGACAGTTCGCGGTACGGTGACGGCACGGTGACTACACACCATGGTAATCTCTTAATGCCGACTGCACGAATTTCCATCCGGGTACGGAGTCCAATGGACCGACAGCAACACTGCATTTTCACCTTTTCTAGTTTTGAGGCTTTCACAGCCATTATTGTTACAATAGTTTATGGCTTCCGGATGGATGCCGTGTGGAGTTTCAGCGTATTGGCAACGTTTCCCAAACGTTACAGTTTGCATCATCAGGGCTGAGAGCTCCGATACTGAAGCTTCCTGGTCTCACCTAATTTAAATTTTCACCTTTCTTTACCAGACGCCTTTTCATAAACGTTATAACATTTTATCAAACGACTTTTTGGCTTTACTGATTACTTCTTCAGATTGGTCGGAGTCTGGCGTTTCGATTTCACTACAATTAAACCTCAATAGACGCGTTTGTTACAATGTTATAAAGCAATAAAAGTCGTCGGTCCAATAGACCGATAGTGGGTAAGTAAGGTACTAAAAGTTATAGTGTGTAGCTAGGGTTAAAGATTGTACAGTTTAACACGCGTTGGCTATGGGAAGCATTTGAAAAAATCACATTTCAAATGATGAAGTTTGTAAAAAAAATTTCGGTCGTTTAATTTCGGAGGTATCGCAATAGAGTCTATAGACACGTTGTTGTTTTTAAAACTTTAAACTTTATATTAGGTTTACTTTGTCATAACTTTATGATAACTAATATTGTTAGATTATTTTGCAAGTTATAACCCAATTTTTGCACATTCACCGGCGAGTTAATTTTTTAATCTGAACTGCGTGAGAACGCACGTTTTTAGTTTTGTACAATTACACACATGTAGATTGAAAACAAAAAATAGTAAGTTGAGGGCAAAATCTTTGGTCACGTTTTCACGTTTATTGTTTTCAAGTACAAATGCGAAATTGTCCAAAACTTCAAGTGTCGGCGGCTATCGTCGCATTGGACCTACACTGAGATCCCGATCCAAGGCACAGCGGCGGAACCGACTCCGCCTCGCACTTGCAAATATAGAACGTTGCGCACGCTTCGCCTTCCCGTCTTTACGCACCTGACGCAAGGCCGGATTGGATCAGGCGCTTCCCCCACCGAGCGCAGACCGATCGAAATTCGGCGCGCAGTGGGAGAAATTTCATGAATCGGGGTCCCTTGAATCGGAGTCGCGGTGTATAGTCATGCCAAATGACGGGTTAACTCACTGGATTATAACTTTTGACGGGGCTAGACAGTATTCCTCATGAATCTCACCATATTCATAATCAAGCAGTTGTGGCTTGCCTGGATAGAAATCAAATAAAAATAGGACAAATTTATAAATAAATATCATTGTTTCGGAAACAAAATCATGCTTACTATGTAAATTAATAACGAAAAGGACGTTGATTTATTAAATATAAATAACACAAACATGAAATATATAAAAAGATCATCTTTATTATTCGAAAATCGTGTACAAACAAAATTCATTCTTCTGTTTTATTAAATAAACCAAATTTAATTGTTTTGAACATGAATACTGCCTGGTCTCACTATTCTTTTGTACTGGTTCCTTAAAATTAACGAGCTCGAACCGACGCATAACGAAAAAACGACGTGTTGGCTAAACGTTTCCGTTACATTATATAAAATTTCAATTGTTGAAGTGGTCGTTTTCATACCCTACGCTTATACACGCACATACTTATACTAAAAACCCGATGTCGTTTAGTTGAGGCTCAAGCTTTTTCGTTGACTCCTTTTGACCCCCGGATCCGTTTGGTAGATGTTTTGTGACAATTGTTGGTTTCGGAGAAAAATAAAAGGCACCTTTACAAGCCTACCAAAAAAAAGCCTACCTGTAAGAATCTCTACCGCTCGATCTCTACCAAAGAAATGTCAACCAATAAAAAAACACTATCAAAGCCTAAAACTACCAAGATTGTTCACTACCACGGTCATATTCTTCCAACGAAGAATTACTAGCGTAATATAACTATATATTACACTGTATATAGATATATATACGCTAGTAATTATTCGTTGGTAGAGTATGACCATGGTAGTGAACAAACTTGGTAGTTTTAGGCTTGGATAGTGTTTTCTTGTTGGTTGACTTTTCTTTGATAGAGATTGAACGGTAGAGATTCTTACGGGTAGGCTTTTTTTGGTAGGGTTGTAAAGGTGCCAAATAAAACGGAGTAACCAAGGAGATTCGTTGTATAGGATTAATATTTGAACAGTTTTAAGCACTTCGCTGATAACTGGTACCTCCAATTCTGGGGATTGATCATGTTCGTAGATTCTCGACAGTTTCGTTAGTTTTCTGCATTCGGTACTCGTAACGAGATGCCATTTCGTTGGGAATTCAGGACGGATAAAAGCCACAGATAATCTATTTAGTCCTCGAATGAAAATTCAAATATGCGCATTATCCAATGAATATAATACGGGTGCATAGATACGCAGATCACTTTTGCCTGGAGCACCATAATTCTAACGCTATTTGCACTAAATTCAAAGCCTGCCGCTTGAGGTCGCATAACGTAGGTGGTGGCGGGGTTGTCGTTGGTTTATTAAACAAATTACGGAACACTATACCTGAAACATAAATACACTTTTTAGTCACAGGGTACTCATTTCATTTACACTTCAGATGAGAAATATTTAAAAAAAAAAATCAGCTAGTTGGAGAGTAACTAATTACCTGGATAAGGTTTCGATGAAATAACGTTTACTATCACAGCGAGTACAACCATCGTCAGCAAGAGTTTGAGTCTCATATTTTTGCGAAAAAAATTAACGGTCTGCAAAAAATGTATAATACTTCTTATTTTTACCTGCCTTAGCAGGAGCTCTCTAATGATTGAATAATTGTTGACGACACGAATATATCCAAACCTGATCCGCGATGAGTTTAAATATATAGGCAAGACGAAAATGGCAATAATGACCACTGCCCTCTATTTTAAAAATTTACAAAACATCACACTTTACGCTTATCTGGTATTGAGTGAACGTGCTTTTATGAGGTCATCTTATTGTCTTTTAAATTCCCCTCTAACAAAATGGAATTGTTCAACGTAGCCTCTTCACGATTAAAAAATTGATAGCAATCTATAGAGCGTATCGTATAATTATTATTTTTACAGTAAAATGCTATTTGCGTTATTGCAATTATTAATATCTAGTTACAATTAAAATTGAGTCTTTCGTCAAGAAAAGGCTTCGAAATGCATCATTGGACACTTACTAAACGTGTGCAATGTGCACACGGTGATTTCAAATTTTAGATATTTTTTAAACAAACGTGTTAAAAAAATATCGGTCAACGTACTGTGCACTGATGATTCCAAATTTCTGGATGTTTTTTAAACAAAAATATTCATAAATATCGCTCAGATAATAACGTCCGGTAATAAAAAATTACAAAACGGACCATCGAGCTTCAGCGGCATTAAATTAAATTCGTTGCCATGGTTGCTTTCTTGTTCTTGTTCTTTCGTAGCAACCATCATACAACTAATAATGTCATTCATTGTTTTCAAGCCTAAAAATATCACGATTGTTTTTAGGACGGATACCGTTTCGAAACGACCTTTTAAAGCATGTTGTTGCTTTTTCAATTTCGTTTTATATTATAATACAGACCCACTAGGTTATGGTTGCATAAGGTGCCATAACCCACTGGTTATGGCACCTCATGCGAAACTTAGAAACAATTATAGCACTTATTAGTTTCGCAATCAGTGCAATATGCTGGTTGTTATATGTGTATTGTATATTATACGTTTATTATATACGTGTACTTCTTAATTAAAAACTGTGAAGGCATTCACTTATTGAGATTACAAAAAGTTTGATAGTTTGATTTTTAGAACTTCGATACTAATTTGTCGGGTTCTAAAAATGGTGAACTGACTTGAATTTACCCATAAAAATACATCCTACTCTCTTGTTTAGGGAGTAATAATTTTTTTTTCAATCTGCTGACATGTTGATTTTCAATCATACTATTTCAACTTGTATCCATCTGAATATTGAATGTATAAAAATATTGGAACGAGGGTACAATTTTCTAAACATCTTTTCGGTTGTTTTATCAGTAAATATCGTAAATTTCCTTGGGAGCACGTATGTTTATACGTGCTCCCAATTCATATTCAGTGACAATTCAGATCGGCATAACTCAGAAACCATTTAGTGGGTCCAGTTTAAATTTGCATCAACACATCAGGAAAACTTTATATTATTAGAACTTTGTATTATTTCGAACATAGTAAAAACTTTGTATTATTTCGAATATTTTTAATGAAGCTTTTATTTAGCATTGACTCAGTTTGGATGTTTGTTTATGTAAAAATGATTTCAAGTATATATTCATCGGACGTGGTATTTGGGAGAAATATGATAATTTATACTCGTTTCCTATTTTTTAATCATGTTTTTCCCAAACGCCACGCAGATATTATGTTCAATGGATATAAATGAATGAGCAGTGTTAACAGGACAGAGTAGACTATTTTTGTTTTTGTATAACTGACTTAAGGCTAGAAGTCATACCGACTGAGCCGCCATGAGTACGAGAGAGATAGCTGCAAATTTCGAAAGTGAAATTCTTCGACACGGTTTGACTGATTACAACAAGGCCCTGTCAGCCCATTTTTGTCATCGTCCTGCGTGGGCTGACAGAGCTTTTTTGTAATCGGTCAAACCGTATCGAAGAATTTCAATTTCGAAAATTCGAGGTGAGGTTAGGCGACTGACCCATCCCCTTAAGAAAATATGATATACCAACCACGTTGCCGCATGCGTGCGATGGAGATAGCCAAAATTTTCGAATAGGTCTTTCTCCTCCGGAAATCTCATCTGGAGCAAAAAAAAGTGCTAGTCACTCCGTAAGTGAATTACAGAGGACCTAGCCCATCGTTTTTTCCAGAAATCTTATGAATCTATTCAAAAGATTTGTTCCAAAATCTGTGAGGTTGCAGGTGAATTTTTAAGCCTTCCAGAATAAAGACCTGAACTATTTTTCAGTCTGAAATAAATACAGATAAATATCCGTAGATTCAAAGCTGTTCACCATCTAGTTTGCCACCAGCTAGATATTAAATTGTGAATATCAACTGTTTCCAGACCTAGCATCTCCGCTAGCATATAAGAATCATACAAGTCAAGATTCATTGAACTATGACATTGGCTATTCCTAAGATTTCGTAATAAAAAACTGATCACTGAATAATTAAAAAGCATTCGTTGAGGAATCGTTCAGATTCCAACAGCAATGACCCGGTAAATTGCGTGAGAGTGCTCAGCAACGCTGCAGTCGGAGTCTGCTGGATAGCGCATGTCTTTAGACGAGACAGTTTAAGGCCTTACATACGTCCAGAATTTTCAAAAAATCGATTTTTTTTTACAGATTATTATTCTCTATAGTTTTAGGCGTATTTCTGTGTAAGTCGATTGTACAAATTCCCCATAGATCGAAAGTTATTATAGAAAACGTGACTGCCCAACGAGAGTCTGATGCGCGCAGGTAGATGTCTCGAGCGAAACGCACTTGAAACTTTAAATGCATTTTTCTCAAAACTACTATTTCTGGCACGGTCTGCATGATACCTCATACAGTTTTTAATATTTTTTGTTGCTTTTTTTTTTAAATATTCGAAATTGTTCTCTCTATAGTCTGTCGAGTCGGATTTTTGATGTTGTGATTAAAAAATTTTATAAACATAATTAAAGTGTGACATTTATGACACAAAATGCACACTTTTTTTTAAACTGCCGTAAATTGCCAAAATTTTTCGAATTTCAAAAATCCGGCTCGGCAGACTATAACTACAACTTTATTTTACAAGAATTTTTTTACGTTTTGCAGATCCATCAGCATTTCAAGAAGAAATGATGCAGACCATGGAGCAACTTTTTTTTCATAGTGCTTCGGGAAACGTGATTTTTTATGTTGTAATTTTTGAAAAAAAAAAATGAAATAAATTTTTTTATAAAGTTTAAATACTAATAAACAATGTGTAAAAATTATTTTTATTAATTTCTATTGCTATCTCTTCTAAAAACAGTTTTTCTTTTAGCGCGTTTTAGGAGCTGGTGGACGTATGTAAGGCGTTAACAGTTTGATCGTGTTGTTATTTCCTTTACCTGAATATTTCTACTTTACTTATTGAATATCGATAGGATGAATAGTGATAGGTAAATTCACAAAGTCTTTGTTCTTGCGGAATTATTATGCGTAAACACATTATATAAGTTGTAAACAAAAGTGACAGTTCCAGCAGACGATATAATGATCATAACGCATTTTAAAGATTCGCGGTAGCGAGTCGAGACAAGTACATTTTCGCTTGAAAAAAATAAAGCCATGATGACAGCTACCGCGAATCTATTTACAGCAACGACCCTGTTGTACTTTGTAAAATTAAAAAAAAAAAACATTTTTTATTATTTTTCTATAAAAAAAAAAAAATCAATGCCGCAGCTATATGCAGGAGCTGGATTACGTACGTTCGAATTCGATGTTGCCAAGCGACAACACCATCTAACTTGAGTGTCATCGCTTGTCGATATCGAATTCGATCGTGTACGTAATCCAACCCTAGTACAGAGATCTCATTTTTTTATGACGTTCGCGGCTTCTAGCAGCTTTTTAGTCATAGCCACCGATTTTTTGCAATCCCTGAACATAGTGTTTTTACGAAAATGTGACATTCGATCTATAAACTTAGTGGTACTGTCAGTGTATTTTTTTACTACTCCGAACATACCAGCTACGAACGTCACCCGCAGCCGACAGTTCTGTAGGCAGTAAATTTTGCATTTATACCATTTAGACGCGACTTTGCTTGCTAGGATTCCTAGCATTCCTAGATATACCGAATTTGGTACGTCAATGATATTTTCCCACATAGCTCCTACAAGGTAACGGATCGTAAGAGGAGCAAATGATTTGGGGTGATTGAACGGGATTAAAATATACAATTCAATAAACCTTTACTATGTATATTGTGTGGAATAAAATATGAAATTGAGAAGAAATATAATTTAGAAAAATACAATGAAATTTATAAAGTGTTTAATAAAATGGATATTTGGTTTGGAATGATAAGTCTGTGAATGACTTGTCTCTACTACATTAGATTACGAACTGTCTTAGTCAAATTGTATTTTTTAAGGGTGGAGGCCCAGAAACGTTTTTTGACGTGCAGTCATATGACGTAGGAATGCACGTTTTATTGCAAAGAGCCTTTGAGAGGCAGCACTAAATAAGGGTATAGCAGACCCTTGTGTGATTGTATTGACACCCGAACGGGGTCTGGCTTTTATCTCAACGGACCTTTGTGTTTTATGACTCTTTTAGAAAATACGTTTTCGGAAAAAATATTCCAGAGCATCGGCTTTTACAATTTAAGACGGAACAAATTGACTTTCGCATTTCTTTATTTATTTTTTTAATGATTTCTCTTCAACGGTCATTGACGGTAACTTACTCAATGTTTGAAAAAAATGTATCCCAACACGTTCATTGAAGCCGAACTGTCGAAGGATTTCCCGATCTTCTTATGTTTTATAAAAATTTTTAAAAATGCTCAATCACATTCCAATCTTTCAATTAACTTAGTTATATGGCAACAATCATGTTCAAAAGTTGATCGTAGAATAATTTATTATGTTACCGAGACGATTGGAATATATTTCAACATTTTTTGGAGCTTTTATAAAATATTAATAAATTCGGCATACATACTTTAGTAGATCTCTATTTACTTAGTATCTTTTTTAAAGTTCGAACTTCATCTTTCGCGAGGATTGAATCGTCGTCTTTTTGCTCGATTCGAATTCATTGGATAGTTTGTTCGGAGGGTTTCAAAATTTGTTGAGGGTTTTATCATTTTTAGGAAGATTGAATTTATTTCGGAACTTTTTACCGGCTTGAACACTTTTGGACAAATTGAATGAGATTATTTTTTTCGAGGCCTACGAAAATGTACTTGCCTCAACTTTTTTAAAGCACGCATGTATGCGCTCTTTTTCGGCATTACAATCTACTATGCTCATTAAAATTTCATTATTTTTATTTTTAATGTTTCTGCTTATGCCATTATAAGTTTTTACGAGCTTATCCCATCACTTTATCTCCATTTCTCTGTACTTCACTAACTTCTATTTTCCTGTGAGACCCCCAAGTGTGATGCCAACACTCTTTCTAATGCATTACTGCATTGCATTTGCACGAGGAGTAAGGAGTAAGGGAAATGGGGGAAAGCCCGGCCGATTCAGGCGGCTATATTTTTATTGAGTTTCAGTTGGTAAGCGCCATCAGAAACTCAGAAAAATGTCTTCCGCTCAGTGATTGATGTACGAGCCAGTGCATGGCTAAATGGTCACCGAACCAAGGATTGATCTCACCTGAGGCTGCTTAATTTGGGAGATCGCCGGAATCGCACACCGATCATGCACCTATTAGTTGTTCAATATTTTTTTAACAGTGAAATTATATTCGTCCATTCTCCATTCCATTTTTTGGATTTATTATCCATTCTCCTGTTTTTATGTTTCAAAAATAGTAAAATCATCATTTTGAAGTCGGTTTCGTATTTGAAAAACTTTGGATAGTGGAACTAACGTCATCGTCAGTTCAAGTTACTCAACGTTAAACCGAACGGAAATCATGCCGAATCCACATTTCTCCGATGAAATTGAGCAATCACAGAGACATTCAACACCGAAAAAAACACTTGACGCTGCAATAATTCTATTTACAAAAGTTCTGTTTAGGTTTTTGACATGAACGGTTCAACTCCCTCTTCACAAAGGCATGCAAAACAAACGCTAACGAGAATAGCTTTATTTTCTTTTAAGGGGACCGTATGGTCTAGAAATTTGAAAAAATCGATTTTTTTTTTTTTCGATATGTCGAAAGTATAGTATCTCAAGAATATACTGTGAAATTTTCATGCGGAAATTCTCAATATTACAGCTTCTACAGCCCATAACGCAGGTAGAGAGCGGTCCGCGCGCTCCTAACGGGTCTAGCGCTAACCGGTAACCTAATCGGAACGCAGCAGCTGTCCCAATCCTTCTCCGAAAATATATACCTGTATATAGTACATACTATATACCTATATATACTTTTCCCTTCCCCGAAATATACCTATTGTCGAACATTTGTGAGGGAAACGGTCATTTCGCTTTCCCCTGACTTGATCAGTACAACGTTACGTTTTGACGAACCAACATCGAAAATTTTGAAATAAAATATCAGAAAATATGGATAGAAAGCAAGGCCGTGACTCTTCTAGACGACCATCTTCTGTAGGTCGCAAAAGATATTTCAAGGGCAATCGATTCACTATCGAAAATACTACTGATTTTACGAGCACGTCTGCGAAAAAATTAAAAGGCAATGAGGAATTGGAAGTAAACGTTAATCCTACTTTCAATTATTGCATCATCGAATTCAGCATGATATTTTTAACGTTGCAACAGTTGTTGAAGTGTAAAGATTGTAACGGTGCGGTCACTTTTAGCAAAAACGGACAACGTGGTCTAGGATTCAAACTCTCTGTGAAGTGTGAGTGTAAAGAAACTTTTATTTTGTCTTCGCCGTTAATTGATAAGGCATTTGAAATCAACCGTCGACTTGTTCTCGCCCTGAGAATGCTTGGAGTAGGATTTGAAGGCTTGAAAAATTTCTGCGGTCTCATGGATCTTGGACAAGGAATTTGTAAGAGTACATATTACGGCATCGTGGACAAT
This sequence comes from Rhimphoctona megacephalus, assembly GCA_963989365.1. Lineage (NCBI taxonomy): Eukaryota > Metazoa > Arthropoda > Insecta > Hymenoptera > Ichneumonidae > Rhimphoctona > Rhimphoctona megacephalus. The sequence goes on from OZ022420.1 coordinate 19,749,021, forward strand.
ATAAAAATTGCAGCTGAAGCCGTCGCGAAAATCGTTTTCCAAAGAGCATTGAAAGAAGAAGTCGAGTTGAATGTAAAAGCTGGGCGTCCCGCGGATGAACTTTCTGTGTCTGGTGATGGATCGTGGGCGAAACGTGGATTCTCATCGCTTCTCGGTATTGCCTCGTTAATAGGGAAATACAGTAATAAAATTTTAGATGTTGTCGTCAAATGCAGTATATGTCAAGCCTGCTCTCAATGGAAAGGCCAAGAGGATACGATTGAATATGAAGCGTGGTATCGAGAGCATGAAGATCACTGTGACGCAAATCATACCGGAAGTGCTGGCAAAATGGAGGTAGACGGCATCGTGGAAATGTTCAAGAGATCGGAAGAGTTGTACAACGTAAAATACGCGAACTATATCGGAGACGGCGACACGAAAACGTTCAAAGCCTTATTGGACACAAAGCCTTACGGGGATGATTTTTTAGTTTGCAAAAAAGAATGTGTTTTGCATGTTAAAAAACGTTTGTACAAACATGCTGTTGATGCGAAAAAAAACATGCACAAATAAAGAAAGCAACAAAGAAATTGACAGAAAAAGAAGAGGGAAAAAAGACACAGCGGAAATCGATAAATAAAACACCGAAGCGTCAACAATTGACGAATAAATTATTGCAAGAGCTGTCAACTTATTACGGTCTAGCAATTAGACGTAATTCAGATTCGACTGAAGGGATGAGAAGTGAAATATGGGCAGCATATTATCACAAAATTTCAACAGATGAAAATCCGCAACACTCGTACTGTCCTCCAGGTTCCGAATCGTGGTGCAAGTGGCGTCAAAGTGAGGCTGCAGGTACTTTAGACACCTACGAGCACCCACCTGCTCTGTGCGATGAAGCACAAGAGATATTAAAACCAATTTATGAAGAATTGACAGCAGAGACTTTATTGGAAAGGTGTATTGGCAGTAATACGCAGAACAATAACGAAAGTTTCAATGCTTGCGTGTGGCACCTTGCGCCGAAACATCTGTTTCCCGGAAAAAAAATCATTGATATTGTCACTCACATTTCCGCTTGCATATTCAATGAAGGATTTGCATCCCTATTGAAAATAATGGAGACCATGGGCATAACAATCGGGCCACAAGCGGAGCAACTAGCGCAAAACCGAGACGAGCTGCGAGTATCGAGCGCCAACCGTAGGAGCACGGACAACTCCAAAGAGGCTCGGACAGCTCGAAGAAATGAAAGGAGTGAGGAAATCTTGAATTATGAACGTTCCGAAGGAATCCTATATGGTGCCGGAATCGCGGATTAACTGTAAGTATTCAAAATTTGCTCAATTTTTGAAAATATCTGTACCTCAAACTTTAAACTCATTTATCTCGAAACGACTTTTTTCGGCACTGCGCAGGTGAAAACAAAAAAACTATTCAACCGAATCACTTGAAATTTGGATATGTTGTTCACAACATGTATGGCTATCGTCGGAACTACAATCATAATTTTATTTAAATAATTTCTTATTGTTTATACTAAAAAACTAGTGAAAAAAACCCGATTTTACGAATTTTTTTTCAAAAGCGCGCCATTTTGTCAATTTTTAATTTTTTCGATTTGTTCTAGTCCCGACCATAACTGCACTCTTTCTGATTAAGAATCTTCTTGAATTTTGTGTTTCAGATGAGTAGAAGTCTCGGATCGATCTTCACCGTCCGGGTCGGATTTTTCGAGAGGGTCGTCTTCAATGCCAATTATATGATAATAAACACTGTTTTTAAAATTAAAAAAAAATTTTTTTGTATACTTAATAAAGGTAGTAATAAACCCGAAAAGTTAAAACATCGATTTTTAAATTTTTTATGGCAAAAAAAAAATCGTGAAAATAGGTGAAATTTTCGTGCTCTAGACCATACGGTCCCCTTAACGAAAGAATCTTCTAGATATTTGTAAGCAAAATTAATATATTGGCGACAGTACACTGAGAGAAAAAAAATTGTTCATTGAACTAATTCCATTTTGTTGGACAAAAAATTGGTGGATCCAACAATTTTTTTTGTTGAATGGCAAATGATTTAGTTTATTCAACTAAATCATGCAAATTTCTTGTAGAAGAATCAACTAAATCATCGGAGCCAAATGATTTGGTTCGAACAGCTAGTACGATTTATTTGCTTACGCATACTTCTAGTTGTTTTAATAAAATATTTGTTTGAATCTTAATTGCCAAATTTATTAGACGGTAATCGTTTGGACGAATAAATAAATTAGTTTATTTGGATGATATTTTGTTGTATTAACATTAATTTGTTTGGCTGCGCCAAAGTTTTGTTGGTATAACCAATAATTTGTTTCAGCATTCACAAATTATTTTGTCTTATCTCAAAAATAATTTGTTGCCCGTATCGAACTAAATATTTTGGTTGGGAGAAACGAAATTTGTTTCGGTCAACAAAATTTTTTTCTCAGTGTATTAATCGGCATTAATGGAATATTAGCGAGATCATTTTGTTTTGTTTCTATTGCTTGTCAATTGCTATGAAACAAACTTCGATCGAACAGCGAGTGGAGCCAAGCTATTTTTATTTATTTTTATTCAACCATTTTTATATTTATTCAACCAAAAATTATTTACATCAAACATTTTTCATTAATTTTTGAATAATTTATGTGATTAGATTTTTTGTTATATAAATAGACTAAACAAGGATGGTAGACTGTCGAAATTTCACTGTGTGTCAAAAATATGTACGCCTTTAAAATTTGATTTTACTTTGACGACAAGCATTCCGATTTGCGTCTTGGTGTTTGAAAACTGGTTGGATCTCCATTCAATTTTTACACACATTAATCAGCATGGAGTCAAAATATTCAAAAACCTGAACCATTATATATTATCCGTGAGTCTCGTGTCACCATTTTCGTTACGAGAATTTAGGAAGCAATCCAAATATTAACACTGTTGTCTCAACAGCAACAAAATTTTGATTTCCAATCAATATAACGAACATAATAACATAATTTCCATGAAATTCATTTGGTGAACGTAGCCTAATAGATTGGAATTGTTGTAAAGTCTTTTGATAAAACTGAAGACTCTCAAAGTCATTATTTAATGAAATATAGTTAGTAAAAAATACGATGATAAGACGGGAGTCCTTGAATACTCCTAATCAAAGTTGCGAGGATGAATGACTCAAGATCAATAATTTTTGTTTCAGAATCAACAGAGGCGTTCCCATGCGGCTGGACGACATAAAAAATGTCTTCGTTAGAAAATATAGTTGATAACGCTGATATGATCGATATCTATAGCGTTTATTCGCGAACATAGTGAGGTGTTAAGTGTTCTCAGCATATCTAATTAAACATAGAAATAGAAAGAGATTTCACTTTTACTTACAATTTTTAACTAACATCTTGACTTTGAGTTTCAATGTAATTGCGGATTTTATTTTTCTTTGTAATTTCGCTCTGCTCTATTTAATACATTTATTGATTCTTTCTCTTTCTATTTCAAATATCCCCTACTTTCTCGTCTAATGGTTTTCCGTTTTTTTAATTATTTTTTTATGGGTGAGGCCGGATGGCTTAATTCGAGTTAAGTCGCATCATCACGAGAAAATACAATGGGTTTGCGGTCGCGTGTGTAATCGCGATGAGCCGTCGTATCAACGGGACAGACGAGAGAGATAGAGAATGCTCCTAACAGATAAACTCCACGAGTAGCTGGGTTGACAAAACCCAGTGTAATTCCTTGCTTGTTCTAGAACGTCAAATGCCTCTTTACTGAGTTCATCGCGATCGTAGGTATAAGTTAGGGTGATCCTTGTCATTCGTATTAAATTCTCGGACTTTTTGCATCGAAGATCGTGATACGAGCCTTGTTGCAGTTCGAGGATATGTCGACTAATCCGGAGTACCATCAAGATCGGTGAGTAGCTTTATTCCGATAATTTGAGTCGCTTCTGTTTGTTGATGAACCTCTTATCCGTCGAATTAACTTACGTACTGAAATATACCGAATGAATGCACGTTAAATTGAAAAAAGTTTATTTTCCGTTCTTCTCAAACATCCACCATGATTACAAATGTATTTTCGTGGTAATAAAACAGAAATAGTATAATCATTTATTGGACTGGCACATTAATTAAAGTTCATTTCTGAAACAATTTATTTTCTCTCAGTTTGTTTTCATAGTATAGACTATACTGTTTGTACAAGTGTGTGTAGGTTTTCAGTTTGCTAAATTATGCTCGAGAAATTATCAGTAATAAACGGTTTAGTGACAGATTGATTAGAATAAGTATTTCTGATAATTTTACGAGCGACTATGAGTTTTGATTAACAAAAGATGAACTTCGCTGAAAGTTACTATAATTTTGATAGGGTGATTCAACGCGGTTATTTTTATTCTTATTATTAAACAATGAAAAACAATTAAACTATATAAAATACGATAAAGGACTATTATCGCCGATTTAAACAAAAACTGCAAACAGCATGAAAAATTGTTTGTAAGCAGGAAAGTTGTATCGAAATTGATGCAATAATCATTGCTTTCTAATGGATTGATTATATTTATCATCATATTTCTTTTCGAAACAATGGTCCGGAGACTGTTTATTTCCCGGTTTTTTTTTCAGCTACAGTAGAGATAAATAAAATTGAACAGTCAGTTCGAGTGAGTAGATATTGATATGGAGTTTGATAAAATTTGTTATCGTATAGAAAGTTCTCTAAAAATGATTTTCTCTGTTGACAATCGCAATCTTTGATGATTCCGAGAGCTGATTAATTTTTTACAATCCGTGTGTTATTTATATATGAAACATGCAAGTGTATAACATGCAGAGAAGTTTATTGAACACTTTTGTATTGAATAAATTATATTTCGTAAAACCGCAAAACATCATTATAATTAATGTTTTTCATTTTAATTAATCAATAGTTTTTGTCATTGGCATTCTCAGTTAATTCAATGTATAAAATTAAGTTCTGAGTTTATAGAAGATAAGGACATTCACAAAAATTGTGCGATATGTTTTTAAAAGTTCGTGACATGTTCGAACGCTATCAGTATTTTCTTCAGCATAAACATTAAAGAAATAAACTATTGGTCATTAAAATATTATATATAGTTTTAATCTACTAATATCTAATTGGAAACAACCGTGACGATTTGTGTACCGATTTCGCAGCAACTTTCGTGGAGACCCGTTCTATTACATTTCGGTCCTATAATAGTCTTTTTGCAGAAATTGCCCAACGGAGCATGCTCTTGGATTGAACCGAGTGCACGTGCCTGTCGGTGCTTGGGTAATTAGTGTTATCGAGTCTTTCATCGGGCACGAAGTAACTCACAAGCGTTTCGAAGCGGTTTCAGAGACCCAGCGAGCATTCTCTGTCCCACGAAAGTCAGCAGATTTAAGGCTCGTTGGTCTCTTCCTCTGCGTATTCCTTGTTGTATAATCCTCGTGTATTTTACGGAAATTCAGACTCACTCACGAACAAAAGCTGATTCTTCTTCATTTTTATTTACTCTCGTTCTCTGTTCGTGTAAGCTTTGAATCTAAGAAAAAATAAAACAACAAAACAAATATTTGCTATGCCTCGAGAGTGCGATTGTGCTGTTAGGTCCATTTTTTCTTTACCTCCATTTGTGGGGAACAAATTAGTGCGAAACAGGAAACCGGAGTTTCAACAACTACAGGCTCTCTTAAAAATCACACTTAAAGTGTGAAGAACGGATGGGTTATAAAAATTCAAGGATGACGAGTATGCGTTCAATTTGCTGTCGGATAAACCGTTGTTGGGATATTAATCGCGATAATTAAAGGCTAAAAATTGTATTTTGAATAGTATTATGAGTCATCGTTATGAACCTTTGAAAAATAAACTTTGTTACCCATTTTTATTGATATTCACAATTAGTATAATAAAGTGAAAATATCTGGATTATCTTTTTATTAATTTTTCTAGTTAGAAGAGATAAAAAAAATCAACAATAAGCATTATTCCAAAATTGGGTCACTGAAGTTGTGAAGCTTAAATCTAAAGGAGCATTTAAGGGTTTTTCCAATCATATACTTCAGCTTTTGTTCTTTCTGCTATTATACTGCCCCAGTATATTTGGGATCAAGGACACGAATATATGGAAGTTGGTCATTCATATATATCGTAACTACAGACCTGGTGGGGTTAGGCGGAAGACCTCGATACTCCGGTGATATCGTCGTTGCTTTTACACGTCGTTCACTGTCTATCCGCGACACTTAACTTTACATACCGTCGCTTCTGTACAACATAATGTTAAATAGGTGTCAAATGAGTGCTTGTTCGCGAAGTGACTATGACACAAAAAAAATGTACAAGTAGGGATTTATTTTTTTGCATGCCTGTTTTGAATAAAAGTGTACAAAGTGCTGCTCCACTTTTCAGATTGTGAAATATATATGCAACTTTCACGAGTTGCCCTTGAAATATCGTGATAGCAAAAGATATAGATGAAACTAGTAAACAAAAATTCAACTCATATGCTTCAAACAATTTTTATTTGTTTATTTCGAATATATTATCAGAATATAAACTTCCATTGTCAGAATTGATCATTGATATATTTGATAAGTATTTAATTCCATAATATATTTTATAACTTGAATGACTGTATAAATAATGTATAGTTCAAGTTTATATATGTACACTGAAAACCCAATTTTGTTGAAATATTCAAATATTTTGTTGAACGTATTCAACAAAATCATTTCGTCCAGGCAACCAAATTTTCAATGTTTCAACAAAACTTTGTTCAATTGAAACGAAACTTCGTTGAAAGAATAAAACATTTTGTTGACTAGACGAAATAGTTTTGTTGAACGTATTCAACAAAATATTTAACTGCTTCAACAAAATTGGCTTTTCAGTGTACAAATTTTATAAAGTAGTCTATGAAAATTATGTTCAATCATTTGAATAATTGGTTAAACTCCATTTTAGTATAGTAGAATCAGTAGTAGTAGTAATCGTGCTTTATTGACTATACATGTATGTTCGTTGCCGATTTTTTTTACACGTTTGAATTTCACGTCATAGTCAATGGGCCATGTACTGCGGTTCCATATTATTTGGTTCCCAAAAATACATAGAGTAAGAAATAATATCAAATAATACTGATGGAACTGGAGATGAAACTGATGTTATGAAAAACAGTATTCGGATCACGTTTCATTAAAAAATGGGCAATATAAATCGCGCCCTCAGTACCGACGAATACGTGGCTAAATTTACAATGATCCTTTCGTAATACATCATTTATAAAAAAAAGAAAAAGCTCTTTTACAAAGTGCACGGTTGTAAAAAGTGAAATAACACTTGGACTAAACACCTCGTCTATATAGTAGACTATATAAAAAGCATTATAGTTCGTGTCGGAAAACCCATATGTGCCAATTAAACTCGATTAAGGCCGCGTATATACGTATACGTGTTGTTATATGCACCGAGAAAGAACACGCATTGCGCAAGTTCCAAAGTTATCACGCCGTGGGGTAGATGGCCGGTTTGTCTCGTGAGTTTTTATGTCTGCTCCAGAGTTATATTTCGTGAATTGTTTCATTCGTTTGTCCGTCGTACGAGCACAGAAGCATAAACGTTTTATCCACGATTTGTATCGTGCGTCGGCGTTTCTTTTTCTTTTTTTTTTTTTTAATTGCCCACCAACCAGATCTCTTGCCTGTACCGCCAATTTGCGATCAAAATTGGGGGAAGGGGTGAACATCTAAGAGCGAACGAATCATTAGGCCCGGAAGTCAACCCAAAATTCTAATTATCCATTAAATCATATATAATTATACATTTTAAATGGTCGGATTTAATAATGGGTAGTTAAAATTGGAGGAGTAATGAAAATGAATAGATATTGACGCGAGAAGAAATTTCAATATTAACAGTAATGATTTGGTGAGAGGGCACCAAACCAGATACATTATAAAAATTCAATCACATTTATTTTAATTTTAAGTATATTTTCGAGAAAGTGTATGAAATAAAGCTGAACAATTGTACATTATTAATCAGGACGATTTACATAAAGAATTTTGTGTTAGAAGTTCGAACGTGACTTCTAAATTCAAATGATTTTTTCTAGGGAAGTCTTCAAAATGCATCACGCGGAAACGTCGTATCTCAGCCAATCTTTCGATAGTTTGAGCAATGTTTCCGAAGAACTGGAGAACTTGGATCTCGAGTAAGTGTTTAAAAGATTTTTAAATCGTAAATTACATCTTGTCTTGGACATGAAGGATATGGACTTTCTGTTAAAAAAAAATCAGTACTGATCTCGATAATTTGATAATTAATTCCATGATCATACATATAATAAAAATACATATGCGTGTGTATCTGCGTTTATGTATAACGTTCACGCATTAACAACTTTCACTGATAATAAGCATTGTGAAGCTATGTCTGGTAGTATTTGTACTACCGTAGGAGAAAACGGAAGTGTAACGTGACTTCCGAAGTTTTGGTGCCTCAGCTTTCTCGCGTTTTGGCCATTAATCTATACAGGATATTCCGCGTTAAATAGGAACGAATTCAAATGTTTTTCAAATTACGCTCATTTATACATTGTTTGCCTCTTCATTTTGCTTGTTTTGCGGCTTCATATATTTTCGTATTTTGAAAGTTTCATGCACATAAACAATTTTAATCTTGGGAATTGAAATTCTTTGAAATGATTTTATTTCTAATAAACGAATAAATTATTTATAAATACAGGCTCGCTATAATTTCAGGAAATATTTCAAATCCAACTTGTATTGGTACTAATAACAATACACAGAATTTGGTTTCAATGACCGGTGAGACATTGTCACTGATTTTTGCGCAATTTCAGCACGCATGACGCAGCACGTACACTTGGTTCACGTTTTTTAAATCTTATTCGACACATTCTCCACAGTTCACAGTTCACAGTGAATTAAACGAATAAACGATGATAAGAAAATGTGTTATATACGCTTTTGACTTTCAGAAACCGATTTATATGAACGCGAAGCTCGAGAAAGTCTACAAGAAAGAGAAATACGATTTAAGATTTATGGACCATAAATGATTCTATTGTACATCAACCATTAATACATGTGACACGTGACAATCAATTGTTTCTTTTATCTGAAGAATTTACGACGAAAAGAATTTTTATTTTATTTGAACAGAACCCTTTAGACTTTTTTTAAGAGATGCGTAGTTATTTGTTGTTGCATTATTAAAAATATTTACGATTTTGGGAATAAAAAAAGGAATTATTGAATAAATCCTATGAAGTAAATAGTGTCATACGAATTTTCCCGTAGGTATCTTCATGCTGATTGTTTTAAAATGTCAACATAATAAGCTCCCATTTTATATTAAATCATTTAGCACTGCTGGTTTTGTGGATCTATCGTTTCCTGTTAGTCGTTACATTTTCAGCGACACAACTATGTTTATAAGTAAATAAAACGAACGGTAATGAACGAGAGAAAACCGGTTTTTGACGATGGGTAAACGTACTGGGGTACTGAAGGAAAGTAAGAGCGAATTGCCTTTCGTTAGGTGGTAAAACAAGCTTTTCCCCAAAGTTGTTCGACGACTTTTTATTTCGTTACTACGTTCCTCGTTCGCGAAAGTGCCAACATATTTGATATAGGCTTTCTGTATATGTATACGAATATATGCATAACTTCCGGGGCAAGTGGATCTTATCTGAGTATGGATGAGCCAGATCGTTTCGACCTTAAATCAGGTCATTGTCTCGACGCAGCTGGAATACGTAACATGATAATTCAAACGTGCATACGCACTTATCGCAGTGGCCTCCCTCTGCCTCCGAACTTCCGGATACCTTGGCCGGTAATTCCCGCTTGAATTTATCCTTGTTAATGAAACCGACTTTACGAGTCATCAGTTTCTCAGCTTATTCCGTTCTCGATGCATTTACATGTCTTCCAATTGTTTATGCTGGATATTTCCTCTCGAGACATTGAATCTTCTCACTTGCAAACGTATAATCCCTAATTAATGTTTGATATACAGCGTGTCTCAAAATTCTCATTCAAACTTCGGTGGGCAAGAAAATCTTAAAAATTTGAAGAAAAAATCCTTATGCTTTTTCGTCTCTGATGCTTTGTTAAGGGGCCAGTCCACTTTGGAGCCACGAAAAAAGGCTATTTTCGCGATTTTTCTTAAGGATTTTGTAAAAGATATGAATATAAAAGTTGTTGGGCTTGATAAATAAAGTCTTGAAATACATAAAAAAAAAAATTTTAATTCATTTTTATTCATTTTTAAGTACAAAAACTATAGTTTAACGTAACGCCTCAAAAATAGGTGGGCTAGGTAGCTCCATCACAACTCGGCAACGGCTTGTCTGAAACAAAAAAATCAAAGTCCATTAGATTCAGTATGACACCAGCTACAAAATGACCCTCGGATATAAAGTTTTATCAAAAAATAAAAAAATGGCAGATGAAAAACGAAAAAAGTAAAAAAAACGCGTTTTTTCGTAGTTTTTCACAAAAAAAAGAGTACAAATCAAAACTTTAAAACCATCGAGGGTCATCTTGTTGCGAATCATGCTTGCAATATGTGGTTCAAATTTCAAGAGAATCGGTTTATTAGTTTTAGAGATACGATGGAGCGAGCTTTTGAAAACGTTGTTTCGAGAAAATCGCATTTGAGCGCGCTATACGCTCAGGTAGACGAAATGAAGTCCTGACGTTCAGGTAAAAAAAAAAAAAAATACTTAGAGAGCTCGGATTTTCATAAAATTTTGACACAATATTTCTGAATGTATGTACTTTCGAAAACAGTAAAAAAATCGATTTTTTGAAATTTTCAAAGTGGACTGGCCCCTTAATGAGATAAATATTAATGAACGTTCGAGGAGTGTTCAATGCACTGCGTTGTGGAGAAAAGAGGTTCAGTAGGCGAAACCATCCACCACTTCTCGAGTGCCTGAAACAAATAGGTTCGCTATTTTCGTATGGCATGCATTTTCGTGTAAAACGAAAAGGCATGCAAGCCTTTCTGTTTTATCGGTGCTCAATATTGGCTTTCTGATATTAATTCTTATCATGTAACAAATGTTTCGGAAAAAAAATTGCATAAATACTTTTCTCTTCAGTTTTAAGGTCGTTCTGACGTTACCACAGTATAAGTACGTTAACTCATAACTCTCCCCTTGGGTAGGAAGTTTTTTTTGTTAGGAAAGATGCTTGCCTTTCGTTTTTCCCTCAGTTATTTGAATTATTCACTTACGCCCTTATTTTTTAAAGAATACGTAAGGTCTTGTAAATGCTGAAAAAATAGTACAGTATTCACTTATTGTTTGAAAATATTGGGTTGACAAGGAAGTAATGAAACAATTTGAGCCACTTTAAAAGATAATTATTTCTTTATTCACTTGCATAATACTTTTGATTAATCAATCATGAATCACCCTATGATTCAACAACTTTTCGCCACTTTGAGGGCTGAGGCTGATTTGCATCGGACCTTTTAGAGATTGTAGAACGTTTTAACTTTAAATGTGATTTTTTACCTTCTTACTGATCTAATTTAATTATTTTTTTAAACTATAAAATGGTACAATTGGATGTTTACTTCTGTGTAATGGTGGACTACTTATCAAATAATTCAACGACAATTCAAAAGTCCTGGTTATTTTACAATAGTGTTTAATTTTATGTTGTCATAAAACTAAATACTTTTATTTTGAGCCGAACAGTATTTACTCAAAAAAGTTCATTTTTGGATATCTCCGAAAAATAAAAAGTTTTTAAGGTTCCCAGAGCTAATTTCTTATTTTACTATCGATACACTTGTTTTAGGATCCTGCTTTAGAAAATGCCGAATCGCGACGTACCAATTTTGCCAGAGTCATTCAAAATTCATTCGTCAGTTCACATAAATCAGAAAATATGAATTGCATTTAAATACGTTGCAGCAATTTTTAGGACAGCCGGTATATTTAATGAGGATGAGATTATTCTATTCTCGTCTTTCTTCGGGGTCGAGTTTTCAAGGCCATCACGTGAAAGTGTACGTTTATTCATGCTAATCAATGTTTCTATCCCCGAAGCTCAACTTGCTCGAATATAAATATGCGTCCACCGTAAAATCCATTTGGAAACAAGTACTCAAAAGCGCCTATCGAAACAAAACAATCGATTTATCGCAGAGGTGTAAATCCTTCAAAAACTGCTTTTGACAAACAGAAATTATTCATGCTGCTCTAAGCGTAGCATGGACTTAATTTCTCCTGCACCTATTGGATATTATCTCATAGCTAAAAAACTACTATATGTAGTTGCGCAACTCGACTCTAACGTCCTTGTTGAACCTTTTTTTACGACACTTCGCCTGTGTACGCTTGATTTAATATTGTATGTAAGATTAGAACATAATTTCAACGCGGTTTTCTAATCTTGCGGATCTATGAGGACCGTAAATGCTTTATTGGAGGAAAAAAAGTAACATGCACAAAAGTAAGTGAACAAAATGACCCATGAAAAGCCAACGGAAGTATTCGTAATATCGGTGTTGTCGAGTCCAGTGACGTAATGAAATCTGGTCAGAAAATTAATTGGAACTGCAATTTAGAGGAAAAAAAAGAGTGACATATCTGTGGCGTTGTAGAACCTTTATCTTGTCAACTAATATGGCATGCGTTATTCGTTACATGAATATCGATCGAAAAGTTGACAACGTCGAGTTTATCGTTTATATTAATATTCTTGAATAAGAAATGAAGTTATTTTGGACATGAAGTAATGTAGTTGGTATGAAAAAAAAAAAATAATATACAATTATTTCTTTGTTTAATTTTTCACTGTTAGTCCAGTGATTTGAACGTTTCAGCATAAATACTTAAACATTTCTTATAATAAAGCATACATGTGATGAAATATTGTTCAGCACTTAAAAACAGTTCGTCATTTATAGTATGACAGTAAAACATTCTTGAATATCGAACTGTTCCGGGTCACTTATACCATAATCGTAATATCTCTTACACGTTAAGAAAACTTGAATTTTAACGTTGGCCACTTCCAAGATTTTCACATTACAATCTTATTTCGTTTTCATTCTTTTGAATTTATAAACGTTTTTTTTTTTTATTGAAAATCGACTTAAAAATTTAAAGAAATTCGTCTTCCGAACTTTCTGTCACTCATTACTCATGAAAATTTTATAAGTAGATTCGTAAACAAATGTACATCACCTGAAATGATCAGTATTACCATCCGCTACTTCAATCATGTGCAAAGTTGCTCAACATTTCGTGTTAGATTCGAACATATCGATCATAATCATAAAATATAGTAAAAATAAAACTATTGATTGAAACACGATTGAATCGTAACGATTTTCCATTACATATATAACTCCACTAAGTCGTCTATTATTTTAAAATACATTCATTAAATGAGCATAGTATAAAATTACAGGGGACATTCCACGCCAAATCGACCTACGTCAGACCCTTCCATTCTTTGATTTGGCTGAAAATTTTATATGCTGTATGACCCATTGAAAGAAGCTCTCTTGATTTGTTTTAGATTTTTTTGTCCACACACTTGTGAGATATGATTTTTTTTCAAAATTCGATGTTTTTTCTTCAAATGACTGTAACTCTCTCAAAAATTGACCAAATCGAACTTTTTTTTTTAGAAAGGTTGGTTTTTCATCGTATTATTAAAAAAAAAATACAAAAGAATAATTAATTTTTGTATTCCGTATTTTTTCTCAATTTGAAGCAAAAAACATTGGCTTTAAGATGTTTGCCCATTTTTATTTTTTTCAAAAAATTCACAAAAAAACTTTGACCAATTATATGATTTTTGAGACCAGTCTCATCATGAGTAAATTTTTCCTTATATTTTTCTTATTTTGAAAAAAAATTCAATTTTTTCAGTCAATTTGGACCAAATCGAACTATTTGTCTAATATTTTGTGTCACACCAACATTTTTAATATAAAAAAGTCCTATTTGGTAGGAATTGACTAAAAAAAATGAATTTTTTTTTGAATCTAAGAAAAGAAATATCAAAAAATATCTCTCCACGATGGGACTGGTCTCAAAAATCATTTAATTGGTTAAGGTTTTTTTTTGTGAATCTGTTGAAATAAATCAAAAGTGTTCAACATCTTAAATTTAATGGCTTTTTGCTTAAACATCTTAAAATCAATATTTTTTTGCTTTAAATTGAGAAAAAATAGGGAATACAAATATTAATCATTATTTCGTATTTATTTTCTAACAGTACGGTGAAAAATCAACCTTTCTAAAAAAAAAAATTCGATTCGGTCGATTTTTTAGAGAGTTAGTCATTTGAAGAAAAAAACATCGAATTTTGAAAAAAATCATATCTCACATGTGTATGGACAAAAAAATCTGAAAAAAATCAAGAGAGCTTCTTTCAATGCGTCATACAACACAAAATTTTCAGCCAAATAAAAAAATGGAAGGGTCTGACGTAGGTCGATTTGGCGTGGAATGCCCCATAGATATTCAACGAACCACGTAGAAGTCACCTACAATTCTTAAGGAGGTTTAAATTAAAGCTAATATTTAGCTACGTTCAAAACGTTTAAAAAAATTATAATTATAAGACATAATAAAAATGATATTTTGAGATAAAAATAAGAAATTGTAATGATAACTCATATTTGTGGTTGTTGGAAAAAACAAATAATCATACCATTGGCAAGGGAAAAGCCGCGTTACATCGGTAAAATCGCATTCAATTTTCGGTTAGTCGACGCGTTTTTGCGTGAGATCGAGTTGATGTTGAGAAGTGATCGAAAAGGCCAATTCTCCTATGTGGGTCTCAACGTATATGACTTTTAACGGGGTCATCCCATGTGACAGCTATTTTTTTTTTCGCTTTTATGGGAAATTTTTTTGATGAACCATCAAAACACAATATCTTTGAATTTTTACCACACATTTATTAACATTTTTACAGTCCCTCAGAATTTTATCAGACAAAAATAACGAGCTGAATCGACTTTACACCGTTCGGAAGACACTCATGTGTTGGTTGACGGCTGCCATGATTCCGGAGGTTTTGCTCACCTGAAATCAAAAAATCAAACGGCATTTTAATTTGTAGACCTAAGACTATCGCAGGAACTAGAGTAAAGTGAAAATATCGAAAATTGAATTTTTGGCACGGTTTTAAAAGTCGAAAAAAACGACGAAACTTGGAACTTAACATTTAAAACCGTGTCAAAAATTCAATTTTCGATATTTTTACTTTATTCTAGTTCCAGCGATAGCCTCAGGTCTACAAATTAAAATGCCGTTTGATTTTTTGATTTTAGATGAGCAAAACCTCCGGGATCATGGCAGCCGTCAACCAACACATGAGTGTCTTCCAAACGGTGTAAAGTTGATTCAGCTCGTTATTTTTGTTTGATACAATTCTAAGGGACTGTAAAAATATTAATAAATGTGTGGTAAAAATTCAAAGATAGTGTGTTTTAATGGATCATCAAAAAAAAATTCCCAAAAGAAGCGAAAAAAATAGCTGTCACATGGGATGACCCCGTTAAGTTTTCTATCCAATTCTTGACCTAGAGATTCTGCCGTAGCAGCTCCAGATAAAATTGAAAATGGTTCAATATGTGACATAGAGTGATTTCGAACCGAATTATATACTACTTAATTAATCGATTTAATCTTTGAAAACATGAATGTATATTGTCCAACTTTATACGGATTAAAGTCTTTCACTGTCATTCATCTCCGTTTATCGTTTGTGCATTTCGAATTCCAGTGATTAATCGTCCGAGAGTTGTGGTTCCCTGTGGTGGCTCTCGTGCTCGTACAAGCAGTCAAGACTTTCTCCATGTGTTCACCGGGACTAGTGTCCGCGTTTGAATGCTGTATATAATACATTTACTCCGGGCTTCTTCTCATAAAAAACGAATAGACTAGTGACGATCATTTTCCTGCTCGATTTGTCCAAGCTCGACATGAATTACTTTCGATTCAACATAGTTGTACTTCCAGTTCTCATATCGTATGGGTAAAAAGTTTCGATAAGGAACGGATGGAATATTTGAAAAAAATGTAATGGCAGCTTCATCGACATTTTAGTATCTCAACAAACTTTCTTTCGAGTAAAGTTAATATCAAAATATGGGAAGATTCATCATGACAATTTAAAACTGAATCCTATTAGCATCGACTATTTCTTCCATTTCCATTTCCCACTAATCGCTCATTTTTCTTTCGCCTCATAATCATCAAAGAAGAAACCCACCCTTTGCAAGGTTCTCGAGGAAAGTCTAACTCACTCGTAAAAATAACTTCCTATTTTAATCTTCTCAAGCCTCTCTCTTTCTCTCTCAGTTATGGGTTCACGAAGAAATATATAAACGCAGGCATAGCTCAGTGCGTTTCCGCTTGCTCGCTCATTGAGCCCACCAGAAAGTGTGCTCCAACAGTGAGAAACATCGGAAAGACGAATGATACACTCTTTCAACAAGCGAGACACTGTCTTTTACATCGCAAATCTCAAGGATGCAGCGAGTTCATTTATTACCATCAATTTTACTCTTTTTTTATCACATTACAGTTTTTTTGTTACAAAGAATTATAGTTGTCAAGATTCTAAGTGCATTTTCCCGTTCGTTGTTTTTCGAACTCCCCGGTGGCCTGCATCTTCATTCACATCGTGAAGACATACTTTTGGTGCTTTAGAGTCGTGGTTTCGTTCATAATTCCTTCCCACGTTTACATAAATTTTTAGGGTCATCAATACTAGTTAGGATTCAGCGTACATACAAGCAATTCTTATAATTTTATCGAGTCCGTCAGTTCAAGTCAGTTGATCATCGGATTATGATTCTTATAGTTTTCAAAATGTTCCAATTAAATTTGGTATGCCAATACATCTAATAAACTCGAAGATAGATGCAACATTAAAAATAGGTGAAAAAATATTTGAGATACCAGTCCCTTAATTTTTTAGAGGGACGAAAGTTGTAGGGGGAGCTGCTTGACCGCCAAAATGGTTTTATAGGGGAATTTGTTCAACCCCGTTAGAATGCGTATTATAAAAAAAGGTATTCACCATCCCACCTTGAGGCGATTTGTCAGTCGTTCAGTCGATGAAAATCCTGCTGTACATTTTCCTCTGACACAGTTGAGTTTTCAGGAAAAATAAAAGTTACACGGTGTTCTCCTGCTATCAGAGAGTAAGGTGTAACTTTTTTTCTCGAAATATTAAACGTTTTTAAAAATTTAATTTTCAGCTAACTTTCGTACTTTTCGTACGCTACTTCTCTATCGATTTTTCTTTTATTGACTTATTCGAAAATACATACGTCCGAGAATAAGTGCTCAAATTTTTAGCGAGGTATTTGCGATATTTCCAAAATTATAGTCCCGAGAGGTGATGCAGGTAGACAGCTCAACTGCTCCCGACTTTGAAAGCTTTTTTGGTTTCTTGCTTTTGAAATATCAAGGATCTCCGAGAAAAATGGGAATCAATTTTTCAGCTATCTTTTTCGCACTCACGAAACTGATAGAACGCCTTAATATATTTGGTAACAATTCTAAGTCGCATTCGTAATTATTTGATATGAAAATGTACACTGAGAGAAAAGTCAATGGTGTCTACAGCAAACACGTATGATTGGATGTCGTAGGGTAAAATTTACTAAAGAAAATTGTCAGGGAAATTATATTATAGTTAATTGAACGATAATTTTAGTGTTTATTCAAACATAAGATCCTAATGATGTGTGTAACCATGTGTTATTTAATGAGTGCTATGATCCATAGTAAAACCCCTAACAATGAGCAAATAATCCAAGCAACATCATTGAAAACCGAATTTTGTTGAAATATTGAAATATTTTGTTGGACGTATTCAACAAAATTATTTCGTCCAGGCAACAAAATTTCAAATATTACAACAAAACTTTATTACACTGAAAAGAAACTTTATTGAAACGACAAAAATTTTGTTTCCTGGACGAAATAATTTTGTTAAATACGTTCAACAAAATATTTCAATATTTCAACAAAATTCGGTTTTCAGTGCGCTATAAGCAAGTTGCTATTGATATAAAAAATATGATATGCTGTAGCATATTTATTGTTGGACCGAACTTTTCTGAATTTAACTATTTTTTCACCATTTATATGGTGGTTAATAACTTTCAATGGGTAGGCCTCATTAGAATATTTCATGGTAGTGACTATTAACATAATGTAACATAAACATGGTTGGCACGCACGTGAAAAAAGTTACATTGATATACACATTGGGACCTTCTACCATGAGCATAATCGAGTGCACTATTTCGATTGTAAAAGGTTCTATACATTTTACTAAAGGTATCACTAGCCTCTGGTAACAAATGCGTAACATATACTGAGAAAAGAAATTTGTTGATTCAACAAAATTTTTGTTGAATCAACAAATTGTACCGAACAAAATGAAATTCGTTAAATCAACAAAAATTTGGTTAATTCAACCACTTAATTTGCAGGCTCAAATAAATATTGCTCATTACGATGAAAATATTGTTGAATCAACAAAATTTTCTGTTGAATTAACAAATTTCATTTTGTTCGCCACAATTTGTTGGTTCAACAAAAAATTTGTTGAAACTATAAATTTCTTTTCTCAGTGTATATTTGCGAAGATCATTGTTGCAGCCAATATACGCACATAATGCAATCGACTAATAAAATATAGTAAATAGAACCACATTTTTTCGAATTATCGTTAGCATAAAATATTTCTATCACCTCAGGAAAACATCTAATATGGTTAAAATATGGTCGTCTGCACCATAAATTTCTCTGAGTATCAAATAATTTATCAAAACTACCTTTACTAGTACCTTGATCTAAAATTATTGTGATTAGTGGATGATAATTATTATATGAAAATGACACATCGAAAATCAATTTTTCATTTGTTGATAAAAAAAAGTTCATTTTATATATTTACTCCAAATTACTAGCATTGCATTAATTTGGAAACTTTATACTTTTGCGTGGTCTAACTCGTACTTGATTACTTTTTAGCTATTTTCTAAGTCTTTTGAAGCCGATTACTGAACTATCTCTCGTATTCTAAATATTCTCTCAGTGTTTTTGAAAATGTACTTTAATGTCGACGTTTTAGTTTTTTTTCGTAGCTATTAAAATATATCTAAGCTAATCAAGAGCTTAATTAATTAGCTTAAACCTAATGAATATGCTCAAATGATACTTAGACTCACACAAGTTTCCTTACCAATTCGATATTTCATACACCCAACTTATGTGTACAACGATGAAATGCATCGTGTTCTGTTTATTAGTTCTCACGAGGAATTCCTCGACCCATTGTTCATGAGATTAAATGTTTTTCTTCTTACGATGATGACCCACTTCCTCATAACCGATGGAATAACTTTTATATTCTTTATATAATTGTATTAATATCTTTATCTGGTCCTGAACATGTGGTCGTACTGGCATATATATTATTGTAACATGAGGACTGTAATCAAGTGTTAACTAGCGATATTTCCATCGTGATTTCGACTCTAGACTCTCAGCACACTTTCAAACACGACGAGAGATGTGTATTGCGTTACATTCTGCAGCCAGGCGTACACTTCAACGTGTGAATAACTCAAGGACTAAACTTCAAGTGATCGTAACTCACCTTATACCTTACCCTCATAGGTCGCAAATAATTGTACATTTACACGATCTGAGATGAATATTATTCTAATGCAGTTCTCTTTTAGTTTATAATATTTTTAGACTAGTAGAAATTGATCGCGTCATTCAAATGATATAAAATCACTTAATAATACATCGATATCGATCAACAGTAATTAATGAATGTATGATATAACATGAGATTCAAAATTATGCATGTTCATTGAGAATCGTTTAAAATTTTTAAATTTCGCAATTGAAATATTAATGCAATTAAAACAATTATCGAATTTATATCGATATTGCAAGAAATATAAATAAATGTACGATTGGAAGTTTCATTATTTAACGTCAGCTCAAATTTCTCAATTTACAGCGTGTTCCCGTAAGCATAAAGTTAACTCGAATTGCACTCTCAAGCGTCCTCTGGCCCCATTATTATTTTCGCAAACTATCGTTTCAAATATGTTAACTTCTTGACAATGCAAAAAAATTGATGATGGCAATTCTTTCACCTGTCTGTCTTATTGTCGACGTTTGTATCCAACGTGCTTGTGTATTCTTCGTCTTGCTGGGCTAATATCCTTTTGTGTTTATCGTTAATTCAACGGCGGATTTATATATCTGAATGTATATATAGAAACGTCTATTACAATAATAATCTTTCTTCCGCCATCGAGAATAATGATTGGCCAGAGGCGAGCCTATCCCAGTAACCTTTTTGCTGCTTATAAGATACGTGCTCAGCCAGGGCAATATACCTGCTTCGCGCTGCACCTGAAATGCCTTCGGGTTAAAAAGCCCGTAAAACACACCGACATCACGTACAATATGTGTAATGTACACGAGCGTTATGTAACAGCGAGGCAATCGTCTCGACAATATAAGACAGTAAAATAATTGTGCAACGAGGATCTTCTCTTTTTTTGTTATCCAGTTCTTTTATACATCATCGAGTCAACGAATAAATAAATAAATAAACTTAACTTTTTTTTTTTAACTTTGGGTTTTTGTAAGCAATCGCCCCCGCGATTGTTATTTCCACGGCACAGGGTCCTTCCCTCTTAGCCTCCCCACTCTTTCCAACTATTCCTTCTACTCTTTCCTCCATTCTCCCACACGTGCAGCTGCAGCCGACTTATTCCCGCGCTGTATCGCATTTACCGAGGGCGAAGGGAAACTGCAGAAAACCTTGCCGATACAGCCGGTGCCCGACTAATCTCCACGGGTGGCAATGCGAGCACGCTCAAGTACGGCCACCAGAGGCGCTCAGGCAGGCACCTCCTCAGCTGTGATGCAATGAGCCAGCCTGTGCACGGCTAGAGAGGCCACCATCCGCACGATGAGAACCGTCCAAGGGAGGCCACCAAGCCGTACACCGACCGCTCATGCATCACAGAGCGGTCTTTGGCCATGAACTTATGAAGGTGGAATCCGAACCACCCGGGATTGCAGCAGAAACACTTGAAAAAATTTTCAAATTTTCATCGGTGTTTTGGCCGGGATTCGAATCCGGGACCTGCGGCGGGCCAACCGCCCTCCCCTAATAAATATATAATTATATATAGACATATTTATGTATATAAAAGTGTGTCTGTATGATCTTTTTTTCTTCATCGAGTCATAGAATCTAAATTTATACATTATATACTCTTGTATTTTGGCGTGTGTGGTCCTGTAACAATTATACGATCATTATCACACTTTTTTATTTCCATTGAATGATTTTCTCCACCATTTTTTTCCGAGTCAACTTCACCCAACGAATATCAGCTAGAGATGTGTGAACAAAACTCTTTTCGCGTAGGTATTTCGCTACATCGAATTCATTTGAATCATTCAATAAATTTTAACCTGATTTCTTTCGAAGTTCATTGAGACTTTGTGTTTGAAGTTTTTAAAATCTTCACTTCGTATCGATCCCTCGTAAATTTTTGGAAATAAAATAATATAAATGTTTTAATTTGTGGAAACTGTATCGGTTCTATTTTGAATCAACTTTTTATTACAGAATTAGATCTCGAAAAAATTTGGTGAAATAATTTTTTCATTTTTGCAAGTTTTAGATTTCAAGGAATACCCAATTGGTTAATATTGTTTGTTCTTAACTATAAGTGTGCAAAATGGTATGTTTTTATTATTATTTTTATTTATTTATGTTTACACGAAGGAAATTTTTCGTACGAGATCTTCGCGAATGAAGCCTCGTTTTTCGGTCCTACGAACAGGGTTGACCTATTTCTCGATGAATCAATATCTTAAAAATTTTATCGTCTACCAGACAAAATGGTAAATTTATATATAGTCAGTGTTGAACTCTCGTGATCTCTTCGTGCGCACATACGTGTTTTCTCACGACGTTCCTTATATATATTATACTGCTAAAACATATTTATATAACGTTTCTCTGTTGTATCACTGTGGACATGAATGAATCGCAAATTTGTGAGAAAGAGACTCAGAAACAATAAAACAGAAGAAAGAAACATTATTGCGATGAGAATTCAATGAGCCTGGGATTGAAATGCATTTGCCCAGTTAACTTTTTTCCAGGTATACATATAAACGTAAAATTCATTCTGAGAGTACACGCCCTCGATATATATCGACTTCTCCTCGAGTTCTATACACTTTCTAGAGCAACTCGACGACTTGTTATGTCCGGAAATAGAGAGAACGTACGAAGGATTTGCTGGCGATCGTTCTTGTCAAAGCCTATTTTTTTCTTTTCTGTTGAACGACTTCCAGAAGGCTCGAAAACAAACTTCGAGTAGACGCGAATCTTGACAAAATACATAAACGAATTCATGATCGATTCCATTTTGGGATCAAACGCGAGAATTTATTAATAGAGAGGCTGTATAAAAAGTGGAGCATAAGAATTTCTTTTCGCAGTTTGAAAGAGATAAGGGCACGCCCTGCTATTAGTCGATAGACCATGAGTCTATCGAAGATTGGTAGCCTTTACCAATGATGATAAAGATGAAAAATTGCTCTAGTCTCCTTCGGCTAAAGGGATCGCTCAGTTGGCATTTCGTTCGAATATTTTATTGGTATACTTTGACCTATGGATTGCAATTTTTTTTATTCACTCATAATCTACAATATTTGCTACAGTCTTTTAAAACCTTTGATCACAATAATTTTTCATGAAGCATTATCGAATAGTGATCAATTTTTTTATTAGAGTCTCGGTATATTGTTAACTGAATCCATCATATTACATCCAATATTGAACAATTTCTTTGTTTAATTACAAACGAATGTATTTTTCAGCTTCATGAATACGTTTCTTTTTAGACAATTTATTTTTACGTTTAACCCTTAATGAATTAATTAACTAACCAATAAAATTAATCAGAAAATAAACCCTTTTTGGCCTCCCGCGAAAGTTTACCGCTTTTGCAAGCAAATAAATAATATTTCAATCTACAAAATAATTGATTATACTTGAGAAAATGGATTTTAATAAATCAACACTATTTTTGTCTTCGCATAGGATAGTGGTTTGAAATTCTCTTACTTAAGGGGACCGTATGGTCTAGAGCACGAAAATTTCACCTATTTTCACGATTTTTTTTTTGCCATAAAAAATTTAAAAATCGAAGTTTTAACTTTTCGGGTTTATTACTACCTTTATTAAGTATACAAAAAAATTTTTTTTTAATTTTAAAAACAGTGTTTATTATCATATAATTGGCATTGAAGACGACCCTCTCGAAAAATCCGACCCGGACGGTGAAGATCGATCCGAGACTTCTACTCATCTGAAACACAAAATTCAAGAAGATTCTTAATCAGAAAGAGTGCAGTTATGGTCGGGACTAGAACAAATCGAAAAAATTAAAAATTGACAAAATGGCGCGCTTTTGAAAAAAAATTCGTAAAATCGGGTTTTTTTTTCACTAGTTTTTTAGTATAAACAATAAGAAATTATTTAAATAAAATTATGATTGTAGTTCCGACGATAGCCATACATGTTGTGAACAACATATCCAAATTTCAAGTGATTCGGTTGAATAGTTTTTTTGTTTTCACCTGCGCAGTGCCGAAAAAAGTCGTTTCGAGATAAATGAGTTTAAAGTTTGAGGTACAGATATTTTCAAAAATTGAGCAAATTTTGAATACTTACAGTTAATCCGCGATTCCGGCACCATATAGGATTCCTTCGGAACGTTCATAATTCAAGATTTCCTCACTCCTTTCATTTCTTCGAGCTGTCCGAGCCTCTTTGGAGTTGTCCGTGCTCCTACGGTTGGCGCTCGATACTCGCAGCTCGTCTCGGTTTTGCGCTAGTTGCTCCGCTTGTGGCCCGATTGTTATGCCCATGGTCTCCATTATTTTCAATAGGGATGCAAATCCTTCATTGAATATGCAAGCGGAAATGTGAGTGGCAATATCAATGATTTTTTTTCCGGCAAACAGATGTTTCGGCGCAAGGTGCCACACGCAAGCATTGAAACTTTCGTTATTGTTCTGCGTATTACTGCCAATACACCTTTCCAATAAAGTCTCTGCTGTCAATTCTTCATAAATTGGTTTTAATATCTCTTGTGCTTCATCGCACAGAGCAGGTGGGTGCTCGTAGGTGTCTAAAGTACCTGCAGCCTCACTTTGACGCCACTTGCACCACGATTCGGAACCTGGAGGACAGTACGAGTGTTGCGGATTTTCATCTGTTGAAATTTTGTGATAATATGCTGCCCATATTTCACTTCTCATCCCTTCAGTCGAATCTGAATTACGTCTAATTGCTAGACCGTAATAAGTTGACAGCTCTTGCAATAATTTATTCGTCAATTGTTGACGCTTCGGTGTTTTATTTATCGATTTCCGCTGTGTCTTTTTTCCCTCTTCTTTTTCTGTCAATTTCTTTGTTGCTTTCTGTATTTGTGCATGTTTTTTTTTCGCATCAACAGCACGTTTGTACAAACGTTTTTCAACATGCAAAACACATTCTTTTTTGCAAACTAAAAAATCATCCCCGTAAGGCTTTGTGTCCAATAAGGCTTTGAACGTTTTCGTGTCGCGGACCGCTCTCTACCTGCGTTATGGGCTGTAGAAGCTGTAATATTGAGAATTTCCGCATGAAAATTTCACAGTATATTCTTGAGATACTATACTTTCGACATATCGAAAAAAAAAAAAATCGATTTTTTCAAATTTCTAGACCATACGGTCCCCTTAATGCTACAATCCATAGAAAGAAAAGGATGCGAGGTGATTCAAAAGAAATCAAGCAGTTAACCTTTCCAGGATCTGCATTGAAACCTTTTACAATATACACGAATACATGGCACACATTAACGTATATCATCTCTATCGCGCTATAAAGCCTTGTGATCGCAAATATATACATAGATATATGAGCAAATAGTAGCTCGGAGCCTCAGATTCTGAAAAAATGTTTGCTGCACGAAGTGCAACGAGAGAAGTTTCGTTGAAACGATAAATGTGTATTATATACTCTCAGTGAAAGGTGGTGTGGTGGTGCGTTAGAAGGATATAATAAATCCACTAACAGAGAAATTAATGCTCACGTATCCCTTCTCTTTCCTCTTTCTCTCCTCCCCCGCGACAAATTATTAGTCAAGCTCTTTTAATCACGATTTGCTACTACATATCTTCAAACCATCTATTAAACGGATGCGTATGATATATCAAGAGCTTATATTACAACGACTATTCATCACGTCAAAAACCAACATTCAATAATGTTTAAAACTTTTTGGATATAATTTTGCAAAAAACTCATTTCCGGGAACATTACACCAGATAGAATAGTATCTGGATCTTTTTGGATTGAATGTAAAAATAGTTAGATTGGTACGAAAATTTTTTTGTGAAAAATGGAGAATCAACGTTTAGGAGACCGAAAATTAGATGATTTTTTGTATTTTTTTTTATTGTGAAAAAAAAAACGGGAATTTCCACAACTCTGACAATAATTTATTTATATTTTCATACATCTCTAGTAATTTTTTCAAGTTATTTCATGCATTAATTAAGGTGTAATCCGCTGTGTTCCTTGGCGTGTCCTCATCGTCGTTGTCGATTTGCGGGAATTGTGCAGTTCGCAATTCGCATCTGAAATAGTCCAACAAATTTTTATACATTGTTGAAGATGTTTTATAAGAACACGAACCCAAATTTTGAAAAAAAATCTAGAATTAAATGTTGGAACGTGTTTGAAAAAAATGAACGATTTTTATAAATTTTTTCCTGGCGTTTTGCAATAATAAATATATTTTAAACAATCTAATCTTTCCAACTTTAGGTTCATGTTTTAATAAATTACATTATGTAAACGTGTTCCAAATTTGAAGATGATCCGTCAATTAGATTTTGAGTTATGATTCCCGCACATTGAAAAAATGTCGTTTCGAGAAAAACAAAGAGAAAAAAACTTTGGATGCATGAAAAAAACGCTATTTTTATTAATTCTTTCAAAGAATACTGTTATGTTTATTGATATAAAACTTGTTAGGCTTAACAAAAACATTCGTAAATTACAACAAAAAAAAAATTATTGATTTTAACCACTTTTTTAGTGTGAAAATGCCAGGTAAATAGGAGTCCTCAAAAAGTAAGTAGGTGTGCGCTGTTGAATAAATCTGAACAACGGCCCATTTGAAACAAAAAAATTGAATAATTTTAGGTTTAGTGTGACAGTGGCTATATCCCGTACCCCTAATATTAATTTATATGCAAAAATAACAAAATGGCGGACAAAAAAAATTACGAAACGTGTTTTTTTTGCATGTTTTTTGTAAAAAAAAATAGTAAAAATTAAAATGTCGCAATAATTCTGGTACGAGATATAGCGATAAGTGTACAGAATATGTGGTTAAAATTTCATAAGGATCAGTTCAGTAGTTTCTGAGATTTCTTCAACAAGCGATTCGAAAACGTTGTTTCGAGAAAAACGCGTTTAAAGTTTTAATTTATAAGGTGAACAAGCGCGTTCAAGTAGCGTTCAACGTATGGAAAAATACCTTTAGAATGCTCTGATCTTTCTGAAATTTTCAGAGAATATTTTTAAATATATAAACTTTTGAAAAATGCAAAAAAAAAATTCTATTTTTTTTAAGTTTTAAAGTAGACAGAGCCGTTAAAGTTTGAGCATGCTTAGGAGTCAAGCGGAGAGGCTTTATCATTTATATACATACCGTTAGAAGGAATTCGAATATCGTTTTGAAATTTTCAGGGTGTATTCTTAAGATATTTTGCTAACGATTTATGAAATAAAAAAAATCGATTTTTTGAAGTATCTAAAGTGGTTGCTCGCCTTAAGAATTGAAAGTGCGGGTTTTCAAGAATCGAAACGTTTTTTTGGTTGAGAGAAAATTGGATGAGGCGGTAAAATTGAGATTGACTGTTTTTTTATCACTGCTCTGGTATCCTAATCCAATCTATAATTAATTTTTCAATATGGTGCTTTTGATACTTTCAACATTGTATAAATTTGAGATTACTAACAGTCGTTGACAAACAAATGAAGGTAATTTGTGTATTTCCGGATGTTACACGAGGGCACTTACGCCCTTCTTTACCTAAAAAACTGTGTTTAAATTTGCGCAGAGTTGCTTTTCGAATATGAAACATTCTGGTCACGTTTCAGTATTGTATTTATTTTCATATCTTAACGGAAGTGTCAATAAGTATCAAAGCTGCATCGGTACGTGACTAAAACCGTTGTAAGTCGTACGGTGCATTGGAACTGGAGCATTTACTGTGTACATTGGTATAAAGAGCGTGTAAAATTTCCATGCAGCGAAAGAAAACATATGGAAACCCATAGCGACGATCCAATCGCTACTTGAATGAAAAATCATTCGGACATGAGACCTGTTATAGATTCACGCTCCAACGAGAATGGTTTACCTCTGCTCCGTTGAGTTATCTTTTGCAAGGTGCATGTAAACTCTGCCTGTACGTTCTTTCGGCCAAGAGAAAGTGGTTTAGCGGATCCGAAGATCGAAACTTTTGTACACATGAAGACAGTAACTAGTTAGGGGACTCGTTCAGTCACGAAATTTCGCAACGGTAGTCCGATAAATAGTGTAGAACAAATTTCTTATTTAAAGCGACTAGTTCTGCTGAGCAACGATCACATGTACTTATTAGAATTATTGGTATATCAACAGCAACTTCATTACATCGGATGAGTTCTTAAATTACTGTTAAACAATATTACATAAATCGTCGCTGATGTCGCTTTTAAGGGGCTTTAAATAAGAAATTTGTTCTACACTATTATATATTATATAAAATTATTATTATTATTTATTATACTATATTATTATATAAAAAACAAGTCGAAGTTTGGAATATTTTTTTTTTAACTATCGGAGGAATTATAATTCATTTTTTTCCACTCCAAAGTATAAATATATATTTAGACGCGTACAAAAAAAATAGTCAAAAAATATAAAGAAGAAAAAAAATATGGCCAATGGAAAAATTAAAATGTTTTGTTTCGAGGTTTTCGGCGGTGGACACTCTTCAGTGAAAACCGTTCATCTGAGATGAAAAAACTAAATGGATTATTCAAATGAAAAGTAATCAGAGGTCGTTGACATTCTTATTTTCTTTTATATCATCGTTCATTTTTCAATAATTGCGTAAATATAGCGATTTCTCTTCATGCACATATTGCCCCTTCGTGTTTATATTCGTCGCCATTTTGTATGTATTTTTATCTTTTAATTCAGCGATCATCAACGATCTCTGGTCACTTTTCACTTGAATAAATCGTTCGATTTTTTTTTATCGCAGAAGAATGGAAAGTGTCAACTACCGAACGGTTCGGAACAAAAAAATGTGATTTTCCAACGGCCATATTTCTTTTTCTTTTCCATATTTTTTGTCTAATTTTTGATATGCTTTTGTAAATATATTTGGTTTTGAGTGGAAAAAAAATCATTGCAATTTCTCCAATAGTTTGTTAAAAAAAGAAATTTCGAACTCCGGCTCATCTTCTAAATTTTTTTGGTAGATGTAATGATCTTAAATGTAATGATCGTCATAATATTAATTAGTGATGAATTTTTTATTATATTGGTCCAATAAATTTCTTCCGTATCGAAAAAAATATTGTTAACCGAAACTTACATTATAGTCGTCACTTTTTTAGCTTAAACAATTCGGCAACTATCATACGTATTCAAAACAACGTTGACCCAATTTTTGCAGAGAATTTTTCTGACGCCGAAAAGTAATTATAATATGTGTATATCTGGCATCTGCATAATCGTTGCCTTCTTTCTGACGTTAAGGTTGCTAAATCATCCAAATTAAAAAAAAATAGATAACATCGAAAAAATAGAGCATAATCATCCTTCAATTAAGTAATAGGAAAATTATTCGGCAATCATCTTCTATATTAAACAAATCATATGTTCAATTTGAAATAACATCAATTAAGGGGCCAGTCCACTTTGGAGCCACGACAAAAGGCTATTTTCGCGATTTTTTTTGAGGATTTTATAAAAGATATGAATATAAAAGTTGTTGGGCTTGATAAATAAAGTCTTGAAATACATTAAAAAAAAATTTAATTCATTTTTATTCATTTTTAAGTACAAAAACTATAGTTTAACGTAATACCTCAAAAATAGGGGGGCTAGGTAGCTCCATCACAACTCGGCAACGGCTTGTCTGAAACAAAAAAATCAAAGTCCATTAGATTCAGTATGACACCAGCTACAAAATGACCCTCGAATATAAAGTTTTATCAAAAAATAAAAAAATGGCAGATGAAAAACGAAAAAAGTAAAAAAAACGCTTTTTTTCGTAGTTTTTCACAAAAAAAAAGAATAAAAATCAAAATTTTAAAACCATCGAGGGTCATCTTGTTGCGAATCATGTTTACAATATGTGGTTCAAATTTCAAGAGAATCGGTTTGTTAGTTTTAGAGATACGATGGAGCTAGATTTTGAAAACGTTGTTTCGAGAACAACGCGTTTTAAGTTTATACGCTCAGGTAGACGAAATGAGGTCCTGACGTTCAGGTAAAAAAAAAAAATACTTAGAGAGCTCGGATTTTCATAAAATTTTGACACAATATTCCTGAATATATGTACTTTCGAAAACAGTAAAAAAAAATCGATTTTTTTTAATTTTCAAAGTGGACTGGCCCCTTAACAAAATTTCAGCGAATGTTGTACGATATCGAAAATTTCATCTTGATCTAATATTTCACAGAATTTTTTTAAAGCCTAGAAGTTCGATACTCATCTGTAAACTTTCTTCGAAGTCAGTTTCAAAGCGTAAGTGTCATTATATCAGCATGGAAAGTAACTTTTGTACAAGGGCGCACAAACGCTGCTTGGATGAGAAACCTCAGTATGGGAAGTTCGTCGTATATAATTCATGAGGAACACTAGAGTGATACTATATTTGTCACCAGGAGATGATGAAGAATTTGTTGGTGAACTGAATTTTCGCATAGGTGTACTTTTCACCCCGGTGCGTGTTGTCCCGAGCGCTGAGGGATTTATGCGTCTGGAACGCGAGAGGAATTCGACCGTTTTTCTTTGTCTTCCTTACGGCGACTTATTCACTCTACGTGTTTTCAACATATGCAGAGTGCAACGCGACGACATGGTCAGAAAGCTCATGGCCTAGCAAGAGACGGAGAGAGAGCGAGAGATAGAGGAGAGAAAAAGCACCCTGCATCGGTTCGCACTCGCAATTAGTCGGGCCACAGCTTCTCGCGGTTATTAGGCTCCAAACAGTCTGCCTGCGTGGTGGTGTAACAGCAGCGACTGATGGGAGAAACTACTGAATTTTTTGAATACCAGAGACAGCGCCAGAAACAGAGGGAAAACAGGATTTTGAACTCTGTAGGAATCTGAGGCGACGAATTATCGTAATAATAACTTCGGATGTGCTCGCAAAACATTTTTCTTATACTAATTCCTTATACTTCAGATAATTAAGAGTTTCGTAAACTTTCAACATCAAAGTTACGTTTTTTATCATTATTTGTACAGGATACATTCAACATTTACTGAAAAATAAGTCTGATTCATGTAAGGATTTTACTTTAGGTAACTATTATTTAGCTATTTTTCTCTGCCATTAACATCTTTTATTTCTTATTTTGTTATTTTGTTAATCTGATGCATATTCTGACTCGTGTCAATAATTGCAGAAATGATGAATTGTTTATGGAAAAAATCGTAATAATTACAGAAACGGGGCAGAGCAATTGGGTAATTTAGCAGCCCTCGTTATAAGGAAGTGAAATACACACTCGAGAGATTGAGGGAATTAATCGTGATTGACAGAGATTGCTAAAGAAGAGAGGATGGAGAAAGACATGCAAGAAAGAAAATTGGGACGTTAAGCTCGGCTGATAGGGTGCTGATTACTCTTTAATTATTCTTTCCTATTTAAGGACGGTACACAACTAATTGGATGTACTGAAAAACATTGTAATTTAAAATCTACTATAACAATCGACACTTAAATAATATGCCAAGAAAATAGTCATTTCTTTATCCAGTAGACCCAGAT
Source organism: Rhimphoctona megacephalus (assembly GCA_963989365.1). Classification (NCBI taxonomy): domain Eukaryota; kingdom Metazoa; phylum Arthropoda; class Insecta; order Hymenoptera; family Ichneumonidae; genus Rhimphoctona; species Rhimphoctona megacephalus. The sequence goes on from OZ022420.1 coordinate 19,780,261, forward strand.
AACAAAATTCAAATCAAATGAAGAAATTAAAAAAAAGGGTATTAGCCAACATTGACAATACTTCTTACAGCTCTGTTCTTTGTCAAATCCATTTCCAAACATCTCTACTCTAAAATACAAGATCTCTACACTCCGATATGTAGATTTTTGTCTCATCACTAATCTTAACGGGAGAAACCAGTTAAGGAGGCCGAAATTTTGGTGTTCTTCGTGAATTTTTTTAACAGGGAAGGAATAATCAGAATTTGTTTAAACTTGGAGAATATTTTATTTATATTTTGTAATTTTTTCAAGTCATTTCCGCCGGAAATAGTGGAGCTAGAAGCTGCTGTCCATGGACGATCGCCATCCGAGTTTTTTGCTGGTGGGCATTCCTGAAGTCACAATTTTTATCTGTAATAATTACAATTTTCTTTTTTCGTTAACAACATATTTTCTAAGAAATTTAATTGTGATCAAAAAAGTTGAAAATTGCATGTTTTTGAGGTGTTTGAACACAATGTCATGTTTTGATACCATGTTTTTTCACCTTTTTTGCATTAAAAAAAATATTTTTAATAATACTATCATCCCAGAGTTAGGTTCATATAGATTGTGATGGAATAAAGAATATTCATACAAATTGTCACAACGATTGGTCAATAACTTTTTGAGCTAGAATACCCACCAGTTGAAAAAAGTCGTCCACGGACCGCAGCTTCTAATTCCACTATTTCCGGCGGAAATGACTTGAAAAAATTACGAAGTGTACTTCAAAACATGTATAAAATATCTTCCAAGTTTAAATAAATTCTGATTATTCCTTCCCTGTTAAAAAAAATTCACGAAAAACATCAAAATTTCGGCCTCCTAAACTGGTTTCTCTCATTAAATATCCGACAAGTTAAAAACTAGAGACGTACGTTATGTATTTCAGAGAAGACATGTTTAGAGGGGAGTTATTATATGAATTCGAGAAATAAAGAATAGATTTTTTGTACCGCCATTTTATAGGGTAATGATATTTTGGAGTAGGCAAATTTCAAAGTTATAATAAGAGTTTTACCTTACAATGAGTAGAGATTGAGTAGAGAGATTGAAAATGACCCAAGAGTAGACATGTTGAGGAGTAGAGACATTATTAATTTTAGTGTAGTGATTTTAAGAATGGAGTTGTTGTGGAGTGGAGCTTTAAGAAGAGAGAAAGAGACTGTACTGCCACCAATATTTCCTGTATTACGAGGGAAAAAACATAAAATTCAGGAAATAAATTTGGAATTTGAGGTAATTCCGCAGAATAATTAGTTTGTTACACGTAGCACAGTAATTAACATAATTACTTAATTTAATCATTAATAAAAATAGTTGTATACTTGAAAAACTCATTTGCACTTATTTCAAGAGGGTGGAAAAAGTCACGGTGTATTGAGCAATAGAAAATTATTAACCCTAGCTACACACTATAACTTTTAGTACCTTACTTACACACTATCGGTCTATTGGACCGACGACTTTTATTGCTCTATAACATTGTAACAAACGTATCTATTGAGGTTTAATTGTAGTGAAATCGAAACGCCAGATTCCGACCAATCCGCAGAAGCAATCACTAAAGCCAAAAAGTCGTTTGATAAAATGTTATGACGTTTATGCTGTCGGTCCATTGGACCCCGTAGTGTGTAGCTAGGGTTAATAATATTGATAAGTATATATATATATATATATATATATATATAAATTAGGAATAAGTAGTAATAAAGATTTCGAATGATTTATTAAATGATTAGAAATGAAATAAATCAAATTTATTGTATTACATAACTGTCCTAACACCGGCGTCAATCATTTTATCGTGTCTCGGTCATGCTTGGACGGGTTCGAGAATTAAAACGATTGAAACACCTGTAAGATCGTTTCTATGGACCACGGGATTCAGTCTTATAAGCAAGGTGGGCGTGTACAGAGACGGGAGCGATCGCTAATCGCTAATAATGAATTATAATATGTGTCTGCTTGCGCATACCGATTGGAGACTCGCGAGAGTCGCGAGGTCACGTTCGCGAAGAACCACGGACTCGCGGATGGGCGGGGGTGACTCGAGGGAGGCAAACGTATATCCGCGTGTGCCGAGTTTACGTCGTCGCAGTGCGATACGGTCGATAGCAAAGTAGTCAAGTCTCCTACGCTGCGCGATACGAGCAAAATACTGTGCAAAGTATTAGATTGAGAATGCCGGGTCACGAAATGACAGAATTTCTATTTTTCCACTTCCCTGAAAATACTTTTTGTTTCCTTGATTAACAAATATCGATTTTTTTTCATGACAGAGTTCTCCGAATTTTTAGTCTACGTAATATCAAGACTATTTATAGAAAACAGAATTCCTAGATGTTTTTGAACATGTATGTGAATGTGCGCGAATGATGAAATCAACATTGTTGTTATTTGAAACTTTTCAAATATTCTGTTTGATTAGTATTTTTTAAATCGTTTTTTTTCTATCATGTTACTGTATCCGAACATGTTAGGGATTACTGCAAAAGAATAAATGCCCTTATATATATAATACATTACATCGGAAAAGCTTAAATAATCAGACACAATGCTTGAACCATTTTAAGAAATCATTACCTCTGTACTTAATTTAAAAAAAAGTAAAATAAGGCATTTGACTTTGATTAAATTAAAAATATTTATTAAGTCAACCTTTTCAACGTCCTAGATTCGTTACGAATTGGAAGACTCGTGTTCCTAACTTAAATTCCTAACGTCGTAAAAGCATCAAATCTGCACATTCATCTTGACGCTCTTTTGCCTTCTATACCGTGCCTCTTCCGGGGAGTGTCACATCGACCCTTCGTTCATTCTTTCATCGCTCTTCGTGTTGTCTATTTTGGTTTTCTTAACAGAGGAAGTCTTCGTCAAAAAATCTACTTTTATCTACTTTTTTCTTGACATATTTTTCCTGGAGTCTTCACAACACTTTAAATACTCAAAATAATGTTTAAATACATTTTTTCCGGGGGTATATTTAACAACGGTGAAACATTTTTACAAAAATCTAATACGTCGTTATTTGAAAACTATTTCAATAATTAGATTTGAAGTCATTGCGAGTTCTCGGGAAGTTATTTCCATTCGATTATGCTGGGAAAAAAATTTCATTCAAGGCACGTTGCAATGGCTAGATAATGGATATTTTTTTAGTCCACTTTTTTTCAGTAGTTTAACACCAAGCTTATTATAGCATTTTTAACTAATGAGATTAATATCAAAATGATTTGTTCTTAACGAAATTGTTTTTATTTTATTTAAATGAAAAACAAGCACTTAAAATTTATTTTGATTTTCTAATTGTCCTACTCAACTTGAAAATTCCATTACATTCAAGTTCAACTTGAAAGGGAAACATTTTCGTGATATTTTGAAATTTTAATGCAACGGCGAGCATTATTTCGTCTCGCGAAAAAAAAACTAATAATTTATGTTTTTTTCTTCTCGGCTTATTTCTCTCTCTCTCTCTCTCTCTCTCTCTCTTTGTTTCGGAAATGCAACTTTAAGAATGCAATACAACCCCACCGGCACCCCCCAAGGGCCGGCCGGCACAGAACGCGCGCGCATTCAAACGATTTGGTGAAACTGGCCACCCTCTTTCGCGGGAGCAAGATATAGACTCGCAAGTTGATTTGCTTGAACAGCACTCGTTCGCCTGTGTGCCTTTTCAGTCACTGGTCTCGGCTCATTCCTCGTTGGGATATCGTCGCGACGAGACGGTTTCGCGTTATAGAATTTCGTGTGTTTATGCGTACATGTTATTGACTGTATAGTATTTTTACAAAGATTCTTAGAATTTCGAGTTGTATTGTCAACGAGGAAATAAGCTTTTTTGAAAAGAGACGATAATAAACAATTTATGGTCAATTAAATGTGAATAAATAAATATTTTTAATTCAGTACGATTTTTTAATATCGTAGCCTAATAAAAACGTGACAGTGGATAAAGTCGTCGATGATCAGACTTGATGCGAACAATTTTTTATCCACTTTTTTTTTTTTTTTTTTCAAGTACGGTGAAACGATTTATTCCGATGAATTTCGAATATTGAAATAGTATTTGGACTTTGGTATATCTTCGGCAAATCGATATTTACACCGCATTTTTTTTCTGTACGACTGGTAACTATAGAACATTCGATCGTATAGAACAGTGACAACAGAAACGATGAAAGAAAATATTGCCACGTCGTGCTTACCGAGGCGTTGTTATTCCCGGGACGAAACACCTGGTTTAATGTGTACAAAAGAACGTAAAATGGAGTGAAAAAAGCGACTTCGTTCGAGTTTGTACTCAAAGTACGTTGAGCGGTTGGATATACTCGGATAAAATAAAATAGAGAGAAGAAGAAGAAAGGAGGAATTGATTCGATTTAAAAGTTTGATTAATTCAAAAATGTACAAAGGCGTTGAGATCGATGAACTACATAAGATAAAAAATCGTGATCGTTAAAATCGGTTAGATCGATCGATTTATGAGTGGATCGCTGAGCGATACGATCAATTTTTTCTCATCCAGTGAAAATACATCGTGAAGAGAAATAGGCCATTTCATCAATCGATTTGTTCGATCAAACGCTATCGTTTTATCCATTATTATTTTTTTTTAATCCAACCTTGAGACGAGTCAAAGTGCTCTGAAGAGATCAATGGAGCGATCGTGAAGAATGACTAGCGCTTACTCTTTGCCCTCCCGATTATCCCAGTAATTGCTCTCTTTTTCTCGGGTCGATGATTAATCCAATTAGAGAGAACTCGTATGAGAAGAAAATCAAGGAAGATCGAAGAACTGCAAAAGAAGCATATATAAAAAGAATATATCGATTGAACTTTATTGATGATCAATAGAACAGAAGATAATTGAAAAATTACAAAGTTCAAGCATGATTAAGTGATTGCAAATGATAAAACATGCAAATTAATCAATGAGCCAAGCAAAACAAATCGAAGAATTTTCTAATATTGTAAGTTAATCAGTTCGATTAGTATGTCAGCTTATAAAAAATCGAATTACGTAAATAGAAAATTGATAAAAGTACTCAAAAGTGAAATACTAATAGAAGACATTGATTTAAGAGGTTTCTTCATCGAAAAATTTCAAATTGATTCAAAAAAAGAATTAATTAAAGGAATAAGAAGAATCGCTGACGATGTCAGAGTCTCGTCCAACGACCTCGATCTTGAGCCCGGACACCGGTAGCTCTTCTTCGACGCGCCCGAAGTCACAAATGCGACCGTGAGGAATTTCCGCCTGGGGAGTTCGCACTCGAGTTCGCGAGGCTTCCTTCGCCCTCCACGAGGTTACGCGAGTTTTTCACGTTGACCCTAAGACATGAGCTCAACGTGACGAAGACAGAACGAAAGGAAGAAAAAATAATAGTGTACGGCATTGCATCGTGAGCGCCCTCTCGGGGCTGAAAAATACAAGTTTCATTCAACCCTCGGTGTATTATGATTACACACGTGTAGATCACGCGGCTAGGACGCTGCGATCTGTCCTTGATTTACACTGACTTCTTAACTGAGGTTAAATTTGACGTAGAATTTTTTTAAACTTTACTTTTTGAATAAAAAATTGAGTTCAGAGAAAAGTCGATAGAGATTCAATAAAAAACTGAGTAAATTCTTGAATTACCGGGTACGATAAAAAAAATAAAAATAAAATTAATTGAAAATATAAAAAAAAAAAACGTACAAGAGAACAGTGAGTGGCGCCAGTCCGATCGTCACTTCATCGATCTTCAGCAGCTTATATGTAACTTGTTCTACGACTATACGTATGATACTAAAAGCTTTTGAAGGGGATGTTCTATTCGGACAGTAACGCGTAGATCGTGTTATACTTTTTTCTGCTACCCCATTTTGAACGAGGGTGGGGTTTCGAAGACCACGTAACAGCTTAAGGGTGGTAGACACGAGCTCGAGTGAGCATCGAGGAAAGAAGAGGGTTGAAGATTACAGAGACGCCGAACGGTTTTGTTCGTCGTCACGAAGTTGGAATTATAGCGGGGGAGGACAAAACCAAAATCGATCACTCGTATTCAGCTCTACTGCAACGCGAAAAAAGTGCAATGACCGCCAAACCTCAAGGAAGGACTTACTCAGTGAGGTAAGAAAAGAGAGATTCACCGGAAGATTTCGTACAAAATATTAATTTTAATATTTTTTATTTTATTTTTTTATTGACGTTGAAAATAAATTGCGACGAACAAAACGAGGACAATTTTGACAATTTTTTTCAAAATTTAAGAATATGGAGTAGGTTTCAAATGGATTAAAAAAATAGTGTTTTATAATGAATATCTGAAAATTACAGACGAAAGGAGTGTGTAAGAAAACTACTATAAAAATAAAACATGAATGAATACGAATGGACACCTGTGAGCTACGAAAGCTTCCGATTTCTAATTATACCTTAAGAGTTTTAAATTTACTTGTCATCATATTAAAATTAATAAAATACTGATATAATGAATCAATTTTTCTGATTGTGTGAAAATAATACAATTTGATGTAAGGAATTTAAATGAAGATTTACTGTGAAACTACTCGAATATGTCACTGATATTATTTTTTGGTTTGTTATTAAAATACAACGATTTTACTGGAATGTCAGAATGGACGGTTTGAAAGCGTTTTTGAAGGGACAATCTCTAAACCACATAATTTAACGATATGCGTGAATATGTCGAGTCACGCAGGCAGGAAGGAAGGGCCAAAAGGAAAATAGTAGAGTTTGGGAATGAGTAAGAGCGAGAGAGAGAGAGAGAGCGAGAGAGAGAGAGAGAGAGAGAGAGAGAGAGAGAGAGAGAGAGAGAGAGAGAGAGAGAGAATGAGAAATACGTGAGATTTGAAGGGATCTGTGAGAAGTGCGTGAGCGAAAGGGAAAGAGTGACGTGTCAGTCTCGCAGACAGAAAATAACTCTCACGGAGACGTGTGTGCTCACTCGGATTCTTATTTTTCACTACCCCGCGTGTACACGCCGTCTGCCAGACTTCTCCGCATCTTACTTTTCTTTTCTTTTCTTCTTTGGCTCATTTTATCCTATTTCTTCATCGGTTTCCTTCAAGGTAAACGTATAGAGAGGAACTGATGAACGAGCAAGACTCTACGCGCTGGAGCCTCGATATTGTTCATAAATTCATAATTCTTTAACAGATTTTATTTTGTCCCGAGATAAGAAATAAGTGTGATTTTTTAAAAATATATTACAAACTTATCGGGAAAATTTTATTTTATCTAGGGATGAAAAGAAATTTGTCATCTGAGATTTTTTTATAATTTTTGATTGCACTTTAGCTGAAATTAATGAATCTTCGTTAGTATAAAAAATATTCATGCATAACTGTAAATAATAATTTTAATAAGGATTTTTCCATACATAATTGAAAAAGACAATAAATAGCTTTTTTATTTAAAAACTAAATATCATTATTCTCCTCTTCTTAAGTCAAAAGATTATTAAACTGGCCTGACCATTTCACTCCAACAAAGTAGTTTACTTATTTAATTATATTTAATTGAAATATAAAATGAAAACATTTGGTTGGTTTAGGTCTAATTAATTCCAGTTCAAAATATCGACTTTTATAAAATCAGGTCAAAATTCGTTTACAATGAAACTGAGCTAGGGAAAATTTATGAATTTCTCTTGGCACTGAACTGAGAAAATTCCAATAGGGATGTGAATATCTATACATTGAACGACGCCCTGCGGTTCTCTCGCGACCGGATCGATAGGGATGATGGTTGCAGCGTGGCGACGTGCAGCCACCCCCGCACGAGCGAAATTCTCATACAGGGGAACGTTCAAGAGGCAGCACAATCGATAAATCACGTAAAATGTTGCACGCGCCAAAATTACCGCTTTACTTACTCCAACGTCCTAGTAGTCACGTTGATTAACGATTCTCGTGTAAAACAATTATAATCATGTAGGCGAAACAATTTTCTTTACAGGAGCTTATAAAATAGATGATTATAAATTTATTATTATTTATTTCCTTGCTATAGTAAAACCATCTTGCAATTATCTTTTCTTCATTCAGCAAATCCTTATTAATCGTTAAAGAATCGTCATGATGACAAAATATACGAATTGTTTTTCCAAATTGCTACTTGGTTGATGAAAAAGTTCTGTGAATTTGAATAATTGGATAGCTACAGTACATAAATAGTCAAGATCGCATTACTATGGATGTATCTCACTTTCGCAAACACAAAATCATTGTTATAATCGCGTATGAATCATTTATCCATTAAAGAACCGTGCGAAAAAATTACACCGTCATCTCAATTTGTAATTAAATTTTCTCGACACCCACATAATTATTATTCGATGAAAATGAGATGCAGAAACAATGGGTATGTCAATTTTTAATTAAACTCACATGTCGGTAGGAAAATATAATTCTTTTTTCTACTTTTCGAGGTAAACTCTGCTCGATTTGTAACGCGATAACATTATAAATCATAGCTGAGTCATCGAACAACTCTGGAGCCGGAAATGTAGTACATCGTGATACTCTTCTCATATATACGTATACTTTTATAGAGGCCAACATATATTCGATTCGCTCGTAATCTCCCGTTACCTTGGCACTTTTTGATCGAGTTAGTTCCATTAAAGTTTCCGTCAGTCATTGAATATAAGTGTATATAGATTTTTACGATACGACATGCATGTTACATATTTCGGTATTACATTGTAAGTTTTTAACAGTGATTATTTTATATTAAAAAGAAAAAGGAATTTAAACGTCTTTGTTACATCCCGAACATGAGGAGATTTTATCTTATTTAGTGATGCGAAGAAAATCCAATCATCAATGCGTGCATTGTCATTTTTTCGAGAATTTGTTTTGCCATTGGCATCACAGATTGTACTACTAAATTGGACATCGCCTCATCAATTATTTTTTTTCTTTAATCAATCAAGAGGAAAAACCATTCACCTCGAACTCTCACGACTATGTTGCTCTTACATATATTGATCTTACGTAATTCGTGAGTCTCGTCAATGAAAAAGACTTGAACCTGACTGAGGTGCTTCCCTGAGAGATTTATACTTCTACGCTGTTAAGAAAGAACACAAATTAGTAACTGGGCAGACGTCATTCTTATGCATTGGATGCCGCCTTCCACATACATTTTTTAGCGGATTTTTCGTAAATAACTTTGAAATAATTCGAATAGATCACACTTGTTAATAATTATTGCAAAGGAACATTTAAATTACAGCTATTCCTTTTTCGTAAATTCCGATGTAAGTTGGAGTAAATAAAAATAACGTTGATTCATGAGGAAACAATATTTAACTACAACCTTTGCCATTAATTAAAAATGTACCTGTTTATACGTTTTTTTCGCCCATTTTTTTCTTATGTGCAAAAAGTTGTTTTGTTCAAAGTGGATGATAATAGTTTGTTTGGAGAATTTTTTAAATCGTTTTTCAATCCGGATAAACATGACTGTCGTGGCTATAATATTTCCTTTCTCTTTCTCTTCTCCCTCTCTTTCTCTTTGCACGACTCGAACTCGTAGCGTTAAAACGATCCAAAGATCCATAGATCCTGGCAAAGAGCAGGTGCTCCATAGTTCAGGATATATCTCGTCTGTACAGTCGCAGCAAAAAGTACAAAAGATCGAGCTTCTCTATGCTCTGATTTACATACAATTACTTTATTTTGTTTGTTTGGTGCTGTTAAAAATCGAAACACAATTATTATTTCACACTGTTTACACGGATGAAAATTTTATTTTTTTCATGTCAAACAACGGTTTAATATCGTGTTTGTTTGCTATTGAAAAAATAATGAAAATCTCTGTAAATTGAGTGGGAACGCCCTTGTAATAAAAATGACTTCAATAAACATGCTTGAACGTTTATTAAACATAAAAATGAATAGTGAAGTTATATTTCATAATAGTAATTAATTTATCGTTTCGTACATTTTTGTATATACGTAAATAAAAAGAGTTCAACTAGATTGTTATTATAGCGATCTTTGCCACGATTTAAAAAAGTGTAATTACCAAAAGATTTTTGAGGCAATTTTACAGAAATACAATCTTTAATCAGCCTCTGCTTTTTAACGTATAAAATTTTGGCGGGTTATTAACAATTATTGAAAATTTGTGTAACTTGCTAAACTTTCGTACGACCAACTTTTCGATTTACCTGTCTCTTCAGCCCAAAAGCTGAACATCCTTAAACACTCGATACTTTGGTATACGTTCATTGTATCCACCTTTCACCGCATCTTTCCACCATCGTTACGAAGAAATATCAAATCCTTCTCCCCTTGTTGGATTACCCAGAATTTAACTATTAGTAACATCGATAAATTGTAGAGTTTCATTGGAGCTTCGTTGAAAGGAACTATTATAGATGTGCATATAATTTTGCCTTATTGAGATTCATTACCCAACAATTCTGAAACTTGTTAAATGTAGATCGATTTTAATTTCATTTCATTTAGTTCAATTTAACAGATAATTCTTTTTATAAATTTTTTTGTAAATAAATTTTTGCTCCTGAAGTACACAAGATTCATTATCGGTAAGAAATATGATTTTATTGCTTAAAATTATTTTCATCAGGATACTATTCCTCAAATGTAAGTTATTACTCATGAAATTAATGATTTAAATGATTCTGGATGGAGTTAAAAAGTATTACTAATAAGAAAATCACATTGTTTTCGGAATTTTCAAAATATTGCAATTGCCTTATAGAGGCTATGAATAAAAATATTTTTTTGTACTAAAGGTACCTTGCACGAAACACAGACGAAAAGTATTTATCAGTTGAATGTTTCTGGAGACGTAAATGCCAACGATAAATGGATTCAAAAATTTTCTTGATCTTTCATGTAGATAAGAAAGCGAACTTTTCATAAAGCCATATAATGAAAGAATTACAACAGCAAAATGTTTGCTGAGCGCCGAGACCGGAGTAGAGGCAGAAAAGTTCCGTAAACAGAAAGAAAAAAAAATGCTCGGTATTTGTTTGTCGGTATTTTACGTATGTGGCGTAATTTTATGCCCTTGATTTACCTGCGGTAAGCTAAAACACCGTTGAGTCATTGGCGTGGATGATTGTACTAACGTATGAGGCGAAATTAAGTCAGGCTAAAGAAAAAAAAAACGTAATCGTGATAATATGACCGATAATGAAGCCACAAAAATTCAAATAAAATGCTAAATAATTTACGTCGCGATGGCGACGCAGTAGTAATTTCCGTTTTAATTATCTCGGCGAACTGGATCTTGGTACTTTCCAAAATGATTAGACAGAAGTACAAGCTCGGTTACTTACGATCCTTTCTCTGTTTCTTCAACTACTTCATTATCATTGTTATTAAGAATTTATAGTAAAATAATGATAACAATAATATAATCTAGTACGTTGAAATTTTTGTGCTGCTATAGTGAATAAAGCTCGTGACTTTTCTTATTTCGGCAGAAACTTCAGAGGCTTTGAGCAATAATTGATCGAAGTTGGTCAAATGAGAGATAAAAGCATCATTACTGGCAAAATAATTTTCCAAATTGCTGTCACCCATTATTCATTCTCAAAACAAGGTGCCATTCGTCAAGACTCAGCCTATTGACCTCTGTTTCGGTCAATGCATAACTAGGATCCTCATTATCTTTTTTGGTTCTTTGTTCAAAACTTGTAACGATCCGTCTTCCGTTAAGTTTTAATCTTAGCGAGAAGAACAGCATGTCGACGTTAACATCGCATTAGCAAAAAGTTTCCTGTTTTTTAACTATTTCGAGAGGTGAGAATTGCTGGCTGATCATTGTCGTAACGACAACTCGTTCTCCTGAGATCGCAAAAATTTACCCAACACTGTAGTTTTATTCTTCAGTGTTCTTTGAAATAACAGAAGTCATAAAACGTGTCCATGACTTCCTCTCAACCACGGTCACTCAGCGAAGCGTGAACCGTTCATTGTCACTTGTTGTTTTGTTTTATTTTTCATTGCTGGAAACAATTTCTGGAGAAATGACGTCTCGAAAATTGAGTTGACAAAGTCTTTATTGTCTAAGTTTGGTGAATTAGCTCTGATCAAAATCTGACCTCTGACGTCAGCGGAAATTGTATAGATGTATGCATAGATATTATGACACAGATTTAAATGGATGTTTCAGTTTTCGTACGTCTGTGGTGGAAATTAAATTTGGTAAAATTAGCAAGAAAATAACCTCTTTTAATTTGAATGTTCCAGCCAATGCCTTATTAAATTACCACGATTTAATTATAATAAATTCATTATTCTCTTTTATTTTTTGGCAAATTATTATAAGAGACAAGTCGGTGTGTGGCTCCGGCGATCACCAAAGTTAAGCAGTCTCGGGCGAGGCCAATATACTTGATTGGGCAAACGCTTAGCCATGCACCGGCTTGCGCATCAATCACTAAGCGGGAGGCAGTTTTTTACTTATATTTTATATTTTATATTTTATATTTTATATTATATATTTTTACTGAGTTTCAATTGATTATAATCAATTGAAACTCAGTAAAAATATAGCCGCCTGTTTCGGCCTGGTTTTCCACAGTTTCCCTTGGCCCTTGTGCAAATGCGATACAGTAGTGCATTAGGAAAGAGTAGCTGTGGGCAACACTCTTGGGGGGCTCTCTCAGGAATATGGAAATTAGGAAAAATTGAAAATTAGTCAAGTGGGATTAAAGCAATGGGATGGGCTCGTAAAAACCCGCGAGGATATACGCAGGAACAATAAAAAAAAATAATAATAATAAAAAAATAAAAAAAATAAGAGACGACTCTTGTGGAAGACAATGATAGAAAATGCAAAAATAAAACGTCACAAATGTGGATTAATTGTTTCCCGAAATAATGGTTGAATTTTTCTTGGTCACAAATTTATTTCAAATTGAAATTATAACTTGATATTTAGATTAACACTTTACAATGTTTATGAAAATTAGATTACACTGATAATCGATATACAAATCTATTCGCAAATCTATTTTTAATGCAATTTCTTTTGGCTACTAACTCCATATTTCTGTGAATTACTATATATATTATTGCAATGTGATGCGTAATCGGGTCACTGGTAATCGTGCAATTCGCTGACAGAGGTGGGAAGAGTCCTGTTAGCGACGGAATAGGTTCGAAAACACGAAAAAGACAAAACAATTTACAGTCGACGAAATATCGTCTCGGATCCTCGAATTTGTTCCATAGTTAATTACATCCTTTACCATTTTTTTGGTCTCATTCTTTTATCCGGCCATTCATTTATTCGTATTTAAAATACGACATAAATTAACAATTTGAAACAAATTTAGGTATATGTGAAAATGTGCTGAAATCGGAAGTGCTCCGAATGAAAACAAAACCTTACTGAATCGTTCATTCTTGTGATATACCAAAGAACAAGCGAATGCATTTAAAAGAGGAGTGTTTTGTAGACGAGAGATTTCTTTCCGAAACACCTTGTTGAGCTAAGAATATATTAGTCGACAATGCCTCGATGTATATAACTGTGAGGTTATGTAATCACAAGAGAGGCTCCCATACGGTACCGCTCACTAATTATCGGTCATTAGAATAGCCAGTAGCCCATACATTTGTATATATGTACATATCAGTAAAATATAGATAACATCAAGCATTGCGTCAACAATTGACAGCTTTAGTCTTCACTCAATACGTATCGAAACTCTATCGATCAATACCGCACCTTTGTCGACGAAATTTCAATCAAAATTACATTACACGCTAATTTCAATCGAATTTCATTGAATTTGTATCGTGCTGAGGGTGAATTTAATTAAATTTACCAATTCTACAATCAAAAGTCAGTTGGATTCAAGATTGCGTTTATTTGAAATTACACAATTATTTCATAGACAATATTCACTTAACTGAAACTCTCTCTACTGAGATAGTTTTAAAAAAGTGTCGAATTAAATGGAGATATCGTGAGATGAGTTATTATAAAAGAATGGCAGGATTAGATTAATGTTTTGTAATTTTGAGACTTTTTTGCCAAGCGATTAATATTAGTATGGTATAATATGCTACGTGTTTAATCAAAGTTCTTTTTAGTCGTGTTATTATTTATCTAAGATGTATTGTCATACTCAAAAAAATGTATTGAGGTATCAATCATTGAAACCCTTGTAGACACGATAGTTCGCTTGGACTACTTCATTAAGTTGGTATTTTTCAACTGTCTGGATGAGATGTTGTCAAATTTAGGTAACACTCCCAAAACATTCATCTGTTTATTTAAGAATTCTTTCGATTTTATTCTTATCATTGTTTTCATTCGCAACGTAATAAATTATTCTTAAATTCTAAGACCGTATCTCGTAGATGGAAAATCTTCTTTTTCGTTTCGAAAAAAAAGAAACAAAACCTAAAGGAAATACCAATATTTTAAGTTGTATCCACAAAGACACAGCACTAATTACTTGAGAATTCAGGAGACAGCACATATTTAAAATGAAATATATTTTTGAGGAAAAAAATTATTTGTGATATATTGTAAAATGAGTTGAAGGCTGTGCCATTGAACTGAATATATTATGAAGCCATTTTTTTTTTTGCTTTTGTTCTCAGTACACGTCAATAAATCGTAAAATACACGATGACAAACCATCCGCGCCAGAGCACGCCTGAAATTTATGGTAACGACTTGTTATCGTCACATTTATTATTCCCTATATTTTTATTATATCTTGAAACAACGATCAGTAGAACTTTCGAGAAACGAGATAGGAGATATTTAACTTGACAGTGCAACATTCTACTTTCAGTCGAATTTTAGTTTTATATCGGCAACCTTCTAATTTTTAAAAATGTATATTATTGGAAAGCGTTGATAAAATATAAAAAAATAACAAAAATATCAATGGAATCATTTTGATATAATAGTGGATCTGAAATTTGAAAAAAATGGTTAATTGATGGGTTTTGAAATTTTGAAAATTCTAGATTTTTGAAAATGCTCTGGGTTATAATAAATAATATGAATATGCAAAAAATGACGTAATCCTTGAAGAACATTGAGAATATAGAATTGTACGGAATCAGTACAATACCTAGAAATAATGAAATAAAAAGCGTGCGGTCAGAACGCTCAAATGTCATGGCTACATCATGATAGACGCCATCCCGAAATGCATGTGTCGTGACTATTACTTCAATGACATGCATCCTCTCTGATATCTTTGCATTACATAATTATATCGAGCGAGGTGTTTGCCAGCCGTAATTCTAGCTGAAAAAGCGCTGCGACAACTCGCCTTTTTATTTCTCTCAATCCTCCTTCAAATATGCTTCTCGTATCGATTCTCCACTTATATGTATTATATATCGAAATAAATTGCACTCGCAAAACGCATTTTTCGCGACCTCGCAATGTATTGAGTTACGGATACGTTCCGCGAGGACGCAAATCAATCATTCTGTGCGATAACGAAACTGGCGAAGACGACGTGGATATACATTTATTTTTCTTTGCTTATCCCTTATTCTTAAATTCAATTTTATGAAATTTAAAAGTTTTCTGAGCATGGAGAAATCAAATGGTAAAGATTTTTTTTACTCTCAACCGTTGCTGCTACCCTCCCGCCCCTTTTACTTTACGTAAATATATTTCTAAAATTCAAATTATTCCAATATATACGGGGATCAGAAGGTTTAACTTATTAAAGTATTTTAGAAATCAGTAAACAAAAAAATAGATCGTTAGCCTTAGTTAGATTGTTTATAGAATTAAGGGGCCAGTCCACTTTGGAGCCACGAAAAAAAGACTATTTTCGCAATTTTTTTTTGAGGATTTTATAAAAGATATGAATATAAAAGTTGTTGAGCTTGATAAATAAAGTCTTGAAATAAATTTAAAAAAAATTTTAATTCATTTTTATTCATTTTTAAGTACAAAAACTATAGTTTAACGTAACGCCTCAAAAATAGGTGGGCTAGGTAGCTCCATCACAACTCGGCAACGGCTTGTCCGAAACAAAAAAATCAAAGTCCATTAGATTCAGTATGACATCAGCTACAAAATGACCCTTGGATATAAAGTTTTATCAAAAAATAAAAAAATGGCAGATGAAAAACGAAATAGTAAACAAAAACGCGGTTTTTTTCGCAGTTTTTCACAAAAAAAGAGTAAAAATCAAAATTTTAAAACCATCGAGGGTCATCTTGTTGCGAATTATATTTACAATATGTGGTTCAAATTTCAAGAGAATCGGTTCATTAGTTTTAGAGATACGATGGAGCTGGATTTTGAAAACGTTGTTTCGAGAAAAACGCGTTTGAAGTTTATACGCTCAGGTAAACGAAATGAGGTCCTGACGTTCAGGTAAAAAAAAAATATACTTAGAGAGGTCGGATTTTCATAAAATTTTGACACAATATTTCTGAATGTATGTACTTTCGAAAACAGTAAAAAAAATCGATTTTTTGAAATTTTCAAAGTGGACTGGCCCCTTAAGAAAAAATCAAGCTACGTGTTTTGTGCCCTAGCGCATAAAATTCTTCGAGAATTCTCGAGTTCTTGTTGCATAAAATTCAACAAGGCTTCCTCGTGGAGATATAGGTCCTGTTCTATCAAGAGGGCGGAAAGCGAGTCGAGTTAGTTCGCGTCGTGTGCTTAGATAATAATTAACCGGACGCACTTCAAACTCGCTACTTATATTACATTTTTATTCTTACACGGCGCAGCACCGACAATTCAACGATTCGGGACCCCGTGAATGAGGTACGCTACAATATTCTCGAATTGCGAGATAAAAAGACCGAAGATGAAAGGATAAATATTTAATAACTATTAAATATTATTTTTAAGTGATGACAGAAAGTCGCGAGGTCGTGTGAATCATCCTCCGAATGAGTTCCAATCAGTAGTAAATCATTTAATTAATTTATTAACAGAATTAGCAGATTTTCAATAATAAATGGAAGGAACCATCCATTTTTTGACTCTTGATCTAATATTCTGCGCATTAGGTAACTAAAACCGTGATAGTGGTCCAATTTTATACCAACATTTCTCTATAGGCACATGTGCGAACCCATATGCGTTACAAAGAATCCTTCTCGCACGTGCTGCTGGCCGAGGGTATTCAATATGCGCCAACACGCCACGATTGCTGTATGTATAGCGTGTGTAATGTATATGAACTGATAGTGATCGAAAAAAGTGTACGTCACATAGCTAACAATTCAGGTTATTTTTTCTTGACTCGTGGTAGTAAATGCGTTCGTTTCTAGATGAACATTCCAGATCGATTTGACTAGAGAGTTATCCTGACCGATCATTTTTTTCAAATTATTTTATGGTAATTCAAAATATACCCTCCATCCCGTAAGATGTTTTTACTACGATAAAAACCTAATAAAGTGACGACAAGAGTTTTTTAATTATCAGACATGCTGTTGACAACGGTTTTTCTTTATCGTAAAGTAATTTAATGTGTGAATTTGTTTATTTTATTTCCATGATAAAAAATTAAAAAAATACTACTGATATCTAAAAAACCAGGAAATGGAAGTAGGACATTTTTTGGAAGGCTGCACAACGTAATGCGAGGACAAAAAAAATTGGAATGGAAAGGGTCAGAAACAGGTCGATTTGACGAGGATTCAGCCTCAACTATGGAAGCCGGGGATTCACATAAGAGTTCCTCGATTCCCTTTCCCTCCCGATTTTGTGTGCTTGTGCATGGGTTTCAGAGCACCGATTCCGGTCAGACGAGATAGCGGTACATCGAGAACTCTCCGAAGGAGACTCACTCGGATCATTCCAACCTCGCCATCCTCGTTGACCACGAAATGGAAATCCTTTATACGACTAGTTTACTATATCCACATATACGTTCACCTTTTTGTATATGTTCATGCTTATGTTTTTAAATGTATATAAACATCTGACACTGGTAGTGAACCCTTCTAACCACAAGCGGCGAACGATGTTATTACATCGTAGTTGTTAATTTTAGATCCCGTCATAATCCTAGGAACACGAAGTCATCGCGACTCGTTTAACGATTTTTCAAAAAACTCTTCACTCCATCAATTTCGTTATTACACTTTCGCAGAGCCAATAACATCGAAAAAAATATTTTTTTTTTTATAATGAGAAAAAAATATCTTTAAAATAACCGCTTTTTTGAAATTTCCATCATTTATGGACGCTGTTAATTATTTTAATTAAGAAAAATGTTGCCTAACTTTTTTTACAGCTAGTTGTATGATTTATAGTTGAAAGTATATGTTGAATGTTTCTGGGTTAGCGAACGATTATTTTCGTTAAGAAAGTTTGATTGATTAACTCTTTGCTTACTGATGAGACTACGATTTAACTGTACATTTTTTCTGACATCACTCTCTCGATTGTGAAGCATTTTGTTTGCATAATAATTAATCATTTCTGTTGATAGTAGCATCGATTCCCTCCTCCGGTTTCTGATCCTCTTCGTTTTAAATATAACTCAAACTTTTTCGTACTGTCTCGAGTAACAATTTCCAAAAAGTTGTCCAAAATTTATCTAAAGGATGCACAAATGTCCACCCAAAAGGCATATATTACTTAATAATTGTTCGAAAGATAATTTAACTTTCAGACGTCTGATAACTTTTTGATGTTTTTCGGGCAAACGTAAGTACAGCTTATAGATCATTTTTGGATAACTTTTTGAAAATTGTAACCTGGAATCTTTCCTTACATTTCCGATAACAATTATTTTATATTCCATTTAATTATTCGAATAATTCTTTACTGTCTGATTATTAAGTCAAAACTTAACCGTACGCTAACATTTTTTAATTTGATCAACAAATGTATCATTAAAAACTAATCATTTTGAATTTCGCAAAATCTTCTGGTCGAAACAAACTTGTGTCCGTACTGTACTTCATAGTCATATCTATAATCTCTACGATGAGGTCTGGTCCATGATGTTAGCTCGTGATATCCTTAAGAAGATGAAAACTATACGTTTAGGTTATACATTGTGGTAAGATCCTCTCGAAACGTCGCGATGCAACTGCAACAACGAGCAGGCATGCGAGAAACCATCGTGGAGCATATATACGAAGGAGAATGGCCGTGGAGGTGGTTCGCTGGTCGGTTGAGCTCTCGGTTTGTAAGAGACATGGTACGCGGAGTAACGGCTAATTGGCCACCTCTCTTCACCCAAGAAGAGGAGCATTCTCTCTCTTCATGATAGTGCGCTCGGTATAATACACGAGACGGAGTTCTCGTGCCAGTTTATACAGTTTCGTTGCCCGAGTCTGTTGTACGTTACGTTGTATACGCTCCTCCGGTGCTTAGCGAACCGGCGCGAAACTATCCAAGATCCTTGTCCCTCCGAGCGCGAGTGTTTTCAACCAAACTCCTTCAATATATTACAAAATACCATGGAGGAGTCGTGTAGAATAGGATAAAACTTGGAATTTTCATCTCATACTTATTTTTGAAGTAAGTTTTTTAGCTGACACCAAATCTGTAGATGGCAAGTAAAAAATGTCTAGTTCTCGAAGCCAAGATGTTACGATTCTTCTAAATTTATTTATTTACCTACTATAGGGCACGCTCGTTTTCGAAGGAGATTTTTGACTAGAGAAAGAATCTATAAAGGACATGTAAAAATGTCAAGACTACGTAGGAATTTGTAACGATTTAAACTAATTTATTCTCCTATTAGGTAGAATCGAATGTAATTAAGAACGCGAGTTCGTCCAATAATTTTTTCTATAAAATACGAATCATCATCTGTTGTTTGATTTCTTTTCCAATTCGATATTCGACGGAAACAGACAATATACTCAATTATTTTTGGAAAGCATTTATCACAAGTTTATTTAATTAAGCCGTAAATTTGAATTAGTAGTATCGTAATTTCGATACATAACGAAGGTTAAGATTTTTTTTAATTCCGAAAACATTCTCATTTTTTATGTCTAACAGTATAATCGAATCGAATGTAATTAAGAACGCTAGTTCGTCCAATAATTGTTTCTATAAAATACGAATCATCATCTGTTGTTTCATTTCTTTTCCAATTCGGTATTCGATGGAAACAGACGGTACACTCAATTATTTTTGGAAAGCATTTATCACAGGTCGATTTAATTAAGCCGTAAATTTGAATTAGTGGAATCGTAATTTCGTTACATAACGATACATAACGAAGGTTTAGACTTTTTTTAATTCCGAAAATTTTTTCATTTTTTATATCTAACAGTATAAACAAAGTTTTTATACTTTCTCCAATATGGTCGAGTACAAAAAATGTTAAGCGTCAAAAATGTTTGCATACTGGATTTATCAATGTAGGGAAAGGAATGAGTTGATTAAATTTCTCCAATTCAGTTTCAAGTATTACAAAACACTTACGAATATATTCGGCGTACGATAACTTTCGATGTGTCATTTATAAAAATTATTGTTTTAATCAATAATTCCGCATGGGGAATTCGTTAGAAAAATTCAATTTTTTTCCATGTTGCTCCAGGATACGTTTTCAATTGTTGAACGTATTGGTATCGCTTCCTTCATTTATATCAGCTGCATTTGGACATTTTGCACTAACTAGAGTTCTTTTATTGGTTTAGCTATTATTGGCGTATTCTTTTATCTTAACTAAGACCTCTTAAAAAAAATACTTCATTTATTGCAGCTGTTGCTCAAAGGCTGCATCGAAATTGTCAATAAAAGAACATGTAGGAACATTTGTGATGTATCTAGGACGCAGCAACGACAAAAAAGGTAGTATCAAGGAACGCCGCCATAATTTAAGCCACGCCAAAGTTTTGTAGAATTTTTCACTGGGAAAAACTGATACGATTTGTCGGTCGCTAACTCAATTTTTTCCTCAGTTTCCCAGAGATTCTTTATTTATAATTGAGGAAAGATCAATTTGCCATAATAATAAGGGAGCATACGGTAAATAATGTGAAAAATTGATTTATTTTCTGATTCAACGGCTTAAATTACATTTTGAAAGATTTTAAAATTACTTATTATCTGTTAATTACTTGAAACGCAATGGAGCAGTAGTTTTAGAAGTATTTGAGGAAAAGATCAAATATGGCAAAAAATAAATAAAATTCATCATTAACTATAAAAAAAAAATTAATTACCTGATAATCTTTCACCATCCTTTTTTTCATCCCCGTTATTTCAATTATTTTTACCCCTATGAAAAAAAATTATATTTGAAATATATTTTGCATTATATAAAAAATATATTCCGCGCATATAAAAAATGCATATTTTTATACGTTTCATATATATATATATACGAAAATAGAAAAATAGAAAGAGCATTGTTCAATTAGTCAAAAGTTCGCTTTTCAAGCCGCCAAATGACGCCTCGACTCTACAATTAGCCAAAATGTCATAAAATTTTTACCCCCACTACCGCGAATCGCTTTATTACGAGACTCTACCGAGTCTCTTGATAATATATTTTTTTTTATCCATGATTTTGTCGATTTTCGTATATTAAAAATGTATTTTCAATATATTATACTATTACTACTGGTATTTTTGAAAAACTTTTTTCATATATTAAAAGTATATTTTTTTTGTATTTAAAATAAATCTTTTTTATATTAAAAATATTTTTTTTACATATTTGTATAAGTATTTTACATACATACACAAATGTGGAAAGTGCTCTTATCTCCAAGTGTATTCTGTACAAGATTCAATCTACGCTTCAATATGCTCCAAAAAATTTGCTCAAAAAAGATTTTTTAACATGTGATAAATTTATATTCAACGTACGAAAGAAGTATTTTTAATACAAAAAGTATTTTAATATATTAGGTGTATAACTTAATTTTTACCGTTTTTTTTATAAAATTTATTTAATATTATAAAATATACAAAACAACATTAATCTTCGAGATATTGTTCACTGTTTTCCATGACCTTTCTCCATCTATCAGGCAACATACGGATGCTATCTCGAAAGAAATGAGGAGGTTTTGAGGCAATAAATTCATCAATGATCGGTAAAAACTAAGTTATACAACTAATAGAAAAATTTAATATAGCATATTCAGAGTACATTTTTAATACACCAAAATCGGCAAAATTCATATATTTATATATATAAAACGTATATAAATATGTATTATTTATATGCACGGAATATATATTTTATATAATGCAAAATATATTTCAAATATACATTTTTTCCATGATATTTCATTGAAGGAGAATGCAGTCTCCTTCAATGATCCAATTAATGCGGTAGTCCTCGATTAATGGACCGAAAAATCATAAGTATCGACATCATCGATTGGAACAATACTTTTGTCAAATAATTTGAACCATAATTTTTTTTCAAGATAATTTTTCCTTTTCCATCGTTGTTTATCGTTGAATAATAAAAAAATCGACGTATCATCGAACAAATCATAAGCAGAGCTCTTCTCGGTCTCCTTTAATGATCCAATTAATGCGCTATTCCTCGATTAATGGACCGAAAAATCATAATTATCGGCATCATCGATTGGAACAATACTTTTGTCAAAATATCTGAACCAACATTTTTTTCAAAGATAATTTTTCCTTTTCCATCGTTGATTATCGTTGAATAATACAAAAATCGATGTATTAGCGAACAAATCATAAGCAGAGCTTTTCTCGGTTGAGCAATGATCACGCGAAACTATTTAACATAGAGTATTCATTCAGCAAATCATGTCGGCGGATGTATCGCACTGGTACAGGCATGGTAATACAATCTTTGAATGAAACGGGCCTGCATGGGAAAGAGGAGCAAAATAAACGATCTTACATTAAACTTTACAGAAGTATCATTGTGTCGGAAAGTATTAGAAGTGGAATGAGCTTATTAGATAATATCACACTAATGCATATAGGGATACTCGCATTTTTTATAACACGAGAATCATTTGAAATATAGAAATTAATTTAGTTTAATTTTTTTTCATCCAAAGAATCATATATCATTTAAAATTTTTGTTTCGATATGAACTTTTGATCAGGACCAATTTTAATTGTAGCTGAAATTGTCCAAACTTTAGTTTTATTTAAATTTGTTCAAAAGATCAATTTTTATTTCAATGAAATGAAATTATTTTTCATTAGAAATTCGACCGGTTGATTTTTTCAATCTTCATAATCAATTCCAAAATATTTAGAACATAAATCGTATAAAAAATTGGAAATAAAAGATTTTTCTAAAACTGTTTTTGGATTTGCAACAGTTTGATAAAACAAATTTCGGTCGGTTATTTAAGACGTTTACATTTTTATCTTTGATTTTGATTAATCATTTTATTTTAACATTCATTACGTGCTCGGAAAATCTGCATTGAAAAATTGATTTTTCGGAGCGTGCGCATCGTTGCCATACTTCAGATTGATCGCAAACACAAATTAACGCCCATTATCCTTTCGAGCCCGAGGGTAAAACAAGTATCGAGAATAATCGCATTCGCGAGTACTCTGACTAAAACGTCCCTGATGACTTTTGCACGCGAGCAAATAATGGTGACGGGGTTATTCAGCGCAGGGATATTTTGACACAGTGGCGATATCTCCATTGTTTTACAATATACGATAGTGAAGAAATTTGAACAAGCATTTACATCGACCCTGTAAATAATAAATAAATTTCAAAGAAAGGCAATTATAATCATTCGAGATAAGAGACTTGTTTCTACTAGTTGCAAAAAATTGTACGATAGGCAGAGAGCTATGAGTTTTGATAATCACAAATTTATTCCAATACACAAAGTTACGTTTTGTAAAGCCTTAGTAAATATGGTCAATTGATGGCATTACTTAATAGACGTTGCAATCAATAATCTAATCAAATATTACATAATGAAATAATATTTATCCATCAATTTGGATGCATAACAAGTGATCAAAAAAAAAAAACAAATAACCATCCAGAACATGAGAACAATTGAAATGCGAAATCTGTACGACACAACCCAGTCTTTCTTGCACTCACATTTTCGAATGCATCTTACGTATGCACATGTATGCGTATGATTGTATAGCTCATAAATTGGCTTCGAACGCTAATAGTTCGCCATTATCAGTTACGCAATTTCCAGTACTTGGTAATAAAATAACGGTAATGACACAGCGCGTCGTCTGTTCCAACCACAAGAGACATAATTTCCTCATCTTCTGCGTTTTATGCATTCACCAAAAAATCACGATCTATGCATTTTTTGTCCATGCAATTATGGCAATATATAATTATAGCAGCTTTGATAATCACAATAATTATTGTGATTATCAAAGCTGCTATTGAACAATTATAATTGTTCAAAGTTTCATCTGCATGAAATCACCAAAAATATAATAATGCAGCTTTGATAATCACAATAATTGTTCAAAGTTTTATCTGCATAAAATCACCAAAAATATAATAATGCCATCAACCGCAATGATCTTTCAGAATTTTGTGCAAGAAATAATAGTGACAGTGATGCATTGATAATAACAATAATTTTGATAATCACGATAATCGTATGATATTTTTTTCCTGCGAAATTAACAAAAAAGGAATACTCATTACAATGACGCTGGTAGTAATCGTAATGAACGGTCATAATTTTATGCCGGAAAAAATTAATAGCGATCCTGACGATATTCCTAATAATTCTCATAATTTTAATAATCAATTAAAACGTAATTGAGGCAATAATGACTATAATTACATTAGTTGCAATAATCATAGCAAAAATAATAATACTAAATTTCATCTACGACAGTTTGTACTTAATTTATTATAAAATAGGCTTAGTGAAATTGATGTCAATCTTAAAAATCACAGTAATGGGTAAATAATTTGTCATTTCTAGCAGTAAATCTGACAATTATTGTTATGAAGCTATAATGACCGTAATAACCGTTTAAAATCGGTGCTACATGAAATATAATCTCTCTGTTGTAGATCACCGCGAGTCGGTGGTCCGCTGTCGCAGCCTTTGGCTATGATACCGCCCACGATGCACGGCCACGAGTTCAATCAGCCGCTATCGCGGGTCGTCATGGTACGAAAAACGGATCAACGAACATTTAGCAAGGGTCGACGGGGCGGCGGTGAACCCTTGCTCGAAACTGTCACGCGAGAAACCGTCGAATTGTTCAATGGTGGAAGGGCCGAGAGAAAATATACCTCAGAGACCAGGGACATCGTAACTCCAAAGTCAAACAGGTTTGAACTTTTTTATTTATTTATTTTTTTATTTTTTTTCACAGCATTTTTTGTTACGAGTTATTTCTTAAGACGAAGTTGAATAGCACTAATTTCATCATTATTGCATCCTCTGAAATACGATTTAACGTCGAGTATTTGACGAAGATCGAGTATTACGATCTATAGATGTTTATGCGTGTGTGTGTCTGTTTATTCATATAGATATAAAGATGTGGGTTGTGAGATGGTAAATCGATTGACGACTCGGGTTCACCGGTTCTCCCCGTGTTTGTATCTCCATTAACGGGAATAACCGAACAACACGTCGAGCACAATAAATATTGATCTTCTTATTTAAACCTTCATCTCCAGACAGTAAACAGTGGATGAAAAGAAAATCATTCTGATTGCTTTTTAATCGAAATTTGAGATTAAAGCCTTTCAAACTTTGTTTTAGACTAATGAGATTGTTTTCTTGTAGTATCGTGCTGATGCATTAATATATTTGAACATTTTTTTGTGTATTCAATTCCCATTATATTTCAAACTTCGGAAGTACAGATTTTTAATATTTGATTTCGAATAAACTGAAAAATGAAGCTCTAAGTCCTAGCAATGAAACGATCAATTTCTGATCAATCGGTTCGATACTAATTTCAATCGATCCAAAACTAATACGTTTGCAGTATTTCGAAAAATAAACCGTTATCTTCTTGTAATGTGTGGATGTGGTTTTTGCTGAAAATATAAAATAAATGTAATTATACTAATTATTGAGGGCTTTGAACAGGGTAACAAGCCGAAAGAGATGAGTATATTTTTTGAATTTTTTTTTTCCAATAAACAACGTAATATATTCATTTTCTGGTTTATTACACGTGAATTATGACTATAGAATAATGCATTTAAAAAAATTTAGTCGGTTTGGAGGTGTATAAGGGTATAAGGGTGTAAGGGGATGCGCGAGTTCAAAATAAAGGGCTCCAAAAAAACGTTGCTGTGGAGTTGACACTAAATTGGTCGTACACGTCGTCGGAAATTGAAAAACCAAAAAAGATGTAAGGAAACTGAGAAGTGTTGAAAAAGAATACAATGATGAACATATGAAAACAATCTGAAATTTTCCGCACTTTTTGTATTTTAATAAAATTAAATCAGTTTTATCAATCATGAAACGACTACCACGATAGAAAAAACTTTTTTTCATAAAATGCAACCTTTATTCGATAAATGCTTTATTTTATCGTTAACATGGTCGAAAAACGTCGTTTTCAAAAAACAAGGCTTTAAAAGTGCGATTTTAAGATTTCTTTTACTTAGGAGTACCAAATTGCAATCCCTGGACCATACAAAAGTTTATCTTCATCCCTTTTTCACGTTTGTCATATTCACGAGCGCGCAACGACGTTTTACTCTGTTGAAAGCCCTTAAATGTCTAGGCTATTACCGTAATTAGATGTTGATTTCATAATTTCATGAGATATCAAGTTTAGGATAAAACTGTTTTGATTAAGGAGGGTGTTTTATGATATTCGCTCGAAGTAGATTGACTAGACCTAAATATTAAAAAATTGTTATGTAAGAAATGGTAAAAATATTATTATCATCAAAACACATTAGAAACGTTGTTCTCCCTTTCCCTGTAGTATGCCCTCGCTCAGCTCGAGTGGGACCAAAAAGAAGGTGGTCGGATTTGTCGATCAATTGTCACCAGACAGGTACCAGAAATCAACGTTTTTTAGATTTAAATCGAGGAAAACTCTTAGAAACTAGTCGGCACGACAAATGCATAGTTTTGTAGCTTAGTTCGCAATGTTTTCTCCTAAATTAATATCGTACAATTTATACATAAAAATAATACCAAAAAGAAACATTCAGGATTTACATTGTCACTGCAATCAATCGAATATAATTTTGGAGACTCTTACTAGTTCAGTTTCATAAGTACAATTTTACTAACTTTCTCATTGTGGAAAGAAATTCTGACTAATCGTATTTTTTGTATGCTAAATTATTTATAACGTCTTTCTTTTGAGATAAAATTATTTTTCGCTGGCTCACGTTGCTAAGTAGCTAGAACGTCGGATCAAAAAATAGCAAGCTTGAAAAATCGATTAGTCTCGCTTTTACGTCTAAGATCAAAACTGATAATTACCAAACTCGCTTCACTGATTAGTCATTAGCAGTTTTGTACAACATTGCACAGCCAAAGAATGTAAATTGTGAATAATCTGGCTTTACTTAATATATGTAGACATATTGATTTGTTCCTGTCGTAACTTTGTCACGACTTTAATCGTAGTCTGTCGTGTTGAACTCTGAAATTTTCAGCTTTCTCTTGACACTTCCTAGTGGCCGAGGGCATAAGAAGTACGAGAGACTTTACGACAATGACATTGTTTCTATAGGGTTTTATCTTCGATGGAGAAAGTGTTCGGAAGATACGAAAGTTAAAAAATATGAAGCAATATTAAAAGAATCGTTCATTTCTTCTGGTAGACTATTTGATCCGTGAAATTTTTTAAGTAAGTTAAAATGATGGAAAAAACTTGTAAAAATTATTATCAGAGAGTTCTCCAAGGGTGAATACGTATTATAATTATTGGATGAGCTTTTTTATAAGATTTTCTTAAATAGCGACTACATAAAAAAACTTGCACTCTAGGCTTCTGTGTCTCTAACATTGTTTTTTAGAGATTCTTGCAGTAACAGTTAAAACGATAATCTGATAAAATAACGGAAATAACGAGCAAGAAAGCTCGCTTGCCATTCACATCTCTTTGCTTACGAACACTCTACTTAAATGTGCTTAACAAAATTGTCGTTCGAGCTAATTGTATTCGGTATGATATAGCCATTGAGAGTTCTTTCATCTCTGAATATTCGTTTTAGATCGAGAGCCGAATCCGTCAGATCCAAGTCACCCTTGACCGCGTCACCGGCATCTCCAGGACCGTTGTCTAACTCTTTTCATGGAAGTTTTCATGGTAGCCTGGGAAGCGATGGAATGTCGTGCAGTAGCGCGAGATCATCCTCAGCATCCCCGGATTCCGCTCGCTATTCCTCCGCACAGGTAAGATATATATATATACAGGGTGTCCCATTTTAATCTTACACCTGACTTTTCTCGGTAAATGTTGCTCGGATCAAATATTGTGTGGAACAAAACTTTCAGGGGTTGAAGGGGGACGTAAGAAAAAAAATGGTTTGTGAATCCAAAACTCAAAATGGCGGCGTTAGAATGGCCGACATGTTTTTTTTTTAGGGAAACCTAACTTTTTTTCATCACCAAAAAATTTTTCAGCGCAAAACGAAAAACTTTTGTTGGAAAATTTTTTTGATCAAGTTCATAATTTTTGAGTGAGAACATCATTTTCAACTGTTTTAGAGGTATTCAGGATGTACCACGAAGAGATCTTAAACGTACCAAATGCAAGTGCGTTTGCGTGTGCGTCTGCATATGCGTACATACGTGGAGGTGCATGTGTGTGTGTTTTTCATTTTCATTTGATTTTTCAACTTTTTTTAAAATGAGAGGCGAGCAATGCCTTTATGCCCATAGGTACAAACTCACAAGGATTAGGTCTCTGCGGTTCGTCACTACCGCAGTATTTTCGGACTCCAAACCCTCCTTGTGAGTGTACTCTGATCCCTTCCTAGAGATGTTCGAAGATCCCTCCATTCATGTTTAAACATGCCTGAACTCTTCTCTCGAAACCATCTACTGTGCGTAGGAGAACATCTCTCGGGATCGCACGGCAGGCAGCTCTTATCCGCTCCTTCATGTTCTCTCGTATTGTTGGAGCTTGACGGTAGACAGCGTCTTTTAAGTAACCCCACAAAAAAAAATCAGGAGACGTGAGATCCGGTGACCTTGGAGGCCAATTTACCTATTTACATGCACCTCCACGTATGTACGCATATGCAGACGCACACGCAAACGCACTTGCATTTGGTACGTTTAAGATCTCTTCGTGGTACATCCTGAATACCTCTAAAACAGTTGAAAATGATGTTCTCACTCAAAAATTATGAACTTGATCAAAAAAATTTTCCAACAAAAGTTTTTCGTTTTGCGCTGAAAAATTTTTTGGTGATGAAAAAAAGTTATGTTTCCCTAAAAAAAAAACATGTCGGCCATTCTAACGCCGCCATTTTGAGTTTTGGATTCACAAACCATTTTTTTTCTTACGTCCCCCTTCAACCCCTGAAAGTTTTGTTCCATACAATATTTGATCCGAGCAACATTTACCGAGAAAAGTCAGGTGTAAGATTAAAATGGGACACCCTGTATATAAAGAAAAGCTCGAAAACCGTCACATTCGAGTATATAAGAGTACGGCAGGGCTCGAGCTGGCTTTCTTTTTTAATACTTGGCGTCGAGCTGCTACCGCGGCTCTTGATTATCGGTCAAACCCGATCTTTGAACAATTTAGTTTTTCCTACTCGATTTTTAAGACAAATTTATTTTGCTTTCCTATTCAGGATAAAGTATTAAAATTTGGATTTTATTTCAATAATCAATACCAATTTATGAACAATTATTAAATACTCTGTGTACAGTAAAACGTTTTTTCAAAATATTATTGTATGGGATTCGGAAAACTAAGTTTGAAGAAGTCCAGAAAACTTTGTTTGAAAAAAGCATTTCCTTCAATAATTTTACGACCATTTTGAATGTATACAAAAAAACGTTCATTTCCATATATTTTAAATAATGTAATTTATTTAAAATAATTAACTTCGGTCTCGATGTCTTGCAAATTGCCAATGCATTGATAGAAAGTTGTTACAGAAACAATGAAGTAAACTTCAGTTCTATAAATAGTACATTTAAGTTCCATTTAAATGTTTACTTCTTCAATATTTTGAGCAAAAATTTCTTTTATTTCAAAAAATAAAACTCATTAACATATTAAAAAGTCATTGTGATTTCTCCTGATTTCTTAATGAGAAGTTTTTCGCCATAAGAGTCAACATAAACTCCAATTCCTCGTAGTAATTAATAAATAAATTTGGCATACCGATTAATTCACGATATAATTCGACGCCGATAAAAGTGAGGAAAAGAAAAATGTCGTAATTTGAATATACGCCCGAGATCGGCGAGAAGCGTAAATGCAAATTGCATTTTAGAAATTCACGAAGTCGAATTAAAAATCCGGAAACGTGTATATTCACATATGGCCACACGTATCCGCTAATGTATGTGTATGTATGTATGTGTTTATGTCGAGATTGTACTTAAAATATTAGTTTCTCTCGGATACGCGTGCGATCTCGTTCGCGAGAGGAGAAAATAGTAGAATCGTATATTATTGCAAATGAGCGTTTATGTATGTACATACATGTTTTCCACAGAATTACATATGTACAGAGAGCGCTATGTTTGCGAGTCGTGAGAGGAACCCATACATTTCCAAAAGTGAATGAGAACGAGACGGCACGCGTGCGTTTTATTAAACGAGGCGAAAAAAATCGTTCTCTTGATTTTATACTCCTCATTCGAGTAACTTTGTGTGTGTGTGTGTGTGTGTGTGTGTATGTATGTGTGAAAAATCGAGGCACGACTTAATGCAACGGACCAGACAGTTTTCGATTAGTCATCCAGCGTGAAGAAGACTCCTACCGAGAAATTGACTTAGAGTAATTTGCGAGAGTCTCTTCGCTTGGATTCTGTGCGATATTATTATTTTTTTCCCCCGCAGACCGTTAATCCTTGTATTTGCAATGTCTCGACACTGTTTGCTCTTTCGAGTTTCAATTTATACTATTTCTTTTGTGTCTATAGGTCAAGTAATTTGTTGAAAATCCATTAAAAATTGACATACAAAATAATTCATTCCAATTTGTTTTGTAATGAACGAGTTTCATTGATATCATATTATTTTTGTGCATTATTTAAATGTTCACGATATCTCTTTTTTGAATAATTATTATTGTTTTTAATTTTTGATGATTTTGGAAAATGATTTGATACTATTATCCAAAATGTCTGTAAATAACGAATGCGTTATAACAGTGCATTTAAGAAATACGTAAATTGTGGTCAACAGATTATTTTTTAAATATAAAATAGAATTGTGCCACTTGAATGTTCCTTGAAAAAAAAACCGAGTTATTTATTCAAATCTGTTTATGTCTAAATTGTCGAAATCTTTAAAAAAAACAAATGATCATTACTTCAAATTATTTTTCTTTATTTATTGAGACTTATTCATTTTTAATGATTTTTTCAAGATATTTTTAATAAGTTTACACCCGATTTTTCTGATTGGGAAAAAAATGAACGTTGGATGCAATTTCATGTGGAATAACAGGAAGTTAGAAGAAGGTATCGTGACTCGATCGTCGAATCCTTGAGTTAAATGTCGTGCAACATATGACAGATCGTGAAATTCAACTGCGATGGGAAATCATATCTGTCGGTCAGTTTCATCCCGAGCTACATACATAAGCAGATATATATTTATGTGGATAAATGTATTACATATATACATTATTTCTGACTTGTTTGATAAATCGCGAATAGATATAATTGCGGTTGCGTTCTCGTTATATCGTGATAGTAAATGTACAAGGACTTACGTGTGTTTAACGTGTAATTGTAGTTGTTATAGGTCAGGTATAAAATCAAGGTTCGCGTGCAAACAATTTGCTTTTCTTTCTTCACTTTTTCCTTGTCTAAACCAGTGTTATCGTGTTTCGAAAAGATAAATAAATTTCAAGGTTGCTGTACCGACATTTCTCTGTTGCATATGTTATAGATAACAAAGACTGAAACGCGTAAACCGTCTGTGCGCAGATCGGGAGCCCCCAAAGAATTCATCGACCTATGTCTTGGTACTCACAACTTTTATCGCGCGAGACACGGAGTACCAGCTTTGAAACTCAGCAAACAGGTAATCAAAAGTATATTCGACCAGGAGGAAATGAAGTTTCGAAGAATAAACATTTAACTCGTTCTGCAAATAAATATTATTGAAACAAAAAAAACGGTTCAAGGGAAAATTATGATACTTAAATTGTGCTTGGATAACGATAGTTTTTATTCGATATTCTGATGATGATAACGAAGCTGTAGAGCAGCTTGCATAATTTGTGGAGAATCATTTAGTTTTCAGGCACAATTTAATTAGACTTCGCTTTAATTAAATACATTCGTTAAGCACCTAAGTTGATCAATTTATTCATATATACAGTTGTGTAAAACGAGTCAAGACTGGGCCAATATCCTGGCAACAAGAGGACGGTTGGAGCACAGAGCAAACATTGAATATGGTGAAAACCTTTATTGCATGTGGAGCTCCAATCCCAAGACCATTGTCAGCGGCGATGAGCCTGTCAACGAATGGTAAGCTCAGGCAGAAATGGCACATCATTTCTGATCAGCAGTATACATAAAAAATTATTTCTATCTTTTTCATGATCGACTTAAGGGAGCGGTCTGCCATTTTCAATGATTTTGTTAATAAATATTTTTTTTCATAGTAAACTTGATTTATTTATATTTACTTTTAATACATGAAAGTAGACATATGAAAGTAATACAACAATTTTTTTTTTCACTGTTAATCTCGCTGGTACGGCAGCCTGAAGTTAGCCCTGTTAAAATCTGGCTGACACGATATCTTGACTTTGGATCATTTGAAACAGAAAAAGTGGCGAAATTAGTAAAATATCGACTTGTCGCTATCGTTCGGCCTAGAATAATTCACGTGTGATAACAAAAAACAAAATGGCGAACTTTTGAAATTTTTGACCTTTTTTTCAACTTTAATTGTTTAAACAATCGACTAAATATTAATAAAAATTTATAATTCTAGGTCAAACGGAGGCTATACATGTGTAGAATAAGTGTACCAAATTTCAGTTCGATAGGTGCAAAACTTTATTTTTCTAGAATGTCAGCCAGGTCAAAAAACGTTGTTTCGAGAAAAACGCGTTTAAGGGGCCAGTCCACTTTGGAGCCACGAAAAAAGGCTATTTTCGCGATTTTTTTTTGAAGATTTTATAAAAGATATGAATATAAAAGTTGTTGGGTTTGATAAATAAAGTCTTGAAATACATAAAAAAAAATTTTAATTCATTTTTATTCATTTTTAAGTACAAAAACTATAGTTTAACGTAACACCTCAAAAATAGGTAGGCACCAGCTACAAAATGACCCTCGGATATAAAGTTTTATCAAAAAATAAAAAAATGGCAGATGAAAAACGAAAAAAGTAAAAAAAACGCGTTTTTTCGTAGTTTTTCACAAAAAAAAGAGTAAAAATCAAAATTTTGAAACCATCGAGGGTCATCTTGTTGCGAATCATGTTTACAATATGTGGTTCAAATTTCAACAGAATCGGTTCATTAGTTTTAGAGATACGATGGAGCTAGATTTTGAAAACGTTGTTTCGAGAAAAACGCGTTTCAAGCTTATACGCTCAGGTAGACGAAATGAGGTCCTGACGTTCACGTAAAAAAAAAAAAATACTTAGAGAGCTCGGATTTTCATAAAATTTTGACATAATATTTCTGAATGTATGTACTTTCGAAAACAGTAAAAAAAATCGATTTTTTTGAAATTTTCAAAGTGGACTGGCCCTTTAAAGCCGCGCCAAGCGCCTAGGCGCATCTGAGACCCTCGTCTTGCTATGCGTATTTCTACCTGTTCTCGGTCTTTCTGGCATAAATGACACTTTGTATAGTAATTCTATATATATCTACTACACAAATCTGTACTTTTCAAAAAATCGATTTTTTGAAAAAAAAATGGCAGAATGTCCCCTTAATTAAGACCGTCAAATATATTTATTATTAGCCCATTGAGGTAAATTTGGGCAGCCTTCAAAATTATGTTGCGTATCAAGATTACATGTGATTATAATAAAATAACATCCATTTTTCTGACATCAAAATTCGACAATAAAAATTCTAATTGGATTGAATTAATTAACGTAAATTTATTTATATTGCTCCAGAATAAATGTTTGGAATAAAACTTGATTTTTCTCTGATAGAAGTCACTGATATTTATACAATACCGAAACATAAATATTGGAAATTTTCTTTTCGTGGCATTTTTTTTATCTGATTACGAACGGATTTTACTTTTTTTTATAAAAAACTTGTTTTAACATTTCTAAAAAGGTATGCGGAAGAAGTACAGCATCAATACGCCAAAGAGCCAACGACCCTGAAAACCGGCCATTTTACACAAGTCGTATGGCGCGATAGTACAGAACTCGGTGTTGGAATGGCAAGGAATCGAAATGGTGAAGTTTACGTTGTGTGCAATTACAATCCAGCCGGAAATTTTCTTGGTAGCTTTACCGAGAATGTATTAACGCCTGGTAGTGGTTCACCGAGCAAAAGAGCGACCGTAAGTACCAAGAGATCATTACATTCCCCAGTCGATGAGGCATCCTGGCAGCAAGAAGCTCTTCGGGTTCACAACGAGTATAGAAGACGTCACAGGGTTCCCGATTTGAGGCTGAGTCCCGAATTGACAGCAGCTGCCAAGGTAATTTCTCATTTTTATAACACGAGGTGGCAGTACCACAATTATACACATTATTTATTTAACCGTTCCATTGCACACGGGTGCGAATTTCCACCACCAATATTGCACTTTTTATCAATTCTGTGCAAAATACAAATTTTGATTTTCCCTGTAAAATTAGATCGTGTTTTTCTTCTTCTCTGTTTAATGATGAACAATCATTTGGAAATTTATTGAGGTTTAAAAATTACTCCAGATTAATTAAAATTGAAAAAAAAACATTTTTGCGGTCGGCGTGATAAATCATTTAGGGATAAAGGGATCTTGGGAAAAATAAAATATTCCTGTAATATAGAGTTGTCGTTATGGTCTGCCAAGAGATGTTTTTTTATTTAACAAAAAATATCAATTTGTGACGTTTTGAATTTAGGTAAGATTTTTTACTAAAAATTTGGGCCATTTATCGTTATAACGTTGTTTTCGGGTGAAATTTTAGAATAAATTTTTGTTC
The DNA here is from genome assembly GCA_963989365.1 of Rhimphoctona megacephalus. Taxonomy (NCBI): domain Eukaryota; kingdom Metazoa; phylum Arthropoda; class Insecta; order Hymenoptera; family Ichneumonidae; genus Rhimphoctona; species Rhimphoctona megacephalus. The sequence goes on from OZ022420.1 coordinate 19,815,497, forward strand.
TGTATTCTCGAAGGTTTGAAGAACAATAAGCGATAAAAAAAAATCGATTTTTTTGAAAATTCGGGACATAAACCCATGAAATGATTTTGTAGGTGATTGTTATCTGTATCTGTTCCTAAAAAAATCCTAGGTTAAGATATTTGGATATTGCGAGGTGTTCAAATATCGAAAAGTTTCAACCTACTACTTTATTCCTGAATATTTCTATTTAAAAATATGCCCACAAATTATGTCTATTCTTATTCTTTTCTATTCTTACATACATTTGAATAAGTCTGTATTGTAATACTTTTTTTTTTATATTCCGGTATAAATTACCGGAACCGTGGCCATTCATGTGTGGTACTGCCACACCTTTATAATGAATTTTTGGAATATATTTATGAATAGTGAGACAGTAACACAGAAATATTTTCGACCGAAGATATTTTTAAATCGCGATAATTTAGAATAGGCATATTTTTTTTTATTTATACAAATATTTAAGAACAAAGTTGTTGAGAATACTGATACTCACTTACAGAATTACGTAAGAATAGAAAAAATTGTAATAGAGATAAATTAGAATAAAGATATCAACCTACGGAATTTCTAAAGTACAGTGATAGTTAAGATCGAGATCTTTTGGAAAATGGATTTTTATCCACGAAGTCACTTCAGGATAGAAAAATGATGCATATAAATGTAGTTTTGCCTTTAGATTGAACAATTAGTCAACAATATTTAAAGTTATTGCATTTACTTATTGGTTACTCCAGTTCTATTCAACTAAGCTCCTTGAACTTATAAAAAAATCGAATGAATATACTTTTTCTGATCAGAATTAATATTTGATTAATTCGGATTATTAAAAAATTAGTTTAATGAAAAGTGAACAATTATTTTTCTTTAATCGATAAACTTCAAAAATATCTTTACCATTTTTGAATAGATTTTGTGTAAAAAGCTTGTATCACTCGATACTCTAACTAAAAGTATATTCAAGTCAGATCAAGAAGTTGAGATACGTCAAATATAAATCATAAACCAATTGAAATCTTACAAATGAAACGTCGCATAATTATATTGTTTCATAATTAAAAACCCTTAATTGTTAAGGATATCGTAGCGGTTCCGTGTAGTCAGTTGACCGTATATAAAAAATTTTCCTTGAAAAACTACAAATTGATACTATTATGGTGTATAAAATATTTTTTTTTATACATTCGTAATAAAACGACAGCAATCCTGATCAATGAGATAATATTTTAAGAAATTACATATTTTTAATCACTCAATCGAGCTACTCATCGTCAGCTGTTAATAGTCGATGAATTTTTCAAGCGAAGTTTGGCAGCGCTGCACACTCGCACTGTAAACAAAACCTTCTTAACCTCTTTTGATAGCGGAACAGTTCTCGTTTATCAATAAGTTTGTGTTCGAGATAACTTAAAATGTTGTGACCTTGGTAAAAAAATTCATTTGGACGTCCAGGACCGCACATTTGGTGCCTTCGATAATATTTCTGTTCCAGCTTAGCCTAATATAGGTTATATTACCGCTGTCATGAATGTGTAACGTTGCCAGTTCACTAAGAATTTTTCAGCGCTAATCGATCGAACGACTAATCAAGTTTATTGAGGTTTTTCCAACTTTAACTCAAAATTTTGCAAGAACCAATTCGGTAACTCGTTTTTTTTATGTTACGATATTAATCTTTGATGATTGATTTATAATTGAGAATGAAAACTTTATGGCTATGTAATAATTAAATATATATAATATACGATCGGAACAAATTCCGAAGAGTTACGTCATAAGACATCGGGTTAAAGTTACAAATTTTGGAATTTAATTTCTCACTTGAATTATCGGTAAAGTGTTCCCAATTTTTTTCTGAAGAAAATAGTGAGTTCAATCGACAACATGTTTCAAATCTGATATCTTGTCTAATACTCGACCTTTCGCTACGACCTCCTTAAGTACAAGTGAATAACTGACAAAAACTGCTTTGTCAAAATAAATCAAGAGTTTATACTTGTTCTTCATAGAGATGTCGCAAAATTTCCATTTTTTTCAGGCATGGGCAGTTACGTTACTCAACACCAATAAACTCGTGCCACAATCGGCGTCGCCTTACGGAGAAAATATTTACTCAATGCAATGCTCCGATCCAAATCTTATTGCATCTGCGCGGGAAGTTGTATCGAAGTGGTATTCCGAGAAAAAAGATCACAAATATGGCTGCGAGCCAAAAGTTCTCAACACTTGTAAGTTAATCAATTACTCAATTGAGTATCATTATCAGATCATTGAGTAGAATATTTTATACCTTTTCTATCACTTCACTCACCTAGTAAGCTCATTAATGAGCTTATTTATTGAGATACTAATTTGTCTAATCATTCATTCATTCATTCATTAACTCATTTGTTTTTTATTATGTAAATAAACCTTTTCAATTAATTTATTTACTGTCTTAGCCTTTTACTTATTTTATTATTTACCTGTTTATCTAACATTTAATTATCTACTTGTTTATACTGGAAAATGTGATTGTTCCATTCAACAAATTCATCTGAATAATATTTTTTCGATCATCATTGCTAATCTTGTTTTGCTAACTAAAAAAACAGTTTATCAAATGAAAAAAAAGTGATTGAAACAACTGAATTATTCAAGAAAGTGGGTATTGATAGTTCAAGCAAGTATTTGATGTTTTTTCAAAAGAGAAATATCATATTGGCCATAGTTACCTGTATCGTCAATCCGACGGTTAATTAGTTCTTGATTGGTTCAGCTAAATTTTCTTCTCAGTATACATATGAGGCATTCCACGCGAAATCAGGCACTTCAGGACCTTTCATTTTTCGATTTGGCTCCAAGTTTTATATATTGTAAGAAAAATGCGCCAAACCGAACCTTTTTTTAAAAGAAATGTTGGATTCTTACCGTATTGTTTGAACAAAAAAAAAATACGAAAAATGAATGATGATTGTCTTCCATATATTTTCTCAATTTGAAGCAGGAAATCAATGATTTCAAGATGTTAGACATTTTTTATTTTTTAAAAAAAACTCACAACAAAATGGACCAATTAAATGATATTCGAAACTGGACTCATCGTGGACAAAAAGAACTGAAAAAACCAATAGAGCTTCTTTCAATGGGACAATTCTGACAACACATCAAATTTTGTGTCAAATAGGAAAATTAAACGTCCTGAAGTGGGTGATTTTAAGTGGATTACCCCATTTATACTTGCTTCTTAAATTTTTTGTCACATTTACTTGTCAAATGTCAAATCTAATCAAGGTATTCTCGAGTTCAATCATTTATTTATTGATTTATTGACTTGTAAAACCCTTCATTTGGTTATTGGTTAATTTATAGACGTTTTTTCCTTACATGATGATTAAAAACTGATTCAAATAAATTTCAGGTCACTTCACCCAGATAGTATGGAAAAATACGAGCGAGATGGGAATAGCGATGGCTAAGAAAGACGGAGCCTGCGTTGTCGTCGCTTGTTACCATCCACGTGGAAACATAGTCGGTCAATTTACCGAGAACATATTGAAACCATTGAAGAGCGTCTCATGATCCGTCAGACCGTAGGTGATTAACGAAAAATGTCGATAATTGTATCTACAAAAGAACCTGCTGTATTTATACAACCATATATAATAACTTAACGATTAAACCACGTACGCATATACACAAATGTATATATCGCATACAACGTGCATATAGAATAAACATTCCAATGCATATACATAAATATTAAATGAGCGAGAACGAGAAGACGAATTAATTTATCCAAAACCTGTTTTCTTCCACTGGCCTAGAAAAAAAAGCTACAACAATACAACAGTAGAAAGTCAATAAATTATACAATTAGTACGATAAATTAGCGGATCAGCGTAGACAGGAGAACAAATTAATTAACAAGTGTATGCTCTATAATAATTTATTTATAATAAATTTACGCCATGTACTCACGCGACTGTGAGCCACAGACACGTCACACGATAGGTACATTATCTTATGTTCGTTTTTAGTTTGCCTGTTATTTTTATTTTTTTTTTCCTTTCATCACATCTCGTCATTGTATAACATTACGTACAGCCGTTTATAATTTGTTTATCTTTCATTTTCTTGTGGTCAAGGATCGTCTTAATAATTAATGTTTAAGTCACTATAGACTGTGAATATAACTCGGTATTCCCTCCGTGACATAGTTTTTTCCTTCTCTCTTATTTTATATATACAGGACCAACCGACGATCATCCCTGTAAACTTGTTACTTTGAGTCAGCTTGAAGTCCGTACCGTTTTCGGATCAGATCTTCTCCCAATGAGTTTTTGAAGTTTAATTAATTGATTTTTGAAGTTTCCGGAATCGTGCAGTTTCATCGCTAATTTTTTCAAAACGCTTAGAGATAGAATGAAAATGCATAGGACTATTTTTATAGAGCATACAATTTTCTACAAAAAAGTTTTATACGCTGATTTTCTATCTTTAGTAGTTTAGTCTCGAAAACGTCTCGACAAAGGATCTGGCTTTCGAGGACTACGCATAAACCGAGCGATTTTGTGGTCTCTTTTGATCGGCTTTCAGGACTAAGGTATTGAAAATATTAAAATATCGTTAGAAGCTTTTTTATAAAAAAATGTATGCTCTACAATATTGGTCCAATGCATTTTTACTCTACCTTTAACCGTTTTAACAGTGTGTTCGATGAAAATGCCCAGCTACGTCTTTTTCAATAATCGATAATTTATTTAAAGGAATCTGATTAACAAACGGTATCAGACTTTGTGAAACGGATTTCGAGCACGAAATTAAGTCTACAAGGACGATCATCGGTCACAGGACAATTTGTATAAATACACATACGTATATATTCAAGTTTCTGTTCGATTTGTTCATTTATCCTTCTTCTTTGAGTTTTTGTCCCCCCTGGTTTGTTTCACTTTATATTTTATTTCCGATTACGACCGCAACCGGTATTTATTGGCTTTTTACAACTGCTCATGGTCACAGGAAAAAATTGAAAGACCTGTCGTATACGGAAAGCCGTTTTCATTCAACCACTTTAAAGTTTTCGTTCGCGCCAATTGCATTAGAAATATTAAGTCCTCGTTCCAATTATTTCAAGTTCAGTGATTCGATGCCACGGAAAAAATTGATTGACGAATATTAGTACAGTTTTCATAAATTTTGGATATAATTCAATAATGTCTATCCACTTTTTTATTTATTCACGCAAAATTTAAAAAAATCCGCAAAATTTAAATTAAAAAAATGCCAATTTTTTCCTTGAGAACGATTTCAAAGCCAGTGAATGACTAAACGGTCATCCATAAAAATATTATACGCAACAGCGATGACGGAGTGACCATCCAAGTCACTCACAAACCTCACAGTCACTGATTGTTAATTTTTTTTTATGTACCATTACTTTTACCATTTTACCACGTTTAAATTTTTTTCGCAGTTGTTTCTTAATCGTTTATGCTGTCTGTAAGGCGGTCATTTTCATAGGATATTCCGGTTATTTATTTCATGATGTTTCGTATGAAAACTTGTCCGACTCGGCTGACGGGGACGAAAACAATACATTTTTTCAACGAACAGGCAATGTGTTAATTGGACCTTGGTGTGACCTTGAATTTTATTGTAATGGTACATGAGGGTGAGGGATTATATCGAGTTTTTTTTTTCATACCATACTAAAAGATCGATTCTTATTTATTTTTTATAATCGTGGGTAAATGCGATTTTCGTAAAGAAACGTCTAAATTGCAAAATACTTGTGCGAAGAAAATGAAGAGATGTGCTATTCGTATTTCTCCTCGAATACGTTAGTTAATTCAAAAGAAATCAGCGTAGAGTAACTGGACCGAAGAAAAGAAAGAAATTCATAGCCATTAATTTATATAATTCAATTGTGCTCAAATGGCATATGTACAAAAACTCTTGAGGAGTATTTTTTGCTAAGAGTATTATTTTGAAAAATACGATTGGCAACACTTCTAATTTTATTCTTTTTTAAATGAAAAATGAAGATATTAATGCGCGGAATGCGATAGCTGAATAAGATATTTAAAAAATCTCAAAAGCTTGATCTACGAGAAAATTCTTAAAGGATAATAACAGGAGAAAAAATGAACATTCTATTGTTCTAACGGAATAAGGGGGAAAATAATTTTATATAGTGTGTGTAAATTGGTCGCTCGACGTTATCGAATTTGGCTCGTATCAGGCTCATTTTAATTAACAAATTATTTCAAGCTCGATCGTTGATACGGATCGAGATAGAATGCAAAAACAAACAACATTGGGTTGTCACGATAGAACTGTCAAAGTAAAAAAATCGTCACATTGAAACGATTAAAAAAAAAAAGATATATCGAATCGATTGTTTTTATATTACCAAAAATCAGATGAAGCGGTATATGCTGAAAAGTATTATTTTGATTGCACATTAGGGAATAAACTTACGAATGATTTGTCGGGAGTCAATTTTTGATCAGTCAGTTACACAATCGTCGTACAATTATTTAATATATTAATAAATTGTCCTAAGCCTTTGCTCGAGGCCGCTTAACATTCAGGACTCTCTCTCTCTCTCTCTCTCTCTCTCTCTCTCTCTCTCTCATGTTTACACATCCGGTAGTATGTATTTATCTCTGTTTTTTTTATTTTTCGACTTTTCATTAATTTCTTAACACGTAACGTGTTCCCATTTTTTGACGAAATAGTTCTGGTTCCATCGTTTGTTTTTTTCTCAGTATTTATCGAATACTAATTTTAATGAAATCAGCCACGCGTGGTGGTTCTTACCTAATAATCGAATGGCCTTCCGATCTAATCACTTGTCGATAACACTTAATTAAAACATTTTAAGTTCCTTTTGTTTATTTTGTATTTTTTTTATTTTTTCATTTTTTTTTAACGCCGTTTGTTCTCGTCTTCGTTCATCGTGTTCACTTAAACATAAGGTGTGTAAGTGTACAGTAGCAACTGTCAACGAGCACGACGTATTGTGGCTCGCTTTGATATGCGATTCTAATGGTCAAATATTCACTCTTCTTATTTTCTTGTTCGTCTCTCGTTTTCTCGAGATTCTTTATTCCCTTTAGGTTTTTTATTATTTTTAAAATTTTCTCTTACTCGATCTAAGTATGAAATTATTAACGCTCTTCGTGTATCACGTGACTCTGCGTACTTGAATCTACGGGTAATCGTTATGTCTTCGTACTGTTATGTTATATTTGTCGTGGTTTTCTTCGTGGCATTGCGGGTCCCGTAGATCGTTTTTTAAGGTGAAAAAAAGGTTAAAAAAAGTTTAAAATAAAAAAACGTTCCATCGGCCAAGGGTGAAGCTCCTCGTCGGTCAGGACGCGGGGTGTTACGAGTACCACCTCCCGGACCTCCCATCTTCCGGCTGAGTGACCTCCGAGCCGGTCGAACCGTTCGAACTCGCGAATAAATAGATTTCTTTCTCGATCCAACAGTTAAAATATATAATAATCTCTTCATTGTATACAATTGGTACATTATTACCGAGGAACGATATGAAATCATTCCGGAGAATATAGTATTATCGAAACGTTCGAATTTCATCTCTGATCACGTAAAATATATGCGCGTCATTAAGTAAACATTGTTGACAAAACTCGTCCATATTCGATAACACGTTACTTTTATCATCCCTAATCCTATTTCAATATCATTCCACGTAATCTAATTCCGATTGACCGTTGATAATACGCGATAAGTAGTTTCCAATATGCTCAAATTATCGAGACTTCTTCAAGCTTACTGACTGTCGACAAAGTGGATTTTTTGTCCTTGATGTATTTCAACGTTACCCTCTTACTTGTACCATCGATAAATCGCACATTTCCCCCATTTAAGTTTTGTTCATCGATATAGTAAATATCACCACGTTCTTGCTTACCGATCGTCACTGCGATATGAATTGTTTTGAATCTCGAATGATTTACTTTATTGGGTCTTTATCGATTGCCAATGACAAATGGAGTATCGGCTTTTGTATTATCATTTGTGCATCTTTCCTTATCTATAGCGTCGGTAATATCTGATTTTATTTATCGATTTCGTATCACCCGGAACTTTCCTGTATACCCAGAGATAGCATTTGATCAAAAACTTGCCGCTTTATTATCATGGATGCATCTTACCGATTGTAGATTCATTGTATCATATTGCATTAAACAATGGTTCGGAATTTGACATATCGCACACGCCAGCCTGGATCCAAAGAAGAAAATGGCAGAGAAGGTAGAGCTTTCGTTCGAAAGCAGCTCCCTTCGCTACCATCCAATTCCCAGATCAATTTAGCATTGGAAAAAATATTTACTAACCAGCAATTGGGAAATAAGTATCGTTGAAGGCGTTGCATAAGGTATGAGTCTCTCCGAGTACACATTCGGTCACATAATCGCGTAGCGATATTTCATTGAACCGTTCTAAATCTGATGACCGTCGCGAGTTCTGGTACGAAGAGTGCCGTGATTACCGCGACCGCTACGATCTAATCTCGCGTGGGAGTCTATGTGGGAACGCTAGAGCCACTTGTTTCGAACTACACTGGAGAGTCGGCGTCCCCACATTAGGTTGTATCATACTATCGTTCCCTGTATATGTTGTGGATCCTGTTGTCCAACATTTTGCCCCATTTGTCCCTGTTGGCCTTGTATACCGGTGCTTTTGTTGGCCTGTATAATTGGGGGTGGATCGTACAAGCCACCCAACGAGCCACCTAGGCCAGCTCCTAAACTGGGTCCAAGACCTATAGTACCGAGTGAGGGCATCGAGGGTAGTCCAACGTCGAGGATCCCCGTATTACTTGCACCACCGGTCGGAGTACCCTCTTCCGGTGGAGTCACCTCGAGGCCGATCGAGCCGTTCAACGCAATCTTGATCGGATTGTGATTGGACGGATGGGAGAGTACACCGAGGCCAATGTCCTCGAGGCTGCTCTTCCTCCTCGTGGTGAATCCCTGACGGAGCGAGTTGCTTCGTCTCAGCAGTATATCGTCGACAACCCGCAATGAATTCGAACGGCCACGTAGACTCCCGGCTACGGTGGGACTGTCCGGCAGGGAGAGCGAGTTCGACTTCGTACTACCGAGAGGTGGTGCCCTAGCCAAACCGATACCCGAGCCCCGACGACTTCCTCCACCCGTTGTTATACCGGCCGATGCAACAGCCGCGCTCATCTGGGCTACCAATTGAGCCGAGCAAAAGCTTATGTTGCTCTTACGACGCGAATTGTGACGTTCGAAAGTTTTTTGCGCGGAGAACGGACTTGGACGCACCAAGTAGACTATGTCACCTTCCTCGAGCTTCAGATCGCAGCTTGGATTTATTATTACGTATGACAGACTGTTGCGCTTCTCGGATACATCGTCGTAATCGGCGATCGGTAGATTCAACGATTCCATACGCGACCTTACGAGATTCGCTATCTCAGCCCTCTCTATCTGCTGAGCGTGGTTGTCGCGCGCCTCGTCAGCCAGGCTCACCGAGTACTGCTTGATGTCACATGGAAAAGACAATGAAACGAGAAAACGTTCACTCATCAGTTTATCGTGTCCTCCTTTCATCAAGATCGATCATCTCTCTTACGTACGTAATAAATTCATCGACATTTACAGCCTGGCATACCAAAATCAATACGATCTAATCGTTACCACCGGTATCATGGTTGTAGTAGTTTTGCCGATGTTCAGAATCGATATTACTATTATTAGGCAGCGAAGTATCGTGGCTCCCAAATCAGCGATACAAAGCTAGCACGACATTGATCAAGCAGCATTTTACAACGGACACTGAGTTCAGATTCTTTGCTCAGAAACAACAGAACGTGCAATGCCACGGTTTTATGAGCTACATTTAAAAAACGTGCAGTTTTCATTATTTGAAAAACCCTGTGAATCTTTTTTTCTGACGACGCTTTGTTTACATATTCATAACATCTTTTAACGTTGACACTTTGCTCATCATCATAATTAAAGAAATTCTGTGAGTTGTGGTTTAAGGAGGTTGCGGTGGTATTTTCTGATTTTACATCAATACCTTAGATGCAATATATTTGAAACGTTAGCCTGTTTAACTAGTCCAGCAACGTCACATTTTTTGACCCATTGTGTACATTAATAATTTTCACACAGCGGCACGAGCTCTGGTGCGATAAATTTCAAACGACGTTTCCAGTTTTTCTGTGACTGCGATTTCGTGACAATAATAAACTTAGTTTCAAGAATAAATCGTTTAATAAATTTTTGAAAAAATTCTCATCAACTGCTCAAAAATTCAGATTGATTGCGTCATTTTTAAATTAAATATCACCAAGCGCTTTGCAATTCCTGCGAGTTTACGTATATACACTACGTCCTCGATTGAAACCATACCGATTTAACTCGTCACTGCGTGCTGAATTGCTATCGCTTAAATCGAGGTCAGTCTTGAATAATCACGGATTATTCTCAACATAAGATTTCTAAACTGTATATTTATTGTACTAAATTGTATTTGCGGTAAAAATTTCACCATTACATTAGTTTCAAGGAGATAACATCGTTTTTTTCTAACCCCACAATCTGCTTAAAACAAAAATGGACTCGCATGCCTTTAGGACAATGGTTTATCAGCAAGCAACACGGAATACAAGTGCGCTTATGTCAAATGATGCGTAGGTGTCAATGAGCGAATGAGAAAATATTTGTTGTGGCCAATTCGACATTAGAATAGAAGTATTTGTTATTAATAAGAATTGAAAAATGATTTGTCATGCTTTTTCGATGATTGTACTTACAGCGGATGCGCCCTTGTCGCGAGTGGCGCAATTCGCGAGACATGAAGCTGCCGCGGAACGACGCACCTTGTAAGTCACCCCAACGCCCGTATCGCTCTCGGCGTCGGAGTCACCCTGCCAAAAAAGGACAAGCAAGACTACCCTTACTACGAGGCTGGTCGCCGTCTTTTATTTGGCAATTTCGCTTTCTCGATCTTCTCAATTTAGACGCGTTCTCTTCTTTTATCCCGCATACTCTTGCGGGAATAAATATAGATGATTATCTCGTTAATTATTCATAATGTTCGTTATTACTGTTTTCGCTAAGTATTTTGAATGAAATTATTTACGATTCTTGAAAGACTATTTGCGAAATTAATGAACAATCACTGCAATCAGTTAACAACTCATAATCAGCGATGTTAGGTTTGTTTACTTTGGATTCTATGGCCGTAGTTTCTTCTATCTAAAAATCAGTATGCGGGTGTGATTCCTATAAATGAAAATGGGTGTAATTTCTATTAAATGTGGAAATAAATTGTCGACGAGTGCATACTCCAACATTGCTTCTCGCTTTATCCTGCATAAACATTTCAGTTAGAGTTAAATTAATTGAATGACTATAGTATCAAGATGCAGAAAACTAAAGTTTGATCCACTATGAGACACATCAATAAATCCTATGTACATATGCGTTAAATACATTTATTTGTGCAACGACGAATCTCAGGGACACTAAATATATGTAACTATCACAAAGATGATTCAACAAGTAAATATTTATCGTTAAAGGAGCATCAGAGGAGGTTGGAAGAGGATTAGCCATAAAAGTTCAAGAATTAAATTAATTTGAATGATTTAAATTGAATTATTTAAAAACACATCAAGACTATTAGACAGTGTTTCATCCAATATTTCTGTATCAAGTTGAAAGGTGCCTCATATGAAAAAATAATGCATAGAAATATTGTTTTTGTAGAGAAAAACATCGAGAAATTTTAATCAAAAGTCTTAAATCAGTTTCATATGAGAAACTTCATTCAAAAATGAAGAAAAACAAAGAAGATATCGAATTGCTAGAGTACTACAAAAGTTCTTTGATTTTTTGGAAGAATGGTGGAAGGTTACGAAAAATGGGAAAAGCGACAGTGAGAGGGAGAGCGAGAGAGCACGGCCATGCGCTACTCACAGCCACCACTCAACGTTATCGGATTCCATCGGGCATTTCTGTGCTCTCAGGGCATTTTATTTCTATCGTGTTACTTTTTTTTTTATTTACTGATTTTTTTCACTTTTTTTCATAAGCCACTCTGCTGACTAAGAGTGATTAAAGTTACTCACGTTCGAAGTATCGGTCACCGTTGTGTCCTGAGTCCTGTAAATTCCAATCGGTATCTCGTACGTCGTCGAGCAGAGTTTTTGATAAAGTCTTCCGTAAGTCCTGATCCACATATCTTCTTTCGTTATACACATCTGATCATGAATAATATACATCAAGTATGAAAATAACGCCAGAATAATTCCTTTCATTTTTTTTATTTTATAAAAAATATTTGAAACACATATCACTATTCGAAAAGATCGTTGAAAATATATTTTAATTAAACAATCGCTGTAAAATAATTTATCTATTAATTAAGGATATTTTATGAATAATTTGGTCGACATAATGTTGCCATTTAAATAATTAGCTTCGAAATCATCAGAATTATTCGCAATTTTTCACTATTTTGAATCTGTAATCGATAGCCAACGAATAAAGAAATCATCAAATTTTCAAATTTAATCAAAAAATAATGAATCTCGTTAATATTAAGCTACTGCTTTATTCATCAGCTGATTAATTTATTGATAAAGTAATAAAAAGTTATTGGCATCATTATAATATGAGATTATTATCATGTCATATGTTAGTTCGATATTTTGCGATTTAAAAAAAAAGATATATTGTTTTTTATGATTAGACATTACGATTTTGATTTGAATGATTTTTTTTGTTATCCGACATTTTTCAAGCACGGAATATTAACATATATCCCAACGAAACGACAGCTGTTTTTTTACAATTACACTGCAACCTTGATTGTTCGAACAGTGTCGGGATCGACTCCGCATCGCACTTATAAATATAGAACGTTGCGCACACTTCGTGTTTCCGTTTCTGCGCACCAGACCAACGGCCGGATTGGACCGGGCGCTTCCCCTACCAAACGCAGAGCGATCGATACGGGTCGCGTAGTGGGGAATATTGCATAAATCAAGATTCGATAAATCGAGGTTGCAGTGTATAAATAATCGACGAACCCATTTAGAAAAATGAAGAAAAATAATAGTAAGAAAAATCTTACCGATGTAAGAAAACCAGAACCTGGTGCTTGATCAACTCCGAGTAGTAATCTGACAAACGTTATAACGTAATCCTTGACGAATGCTTGATAGAGTAAGGTATCGAGCATCGAAGCGCTAAAAACGCTGCCAGCGGCGAATGGTAAACGGAACATATACGATATGTGGGAACCTCTCTCTTTTTCTCGCTATTGAGGACCAAAGAAAGATCATTTTTGATTTCATACTCAGTGATTAAATCGTATAATTGAAAAATATTAAATGTTCACTAAAGCCATAGCCTTGATGGATCAATGGTTATGAGAGATTCAAGAACTACGAGGTTCTAAATCGATAAGTAGACCGATGAAAAATGTTCATGCGAATTGTCTTAAAAATGGCTGTAACTGAAAAAAAAGGCCGTAAAAAGTTGTTGATTTATTGTCTAAATTCACTGATGCAAGAGGGTGCTTTTTTTTTCTATGGATCGAGGATAGAATCGAGGTTGCCGTAATAAAAATGCCTTTTCAGACCTTAAAACAGGAGACATTAACTATATTTATTGCGAATAATATCTTCCCTCGAAATTTCTACCAGTAAAACTTTACGAGATGCACTCAATATAAGTGGCTTTTTCAGTTAATTCTTCTGTCAAAAAAGGATAAGAATCTCGCTGAAATTTTAAGTTTGTGAGATTTATTCTACATAGCCATTATGCGTAGGAACAGGATAATCTATTTTGTGACGTCATCCTGTACTATATACCAACTTAAATTCAAACGAATAATTCTAGTGCATTACGATTTTTTTGAACTGAATGGACAAGTAGCGTTAAGACAAATCTGAATATTTATTTTCATGCAACGGAAAGTAAATCAATTGTCTACTCGCCAAAAATTGGCAAATAAAAGAATTAGGTATATTGAACTAATTTTTATTTTTTTTCAAATATTTTAATTATTTGACACCATTGACATGCAGTTGTCCATTCTGAAAAAAAAATAATGCAAAATTGATAATTTTTTTTGTTTATACGTACAGCCTCGATGTTATCTCGTAATTACTACGGGTGATTGGAATAATATTTATTCAGGTGAGGAAAAAAGATCCTAGTCACAATAAACTCGTCAGTCAGATATCAATTAATCATGAATCAGAGGTCAGAGTGAGTGAGTTATGTGTTACCGGGGAGCCCATCGTAGGCTCGGCCGAGTAGCTGTCATCGGTAGTAGCACTGAGGAGTACCTTTTCCATTTTGCTGAGATGAAGGGCGTACTTGTCGTGCGCCCGGAATTGCATGAATCGCATGTTGCTCGATTGAGACAGCTCGGTTATGCTCTTTATGCTGGGAAAGAATCTGTCGAAATTTCCAATATGTAGAAACGAATAAAAAAAACATTCAACGGATTCATTGGATCATTTTTTTCCTCTTCTTATTTATATACATTTTGAAGGATGCTTTACAAGTGCATTCTCAGCCAAAAATGTTATTTCATTCAAATTTTAGTACTCGGTGATTCAATGAAGATCCGAAAAAATTCCGTTGTTTTTGACATATTATCGACTTTAAGGAAATTCGAATTAATAGGTCACATATCGATAAATAACTTAAAGGGTTTTTAATATTTTTTTATCGCTATTTTTCAAAATCTTGAAATTGTTTCCTCTTTAGTCGGATGAACCATTTTTTTTTCGTGTTATGTTTTGAAAACGTTCTATAAACAATTTTCGTTGAAATGTTTGAAATTGAAAATCATATTCTTCGTAAAAAAGGCATACCTAATTTCAAAATGCCACAAATTGTTTACTTTATTTACATTAAAAAATCTTGCTCGGCAGACTATAACGACAACATGATATTACAAGAGGCTTTTCGATTTTTTCATATCCACGCGCGCAAAAAAAATAGTCTCGGGGGGATGTCTCGCCGGGAGTCTCGGCGAGTCGCCTCACAAGAGTGTCGTTGAGAACGGTTTGCGGTTCTTTTTTTAAATTCTTCCCGAGAGTCTCACCATGACTTTTTCCAAGATTTTTTAACTCTTGACTGCTCGCACGGGCAGAAGCTGGGAGTTATGCGTTTGACAGCGATCATATAGCGGCTAATATGGATTGACTAAAAATAAGTAGGTAGCCAAAAATCATAATCAAATTTAGGAGATGTCGGGATACATCTCCAAAACCGTGAACAAAAAATGAAGGAGACGTCTCCCGACATCCCTTAAATTCGATTATGATTTTTGGCTACATACTTATTTTTATTCAATCCATATTAGCTGCTATAATGACTTTATTTTATTATTTCGTTTTCTGATCTTTTTTTCTCATTTTTTGTTGAAATAATAAAAAGAAAATCATTATAGCAGCTAATATGGATTGACTAAAAATAAGTATTTAGCCAAAAATTATAATCGAATTTAAGGGATGTCGGGAGACGTCTCCTTCATCTTTTATTCACGTTTTTGGAGATGTATCCCGACATTTGCTTTCTTTTTTTATTTACCACTACTATTTCGTGATATATTATAAATAGTATTTCGCAGTTGGGAATTCTTCTGTTTTTTAAAAACACGTTTTTTTATTTTTACATTTTTTTCAAACGATATTTTTTTGCTTATTTTTTTACGTTTTTAAATTCCAAAGATGTTTTTTAAAGCTATTTTCATTTGACCATTTTTTAAGTTTACTACAATTTTTGTGGCCGGGATTTTTTTTTATTGTAGTATCGTTAATTCTTCCAATGTCATAATTCTTACGCACTGCAGTTAATTATTTTTTTTATAATTTTTTTTTGAGAAGCTCGCCGAGACTGTTTCCTCCAAGATCCCGCGCAAAAAGAAGTAGTCTCGCCAGGACGCTCGCTGAGAGTCCCGCATGGTTTTCTTTCCGGGACTATTTTGGATTGATTTCGAGAGTCTCACCGAGACTCTTTTCAAGACTTTTTTAAATTCTTTTTCGACAGTCTCACCGGGACTCTTTTCGAGACTCTTCTAAATTCTTTCCGATACTTTCTATATAATCATGAATCTTGGATAGAAAAATTTATCTGAGATTCATGGTGCGATTTTTTGGGAATCGCTGCGATATATTGCATAGTCTATACACAGCAGGGAGACTAAAGTAAAGAAGTGGATACAACATAGGAAAATAAATAGTAACGGCGTCCTCAAAAACCCATCCTCAATTAATTCTCCGCTTCGTCACTAGCATCGCATGGGTCGGAAAGATCATACAATATAGTAATAAAATTAGTCCACACGATGAAAGTGACCGTTGCGCACTAGAGCTGCGTTCGGGGAGTCACTATTTGCGCTAAAAACGCAGCCTATAGTAATACTATTTAATGGTAGCTTTTTTAGCGTTTTTAGTAGCGTTTTTTTTAGTTTTAGTAGTTTATTTATTTATTTTTTTTAATTATTTTTTTTAAATTTTATATATATATATATATATATATATTTATATAAAAAATATATTTTAGTAGTTATATTAGTTTTAGTACCGTTTGCAGCGCAAATAGCGACTCCCCGAACGCGCATTAGAAAGAAGATTCGTACCCAAATCACGATATATTAGAAGTTAGGGAGACTATTTTTTCTCTTCAGTTCCGTGAGTTATGTTGTACCGTGTTTTTTATGTGAGAAAAGTTATAATTTTGTAGAACGTGTCAACAAATTATTTATTTTGTAATATTGTAAATAAATACATCGGAAACATTATCATATGCTCTTTCATTTTCAAGAGGCTTTTAGGCAGTAAGGAACAAAAAATTTGCTTCTGAGAAAGCAGAAATACACTATTCCAACTCCGTTTTGTTTTCCAACCAAGAAAATATTGAATATACACTATCGCCGAAAAGTTTCCGGGCAAAAGTTCAAAAAAGTCTCGGCGCTGTTTTTGATGCCATTTCGTCAGTAATATACATAAACGAATTTAATAAACAGCATTTTGAAGGGGAGGAATTCAGCTTCATTTTTTTTTTATTTTCACGATATTTTTACGATCAGCACGTCATTTCGAAAACAACCGTTTTTCGTTTTTTTTCTTTTACAGTTGGACCGGGTTTTCAGAAAAAAAAATTTTCTTCCATTTGCTTAACCGGATCCTTAAAGAGGGGAAGCTTAAGCTTCAGTTTAGTTTTTTTTTTAAAGTTCGGTGCGATTTTTTTTCGTCAAGTTATCCCGTTTTTGGCGAAAAAAAAATCGCGGAAATTTAAAAGAAAAAGCAACATGAAGCTAAATTCCTCCCTTTTAAAATTCCGTTTATTAAATTCATTTATGTATATTACTGACGAAATGGCATCAAAAACAGCGCTAAGACTTTTTTGAACTTTTATCCTGAAACTTTTCGGCGGTAGTGTATGTTTTGCTGATTTGCAAAAATTTACAATTCGCATAATCATCCGTTCAAAATTAATTTAAATTTAAAAGTATCGGAGGAGCTCAGGTAACAAAACATTCTCGCTATTTTTACACCCAAGGAACAGAAAAAGAAAATATTCTTGCTTTTTTTCCTCTGTTTGCTTTTTCAACCAAAAAATAGTGAATATTTGTCTTTCTCATTACTAGAGTCAACCAGAACGGAGAATAAAAAATGTAAAGTTAATGTAATTATTTTTAAAATTATAATTTAAAAAATAATTATATTCACTTTACATTTTTTATTCTTCGTTCTGGTTGACTCTAGTAATGAGAAATCTAGTAATCTATCTATCTAATCTATAATATATATATATTATAAATATTATATAATATATTAAAGAAATATATAATATAATAATATAAATATATATATCGGGAGAGCGGTTGGTCTAGTGGATGGGGGCTCGGGCTCGCACGCCGCGGGTCCCGGGTTCGAATCCCGACCAAAAACACCAATGAAAAATTGAGATTTTTTTCACGTGTTTCCACTGTAAACCCGGGTGGTTTGGACTCCACCTTTATAAAAATCATGTCCAGACCTCGCAGTGATGCCTGAGCGGTCGGTGTACGGCTCCGGGTGCCTCCCGTGGACGGTTCGCATCGTGTGGATGGTGGCCCCCCAGCCGTGTACTGGCTAGCCCATTGCATTACAGCTGAGGAGGTACCTTTCTTAAGCGCCTCTGATAGCTGTGCTTGAGCATGCTCGCATTACTACCCGGGGAAATTAGGTAGGTACCGGCTGTATCGGCAAAGGTTTTCTGCAGTTTTCCTTCGCCCTCGGCAAATGCGATACAGTTGGGGATAAGTCGGCTGTAGCCGCACAGGGGGGTGTCTTTGGAAAAGGGGGGGGGGCAAGCTAAAAAGGGGAGAACCCTGGGCAATGGCAAATACAATAAAAAATAAAAAATAAATAAATAAATAAATATATAATTTAGGAATCAATTGATTTGTTTTGATTTATACACTGACTTTTTAAAGCGCTGGACATAGTAACCCTTTAAGGAGTTTCCAAAAAAAGCGAAAATTCTGAAAAAGTCTTTAAAGAAAAAACAATAAACTCATCACGCATAATGAAAAAGCATTATCTAATTATTCGTTCAACCGATCCGTGCTAAAAATTTAAGTTAATAATTTTTTACAGAAATAGCAATGTAAATCAATGCTCACAATGCTGAAAATGAGACCAAACTTTTTAGATTTTTGTCAAATCGTCGAGTATCAAAATTCGGATAGGATTAATTTGTTGGCTGAGAATGTGCGCGTAAAACACTCTTTTATTATTATGAAAAAAGCGTATAAAATTTTGCATAACCCAGCTATTTGTTTGCTTAACACTTTTAAAAATTTTATTATATACTGAATTTTTTTCCCATTCAGCTAATTTTTCATTACTGATGGATATTGAATTCTTGTTGAAAGCAAATAAAAATATATGAAGTAGAAAAATAAATCTCGATAAGCGATAACACTTATTTGTAATGCTGATGAAGAGAATTTTACTTGAACATCGTTTGAACGGCGACGATGGTATTGCAATCTGCCAACGTATCCTCTTCAGCGGAATTACTGAGCTCTTTGTTGACGACGACAACATTCTCGGCGAGTGTTATACCAGCACGTAAAAGATCGTCAAGACAGTCGATGGAACCGAGCATCCAATATACCAGAGGGAAATACGATACAGCATCGAGAAAAGCTATTTCCGGTCGTCTTTCGAGCAGTAAGATTATTGGATTCAATGATGTTTTCGATCTGCGTAAGATTTTTTATATTTTTTTTTTGAAAATAAAATAGCTCGTAGAATAAAAGCAAAAAAACGTTTTCATCGTTCTCGTATAAGCGCTGCGAGTGCACCTATTTTAGTAGGTAAATTCCTTTACCTGAAGTGAGCTCGAAGAGGTATGATGAAATTGTAAATTCCATTACTCGCATAATCTGCAGCCAAAATTATCGTTTTATTTTGCCAATTGTACTCCTTTGCATTTCTATAACTGCAGTGCTCGCATACCTGTGATAAAAGTTGAAATAGACCACGTGGAAATACATATGACATTGGTTGACAATACTTCAATATTAAGTCGCCATTTTTGACGATGGATTCAAAGAAAAGTCTGTCGTAAACCGATCAATTATTTTAAATACACATAATTTAATCTTCGATACGATTGTGAATAGTAAGATTTTTGTGGCCAGTATATTATTTTTCAGTAAATATTTTCCCACAACGAAAGGATTACCGAAAATTATGTTGTAATTATTTCAGTTATCATATTGAATATTTTACGTCACAATAGTATTTGGAAAAAATTAAAAAATAACAAAATATTTTTTGTATTCATTGAAATATCATGGTTCTAAACAAAATGGCGAAATTTTTATATCACATAGCACTCTATTTATATTCTCTGCTCTAACAACAATTACTCTTGTGTTTTTTAAATAAATTTTTTAGGTGCAAGAACGTGAAGATGATACTGGAAGCATACCTGCGCCAACTGAAGACAACAGAGTGGTTTTTTCTCCTTGAGGAGATAGCATAAAGTCGGAGACACTCCGATGAACGGTGATACAGGTGGAAAACCTTTGACAATTCTGAAAAAAAATTTTGTATAATAGTATAACAAATATCACTGTAATACCAAATAATTTGTTGTTTTTTTCCTCGTGGAATAACGTCTGACAGTTTTTCGTAACTTGATAGCTCGAACCAAAATAAACTGATCATTTTAAATGCACCGTAAAACTTCAATTGCGACACTTTCAGCGCAATTAACGTTCTGTTGGAACGATAAGAAACAATAAGAAGTCCAAGAAGATTCCGCGGCAAAACAGTTTCGATGTGTTTCCACGCTATCTCTCTCTCTCTCTCTCTCTCTCTCTCTCTCTCTCTCTCTCTCTCTCTCTCTCTCTCTCTCTCTCTCTCTCTCTCTCTCTCTCTCTCTCTCTCTCTTCTCTCTCTCTCTCTCTCTCTCTCTCTCTCTCTCTCTCTCTCTCTCTCTCTCTCTCTCTCTCTCTCTCTCTCTCTCTCTCTCTCTCTTTCTCTCTCTCTCTCTCTCTCTCTCTCTCTCTCTCTCTCTCCTCTCTCTCTCTCTCTCTCTCTCTCTCTCTCTCTCTCTCTCTCTCTCTTCCTGAGTTTTGGTCTAACGTTTCATATTTTCTTGCTTTTTATATTATCCGTGCTCGTCGTGCAACGTTTATCCATTTTCAGTCGAATTTACAGGGAAAAATGGCTCTACGATTCTCAAGTATGCAGATTTTCGAATCAATCTATCAACGAACTGGAAAACTAAAACGCAATCTGTCTCTCGGATCATGTGAGTATTTTCAAGCAATACTTCGTATTGTCCGATTCTATCTAAAAGTCTATGTCTGCGAGCGCAAGAACGAATAAAAAGTCGTATTATCAAAATTCCTAACGAGTTGCTTTTAAAAACTAGTTGCAGTTGAATTTGACGTTCAAAGGTCACCCGAAATTGTGCATACAGAATTATTCTAATTCATTAATTCCATTCATAATTGATGTTGTTTTTTAAAACTTGCTGCTTTTAAATTAAGTGATTTCGTGAACCCTTTTCGCAATGTTAAGTTTTACGAGATTGTTGAAGAGTCTTTTCTCAAGTCTGTTTAGGATCGATTTGCATTGGTTTGACACTGGGCTGGCCGGAATCATCTTTGAGTTATTTGCAATTGCATCATTGTAACGGGAACTGCTCGAATATTCCATTGGATGATGGTTCAACTGGTCAAATGATAATGAATTGCGGCAGTTGTGTCGGTGCTTTACTGCCATCCTGTATTGCCGATACTTATGGTCGAAAATTTTCATTCGCATTGGCTGGTACATTGAATTTCATATTCTGGACGATTCTTTTGGCTTTCAAAGGCGATGAGGTAAGAATAAGATGAATACATTGGTCCTAACAGTTGCTGAGTCGAGCTAATTTTCACTCAATAATAAAATAATTGACTATTTATTTATTTTAATTAATCAATTCATCAAGGATATAGAAAAATTCATTGTTATTGTACAAAATCAAAGAAACCTAAAGGGGCGTACATACGAGAGGTAAAAAATCGTGATTAAATTTTGTTTCTTTTCAATTTATTGGAATAATTTATTGAATAAAGGTTTTTCGTAGTTGTAAGGCTTTAAGAAGAAAATACCGTTGAAAGGGTTGGTACCAATAATATTTACTCGTCATTCCAATCATAGAAATCAATGGTCATTCTATACACACAATTATTTAACGTGTATCATAGGATTTTTTTATGACTGTTTTTTAAACCTTTTCACGTATTCATTTTTCTCACGTACAATTTCTTTGAAATTTTGCATGCATGTATTTTTGGGATCGCAAATTACGAGTCTGAACATAGAATTCAAAAATACAAAATATTGGATTCAAAAGAAAATTATCAGTTTGGATCTACTACACAAATTATGGTATTTTTATATTTTTCAAACAATAACAGCGAGTCGGAAAATTTTGAAAAAAAAATCTGTAAAGCACTTTGGTGCGTATTAAGTTTGTACAAAAATTGTCATTTCAATTTTTCTAATTGATTACTATAAACTGAATTTTTTTTGTTTATTTTTATTATTATAAAATATATTTGTTTTGTCTATTTGTTTATACATACTATTTTTGCAATTAACAAATAATGACTGTTCCTATTTTTTTGCACATATAAATATTCTAGGGACCGTTTAGAAACAAAAAACCCGATATTTCTTGTTAAAAAAGTCGTTTAAGAAAAAAGCTGCAAAAGGAGTGAGGCGCTGAGCGTCTAAATGTGAGACAAAGGGTACATGAAAAAATTCGTGCGATTTATCGAAAATAGATGATTTTTGGTAAAGGAACATTTTATACAGTTTGACATTTTTCTAAAAAAAAGCGTATCTTTACGACGTCGTATCGCAGCTGTGCATCACTATTTTTGAATGGAAATAATCATTTTTAATCACTTAATTTTAACCCTTCTAAATATATGTATGTGCACCCTTAATCAATTTGTAATACCTATTAATGAAAATCTCGCAAAAAAAACTTTGGAACGACACTTTTTGTTTAATTTTATTTCTCAAATGATAGAACATTTATGATAAAACTTTTATTATTTTTTTTTATTATTATAGAGTCAAATTCTCGTCTAAATAATCAAAAAATATTTGATAATCAGAGCTTTTGGAGGGAAAATCCCTAAGAATCCAATGGTAATAGTTATTGGAAACTATTACCATTGGATTCTTAGGGATTTTCCCTCCAAAAGCTCTGATTATCAAATATTTTTGATAATCAAGCTAAAATAATATTTATATAGTGAAAACACGTCACAATCAAAGCAAAATTTATCAAAAAATACTAGTTTGGTGGTGCAAATTCGCACTAGCGTGGTTACTATGGATTGATATGATTATTATTGTCGTTGTTTTTATTGTTGTTATTATCGTTATATTATATATTTTAAGAAACTGCTGATATTAATTTTTCCTTAACGTTCGTTTGACCTTATCATCTTTGCAGGAACTTATTTTAGTTTCATCGATCGGTGGATTTGCCGCGGGAATTTTTGTATCGACGACTGCACTTTACGTCAGCGAAATTTCGTTGCCTCATACACGTGGTTCCACCGGTGCTCTTGGTGCAGCCTGCGCTTATGCCGGTGCACTCTTTGGGAGTTGTTTAATTTTCGTTGCCTTTCTTCGAATAATTGCATTGATTATGATTTGCTTAGTAACGTTTTTTCTTGCTTCGTTACGCTGGTGGATGGTCGAATCACCCTACTTCCTCTTTTTGCAAGGAAAGGTAATATCGTTTATCTTTTATGCGTGGATCACAAAAAAATGGCTTTTTTTAAATGTAAAAATAAATTACGTGTCGATGCTGAGACTTAAAAACGGTCTGAATCTTGATCGAAAATTGTCCGTAGAAAAATCTCATTAAAATATATACATTAAGAATAAATTCCGTTTTTTTATAGATCATTAACTATTTTCGTCAAAAAATAGCGTAAACAATTAATTTAAAACCGTGCTTAATGGAAAAAGTGATCAAGTGCGTAAATTAGACCTTGCAAAAAATAGGGAAAAATTTTGATCAAAAACTAAAAAATCGTCGTAGTTTTACCATTTTCTAAATAATAGTTATTCAACAATTGTAATAATTTTTATTTAAAATACTCGATTTTTACAATTTTCAGAGAATCTTAATAGTTTCTATATATAAAGCCCTAAAAATAAAAACGAATAAATCGATACCAGTTCAGAAAGAATTTAAAGACTCAATTTAACGATGATATGTTTACAGACACTGGATGCGAAGGTTGCATTAAAAAAGTTACGGGGTGCGAGGACAGTCCTGGAAATAGATCCGGAGTACAAGACGATAGAGCTGTTTTTTCGTATATCACAAGACACCTCGAACATCAACGGATCAAGAAATAGTTGTTTTTCCAGGATGTCACGAAAGCGTAGAAACGCGACAGTGGTGATAATATTTTTGTGTATAACGCAGATGGTGGGTGCATACGGTATGAACGATTATGCGAAGACATTTTTGGACCTCGAGTTACCGGCATACCGACGTATTATTTTATCGTCATTAAACGTTGTCTCAGTCGTTATTTGTTTCTACGTGATCGATCGAACCAATAGAAAAAGTTTTCTATTTGTAATTTCAATATTTGGTTCGAGCATAACTTGTCTTATTTTGGCATTGCTGACTCTCGCGGGGAACAACGTGAAAAAATGTCATGGATGTTATGACACATCGATTCTGTTACCAGCCACGTTGTTAACTCTTTATTACATGATTTATACTCTTGGTCTTACACCGATATTGCCTATTTTGACAGGGGAAATATTTCCATCTCGTTACAAAACCACTGCTCTCTGTATTTGCATATCCTTCATATATTTATCACCGATGATTATACAATTTATATTCGAATTAGTGCGTGCTAAAGAGGGTCATAATTTGACATTCGCATTGTTCGCTATTTTTGGCGGACTCGGGATACCTTTTATGCTTATGTTCCTTCCGGAAACCCAGGGCAAAGCTTTGTACGAGATACAGGATGAATTCGATGAATTTACGATAATTATTAGTAGTTAGAAAGTAAGTTAGTATAGTTAAAGAATTTTAATTATAATAAAATAGAAGCTTGAATAAGAATTAACTGCCAATAGTATTGCTAATTGTATTAATTTCGATAAAAATGAAGAAAAATGTCATCGGTAGTGTAAATAATCATATCAGTAGAAATATTAATAATAATAAACGTTGCATAGTGATTGCACCGTGGTGCATCATATAAACTCACCCCTTGAAGCTGCGCATCGTAGAGGGGCGAGACGTAGGGTGCGGCAAGGCGTAGTGTGCAGAAAGGTGATGCGTAGGAGGGCAGACATCAAACACACATATCCACGAACGAAATTTTTTGTTGTTTTTTTTTTTTTTTTAATTTTTTTTATTTGTTTTTAAAGGTGATAGGCGGGAGAGACATAGCCATGGTACGACCAGTGCAACGAGACACCACGGTGGTACACGCATCAGACAGACATTGAGAGGAACATACCACATCGACGAACGTGAATCGACAATTATAAAAACTTTAATATATTCGTAAGGAACCTACGTATCATGACTTGTCCGGTTTTAGTTTGAACTTCTTTTACAATCTAGTATCTCGAGTGTGAGTGTATAATGCACATATAAAAATTGAGATTGTGGAATAATAACAAAACATAGAAGTAATGACAGTGACAATGATACGAAATAAAATAAAAATGTTAATTATGCTGTGATTCCATTTGAAACTCACTGATATCAGCTTTTAATTAATTCATCATGCATTTAATAAACCACGGCTTTGACGAAGGAGCTGAAGACTCATTTTACATAATTTATTATTTTATCATACATTATTTTAAGTAGATTGGAACCCCAGCGATTATCAGTCATAAATTAGGAAAGGAAAAATGTTTCAAAGCAAAATGCAACAGGCGAATGAAACACTGAAAAAATTGCATATTTATGATTTCTTTTGCTTTCGATCAGTGATTATAGAAATATATTATTTCGTGAAAATATTACGATCCCCCTGAATAACCATGTTCAAAATAACCTCCGTAGAAGCGTCCGAAAATTAAAATCAAAATAAAACCAATAGTCACTCTCTTCTAATAAACTACTGTATCGCAATTTGCATGGAAGTCCAAAGGAAACCCTGGAAAATCCGGCCGATACAGGCTGCAATAAATTTTTTCTGAGTTTCAGTTGGTTAGCACCATCAAGAACTCAGGAAAACTGCCTCCGGCTCAACGACATATGCGTCAGCCGGTGCATGGCTGAGCGATTACTCAACCAAGTACTGACTTCGTCCGAATAAGCTCAAGTTGGGAGATCGGCGAAGCCACACACCGAACGTGTATACCCATTTCTGTTGGTAACTTATTCCTAATTATTCATCATCTGTCCCTAACTAAATATAAATGAGGTGCGTTGTATGTTTTGTGTTTGTTGTGCGTTCGCATGTGTCGTGTGTTTGTTGCATGTAGTGGATTTTGGAAATTGGTATTCACAGAATTTGTCTTGAAAGAAACTGAATGCAATTATTTACCTGAATATGAAATATTATAAAAAAATCAATAAATTCTGAATAGTAGGTAATTCGGTGAACGGTGGTTATTTCATTGTTTGGTTATTTTTCGCATGATTATTTTGATCCGCGGTAAAAAAACCATGACCATAATGGTCATGATTGTGTTTGAAGGATACTTTGAACGGGGTTATTTTGAACATGATCATTTAGGGCCGCAACCGTAAATACATATCAAGTTTTTTTAGTAAACGAGTGCCGGATAATTCGGTATGTGAATTGTGTTGAATCGAGAAATAAAAAAACGAGCACAAAGATAGAGCCAAAAAATAGATGAGAAGCGAGAAACAAAAATGTAGGAGAGACTCTCTACGTTTTGAACATATTTTTATCAAAATTAAAAAATGTAAAAAATTCAGTATCAAAAAATTTGGAAAACCAAACATCTTTGGACTTCCGAATTTTTTGATAATGAATTTTCTACAACGAGATTACGATTGGTTCGAATAGAAAACGTAAAATATATTCGTGAGATTACTGTAAATTACGAATCACTTCAGAGATTTATTATTATCCATTATTAAGTATGATTTATCTTTGATTATAATTATGAGTAGCATTATCTTAATGAGAAAAAATAACGTTCTAAGTAATTAGTGAATTATTTCGGAGCCCATGCTTTCGCGAGAAATAATGTTCAACACGTGAAGTTGTCTCTCCTAATTTCGAATGAAATAAGCACGAAAATCTGATGTAATTATGTTAATTAAATTGAAAGAATTTATCTTTAGTTCTTGGCCAAAAGAAGAATAGCAGTGAAAAATATCGTGCCGCGAAGTGCGAGACTGTAAGAAATCTGGAAACTTTTGCGAGATATTGTAAATCGATTAATTAATTGAAGGAATTTTTCAGTCATAATGCAATAATTTAATTCGACTAGTTAACATGATAACAAAGCATTATTTTTATTTCGAATAATATCGTGCCGATTAAGTATCACGATTACTTGACACAAGCTCATTCACTATTAATTTTCTTCTAATGAGCTATATCTCATTGACTAATTCTCATTAACAACGTTCCACTTTTGTATAAACTAATGTAATGTTTATTTCACGAGATATAAAAGTACACAAAGTAAATGTAACGATAAATCCATTTATCTTGTTCTTTTATAAATTTAATAGCAAATATACGTTTAATTCGAGTTGTAAGAAACTACATAAGAGATAATCGTGTCTATCGACAGTCGACGAATAAACATCCTAGCAATTGACTAGATCTTTAAGCGTTGTGAGATAGAATAGCGTATGGAAAAGAAAATAAAGGAAATCACAAATATTAATTGACTTACGCTATTTTTTCGCTTGGCGATCTCCAGGGCACGTCGTCATCCATCTCATCCTCGGATTCGTCACCTTCATGATCTAAAGATTCTTGCCCAGGTAAATGAAGCGTCGAGCTCGTTAACATGTCCGGCACAGGAAGTATACTGGGTCGTCTGCTTCCTGAAAATAAAAACGTTGTTTTAAGGGGAAAAAACGTGGCGGCACGTCATCAAATTACGAGGTTTTTATTGTTGATGTTTTTGTCCCGTGTCCTCGTGTCGATGGTGCGTTACCTGATGAGTTCGTAAGACTCACCACCTTTTCGTCAAATAAAAAGGACTTCACGCGTATACGGGAACCCGCGCGCCAACTTAATACTGCGCGGTGCTTTAATAAGAAAAAAAATTAACACTTTATTTCAAGTCTGATGTTTGTTACAAGCGGAGATTGTGTTTTATAAAGAGTAGTTGTCGCTAGACTGTCTTCTGTGATTGACGATTTCAAGTTCCTTCGAAAAAAAGGCGTTGAAACATCTACTTCGGTATTCGAAGAGAAAAAGAGATGATTGGTTGAAAAGATAGGAAAATCTCAAAGAGGAGGTCCAGTAGTCGCCAATCACAGAAGAGTTGCAGTTTTAAATTGCCAGATGGAAAAATGGACCAGAAATACAAAAAATGAAAATATATTCAGGCTTAAACGCGGGCGTACTCTATAATAAAATTATATTATTGGCAGCTGGCAAACATACTTGGAAAATTTTGTTACTCGAGGGAAACTCCGAGATTAAGGAACTAAAATTCGAACGTGTCTGTTACCACGGTCACAAGGATTAAAAATGCTGCAAATTAAAATTTGCAAATTGCTTCCTCAAGATGGTCAAGATGCACGGTGCTCAAGATGCACGATGCTCAAGATGCACGATGCTCAAGATGCACGATGCCCAAGATGCACGGTGCTCAAGATGCACGATGCTCAAGATGCAAGATGCTCAAGATGCACGGTGCTCAAGATGCACGGTGCTCAAGATGCACGGTGCTCTAGATGCACGATGCTCAAAGCTTACTCTATGAGGTGCTATATTTTTCATTTTGGCTTCCTCATAGAGGAAGCTTTCAGCATTGTTCTAAAAGCTTGAGAAAGCAATTTGTTACTTTTAATTTTTTTTAAATAAAATTTTAACTTATTTATCGACTTTTAACTTTTCCAAATTTTCAAAACCTATATCAGCTCTATGATTTTTTTTCTAAATTTAACTTTCAATTTGCATCGTTGAAAGTTATTTTTCTAAAAATAACTTTCAATTTGCATCGTTTTTTCTATTTACATTTAAATTAAATAATTCCGACAACTTTGCTGGAAAGTATAGAGGAAGTACAGACTTATACACAATATCTTACAAAATTTGCAAAAATTAAAGCGGTTAGACGATTTTTCGAAAAACTCAGATTTTCGTAAAATTCGAAAAATCATAAAATTTAAACCGCTCAACCGATATTTCCCAAATTCAATACCAACCTTCCTATTATGATAATCTATTTATAAAAAAAAAAAATTAGTAATAAATCTTAAAATTTTCGGAAGTTAGAGCGTCGACACCCTTTTTTTGAAAATTTCAAAACGTCGTAGGATTCGTATTTTTTTTGAAATTCTGACAAAATTATCAGAGAATGAAGAGCTTGTATAGATTAACATCTGTGCAAAACGGGAGCCCAGTATCTCAAATCGTTTTCGAGTTATAAGCGTTTGAATTTTACAGTGCCATAACATACACACACACACACACATACATACACACATCCGGACATTTTTTCTAGATATGATTTTTCGATGTTTTGGGACATTTTGAGCACATTGACATTGAAAACTGGAAAAAAAAAAATTTCACCGTCACATAGCTTCCTCTATGAGGAAGCAAAAATACAAAAAATTGTCCATTCGGCACGGTAGCGCATTACAGAAATGAAACATGAGTTTACCGTATGGACGAAGAAACAAAAAAGCAATAGTTTAGACGGAGTGCTTGCCAGCTTGCTAGATGAAGGGTTTATAGCCTTCGTTTATGGCGGTCAGGTACGAAAGAATTTGTCGCGTCTGACAGTCCATCGAATCAAATGCAAATACAATCAAATAATAAAGAGAAATAGTGAGACATTAAAATAAACTACAATTTACCATGCTAGATGCTGCTTGGTACGCAACAGTTTCATTCTAGTGCTTATTCGTTTTTGATAAGGATGAAGCCGTAAATATTTATAGGGGGTTGTCATAAATGTAGATGGCCTAATAAATAGGGATTATGGAACCTTTAATACCTTTAAGAAGATCGTGAGAAAAAGTCATTTTTTGTCTTAATCCGATTAATTTTTTTTATCAGTTTCAAATTATTTAGGAATTCGCTTTAAATCATTTTCTCGTTGGTAAACTACATTTTTCGTTGCATAATACTTAGTTGATGTGATGTTTTAATTGAACATGTCAAGTATATCTTCAAAATATCTTGTGAAAATTTCAAGTCGATCGAATGTATCATTTTAAATTTATACAATAATATTCCTTGAGCTTCTAGTAGTGAATGTAACAGCAAGCAAAAATCGGTGGTTACCTGTTTCTACCTAAATAAATGCGGAGCCTTCCCATATATATGGGGCATATATTGATCTATTGTGCTAGTTTTATGCGGTCAGTATAGCTGCTGACGTAAGTAATTTAAAAAAATTGTGTTTTACGTAGAAACTACAATTAGCTTCAATTCCGTTTTTCTCACAAATATGTTTTCAAAGGCGGTGTGACCATTATTTCTCATAATCCGCTAAATCTATCACAACGAAATGTATGCAGTATCTTTAAAGATAAAAAAATTAGTGGTTAATGAAAATTTTTGATTTTTAACCTAAACTTTTTATTCATATACGTCGAACAAATTTTTTCTCTCTTTAAATCGACAGATACACTCTAAAAGTATACTGTCCGAAAATTTCAGATGCTACAGAATTTTTGTTTTTATAAGTATAAGATAGACTATGGAGTTGGAAAAATTCTTTTGATTTTTTGAAGAAATTTTCATCAACTGCTCTTCAAGTGTCATATAATTACTTGAAAAAATATTGAGGAAACAAAAAAATACATAAAGTTTTTTAAATCTGCTAACATCTCATGTCTTTCAAATGAATTTAGGAACTTTTCTAGCAGAAATTGCGGTCAGTTTTAACATTCGAAATTTAATAGTTAATGATTACTGCACAATGATCACTGCAAGGAGAATAGATGGTGTTATACCTATTAAGTTTTCAGATCTGACTGCAGAATAAACGATACTATTAGTTATTGAACTGTGATTGGAATGTAAACGAAAAGCACTTTTTGTTTCCAATTTTTGTAGGAAAAAGTTACAATTGTGCCACATAAAATGCTACCGCTAATAGTTCTCTAGGTATTTACGATCTTTCAAGTCACCCCCGTTCCACCTAAGCTCAGTCTCTTCCACTTCCAGTCAATATTTTTTTTAACTATTTTACAAACCTCTTCTCTGCATGAGAATCTCCGGACTGAGTAGATTCGGATTTGTGTCCATGGATCGGGGCACGTCCAAGTGATTACCGGTTATCGGCGTTTGTGGACTCGAGCCACCATCCCTCAGGCACTGTCTTGAATCGCCGAGGTTACCAGGATCAAGATATGTCGCTGCAATCCCAATTCTCAAACTTTAAAATAAATCTCAAATTTGGTGAAAAAAACTGTATTTATTATCGAAAAAAATAGATATAAAATTGCATGAAAATTTGCTCAAAAACTAAAATAGAAAAGTTATTACAATCACGTCCAAGTGAAATGTATCTTTATCAATCGCGTTTCAATACTGCGTTTCAATTGGACCTGACTGCATATGCATATATCTGTAAAATTAATTAAACCCTATAATGAAGGTGAATCAAATGGGCAGTGCAATAACTGTATTCAGAATGTCTGTATTCTTAAATAACTGAATGATGAATATCTTCCTTCCAAAATATCTGTAATCATAAATATCTCTATGTTCAAATAACTCTGTGGGTAAGAATTTGTATTCTTAAATAACCTTATTCTTAAATATCTGTATTCAAAAATATGTCTATTACGAAATATGATCATGTTTGAATTCAAACATCTTTCAGCATAAACATCTATACTCTTAAACATTTGTAATCATAAATACGATCAAAAAAATCTTCATTCAAAATATCTCTATTCATAAATATCTGTATGCTGAAACAACTGTATTCATACATATCTTTTCTCCAAAATAACTGTACTCATGTAGAACAATTGACAACTAAAGGCCTGTTGGTATGATATCTGCAGTCGATGTAGCAGAGCAAATATACACAATTATCGAAATATTTATTTCATCTACGAATAAAATTCTTATACGATGAGCAATTTTTTATTTTTACAAATATTAATATATAGAAAAATATATCTAAACGTTCTGTCCGTATACGAATACTTTTATTTTCGTGGCAACTAGTACATAAAACGTCAATTGTGTATGTTCGCTCTGCTACATCGACTGCAGACAATATCATACCATCGGGCCTTTAGTTGCCAATTATTCTACATGACTACAGTTATTTTGGCGAAGAGATTTTTATGAATGGAAATGTTTTAGCATGCAGATATTTATGAATAGAGATATTTATGAATGAAGATTTTTTTGACCATATTTATGATTACAGATGTTTAAGAGTACAGATGTTTACGCTGAAAGATGTTTGAGAATGAAGATATTTAAACATGATCATATTTTGGGATAGACATATTTTTGAATACAGATATTTAAGAATAAGGTTATTTAAGAGTACAGATTCTTACCCACAGAGTTATTTCAATATAGAGATATTTATGATTACAGATATTTGGGAAGGAAGATATTCATCATAGAGTTATTTAGGAATACAGATATTCTGAATACAGTTATCGCACTGCCATAAAATGTTTTCAAAGTTCAGAGACGTATTTTTCATTTTTTGGAATATCATAAGGAAGAGAGTGTTAAGGATATTTTGCGGCATGATAGTATCGGGTAACAGGATTTTTTGTTTTTGTTTTCACGAACATCGAACGTAAAGCAATTCCGATGGAAAACTCGGTAAAGAATGCTATCTAAACTTTGCAGGAACATCGAAAGCATATTAGTAATTAGCATAAATTCTCATATTCTCGAGCGTAAATTCTAGAAAAGTTAAAGTTTCGTGCGAGCACATAGTTATATAACGTTTTTGAAAATTACTTTGGGTATAAGCTGTATAAGATCGAAGCTTATGTGAGAAGCAAATAGCACAGAAAAGCCTCAGCAAACAACAAAGCAAAAAAAGCGTGAATGAAAAGTGGGAAAAGACTTTCCAAAGGAGTAAAATTGATAAACAATATGCAGAAAATAAAAGTGTTAGGCCGGCTAAAACACAATTATTCACAAAATTAAAAAATTGATTCTAACGCCAGTATCGTCGCGAACCTTACAAATCCTTAAGCACATTTAATTTGGAAGTTCTATTGGATGCGAAAATTAGTCCCGATTATTTGAAAAAAATGCTTCTAAAGCAGTACATCGAAAATTTGTACCATTGTAATAATAATTCTCTAATGGTAAATGTTTCAAGGGGAGAAATAGATATGCCTGGCCCTAAATCCTTATTTGCTGGGTGAATCTATAATTTTTGTAAAATCATTAGAACGATTTCTTTACTTTGTATTCATACACTTTTTATTGAAGTCGTGCCATTTTTTTTTCAAGTCGAATTTTCTCTTTACCTTTCGATGCAACATGATAGCAAAATTTTATTAAGAGGTCAGTCCACTTTGAAAATTTCAAACAATCGATTCTTTTTACTGTTTTCGAAAGTACATACATTCAGAAATATTGTGTCAAAATTTTATGAAAATCCGAGCTCTCTAAGTATTTTTTTTTTACCTGAACGTCAGGACCTCATTTCGTCTACCTGAGCGTATAAACTTCATACGCGTTTTTCTCGAAACAACGTTTTCAAAATCTAGCTCCATCGTATCTCTAAAACTAATAAACCGATTCTCTTAAAATTTGAACCACATATTATAAACATGATTCGCAACAAGATGGCCCTCGATGGTTTTAAAATTTTGATTTTTACTCTTGTTTTTTTTGTGTAAAGCTGCGAAAAAACGCGTTTTTTTACTTTTTTCGTTTTTCATCTGTCATTTTTTTATTTTTTGATAAAACTTTATATCCGAGGGTCATTTTATAGCTGGTGTCATACTGAATCCAATGGACCTTGATTTTTTTATTTCTGACAAGCCGTTGCCGAGTTGTGATGGAGCTACCTAGCCCACTTATTTTTGAGGCGTTACGTTAAACGATAGTTTTTGTACTTAAAAATAAATAAAAATGAATTAAATTTTTTTTTTATGTATTTCAAGACTTTATTTATCAAGCTCAACAACTTTTATATTCATATCTTTTATAAAATCCTCAAAAACAAATCGCGAATATAGCCTTTTATCGTGGCTCCATAGTGGACTGGCCCCTTAAAGCTTAGACGAAGTTTGGTTTTTCGGTTTTGAATGAATTCAGCAGACGCTAGGACGGTAGCGATTTGAGACTTTTAGTACCACATCATCACAACAGCGGCTTTAAAATTCACTACATTGAAATGATATTTTTACGCAAACTGTTCAAAGTATCAATACAGTTTTCTGAAAGTTTCAACTCAATCTTTTGACCCGAAAAAAGAGGAGATTCCTAGATCGACTCATACATTTTTTTTATGTATGCTTATGCATACTTTTTCACCAGGTGCACCAATTTAAATGAACCTTTTTTTGCTGAAAGGAAGATCTTTTTGGGATGGTCCAATGTTAATTTCTTCAAGATCTGATAATGCTATTGCTTTTTTTTTATTAAGGGCACATTTTCAAAGAACCTGTTAATTTGGGATTTAAATATCTTAAACAGTTCATAAAAAATATCCTGTTATTTATTCATTCTTGATTATTATAATTACTTTCAACCTCGATAAATTTCTCCCCTTAAATTTGGACTGCGAAATTTTTTACCGTGACTATGAAAAATCGGGACAAAACCTAAGCAGCTAAAAAGCAACAAAATTAATATCATATTAATGGCTGACTATTGTTGTAACCATCAGTCAGTATTTAGTTGGTATTCAATCAGTGTTGATCGTCAGTATTCAATAGTTGATTTCATAGTTCTTCATTAAAACGTCGCATAGCACGCTCTGCCTTTCGCGCAAACATCGAAAACAATATTTTTTTTACATGGTTCGAAAATCTCTATCGTAATCTGGTTCGAACTAGACAGAACTATGGCACAAAGATGCTCTAGTTTCTTTGAAAACGTTCATCGTTTTTATCATTATTAGTGTAAAATTCCCATTGAAGTAAACTTCCATTAGCGTGTGATGCCACGTCTTAATGACGAAAGATCAAATCAAGAATGAAGAAAGAATGAGAGAAGAAGAAATGAAAAAGAGAAGCGCAGAAGACGAGAAGCCCAGGCTCATGCAACACTCACGGTGGACATCGGATGCGAGTAGGTTGTGATGTTGGAGTATGGGCGTGCTAGGAAGGACCTGCAAGATGACCGGAGGAGGCATCGGTGATCGTGGCACGTTAACCGAAATGTTGCGAACTTTGCCACGACTATCACCGGTTGCCTCCTGTCCACGGATCGTATCACACGTCACATTACAACAGTTCTCTGTTAATCTCTGATGATGACCGTGGCCAATTGGCGATGATGATGTAGATGTACCGTTGCCACCGTGACCGGCAATGTTTGCCGTGAGCATCGTCGTTGGTGTCGTCATCGATGTCACCGTCGTCGCCGCGGTCCCGACAATTGAAGAGCTGCCGATAGTTGTACCTTCAGTTTTCGAATCGACGACTATTTGGCTTGGGTCACCACCGATTCCAGTCTGATGATTCGCCACGACAAACGCCGAATTTTCCTCTTTCGTTATACTCATGTAATAACATGTATCCGTCTTCTTCATTATATGTCGAGGTCCTGAATTCACCGATTGACAGAATCCACGAATTAAGCATACAATGATTTTCATATTTCATTATGAAATAATCATGATTTATTGTGTATTCGATCGTTACAATCAATTAATTTCAGTCTTGATTACAGTAGACAACATTTTCATACGTTTTATTGCCACTGGGAAGTAGCTACGTATTTGCCACAAATTTTTTCACATTGAACACGAATCTGGTCGCTGAAATTATCTATCGCGTCAGGTTTTTGCAAAAATTGAGGTCAAAGTCTCAACCTTTGTACTTTTAAGTGCAATTACTATAAATTCCGTCAGACGAGCTGTTGAAGTGGTTCCGTCAATGGTCTATCGTAGTGCAGCACGCGCTTTTACACGTATGTTCAGACTACAAAGCTTAGCCATAATGTTGAATATGAAAAGGTACATTTATTACAGTTTTGAGAATGGCATTAACATCTGGTTTCAAAGGATGAAGTATCGCATTAAAAATATGTGGTCTCGTGCATATGCGAGTTCGTATCTCTGCAAAGGAGCGTTAACACTGGTTGCTCGTGTGTTGGATTTTATGGTAATTGCACCTAAAAGTACAAAGTTTAAGCTTTATTTTAAGGCTTTTAGAAAGGTCCTTGCATATCGGATTCATGCGCTATAAGTCATCAAAAATGGCTTGAAATGCGTTTTTTAGCAGTATGACTGTATTTTTTTCAGTCGTGAAGGATAATTTTGACAACCAGATTCGTGTTCAGCGCGAAACGATCTAACGGAAACTCCTACTTACTTCCCAGTCGCGAGACTGATATTTCCAGGTATTGTAAACGAAACTTTTCAATTAAAGAACAAATACTTGCTCGGGGTTGTTCAGTTGAAAGACATAAATAACTTTTTGATTGAATATAATGAAAATAAGTTTGGGATTGAATATTTTAGTATGTATAAAGTAGTCTTTGACAATAATACGTTTTATGGTGCTTTATCGTGATAGCCAAACCACATTATAGTTTCGCGATTGCATCGAAATGCTGGTTTACTGCTTTATAATGGTTTTTTTTTCAAATATATTAATTACAGCTCATGACGCGAATGCAATTGATTGCTTTCTTTTTTTTTACTAAAGCTTCGATTTGTTTTTTATAAATACAAGGTTTTGATTGACAAAAGTTGCCAGATTAAATTTATAGTAAACCGTTTTTCTGTGTATTCTATCAGAAAAGCATCATATTCGAGTATATAAGAGTGCGGCAGCGCTCGCGGTGGCTTTCTTTTTTAATACTTGGTCTCGAGCCGCTGCCGCGTCTCTTGATTCAATGACCAACTTATTTGAGAATCTAATTAAATCAAGAGGATTTTCATGAGAAAAAATATATATCTGCGCATTATTTATTGAATTCGTTTGTTTTTCATGCAGATAAAAAAAATAGATGTATAATTTGCATGCATTATTTTTTACCTGGATTGAGGAGAATCGTGTCTTCGTAAAATTCTGGGAGTTCGGCTGGTCTTACAGCGACCAGTGCAACCCCGTATTTTCGATGACTGTGAAAGGAGGCATAGGTAAAGGATTTACCCTCGTATTCACCAAAGAAACGAGAATCACCGAGAATAATATGATATATCTCGTTGCCTGAACATTTGCCATACAATCGATGCCATTCTTCCTGCGATTGTTGGCCTTCTCTGTGTTAATTATTATTATTGAAAATCACGTCGGTTTAGTACTTAATTATTCGAATATCTACGTTCTTCGTGAACTTACTGTCCTCTGGATGTGTGCAATAGCAATGTGACGAGAGTCGAAACACCCGGACACGTGCAATTGTTCGCCAGGATCGCATATTTAAACTCGTCCTCGCACACAACGTGCTCGGCGAATTTAACGTGTAATTTGTTCTCTGGACGGAAGATTTGCACGTATTGGGGAACATTTGGAGCAAAATCCTTTACCGCCCACGATCTTTAATTTCAATATCAAAAAAAATGTCTCAATTTATAAGAATATTACAAAATAAAATGTGTTGTGAAACGTTTATTAAAGTTGTGCGCCGATATATTTTTATAATTATTAAAAAAAAAATATCAATTCTAAGAAAGTAGCAAATAGTTATGATTGATGATTATTTGAATGAACACAATTTCTGAAATTTTGTTATATTTTTAAATTCTAACATTGTTGAACATCTGTGATAATTATTATCGAATCCCCTAAAACGGTTTCTTGAAAACTTCTGAGTATTAAAATGATAGAATAAAGTATCGAACAATAAAAATGTCTTCTAGAAATTTAATTATCTTTTACAGGATGTAAAAACGTATAAAATTAACTTTGTCTAATCGATGACATTGTTAGTCTAGATTTACCTGAGTATTGTATGCTCATCAGCGGCAGTTTTGTCAGCATAATTTCTCGCAGCAAGGACGAAACAAGCCTCAGCTTCGTTCATCCTCGCTCTAGCGAGGTCACCGTCCTTCAGACACGATCCCTGGATATAAATGACTCTCTGTGCCCATATAGGCACCTGAAGTATCATTCTCATAGTTGTATCGAGTTCCATAGGTGATAATAAAACAACGTAATAATCCTGTAAATGTACGTAATCGATAAACACACACGAACAACAAATGTGGTATTACGTAAAATTATCTTTGCGAGCATGCAATTGATCTAAACTATACGATTAAAAGTAATTAACCAGTAAAGTGGCAATGACTCATATATGCGCCTAAAATGTTCATACCAAAGAAAGAAAGATAAATTTTGATGAATCTGGATAAGACTTGATATCATGCTACAGTATTTAGATCGCTGAATTTAAATGTGAGCTCAGGAACGACAAATTCGTCATCATTTAGTTAACATAGCACCGTCAAAAAAAAATAATAAAAATAAATAATAATAATATTAATAGGCGCTGTCAAAAATAATTTTACCGATTTTTGAAAAGAAATTAATCATCAGTTATGGCATGAAAAGAGGCTGAGGCGTTTACCAGTTAACTGATTAAGGCAATTTTTGAATGACTCTATTATGCAGCAAAAGAGAGGTCAACTTCATATGCTTAAATATTCTAACAATGAGCTTGAAAGTTTTTAAATCTTTAACGTATCGTATAAAAAGCTTCTTTTTGGAGTTTATGCTTTCAGCTTCTTCATAATAGAGAACAAAAATCCAATCTATTTAAATATTCATTCGGCACGACATTTGTAAGCAGTTTGGACTGGCAAAAATTGTGGAATCCTTACAAATTCAATAGGGTTTAATGTAGTTATTCAAATAGTAAGACCATGTTGCGACTATAGCCCGGCCGGTAATTCTGGTTTCATGATGTAAATAAATCACTTTTTACGTTTCGGCTCTTGTTCTGAGCCCTCTTTAGAAATTTTTTTATTTTATTATTATTTTTTGTTTCGTATAATCTGTAATGAGGTTTCATTTTTCCCATTACTTTTTCTTAATCTACATTCTTTATATATCAAGTTCTTACATTTATTATACAATTACAAAGTTATATGTCATTTTGTATATTATTTTCTAGTCCATTGCTCATTTGGTTTTTGTTTATTCCTATTATTAATTCTATTGAGTTTTCCTGGAGGTACATTTGGTGTATTAATTTATTAATTCGATGTTGTTTGTCCATGTTATTATTCGTGATTTTTTTGTGCTCGTTAGATAACAGTCGAGTTTTTTTTGAGCTGTCAATAAAACAAACTTTTTTTGATTTATTCCCGTCTGAATTCTTATTGTTAGTGTGGTGATAATTCAGAGGTATCCTCACGACTAGGTAGTTACATAATCCAAGTGATTCTCCGTGGAATTCAACTTTATCGATCGGGAGATCTTCAGTAGAGATCAACTTATTTTTGCACGGATTAAAATAACTATTTTCAGGTGTGGTTAGGTCGTCGGTCAGATAAGAGGAATTCTTAGTCAAATGACTAATAACAATAAATAAAATGAATAATAATAAAATAAAAAAAATTCTGAAGAGGGCTCAGAACAAGAGCCGAAACGTAAAAAGTGGTTTATTTACATCATGAAACCAGAATTACCGGCCGGGCTATAGCCGCAACATGGTCTTACTATAATGATCACCGGCCACAACACTAATTTTCATCGTAGTTATTCAAAGTCACATACAAAAAAAAGAGATAATCGTGCTGTTCACACTTTTTTAAACTGGATTGTTGAATATGAAAATTATATTTGAAAAAATTTCATTGCAACATCATAAAAGATAGACTTTTAACTTTCCAACGATATCGTTGCGAACATTGAGGGATTATTCGTTCCCGAGTTATGAGCATTGAAATTCACAAATATGGTTTTCGCTTTGATAGCTCATAACTTGGTCGAAAAAATCGTTCGGCGATCGTTGTGGATAAAATTGTTTCGGAATGTTTACGCTTTAACACCCCTTAATGGGTGTTTAACTTAATCCAAAATTTCACTCCATTTACTTCAGAAATCAAAATAATAGGATGATCTTTTTTGCCTTGTGAAAGAACAAAACTTTATTGTAGCAGAGTATAAATTTTCTATAGAGCACTTTTGCAGATGGCTTTTGAAACTATAGATTACAAACTACACAATGCTTTTATGAAAAAAAATTAACGACCCATTTTTACGAAGATACAGACATTCAAAAATCGTAAAAAATTCCACGCTCGAAGAGTGGTCCGTTAATTGTTTTGAGTAGTACATTTTAGGTATGATTGTATCAGAACCTATAAAACAAGATATAGGATTTTATTAAGCTGCCTAATTATGTTCCTCAGCAGTTGCTAAAAAAAGTCTGGAAATTTGTTCTCATTTTAATCTCCCCCCTACCCCGCTCTCAAGATCGCACTGTTTTAGTAACTCGACTCTATTTAAACGAGGAAGATCCATATTATTGCAATTATCATTGATCCTCCAGTTTTTTATATGTTAATAAAAAACAAAATTAAATTGCAAAAAACTCATACACTTTTGTACCAGATACATTTACAAATTTGCTAAGGTCTTCAAAAGATGTCAAGGTGAGAAGTGTCCGCAATTGAAAAATACTGGATTCTTGTAGAAAAGATTTTCCGTAGTATATAAAACGAATGGGATTTCTATTCAGAAAAGCCAAATTACTCTTGAATACTTCGAATATTGATAATCACGCGTTTTTTTAATCTATGGAGAATTCTAAGAATTAAGTTATTCGTGAAATGAACCTGTAGAAGTGGATGAGCGTAAAACTCGTTGAGGAAATCCATTATGGTGTCCGCTTGAAGGGTCGTACTGCATACCACCACGTGTTTCTCGCTTTGAGCTCTGTGCGAAGAGTACGAGCCTCCGAGTTTCTGACGTTCCATCCATGTGAATGCCAACTGCTCGAACTGAACAGTGAAAAGCAATAAATTGAATTTGTTCGAAGGGAAACGAACAAAAGTGACCTCGCTTTTTTTAGAGGCAAATATTTATTGATTATGAAAAACAATCAGTTCCAAATTCATTTCAAATCTCCTACCATATTTCTACTGAAAACTCCAGGTGTGGGGTAGTTTCAGATTTTTTAAAAATATTCATAAATGGTTTTATTTATTTTTTATTAATTTATATTGAAACACTCAATTATTGAAACTATCGTATTAGATAATGAATTTTGATTTATTTAAGACAAAAATTGAAACTCGTTTTGGCGAGATTGCAACCAAAATTTCATTCCCACTTTTTGAATGTTTCTAAGTATTTTTATACCAGGGAAAGAAATTGTATTTGAACAAAAAATTGGAAAAGTACACAGTCTATAACAAAGGTTGAAAATATTGTGAATGAAAATCATGATTGATCAAGGAAATTTACAAATATTTGGAGATCTTTGATTTTCAAACAACTCAAAATTATAAGAGGGTCAGAGATTGTTAATTAAATGGAGGAGTGATATGGGAGTCGTTGCACAAAAGCAATTACCACCCATGTCGTGTTCATGAATCTGACAAGATTGCTGTCGAGTCTCTCTTAGTCTGATGGACAAATTGTACGAAGCATTTGATCATTGCTTTTCCCTGTCTAACTACTAGGGACTATCCGTCAACCTGACAATCGGATCGCCTCTCGAAATCCCCTTAATCCTTGCTTTCCAAATACTGCTCCTGTCCTACCACCAAACATTGTTCATTCCGTTTAAGGGAGCAGTCTGTCATTTTCAATGATTTTGTTAATAAATTTTTTTCTCATAGTAAACTTGATTTATTTATATCTACTTTTAATACATGAATGTAGATATATGAAAGTAATATAACAATTTTTTTTTCACTGTAAATCTCGCTGGTACGGCAGCCTGAAGTTAGCCCTGTTGAAATCTGGTTGACATGATATCTTGATTTTGGATCATTTGAATCAAAAAAAGTGGAGAAATTAATAAAATATAGACTTGTCGCTATCGTTCGGCCTAGAATAATTCGCGTGTGATAACAAAAAACAAAATGGCAGACTTTTGAAATTTTTGACCTTTTTTAAACTTTAATTGTTTAAACAATCGACTAAATATTTATAAACATTTATAATTCTAGGTCAAACGGAAGCTATACATGTGTAGAATAAGTGTACCAAATTTCAGCTCGATAGGTGCAAAACTTTTTTTTCTAGAATGTCAGCCAGGTCAAAAAACGTTGTTTCGAGAAAAACGCGTTTAAGGCCTTACATACGTCCAGAATTTTCAAAAAATCGATTTTTTTTTTTACAGATTATTATTCTCTATAGTTTTAGGCGTATTTCTGTGTAAGTCGATTATACAAATTCCCCATAGATCGAAAGTTATTATAGAAAACGTGACTGCCCAACGAGAGTCTAATGCGCGTAGGTAGATGTCCCTTGTTTGAGGCAGCTGGCCTTTACCCTCGGAGCCTTTTAGCGTATCGGTTCTTTTGTTATCCTATGGTATGTATAGGAATGTTTATAAAGCATTATGAGAATATATTCAGATTTCTGAAATTGAACGTTAGTTCTCTTTGATCGTTCGAAGCGAGCAGTTGTGTGTCGTATTTGTGATTTTCGAAAATGTTAAAACGGCGCAGTCTAGATCGTAAAGGCAGTAAAAGTGAACGATGTTCACGCCCTAAAAAGAAGAAGCCTCCTCAGTGGCCAGATAAAATGGAGAGTGAAACAAAATACACTAGTTCTGCTGCAAAAAAATTATCAGGACAATTACATGAGGTTTCATTCGACTCAACCTTCTCATACTGTATTTTACAGTTTACTGCGGTTTTTGCAGCTATTTCGGGGTGTGTGGTCTGTCGTACATGTGGTGGCGATATTAAATTTTTAAAAGCAAGTCCCCATGGACTTGGTTTCAAATTGAATGTTTTTTGTACAAAGTGTGACGATAATATCCAGAGTGTTTTTTCATCGCCTTTGATAAACACTGCATACGAGATAAATCGACGCTTCACATTCGCTTTCCAACTGTTAAGAAAAGGATTGAAGGCAATGTGGTGTCATGGATTTAGCATCATGCATCGCACAAACAAGCTTCGATTCAATTATGAAAAATGTTGAAGAAGCTTCAACAGTCTTCGCTAAAGCATCTGTGAAAGCTGCTGCTGAAAAAGAAGTTCAAGAATGTGCCAATCAAGATAAACTACAATTATCTCAGAATGGAATTATTGTATCCGGCGATGGCACTTGGATGAAGAGAGGCTTTTCTTCGCTTTTCGGAGTTACAACATTAATTGGTTATTTCACGGGAAAAGTTATCGACTTCGTGGTAAAAAGTAGATATTGCAAAGAGTGCGAAATTCACGAAAAGCAGAAAGGTACGGCTGAGTATGAATAGTGGTTAGAAAACCATCAAGAACATTGTGCAGCAAATCACACAGGAAGCTCTGGGAAAATGGAGCCAGACAGTGCTGTGGAAATCTTTCAAAGATCATTAGAAAACTATGGGATTAAATATGAATATTACATAGGTGATGGTGATACAAAAACTTTTTCAAGCATCACGAATGCTCAGCCGTATGAAGACCTCGAGGTAAAAAAGAAAGAATGCGTGGGTCATGTCCAAAAACGTATGGGTAAGCGTCTCCGCCAAGTCGTCAGCGATAGCAGAAAATCGACGTCAATTATCAATGAAGAGGGATCAACGACAAAAAAAAAATGCAAAAAGCACATCGAATCAAAGCAAACGAGTTAGTTTGGGAGGACGTGGAAAACTTACTGCTAAACTAATAGACGAGCTAACTATTTATTACGGTTTAGCAATAAGAAATAATATTGACTCTCTGGAAAATATGAAAAATGCCATATGTGCGACATTGTACCATAAATCATCGACGGACGAAGAACCTCAGCATACTTATTATC
The DNA here is from genome assembly GCA_963989365.1 of Rhimphoctona megacephalus. Lineage (NCBI taxonomy): Eukaryota > Metazoa > Arthropoda > Insecta > Hymenoptera > Ichneumonidae > Rhimphoctona > Rhimphoctona megacephalus. The sequence continues at coordinate 19,859,335 of OZ022420.1, forward strand.
CACCTGGAGAAGAAAGTTGGTGTGATTGGCAGAGAGCAAAAGCCGAAGGTACATTAGATATATACAAGCACAAAGCTGCTTTACCTGAAATTGTACTGCAGGCAATAAAACCCATCTATGAATCATTAAGTAACGATCAATTACTGGAAAAATGCTTGGGTGGATTTACACAAAGTGTCAATGAGAGTCTCAATTCAAAAATTTGGAAAATTACACCCAAATGTAGTCCAGGTAGTAAGAGAATAGTTGATATAGCTACCAATGTTGCTGTATGTACTTTTAATGACGGGGCAGAGGCTTTATTAAGAATAGAAAGATTACTTGGAATAACAATTGGATACGAGGGGTACCACTATTGTCTTAGAGAAAATGCGAACCGGCTAAAACACGCACGAATCAATGCTACTAAAGCAACAAAAGAGGCCAGAACAACTCGTCGATTGGAAAAAAATAAACAACAACAATTGTTTACTGACAAGGAAGGCATACAATATGAAGCTGGAATGGGAGATTAAACGTAAGTTAAAAAAAAAAATTAAAAAATTCATAAAGTTCTTGCTTTAGCTGCGTGCGATCTCGAGCGAAACGCACTTAAAACTTTAAATGCATTTTTCTCAAAACTACTTTTTCTGGCACGGTCTGCATGATACCTCATACAGTTTTTAATATTTTTTGATGCTTTTTTTTTTAAATATTCGAAATTGTTCTCTCTATAGTCTGTCGAGTCGGATTTTTGATGTTGTGATTAAAAAATTTTATAAACATAATTAAAATGTGACATTTATGACACAAAATGCACACTTTTTTTTAAACTGCCGTAAATTGCCAAAATTTTTCGAATTTCAAAAATCCGGCTCGACAGATTATAACTACAACTTTATTTTACAAGAATTTTTTTACGTTTTGCAGATCCATCAGCATTTCAAGAAGAAATGATGCAGACCGTGGAGCAACTTTTTTTTCATAGTGCTTCGGGAAACGTGATTTTTTATGTTGTAATTTTTGAAAAAAAAAATGAAATAAATTTTTTTATAAAGTTTAAATACTAATAAACAATGCGTAAAAATTATTTTTATTAATTTCTATTGCTATCTCTTCTAAAAACAGTTTTTCTTTTAGCGCGTTTTAGGCGCTGCTGGACGTATGTAAGGCCTTAAAGACGCGTCAAGCGCCTAGGCGCATCTGAAACTCTCGTCTTGCTATGCGTATTTCTACCTGTTCTCGGGCATTCTGGCATAAATGACACTTTGTATAGTAATGCTATATATATCTACTACACAAATCTGCACTTTTCAGAAAATCGATTTTTTGAAAAAAAATGGCAAACTGTCCACTTAATCTTTTGACCACTTGCGTCAGTACCAGATGAGTGCATATACTGTCATTTATATACTGAATATTTATTGAAAAATCTTGACACTGAATTTAAAACCGTATTTATATTGGGCCATGTTGTGAATAATACGATATCAATTAATTAGATCGTGTTTGGTCAAAAGAATTTTTATTATAATGTATCTGTAATTGAAATTAAATATAGGAATTGATTAAAGCGAATATTCACAAGTCAGAGTTAATGAAAAAGTTTTACAATTTTAACAAATTATCGAGCAAATTATTCAAATGACATTCGTATTAACCATAAGCACAATATTAATTAGTCAAAGTAATTACTTAATCATGCAGCTGAAATTTTCTATTTTAGCGTAGAAAGCTTCAATTGAGTGATAACAATAATAAGTACCACTAAACTTAGTTACTGATAAAATGCAAACTTGGAAAACGATAAAGATAAATGAAAAAATCACTTCATCGACCGTTTTTTCAATCTCCACCTTTACTTCTTCATTTGGCGAAAATTTTCGACGATCGTGGTGTCTTTTTGGCTTCGAAACCATCGAACCATCATCGTCGGAATATATTCAAAATCAAAAGATTTCTCTTGGATGTATCGGAATATTTCAGGTTTCTTTTCTTAAGGTAGTTCGGTAGAGTTGGGATCCGCGTGTGACCACATATTTTTTTGTATGAAATCGAAAGAAGATAATTTTTTTTACGTGTTGATGAAATTCAAACTCTTTTTACCGTGTAGTTTTTGAGATATGAGCTTTTAAAAATGCATTGCGACCATAGGAGAATACAGACGATAGCATAGACTAGAACTTTCAGTTCGAGAATACTCAAAAATTTGGCGTGCAACTCACGAAAAAAAATGTATTGCTCTAATCTACGATATGTGAAGCATGTTCTAGGAGAAATTGAGTTGGATTCACCGTATAATTATTGAGAAATCGTGAATAAAATTACACACATAGCAGAATTCTGTCGGCTTAACTCGGACTTCTCTCTCTCTTGGAAGTCAGTAGACAATTAAGATGGCGGCTCATTTATGCTCGCCGCGGTACGAAATGTCAATTAGACGAGTGCCTTTCTTAGCCGTCAGCTGCTTCATTTCCAAGTTTTTTCTACTCATTGCATATTTCTAGAGCTTCGAGTGAACGTTTACGTTGGTTCAGTTGTTTTTCTCTAATAAAATTGCCCGAAGGAGCTCGTCAATTCATCGTGCGACAAAATTTTCGAGGTTATGTTTACATTCTCACCGATCCATGGATCTGTTACTACATGAGTCAAGCGAAGATCTTATTAAATTTCAATTGTCATTTAGATGATTTATAAGTGTATACGCGATTTGATAAATTTTATTTTCAATGAAAATGATTTTTAAAATTGATTTTGTAATTCAATCGTTCATTTACAAATTTGAAAAATGGACTACATTTGGACGCGACCAAACCCTATCGAACTACCTTAATACGGATCAGAGATTAAGTCAGGCCGAGTCAATCTTGGTCTACGTAATACTTTGACTGGCGATAAAATATCCACAATATAACATCTGACGGCGACAATACCTATTAAACGTAATTAGCATTACTATTTTTATTATGACAATCATTGTTGTTATTGCCATTTTAATTACTCATTTCAAATGTAATTATCTCAAAACACAGCGTTGGTGAAACGGATATTATCAACCAAAACGGCATCACGGTAATTTCATACAACAGCGTGTAGTGCAGGGTTTCGCACCCCGCCTGAGACTTCGCCTGCAACATAGTCCTCAAAATATTGCAAAACTTATTATTATTATTATTATTAGCTTATTAAATAATGCTCAGTAAACAGCGGATATAATTTCTGCAAATGTAATGCCTACGGATGCCTCGTTGCCGGTTATTATAGTGCGAATATTGTATCGTCGAAAAAACACGTGCGTTACTCAATTTCGTCATATTGAATGCCGTCTTCATCCTACCCACCAAAAGGGTCTTCAGAGAAGGGAAAAGGGTTTGCATCAATTTGATATATTCGACCGAATTAACCCTAATCACTCACTCTGAGGTCCGAAAGACCCCATAAGAGGGATTAGGTTAATGAGGTGATTCAGAGGTATGAATGATTAGGGTTAAAAAAAAATTTACATATATTAGTACGGGTAGATGTGTGGGTAAAAGTACTAAAAGGCAAGAATGTTGTCAATCAAAAAAAAAGAACATTTTTTGTTAAAATAAATAGCACTAGTCAACGTCAAATCTGTGGATAGAAAGTAACTGTCTCCGATAGATTTTTTTTGTGTTGAACACGAATTCGGTCGTTAGAATGGTATATCGTGTCAGGTTTTGCAAAAATTGATTTCAAAATTTCGATAAAAGGTATTTTATGCCATTTTTGGGAACTTTTAGCATATGAATCCAATATGCCGAGAATTTTTCGTAATTATACAGTTTGGATACTTTTCCGAAAATCGATGCAAGAATTTTTTTTTTAGCATGAACTGCTTCGATTAGTCACTATTAATGAAATTTCGTCAGGGGAGGCTGACATTTTCCATAAAAACCATAAGTTATGGAGTTTTGAAATTGTTGGAAAAATGTGACGAAATAGGGTATATTCGAATATTTAGAAGTTCACATCAGGACAGGTGGACACACACACACACACACGCACACACACACACACACACACACACACACCCAGTTTGTTTGTTTTCGGAAGAGAGCTACGGTGATGTAGAATGAAAGTAAGGTAACAATGTGTATATGTCGAATGATAAAGTTTGTTTTGATTTCGGCACTCACAAGTCTTTCCTTACACGACTTGTATTTATATTATTGCCCTATAACTGAATATAGATAATATGTGAAACGAAAAATTATGACAAAATTGCATTACGTTAATACGTGTGGCCCTGAAAAGAGCCGTTGAGTGATGATTGATCGTGACGATTGATCGTGATGATGACGTTTATGATGATGACGATGACGACCGTGATTTGACCGTGTATGATGATGATTTACGATGATATGATGATGAAGATGATGATGATGTACGAGCAATTAACGCAATTCATTTTCAAGCTACGTGTAATATTTTTCACGACAGAACGAAGACTGAGGTCAGTTTATATTATTTCAGTTATTCGGAAAATATTCATGTGCGGAAAGACTGTTGTGAGTCCCGAAATCAAAACAAACTTTATCATTCGACATCGCGCGCGCGCGCGTGTGTGTGTGTGTGTGTGTGTGTGTGTGTGTCCACCTGTCCTGATGTGAACTCCTAAATATTCGAATATACCCTATTTCGTCACATTTTTCCAACAACTTCAAAATCCCATAACTTATGTTTTTTATGGAAAATGTTAGCCTCCCCCGACGGAATATCACTTATCATAGTCCAATCAACAACTTCGAGAAGAAAAAAAAATTCTTGCATCGATTTTCGGAAAAGTATTCAAACTGCATAATTACCGGATTTTTTCATATATATGTCTTAAAATAAAGATTACTAGACTTTACTGTCTAGTGAAGTTATTATGAATTCCGTTACGCATACTGTTGAAGTACTGTCGATGTTTTTCTGTAAGTAGTGGGCGGCTTTGTATAAGCACGAACTCGCGGACTCGGACATAATGTGAAATATCACGAAAAGCACATTTATACATTGAATGTGGAGAATGACATCGACATCTGTTTCCAACTGATGACGATATTCAGCATTGTGGCCAAGCGCGTTGAGCCCGTGCATATGCATGATCACGCACAACTATAAAGGAGTGATGATAGGGGTTCAATAGCACTTGCGATGTAATTTATAGGAATTTCACTTAAGGGCTTACATACACCTAGAGACGTAAAAGAAATCGATTTTTCAAAAATACTTTTATTCCATAGCGTGACTCTTGATCCATGAATTATAAAAAAATTCCAGGAATCGCTCATATCTTGCAAGTTTGAGAAAAAATGTTTATGTCAATTTGAAAGGTGCTTAAACCTTAAAAAGCCTTTTTATCAAAATGGTGTTCCTGAAAACGGTGATTATTCTATCTCTTAAACTAAACGACTGATTTTGCTGAAAATTGGTACAGATTTTTACACAACTATCTAGTCTTTGGCGAGGGTTTTTTTTAAAACCTTTATACGGTCCTCAAAACTATTAACGTTGACGGTCTTCGGGTCAAATTTGACCCCATGCATTAAATGAGCGTTATCTTAGTCAAAATATTTACGAATGGAAAGTAAAAACATTTGTAGTAATTTTTTCGTGTATATTAAACGCTTATAAACAAATGCTTATAAACTTTTACTCCACGCACCGCGTTCCCAATTGTTTGCGAATTATTTCGAAAATTATTTCTTTAATATTCATTTGATCACACAATTTTGAAGGATCATGTGAATTCACGTATTTAGTATACTAGTAGCTTTTTCCGGCGATTTCCTCTAGGTGGATTTCGATTTCGCAGATCATTGAAGTGTAACCAATAAATAATTTTCGCGTGAGGCGCGCGCTTTGTGGAAAGTCATTCGAAAAATAATTGGGCCAAAGATAGTTTCCGGAAAATAATTTTCCGAAAACACACAAACACTCGTAAATGCGTAAACTCACGCGCGGGAATTTTTTTTTTATTTATTATGTTGGATCAAATATGAGCCGAAGATCTAGACAGTAAAAAACTTTATACGAAAAAGTTTTTACAATAATCTTCCAATTACTCATGCGAATACGTATGTACGGACAAATCACGAAAAGTCATATTAAAGTATGAAAGAAATTATTTACTTATTTTCGAAAATAAATAACTTTTGCTTGCCAATTGCGTCAAAATTGACCCGAAGACAGTATGAAGCTTAAACATTATAGTTTTTTTTTATAAGTAAAAGAAGGAAAAAAACTTAGACAAAGTCCTGATTTTGTGATTCAAACCTCTGCCATTTTTCGAAAAATGGATTTAAAGAAATCGACCTCGACAAAGAATTTTGCGATTTCATTAATAACAATATGTCTTTTCAAATAAACAAAAAGTTATTTCAATCACTATATTCTTTCAAACTAAAAAAAATTATTGAAATTGAGTTATTTTTTGGCATCTCTAGGTGTATGTAAGCTTTTAAAAGTAAACTGTTTAAGCTTCAGTTTGAGTCTTACTGAAAGGTTCAAGCACATCAGGTCCATGCGCTGTGAATTTTTGAAAATGGCCTGGAACACGTTTTTGACATAGTTTGACCACAATTTTTGCGAAAACCTAACGCGATGAATAATCTTAAGGACCAGTTTCATATTCAGTGCAAAAAAGTATATCGAAAACGCCTAGTTACCTCCCACCCATAAAAAAAATATATAAATATTGTCTAGTGTAATAGATTAAAATTAAACGTAACAAATTTGACCGGAAAAAATAGTTTACTCATTGATTCATTAATGTGATTATTAAAATAGGATCTAATCAATTGTAATTTCATTTCAAAGGCTTACAATCCGATAAACATTCTCTAAATCCTTCCCATTAACGTTCAGTGCAAAAGGTAGTTTTTTCTTGTCAACGAGTGACGATCTTAATACCGATTAAATATTATCATATTTTCGGTTATTTGTAACATTTTTTTAAATTATTACATTATACTAATTATTATTATTATTATTATTATTACTATTATTATCATTATTATGATCATTATTTATTGAAAACGACAAAAATATGTTTCTTATTTTTTGTCCAACGATAATATAATGACATATTAAAAGAAGCCATCTGAAGAGGATTTCACTATGGGATACGGTTCAGTGTTTTTATGGAAGTAGCATCGTAAAGAGTTTATGACTACAGTGAGTGAAAAAAAAAAATCCTTACATCAAATTACGACAATTCTTAGCCTGCATACAAATATATCATCACACCTGCTGGTTTAATCGTTATTAGCACCTGAGTTTTAGTATAGTCATTACTGCTTTTGACGTGAATTGAGTCTTTAGAATTAGTATCGGGCATGTTCGAAAAGTCGAGCATCACAAAATCGGGAGTCGCAGAATTAGGTAGGGGTTCCCGATAGTCGAAAACCTCCGTTCAGGTTGAAACTTTGCACAGATTTTCCCTTTGACAGTATATAATGAAAGGATTCTTGGTAACTCGCAATCCTTATCGAGAAATTGAATTTTTTGTTACTTTGCTTCTACTATACTATATCTGGAACGATTCTTGCTATATCTATCTTCTTTTTCTTCTTCTTCTTGCTATATCTATATATTTTATCGGGCTCTCCGCTTTGTGCAGATTTTCGCCAGCAGCAACCTAGACGGCTGGCGAAAATCCCAAAAAGCGGAGAGTGAAGCGCAGTATACGAATATTCCAAATTCAATATCTGGGAAGCTACGGCCAGTCGCTGAAAATCCTTCTAGAGGTAGTCTAATATCGTGAAGAATAAGGTATATGCCAAGTTTCATTGGTTTCTAGTTCACGGATGTTATACCCTATCTCGCTATACATGTGTTTTCTGGAACAGCCCCTCTGAATGGTTAGGTGGCTTAAAAATTGAGTGATTTGCATACAAAAGGAAAAATAAATAACTCACCTGCGTTGGCAACACTATAAGAGCGACGCATATCATGAGTACCATGTATAATTGCGACGGCCAAATATCCGGGACGAAATCTCCATAGCCCACAGTCGAAAATGTCACAACGACGAAATATGTGCTTTGAAATAGATTTAGGTGCCTGTGCCCTGCTCTTTGGAAGTGTTGTATCCCGCAGACGCTGGAAGACACAAAAATCGAAACGTAATGTCATCCACATAATTTCGATGGACAATATTTGAATTGGCATAGTAATATTTTTTCGGTGTTTAAAATCTAAAAATACCTTAACTACTATTTCAGTTCGCAAATTTCACATTGTTGGTATTTAAGCATTTTTAATAATCAGCGTTTTAAGAATTTATTGAGAATAAGTGTTATTGGTTCCGTAACAAAAGATCCTAAAATAAAATAACTGCAATAAAATATCCACACATAAAATGTCCGCGACGAAATACCCATGGACAAAGTATCTACGATAAAATACTTTAAAATAAGTATCACAAAGAAAAGTCACATATTCGAAACTCTCGACGTCAAATATTTATCTACTACAAATTAATTTACATAGACATACAAAAACACATCATAAATCTATAGATATACAAACATACATATACAAACACACTCGCACAATCGTGACAAGGCTGAAAAGAAAAAATCCAACCTCGATATCCCCAATATACGTCTATTTCTAATATTGGTCACGGATATATATTTTGTCACGGTTATTTTGTTCGCGGATATTTTGTCGTGACACCGTATTATTAATTATTAAATAATTTAATTGTATTATTAAATAATTTAATTTAATTTAATCGTTTTTACTTTTAAAATAATTCAATTAAATTAATTAAATTAAATAAAATAATCTAATTATTAAATAATAAAATAAATAAATAAATTTAATTAGTAAATAAATTATTAATCTCATTATTTTATGTTTACATTTCGAGAGTTGTGGATTGTGAAAATATATTTTAAAAAATCAAGGGATTGTGATATTAATCAATTTTTTTGCTCGATTATTTCGATTCCAATGAATTCATTGGCTCCTGTAAAATTAAATATTTGTATATAAAAATTTGTTTTGGTGCAATTTTGAACAGTTCATAATTTTATTTATACCTATATAAACATGTTAAATTTCTTTTTATTTTGCCTACATGCTAAGTTTCGTTCCGATTTATTTCAATATCACATACATAGCTATAGACATTCTGTTAATAATCTTGTTAAATTTTCGAAGATATAAAGTAAAAAATAAAAAAACGCCAAACTAACGCTCCACGGATTACAAATTTTGTTCTTCATATGCACAGGAAACTTCGATCTAAAATAAAAAATTCATCTCAACTGTAATATTAGCGAATATCGCTGTGAATCTGGAAATCTAATGAATTCGTCATCGCTATCTGAAGATTAGGGAAGAGTCGTCATTAGCAGAGACCTCGATCATTAATGTAGAAGAATTAAATACGGTAATCCTGATTATTAATTAACAAGGGTAGTGTGCAGACGATGTGCTCCAAACCTAGAGTAGTGTCGAACATCCTCATATTTCATGAATGAAATAGCTAATACAGGTAGGCGAAATCTCAAAAGATGGCGAAGATTCCTGACGTTACATAAATAAAATACTAACCGGATGGCTCGATTGTAGTCAAGGAAATTTTCGTTCATATTATTCCCTGGAATATCAGATATTCCAATGGTATTTAAAATAACAATTAGAAAAGACATATCTTTTAAAATTATTTCATGTCTTGTAATAATGAATTTTCTATCGACATTCTCAATCAATAAAGTGATCATCAGGCGCACAGAATAAAATAACAGACAAAGAGTTCAATCCTCATTTCTAGAGTGTCTACCAATTCGGTCTCCGTTTCCACATATTCGGACAATTATAATTTTATATCGATTCGTCGAGACGCTTGTACAATTAATCCATTAATAGAAAAAAATTGTCGGTCCGATTCTGAAATTTGAGTACAGTCTACAATGATGTGCAAGTAAATATTATAATCAGAGATGCATAATCACGTCCTTCGGAAATGCTGCAGTTGTCGGATAGCCTCAACGTTGGTCAGACATTATTTACATAATGTACTTTATACCGTCTGATCTTCAAGAAAATGCATCATCCCAAAGATCGATATTTTCAACCTATCTCACCAGGCATGACCTCTCGATAGCAACCACATACATGTTTACATTCGATTATTTCAAACTTATCGCCCGTTTGTCGACCTGCTCCTATAACCAACCAACCCTAGTCTCCCGTACTAGGTCTATGTCGCAGTGGATACGTAAACTTCAATAGCAGTAAATATTAGTTCATCTAAATGACTGTCAAGGACGATTGCCTGGGGATGTTTGTAAGGTCTCTCTCTCTCTCTCTCTCTCTCTCTCCCCTCTCTCTCTCTCTCCTCTCTCTCCTCTCTCTCTCTCTCTCTCTCTCTCTCTCTCTCTCTCTCTCTCTCTCTCTCGCTCGCTCTCTCTCCTCTCTGTCTCTCTCTCTTTCTCGCTCTCAGAAATCAGCCATTTACCACATTATGAGAATATGAGAGACCACCACCAAAATATTCACCAGTGAACAAACAAGAATAAAATAGTCAACTACACGGAGAGAATTTTATACGAAAAATTACTATGTTCGCAGTGCGGCGTGGTACCATGTCGACCATTGTGAAGAAATTTACTATGTTTTTCTTTTCAAAAAATATTTTGCTCAAAAGCGACAACATGGTTCCACGACGCAATGTGAACATAGTAATTTTTCGCGTAAAATTCTCTCCGTGTACCCTGTGCGGTCCGGACCCACTAGAAGATAACGCAATTAATGCCTAAACTTTTGTATGATTTTTCGTTACGTTTTTGATTGACAATGTAAATTAAAATCGATGAATATGAACCAAAGATGGGAGTTATGCGCTTCATGGCAATTGTCGTGATTTTTGTGTTTTTATCAATAATTCAATGCTACCGTGAGTATATCTATGGAAATATGAGCATAATTAGAAAATGAGCTATTGAATACATCGAAATGAACAACAAAATATCGAGGAAATGCCCCTATAACTACGTTCACTTGCGCAGTATTTAGAGCATATATAAATCACTCTGTGGTTCGCAAGTCGATAACAGATGTATATAATACGTGACGTCGAGTTGAACTTTAAAAATAATCGACAAGAGCCCATTCTTCTGCCCGTGAGAAAAATTTTTAAAGCAGCCCGAAATAAATTCGGGGCCCGTAAGGGCCGAAATGTAGATCCCTTACTAGGGACTTCTATGCCACAGCCAAACAAGGCCCTAGAAGGGGGATAATAGGGCTGATTGAGTTTACAAAAGGCTTCAGTGAGGAAACTTATTGAGGACCCAGATGGACATTGTCAAAGTAGCTTTAAGTTTATCGCCCTAATACTGCCAGGCTAGAACCCGATCGGGAAATGTGAGGTTCGCCAAGATTATTGAAAAATGATGCGTTTGAGTTAAATTTTTTAGGATCTCGTCCGTTTTCATCAAAGTAGCTCTCATTAAAATAAATTGTAATATTTAATATCAAAACTGATGTGGATTTCTTCGATTGGATGAAAAATTTGAATCTTCTTTTTTATTTCAATTCACAAACAAACGTGTTTTTTTAAGCAATAAAGCTTATTTTTGCAACATCGAATATGTTTAGTTATTTATAAACAATTAGTAATAATTATTTAATAATAAATAAATGATAAATAATCTTTATTATTACATATTAATAATAAAATATAAACCATAATTATATTTGTTATTACATTAATCATATAAAAATAAATATTATTCTATATATTTTTTATTAATAATTCAATTCATTATCGTTTATAATTGATATTATTGTTATTGTTAATTGGAATTTAAGTTTACTGTGACTATTTCTGTCTTACTTTGAGAACTCTGTTACTTATAGATTCATTAATGAGATCATGCACAGTATTTCAAAATCTGGAGAAAAATCTGATTTTTTTACACAGCCTAGAAAAATATTCAAAAATGACTATACAAAAAAATCAGGGGGAGGTTATCGAACATTTAAACAAGAAAATAATTATTAAAAATTGGGCTGGACCCTCGTACACAAAAGGTGACCGGCCTGCAATTTCGGGCTTCCATATTGGTGCCCTAACAGAGGCAAAATAATCAGGGGCTAGCCAAGGCCCTAACTGAATTTCCACACGGGTGTAGACGAGAGCACACTGAGTCTTAATTTTAAACATTTCTTCGTAATACTTGGCTCTAATAAGACTCTGCCATATCTTGATATATTTGGTGAGTCCTGCCGCAAGGGCTTGATCGTCGATTATTATATAGCATGTGGGAAGTAGATTTTATCTCAACGATTCTATGCATGCCTTAAGCCCCTTGCACACGATGCTATTTTTCGAACTAAAGTGAGAAAAACACTTTGTAAGTTACTTTACTTCACACTAGTGCAAAAGAAAATCTCGTTTTTCACGGTCGATGCTTCTTTGTTCTATGATTTTGTGATATTGCACGAAACTTGAACACAATAAAATACAGGGGAGATGTAACATCAATTCATTACAACTGTCATCATTTAAGGAAGTAACGCAGGAGATAGAATTGATGGACAGACAAATACCAAACTTGGCAGAATGTTCGATTATAATATAAAAGAAACTCATACAAATTTTTAAGGTCCGAGGTGGGTTTTTACGCGAGATATTTATAATTTTGTTTATTTCTTTGCAAGCCAATTCAACATGGCCTCTTATGAGAAATCACGGAGTTAGCGCTACATTATTCCTCATATCTCCCTAATTGATGGATAGATCAAGACGAAATTTAAACAGCAGAGAGATGAAATACTTAGAATCATTTATCTGGCTTAAAAATATTGAAAGGTGACTTATGACAGGAATAATAAGAACAATAAAAAGTACTCATAGCAAATTTTCGGACCTTTGCTCGAAGTGCTGCAACGTCGCATATTCGAGGTTATGAGCGCGCATTTTGAAATTTCAACGTATGTAAAAATTCGTGCCGGCTGACTGTTACATATTTTTATAATTTTGTGTTTTTTGTTTACATGACATATTATATTTAATATCAATAGAATAAATAAATAAATTACATATTCAAAAACAATTTTATTTTTCATACGTATTATCTTACATATAAGTAGAATATTTTTTAACTCAAATAATATTCGTAATATTAACACAGTCTCAATTACTTTTCAAATAATTGAGATACATATACACTTGAAATCTTTTTGTTATCACGCAATGATGTGCTCCGAACGTTTCTGCCTGCTTCATGCTGATTAATTCTAGCCCGGTACACCTTTTCGGTAACTATTTTACCTTTCCAATAAAATCTCGGCTTTTTTTCTTTTGGTATAACGAACTCGCGATTAAATTAAACGAAAATTCACTGACACAGCTGATGAGCTGTCAACGGCATATGCAATGCTTTGAACACGCATATACACGCGCACACATATCAACCGAAAGCGACGTTGCCAAATTAAGTACTACTTAGGTCAAATTTTTTTATGACTAGGTGGGTAGTTGCGTTCCTTCCTTAAGAATGATAATTGGGGTGATGGCTTTATGCCAACTTCCTATGATCAGCATCGATCAGCAAGTGGAAAGAAATTGTCACAGTTCTTTGTAAGGACACGAAACTTATTCGAACTCTCGCGGATCAAGACTTCGTATGTCGAAGGTGAAGAGCGACATTTTCTCTTAAGGGAGCAGTCTGCCATTTTCAATGATTTTGTTAATAAATTTCTTTCTCATAGTAAACTTGATTTATTTATATCTACTTTTAATACATGAAAGTAGACATATGAACGTAATACAAGATTTTTGTTTTTCACTGTAAATCTCGCTGGTACGGCACCCTGAAGTTAGCTCTGTTAAAATCTGACTGACACGATATCTTGACTTTCGACCATTGGAAACAAAAAAAGTGGCGAAATTAGTAAAATATAGACTCGTCGCTATCGTTCGGCCTAGAATAATTCACGTGTGATAACAAAAAACAAAATGGCGGACTTTTGAAATTTTTGACCATTTTTTCTAACTTTAATTATTTAAACAATCGACTAAATATTAATAAAAATTTATTATTCTAGGTCAAACGGAAGCTATACATATGTAGAATAAGTGTACCAAATTTCAGCTCGATAGGTGCACAATTTTTTGTTCTAGAATGTCACCCAGGTCAAAAAACGTTTCGAGAAAAATGCGTTTAACGGGATCATCCCATGTGACAGCTATTTTTTTCGCTTTTTTTGGGAATTTTTTTTTGATGAACCATTAAAACACACTATCTTTAAATTTTTACCACACATTTATTAACATTTTTACAGTCCCTCAGAATTTTATCAAACAAAAATAACGAGCTGAATGGACTTTACACCGTTTGGAAGACACTCATGTGTTGGTTGATGGCTGCCATGATTCCGGAGGTTTTGCTTATCTAAAATCAAAAAATCAGACGGCATTTTAATTTGTGGACCTGAGGCTATCGCTGGAACTAGAATAAAGTAAAAATATCGAAAATTGAATTTTTGGCACGGTTTTAAATGTTAAGTTCCAAGTTTCGTCATTTTTTTCGATATTTAAAACCGTGCCAAAAATTCAATTCTCGATATTTTTACTTTAGTCTAGTTCCAGCGATAGCCTCAGGTCTACAAATTAAAATGCCGTTTGATTTTTTGATTTCAAATGAGCAAAACCTCCGGAATCATGGCAGCTGTCAACTAATACATGAGTGTCTTCCGAACGGTGTAAAGTCGATTCAACTCTTTATTTTTGTTTGATAAAATTCTGAGGGACTGTAAAAATGTTAATAAATGTGTGGTAAAAGTTCAAAGATATTGTGTTTTAATGATTCATCAAAAAAAAATCCCAAAAAAGCGAAAAAAAAATAGCTGTCACATGGGAAGACCCCGTTAAAGACGCGCCAAGCGCCTAGGCGCATCTGAGACCCTCGTCTTGCTATGCGTATTTCTATCTGTTCTCGGTCTTTCTGGCATAAATGACACTTTGTATAGTAATTCTATATATATCTACTACACAAATCTGTACTTTTCAGAATATCGATTTTTTGAAAAAAAAAATGAGAGACTGTCCCCTTAATAATGGATCGCGAATATGATCTGACGTCGGAGGAGTGGGGAGGCCGGCATCCCAATTTTCCGGCATTCGATCGATCAACGACACTTCGGTCTTGGCTGCCGTTCTCTTGGGTAATAATTATCGAGCATGACACGTAACAAAAATACCGCTAACGATTATTTTATCCATCGAATCATCGCGCCACGAGGAGCTGCTCTGGAGAAGTCTACAGGATTTAGTATCATCCTCAAGAATTGCGTCCAAGGCATCTTTCTATCTCCAATATGGTCAAAGGATCCAAAGCTACGTAATCTATATATATATATATATATATATATATATATATATATATATATATCTCTTATTCGTATCATCACAACTCGTTAAAAGGGACTCATCCTATGTCCGTAAATATTGTTATTAATTTGTATCATTGTGAGTGTGTTTGCGTGCACATGTCTGTCGATAAATTCAAAAGAATTATTTTCAATCTCTAAACAATATTTTAGATCATTTGTCTAACGAATTCGAAAACTGATATATTTCTCGTATGTGTATTGATTCTATTCTTATATGAATAAAAACTATCGCGGTTTAATGTAAAATAAAAATTATCCAAGAAAACGATTCAATAATTACATCTTCAGAGTTTGAGTCTACATTGCCGTTTCAAATTTTCCTGGAACCATCGTACATATGTGATACATTAGTGCATTTTCAAAAAGTATGTTTGAGGACCTCACACTTGGGGGTCTTTCAAAAACTGGGAAAATTTATGAAGTGAAGTGAATGTAAACGGGCAGGACCGTAAATACTTGACGCGGTTGTAAATATGTTAATGATCAAATTTGACGGTGTGAGGCTAGGTACGAAGGTATATTTGTGTTAAGCATATAGAGAGTGGAGGGAATAGAGGAGGGAAAGAGCTCGATGACGATGAATCGATTGACCCAGAAGAGAAGAACATCGCCAATTGCTGGTAAATCAACAAGTCATAAGGTGTGTCTCGTAAATTAAAGCGGTTTGAAATTTCAAAAAAAGTGTCTGATATCTGAGCCGAAATCGCGTTTATTAACAATTAAACATCTATGACACTTGCCGATTAACTCCATCATAGTCATTGACCGTAATCAAATCGTACACGATCAATGAATAAGTCTTTCTTGTTCTACACCAAAGTCTTAACCGACACTCTTCTAACTTTAGATGTTTAGTTCTGGGTTTTGTAAGCAGCGAGCATTTTTTAGTATATTCCTGGACCACCTCCAGAAATAAATTGAAAAGGCAGAAAAGCATCAGCAAGAATTTTTGCTCTATCTCTGACCCTTTCGACGGTATGCGCGATTAAGGTAGATCGGTGACGGCTACGTGATTTTTGCAGTATCTATTGTAGACCAAAGTTTGCAAATGTAAAATTGACTTTGAAATTATGATTTTATTATTTTCGAAATATAAACAGCGGAGAATGGATATTTTTATATGATTTTATTGTTCAATAAATGTTTAATAATTGAAATTTGACGAACGCAGTGGATTGTAAAACGTGTCATGGCCGTTACTGTCGTCTGCCGAAACTGTCAGGTTTGTTTACAACCTATATAGTGTATTTACACAAAGGAATTACGCAACGGCAGAGATTTTCCAGTTTACCTATCATCATTAATTCTATCGATATTTATCAAATACGGTAAAAACATTCAAGAACAGGAAAGAAAAACGCAGTCAAATTGGAAAACTGTCACATCTGAAGGCATGAGCTAGCAGACCCCGAATACAGAGTTGTTAAGCGCTCTCGCGCTCTTTTCCGTGTCATTCCTGTGGAAATCTCAATCATTTTACAACGAATAATTTTTTATTTTTCAGTCAATTTTTAACGGTAACATCCAAAAACTCAAGCACTATTATATTCAGAAATATTCGCGGAATACAGTGATCAATTTTTTATTACGAAATCTTGGAAATACCAAATGTAAAAATTCAATAAGTCTTGACTTGCGTACGATTTTTTTATCCTCGTAGGGATAAGTGTCTGGAAACAGTCGACGTTTACGAATTAATTACTACCAAACTAAATGGTAAATAGCGTTCAAATTGAAAATATCAATTCATCCCATATTTATGTGTATCTACAAAAATTATCAGCTCTTCATCTTGGATGGCTCAAATTCACCGATCTACCTTAACCCTACTAGGTTCCTATTCGGGGACAATGTGACTCAAGCCAAAACGAACATTTGGCTTGCATTTTTTTTTCGTCAATTTTAGGGGTCCCCGGTGGAGGAACTATTTAAGTTGAACCGTATTTGGATAGTACACCAAATGGCAACCAGGTGGGGGTTAATATGTAGAATAACCAAATTGTAGAACGGTTAATATTTCGAAATTTCAGTATTCATAATATTCAATTAACGAAAAATAAGAAATTCGAAACTTATATTTTCGATAGTATATTAAATTGAATGCGTATTTGATGTAATATTTTTTCTTTGATCGCGCATTTATTCGAAAATATATATTCAAACTGTTTATACTTCAAATGCAGGTAATATAGATTGTCCTAACGTAAGAAGTTTATATTTCCTAAATTCGAAATGGAGAGCAATTCTTTTATTGAGAGATCAAAATATATAGTATGAATAATTCGAAAGTGAATTTTTCGAATGACTAAAAATTAGAAGTAGAGAATAACGAACATTGTGAAGCACGAAGAATGACAAGCAATACTTTACAGCCCAGAGGCTCTCGCTATTTCGACCGTTCGACTTTCTGGTGTTTCGCTATTTTGACCGCATTAATATTTTGTTTTTCGTTTCAAATATATTTAAAATTGTGAATATTCATAATATTGCCGATTTCAGTATTTGACGACTCGAAAGCGTAATAGTCGAACTTTTGTAAAATCGCTATTCCAGCCTTCGTCATTTGGGCTACTGTTATATTTTGTTTTTGACGTAAATGTACTTCGAACTCTTTCATTCCTCATTTTTTTTATTTCCAGCATAAAGGCTATAGTAGAATTAATCTGTCTACATACTACTATTCCTCAATTTAAAAATTCGCAGTTTTAGCCATTCGTAGTTTTAATCTTTCGAAAATCTTACTCCCACCCTGGCAACCTTGTATAGCCTTTAGGTTAAACGCTACAGACGTTTGAATTTCGATTTCAGGTCAATATGTCCCAATGTAGAAACGACGTCAATGTACGAATGATGAACATTATTTTTTTTTTATTTTTATTTTGAATATAGGTATATTTTGTACGTTTATAAAGCGCGCGTTTGAGAGATCATGTGTAGTGTGGCTGTTCTGGAAACCTTGTGTTTCGAAAAAGACGCGTTTGTGTTACAATTGGTTCACATCAGTACTAATTCTACTGAAGATTTACTCAGACGGCTTGAGTTTACTGTCACATTGCCCCAACCGGAAGAAAATCGTGCCAACAGTTCCGTCGAGGCAAAAAAATAACAGCATTGATGATTCCGGGAAATCCCGGACAATCGAGTTTATTTCAGAAGAAACAATTGGCAAAAAACAATTGAAAACAATATTTTTTTTTTTTACTTTTTCGCGAATACCGCTAAAACGGTGCGGGTGAGGAAAAAAGTTATATTATTCTTTTTGGTACAGGATAAAATTTTCTATAAAATGATCTTGTAAGATTAAAAAAAAAATCAATATTAATAAAGATATACGCTGCAAATGTCGAAGTACGCCGTAATAATTTCGGTAAGTTTTCGTCGCACCTTCACGGTTTTAAACAAAATCAATTTTCGATGGCTTTTTGAAACGCGATCGCTCTAAAAAAATCATGATGTGTCCCGGAGCAGTAAAAAAATATTCAACAGCGCCAAAAAAATATTCTGTGCTCCGATTGTTTATAATCTCGTTGTTTGAATCTCATTTTTGTGAAGCTGTTATTCCATAAAATCGTTGATTTTTTATCTAAAAAGCAATGGAATATCATCGTATCCACTTCTATTGTGAAGAGCTCTGCACGCTAGAAGCATCATGAAAAGTCCTCTTGACATTTTTTCTTACGTCTTACATACTATCGTTATTGTTGTCTAGAGGAGGGGGAAGACATAAATTCGCGAATTGATCGACTCAAGCGACTTTTCGTAATACCTATCAAGAGAATAAAAAATAATGTAATAAAATGAACAATTGTCGGAAAAAAAAATATTTTTGGCCCCCAAATCATCTAAGATTCTTGACCTTAAGATTGCAGCATTGATCGTTTAATCTAGCCCGTTATATATATAATAATGTTTATGAAAAAATTTAAAGTCAGTTTCGATTTTTTGTTGGTTGAGCGATTCTTAATCCTCCAATAATATGAGATAAAAATTATTCCATTTTGGACTCCGCTTCATCGCTGAAATATGACAATATTTCCGTCAATCACGTAAATGAACGTGCTACGCTAAACGAAATATAATCCATGAAAATGATTATTACTTTTGAAAATTTTTCCATGACTACGTGACAGTAGAACAATGTGGTGATGATAACCATAGGACAAAATGCCCGGGAAGCAATTTACGTTCTCTGGATAAATGAACATTGTACTGTGCTTCCATGGCTTAGTTCTCTAATCAGGCGACACGGTATAGAAGTGATAAAAACAAAAACGCTAGAACAACACTCCCACACGTGTGATTACTTTTTACACCACGGGTGCGTTCTTGTTTCATTTCACGAATCCACGAGAGTGCCCCTCGGGAAACGAGTGGAACGAAGGAAGGGGTTGAAATTCTATGTGTGACCGCACCCATCAGTCGTAAACTCGTTCGTATGGATATCGCATCTCCCTCGCATCTTTGCCCACTCGTATATTCACTCACTCACCGGGGGTGCAATATGAAAAACATTGATAAATGCGCTATCGAGTTTGCAACAGAAAAAATTAATTAATTCCCCTTTTATCGTCAAAATGGCCGACCATCAAATGTTTATTTTCTGCCCTCGTTATTTTCCAACTTTTATTTTTTATTTTTATTTCATTTATCCATAAAAAATACGCGCTGCGTGCACAATGTCAAAACGATTTATGTAAATCATTTTTCCTTTATGCATGGAAAATTAACGATTCAAATTTCTTTGTGCACGGGTTGATTTTAACGATCAATCAAATGTGGCGATTATATTTTATATTTTAAGAGCCAAAAATAATGGCTGACTAGGAACAGTTGGCCTGCTTTACGAGCCATTGTCTTGTTTTATTTGTGCCTTTTATACTGCTAAAACTTTGTTTAACATTGCAATACTTTTGTTAGCATTGGATAATTACGTAAAACGGTCGGGGGTCTCGTGTCGCAATATACGATGTGGTCAGCAGACATGGCATAGTATTTTACGCAATGGAATAATATCGATCGAGATCATTTGTTTTGTTGAAGACCATTTTTTTTTGTATATACATAGAACATAGAATGAAAACCTGTTCGTGGAAGATCATATACAAAAATTGTTCCAACGGTCATTGCCATAGCTGAACCATCATGAGGTGAAAAAGATTCTTCGTTCTTGTTTATTCCACCTTTGTAGCGCAATACACAATTCTCTCTGACTAATTGTCCATAATTATGAGAAAATTTTGATGGTTTCTTAATCTATGTTTTAAAGGGATTTTTTCTTCGTTGATTTTGACCGCCACCAGTTCCACTCTACTGCATACATTAGACTTTATTGTCTTTGATGAGTCAAGATGCCAATAAAAAAAATTCATATCATATATTACATGGAATACCACGTCACATATTTGACTCCGTATAAATAATAAATCAGGGTGGGATCGATAATAACACTGGTACACATGTTGTTGACAATCGCTCGCCCGGTGAGCGCTTTTGTGTTGGTAAAGCGATTATGTATTTATCAATGGCCTACATTAGCGAGACGAACCAGGCCGGATAAAGGTCTCTTCATTTGAACGAGCTATACGCTTACCTTCCCCAACCCCTCTATAAACGTGACACCACGTGGAAAACCGACCATACATTTTTACCACCAACTTTGGATCGGGCACGATAACGATATGACAAGAGAAAACTTCGATGGAGAACACGCGGCTATAGTAGTCCGTGTATTATTGTCCATCGATGTCTATTTTTAGACTTTGCTTGACCCCGGAACGACGCCTGTCTGACGATGATTTTTTTTACCCCCGCACAACTTTCACTCATGATTCGCATATCTCGGACATTTATATCGATACTGGAATGTTACTACGTGCTAGTAAAGTTGTAGTGAACAATACTGGATTCTTTGACGACTATATACTGAGTAGAAGCGAACATTAATAATTCTCGGCTTTTTATTTATTTTTTCAGTGATTCTCCGTACTTTCTCTTTCCTCAGTGATTTATTCGTCTATATTATTATTGTATACCGATTTTGCTTCTATCTGAAAGACAACCCGAGACCGTAGCCCATAGCCGTTTGTTCCTAATCCACTGTTGCATCGTATTTGCACGAGTGCACAAAAAGATAGTGGAAACTCTGTGTCTTTACAGGCGGTGGCACGTCATAACAATGTAAGACAAAAAAAATTTGTATAAAAATATCTAAAAAAATATCTCCCAACAAAATAACAAAATTAAAAATATCTAATGATGAAAATACCAAAATAAATAATAACTACCTGGAAAAATAACTACTCAGAAAATACTTTGTTTCTACAATAATTATCAACTGAAGATCGAAGATTTGAAATCTACTTTAGACCATAATATCATTTCATTGGGAACATTATTTATTTTACCATCGATTATACAATAATTTTTGTAAAAACATGTCAATAATAAATCGTGAGCGATATGAATTTGATATAATCTCAGATATTCTGAAATATTATGTGTTTGCTCGAATTAATCCGAATAAATAATAGAATAATAGAAGAACTAGTCAGAATAAATGTGAAGTTCGATCAAAACTACCACCAATACTAGCACTAGCAGGAACTAGGTTTGAGTTCTATATGTGTAAAAACCATATAAAATGAACGTAGGGTGAACATCGAACGTAGGGTGGTCAAACCTAAAAGAGCCTAATTCCTGAAATAACGGGAGGGGGGCGCGAAATGCTTCCCTCCCCAAACCTGGAATCTGCTATTTCCACATGGTTATTGTACTATTTTCACTTGGTCATATACTATTTACATAATTTTTTCTAAGACAGTTCTCGAATCTACCGAAAACGTTAGAAAAAATGTAGAGCAGTTTGGAGCTGGAACTGCAATTCGCAATATTCATCGAAACTTCAATTCTTATATGCCATATTTTTAAATTCTTTCACTGTAAAAACAAGTGTGTTGTTGCCAACGCACATTAAGTGTGTTCTGTCCTTAACGCCATCAGCAAACTATAGATTCTTTGTCGCCATTTTCTACATATTTTAAAGTGTGTTGAAAATTTACAATTTGCTTATGGCGTTAAGTGCAGAACACACAAGTGTGTTGTTTTCAACGACACACTTGTTTTTACAGTGTTGAAATATGATATTTTCGTAGAAAATTATTATTGTCTTTATTATTGCGACGGTTAGTTATTATGTACTCAAGATATAATTGATTTTTAACTGGGTTATTATTGTTTCAGTTATTTTAACGTTATGTTATTATGATATGGAATCATACAGACTGTTTTTTTGTGTTCTCAGGTCGTATTTGCACTATTTATAGAAATTCAGGAAAGAGCCACCTATATGGCGATCAGTGGGCGAGATAGCACGGAAACAGACCTTCACCCCTCCAAGTACTGACCCTAGTATCGTTTAACAGTCCCAGCCCCCATTCCCCTTTCAAATTTTGATGAAACTTTGCGTTAGAACTTTAGAGTGGGTAAAATATTCGACACCCATTTTTTTGTTTTGGCACAACCTAATTTTAATGCGTAAAAACGTACTCTTAAACGACATTTTTTCGACAAAAAATATTGAATTCATGGATTTATTCTTATTTTTATTGCAGCTTATGGTACTGGATCAATATAAAATTTTTGTTTCACTATTTTTTTCTATCTCGCACCGATTGCGAGTGATAACTAAAAAACGAAACAGCAGGCAACTTTCAACGGTACGTTCCATGCATAGATTTTTGGGGTCGCTGATTGCGAATCTGAATTATTTCGATCTACTAGTACTCGTACTAGTAGTAGTAGTAGTAGTAGTAGTAGTAGTAGTAGTAGTTAGTAGAAGTCCGAAAACAAGTGAACGATTTCAGTCAATACTCTTGTTAGTTTGGGTCTAGTATAGAAACGATTAGATCTTTATTTTTTTTAACAAAAACCACAGAACGTAAAATTTTGAAGAAATTCTGAACAATTCTTTGCAGTGTCCTAAAGTTGTGAAAAAATTGTCATAGCGATTTCCACAGTAGATTAGTGGAAAATGCATTTTTTATGAAAAAGTACGAATTTTGACTATTTGTTTATACATGATATTTATGCAATTAACAGATACTGAATGTACATATTTTTTGTATATTTATAAATGTCCTACGGATCATGTACAAACGGAAAATCCTGTATTTGTTGCGGCAAAAGTAGTTAAATAATGAAAAAAACTGCAAAACAAAGGTGGAACAATGTATGTCCCACCATGACTCAAATGTTCAAATTGGCTGTACAATGCCGCAGTTTTTTGAAATTGGCAGCGAAACTAAAGGGGGGGGGGGGGAGACGGGGGCGGAAAAACTCCGTACAACTTTTTTACGGATGATTGGAACCATATCCGAACCCCGCTTACTCTTCACAATCGATCAATTCTTTTGCTTGTAATTTTCTGCACAACCAACACTGCACTATTGGAATTTGAATAACTGAATTGACATGCAACATTAACCTTTAGAGGGCCGAGATTTCACGAGTTGGAATTCCCTATAAAAATGGTCAAAGGTCATATATATATAAAAATGGTAAAGATCATATACAAATCTATCATATACAAAAATCTATCATATAAAAAAGATCCATCATATACAAAGTACCAATCATGGGCCGCGCCTATGTTTAGGCTTTCCAGCCCTCTACAGATCAACCCGCCATCACTCGTATGGTAAACTCTTTACGCCACTTTGTTCAATAAAACGCGTCATTGCTAAATTGACGAGAGGCAATTGGTGCATGAAGTTGTTAAACATTGAAAACGAGTGTAAGCAGGAAAAAGCGGCAGCATCAATTAAGGCAACCCGGTGGTCTAGAATTTTCAAAAATTCGATTTTTTTTAAAATATATTTCGATAGTATAGTATTTCGGGAATATACTGTGAAATTTTCGTAAGGATATTCACAATATTCTTGCTTCTACAGCCGGTTTGGCAGGTAGAGAGTGGTCCGCACGCTCCGTCAATAGATGTATTATTCGGAGCGAGGCAGCAACTTTAAACTCATTTATCTCAAAACTACTTTGTTTGGCATGATGTTATAGAAAAAAAAAACTATTCAACCGAATCACCTGAAATTTGGATATGTTATTCACAACATGAATGGCTATCGACGGGACTAGAATCATGTTTTTAATCCAATAACTTCCTATTTTTTAAATTAAATAACCGGTAAAAAAAACCCCGATTTTTAGAACTTCACTTTCAAAAGCGCGCCATTTTGTCAATTTTCAATTTTTTTTTTTTTAGTCCCGTTCATAACTACACTCATACTGATTGACAATTTTTCTGGTTTTTATTTTTCAGATAAATAATAGATCCAAAATGACTAACATCGTCCAGGTCCAATTTTTCGAGAGGATCAACTTCAGCGGCATTTCTACTATAATACATTTTTTTTTAATTTCAAAATAATTTTTTTTGTATTCACAATTGATGTTATAATAAGCCTGAAAAATTGAAGTATCGTTTTTCTTTATTTTTATGATAAAAAAAACATTCCGCTATATACCTACAATTTTCGAGCTGTAGACCACCGGGACCCCTTAACAAAATTGCAATTTGGCTCTTCGCCTCACACTCACTCACACACTGAGTGGGACAATACCGCCTTTCAAAGTCTTGCTTATGTCAAGAAGTTATTATTTTACAGATTTTTGAAATATTTGCATATTTGTGAACATTATGCGAGCGTTTACGAATGGTCAAGAGAAAGATTGCCTTTTTATCAGTTTCATTCGTTGTCAAAATTAAATAAAAAAAACATTATAACAGAATAAAAGTGGCTCTGCACGCATCGAGCGGCTGACGAAAGGTTGAATTTCGTTTCACTATAATATTGCTATTTCCTGGACTTTTGATCTTGCCTGCATTAGACACGATCGTGTAGGTTTAATACCAACCGGTTTTAAAAGCGATCGACATCAAATAATGTATGGAATGAATAAACTTCTTGTAATAAATAATCTTTGTCTTTTTCCTGTAACAAATAAGATTTTTCGTCAATCTATGTAGTTTTAGATACACACGTTTTTAGAAACTTGCTGAATATTGAACTTATAAATGTAATGTGCAAACAGAATAATAAAGCACGGTCAAAGTGATTGTTTTCATAATTGAAAAAAATATCGAATATTTTGGATGGTTCGATTTAAATTTTGATATACATAGAAATATTTGCGACAACTATAATTACAAAAGAACAATTACAAATACAAATTAACAATTATTCAATTTGCAGAGGAGCATTTGTTCAAATTAAACATCTTTTCCTATTTCAATAGCAGTTGACATTAATTAAAAAAAATCTATTTATAGGAACTATAAAAGAATACGATTTCAAATAAATAGAATTAAAGTTGTAAATGGATGGGGATAGTAAATTATTTTGGTAAGGCACAGGCTCGAAATAAGAAAAAAGAGCATGTATTAGACAACGAAACGAGACTGAGCAGTTCAGAGCACCGCAAAGTTCGCTCAGGAACTAATGAAAAACGAAAAACTGAATTTACGATCGCTAATGGCGGAAGGAACGACCGAGAGGGTTGCTCGAGTTTATCGAGTTTGTTCTTTTTCTCTGTTTCTCACATAGGGATCCTGTTTCAACCATCAATTCTTTACTCGCAGCATTTAACTCTTTCTCTTCATTCGTTTTCCCACTCCCGTGGTTTATATCGACTAATAATTTTTTGCTTCCATTTTTTCCTCATTCCAGACCAATAATTCGTTCGGAGTACCCATATAAAAAAAATGATCATTATAAAAGCCCCAATGTAGTTTTCCAGATTTTTTCCCCCCATCGAGTGCTCAACCATTCTGTGCCAAGAATAGCAGATCGAATAAACATAAATTTTCTAAATGTAAAAAAGTACAAAAATGAACAAAACCTAAAATCTAGATTAATCATCTTTAAGCCATATTGCAAACTTTTCCTGACAGGTTATTTTTTATTTTCACTGAAAATGTTCAGTTTTGCACTAAGAGAACGGGAAAAATCAAATTTCATTGGCAAATGCCAATTAATATGAATTCTAACATATACGTTACTGATAAGATATTTTTTGTGAGAACGAGAGAAAAGAACGTTGATTGCAGAAATATTGCATAAAAAGAAAAAAATGTTAAAATTTCCTTATAGGGGTAACAAGATAAAGACCGGAGAAGATTTTTGATTAGATGAAAGGAAAAGGAGGTTTGAGAATGAAGTGAAACTCTACATTTATGTGTGGTGGTAGCATGTGAGCCTTTTGTTCAGTGAATAGAACGAGAAAGTGGAACTTTCAGAGTAGGTTAACGCTATTATTGGGAAATAGCGCCCATGGTGACGACAACGTTGATGAAGTTACATACAGAGCTTTGCACTTAAACATTAATGCCAAGCCTCGCTGAATCGTCACCAAGAAGCACTGCGTTATATTACAAAGCGACATCCTTATATAGAGCTTTGGCCAAAGTAACAGGCACCCCGCATTTATTTGCCGGCACTTATTTGCCGGATGTTTTTTTTTTAGAATCGTTTTTATCATCTTCCCGATTACACAAATGTAGATATATAGGACTAAATTCGGCTTGGCAGAAGGCTGTGAAATATCTAATAAGCGAATATATTTAATTAAAGTCTTTTTTTTAATCTGATAGTCAGTTCATAATTTCTGCTCGGTGTAAACATTCCCGTTCTCATTGTTATGCTTATGATGATTCAATGTTGAATATCGGCTAGGTGCTTGTCCTGATGAAAATGTAAAATATTATGAATTTTGGGGGCTGTCTAATAATTTGATACGTATTAATTTTTTGACTATACAGTCATACCGAATGCATTATGAATCAATCCCAAAAAATGGGATACTTCTATCTATGTTTTGTTGAGTTTCGGATCGATCTACGAGCTGATCTGTCGCTTACCAAACGCCTACCAAAACTAACCTATTTAAATACTGACCGTATGCCGTAGCCGCGGGCGAACTGCGTACCCAAATTGCTGTAGATTATAAACATATCTGGTCACATTAGATTGGTAAAATCGCATTAAAATTTTGATAAGTCAACACGTTTTTGAATGTCGTCGAGTTGAAGTCTAAGTGCAACGGAAAAGAGCCAAATATCGAGTATAGATACACGGCGCGACTTGCCTTCGCCGTTTAAACACTATTTTTTTAATACTTGGCGTCAAGACGCTGCCGCGTCTCTAGATATATTTTTTATTTCTTCTACTAGATTCTCGAAATAAATAAACTGAAGAAA
Source organism: Rhimphoctona megacephalus (assembly GCA_963989365.1). NCBI lineage: Eukaryota > Metazoa > Arthropoda > Insecta > Hymenoptera > Ichneumonidae > Rhimphoctona > Rhimphoctona megacephalus. The sequence continues at coordinate 19,887,002 of OZ022420.1, forward strand.
AGGAGAAATCTTTCTGGGATCCACTCGATTGCTCGTTCGTACGCTGTTATAGTTGAATTATTCTCGTCTAAATAAAGGTATCAAGCTGAAATTGGGCTTACTAACTTGCCTACATTTCAGTCATCAGAATATAAAAAAATATTTTTTCTGTAATCTTCAGCAAATGGAACAGTTTGGAATTAAAAAAAAATTCTTTGTATTCGGTCATGTTGAGTATCTTTCGAAACATCATTTTTCAAACATCTCAAAATTATATTTTTCCACAATTTTACGATCGTAGTTTCGGAGATTTCTTTTCTCAAAACTTGCTCGGCTAATGGAAAATTCGAATTACAGTGGAGTTAGAGATATACGTATACGTTTTAGGAAAACTATCACGATGTTTGCAACAGTTATAGTTTTCGAGAAATTTATAATAAACGATGATAAACCACCTTAATGATATCGTTTATCGTATTTAGTTGCATCCGGTCGAACTACTATGAAATCCTTCTCTGGCGAGGTCCAATGCATACTTGATCACGTTTTAACAAGAAATAAATATAGAGTTTGAAGTTTGCGGTATCGATTATCGACATTTCTGAATTTGATGGATGGTTGCTTGTTAAATTTTGTGGTTTGATGTTATCGGGTTTGAAGAAATTTCGAATTGGTAAAACGAATTGAAACGTGCGTTCCAACGCGTGCCCATCCCTAATCTCTCTTTTCCCATAAGGGGAAATGCGTACCTATAAGGGTGAGCTTGCGCTCACCCTTATGGGTACGCATACGTCCTGAACTAAATTGATTAATTGTTGTAAAAGTGAGTCACGGTTTATTAAAAATGGTTTATGCTTTCAGATCAGTGATCATTAGAAACATATATTTCATTTGTAAAGTATATTTATATTTTGCTTTGAACATTTGACGTCAAACCGCTGCCGCATTCCTTGATTGATTGTTTGATAGAAAAAGCTGTGTTCGAAATTGCAAAATTTATTATCCAACGAATAAGAAACTGGATTTTTGTTTGTTTTTACGAGAAATTCAATTTATGGTACATATTGAAATGCGAAATTCGATAGATTTTATTTTATTTTTTGCGTTTTTTGTGAAGACGGCGTAATTTCCTCGAGTCAATCTGGCTTTAGAGTCACACAGGAATAAAATTTGAATACACAGATCCATTTTTTCTCATTGTCACTATGCAAATTATTCGTTTATACAATCATATTATTTAAAACAAATAAAATACCACGCATACACAGGTTAATATTAGTCATTTAAAAACACAAATAGATATACATAAATATATATACCAAACAGTTAAATATATTTCAATATGGACTGTGCATAATGAAACTGTTAACTGATGCATATTTCATATGTGCTAATTTTTTTGAGAGTTGTATAACGTGTCGTACACATGCTTATATTTTCATAAATGTGCATATTTATGAAGGAAAGTTATGGCTACAGCGAACATTAAATCGAACAGTTTTCCCCTAGCTAAAAATGTCACGCGTTACGAATTCGTAAAATAAAATTGACGCGAGAAGTTTATATCGTTTCTCTCAAAAACTTGATGGGATGAAAGAAATCTTAGGGGAAAAATTTCCGTTAGGTGTAGCGTGAAAAGTCTTTGTCATGTCGAGAAGACAATTTATCCGACGTCTCTTGAGAAGTATTTCCACAGTGGCGATGCTCTACTCTATATATATTCATATACAACGTACACACACATATGTGTTATACGATGTCCTGAATTTAAATATAAAATGTCGGGGAGTGTGTAGGGAATTGATGAACTAGGACAAAACTTATCCTGGCAAAATTATCTCGTTTTCTCCCCATTTTGGACAAAATAGAAAAAAAGAGATAAAGTTCACAAAAAAATCCAATGCTACACGTGTTGACTCTGAAATATCCCGGAATAAAACATTGACTGACATAGATATGTAAATTTACTGTGAAATTAATGTATGTGAAATGAAATTATATAAACGATAGTTACATTTATAACAATTATCTTCATTCAACTCTTAAACATCACATTGCATTAGCCACAGAAATATAATTCGCCGATTCCATAACTTTTATTCAGTCGATCCGTTAGACCTTGAGAATTTTGAATAACTTATCGTTATAATTATTCTGTGTTTAAATTATATGTATAAATTAGTTTTGTGATATGAATAAAAATAAATTAAAAAGTTGTAATTAAATAAAAATCATATTTTTGTGCTCACAAGACCCAGTTTGATGTTTGAGTCTTAAGTGACGATCGGAGAATTCTCTATAATTTGTATTAAATTCTTTTCTATGATTTGTATTAAAAATATAAAAAAATACAGTAAATAATTGAATAAACAGATAAATTAATAAAGTTGCAGTGTTGTTAAAAATCAAATGAAAACCAACAAATGCGTATAAATTTATTTTCTGGCATAATAACCCCCCGGAGTACAAATTAACTCAGCCGAATGTGGGTCCAAATGATATTAGGGCCGATTTAGTTCTTCATATTTAGCTCGCTATTTCTACGATGATCGTGATTCGCAACATTTATATTTAATACGAAACTATAGCGCGATATTCATATTTGGCCCTCAATTGTGACCACGGTCGGACTCGTTCGTTCCCCGGAGGGTTAAGGACACTTTTGTACCATTCGAATTTTTTTTTATATGGTGCACCCTGTATATGTAGCCATGGTTCTTGTTGCAGTGAACAAGTGGGTGCGGCACTTCTGACACAAGCTAGGATCGATGTTGAATGACCACGCCAGCGTATAGTTCTACTTATACACACATAAATATATATGTGTGTGAATGTTATATATAAATACACACAGATAGATAATCTAACTACATTGAAGACCGTAAAGGAGGAGGATTGTGGACATGGCTGCTTTACACCTTTATATGCAAACGCTTTGAAAAAAAAAAAAAAAAAACAAGGTACACGAGAACGATGGATTAAAACAAATAATCTTCAAAAATATTCAACACGTTGAACAGAAAACATTTATTATCAACTCTTGAACCGGGTCTATGGTTTTATTCGGGTAAAATTGAGAGAAAATCTTTCGCAATATCCAGATTCAAAAAAATTACACAAGATGTCATAAGACTAAGTGATTAATTTAAAAAAAAACTTTCCAATCCACGTAACTTGATGGACATGCAGTACTGTTGAACTTTATTTTGTCAACCTTTTTTTTCAATCCACGATTTCCGAAAACTTAATGAGCTTTAAAAAATACCTTCAAACGCAAATTATTGATTTTCTAATAAATGAAAAATAACGTCGCACTAGAGAAAACTTTATCCAACCGATCGAACCGAATGGATCTTTATTTTAGAGTTGAGTAAAAATGGCATGCGCCCTCATAACGGACCAGCTTGTATTTCACTGTGATTTCGAAACAAAAAAAACTACTAGCAATTTCCACTATGACGTTGCTGAAATAGAACAACTTTTCATTGTGTTTCAATATGTAAACATGGAACAAATGTGCTACCGCAGAATTAAAAAAAATCTGCGGGGATTTCTAGCGATGTTGCATGTTCTGCCGCCACTTCAGCTGCTAATTGAATTAATTATTAATTGTTCACTCATAGTAACGCTGCCCGCGGCTTCCTACTTAATATATGCGACTTGTGTATAAAGAGTTCCATATCTACGAAATGTTTACATGCATGTATAGAATGTTCGAAACTTCATACTCAACATTTGTAGATTCAGTTGATTGAGGAATTTTAAATAGAAATAGCATCATTCATTTTTTTTTCTCCAATGCACCGTTATTGAGATATCGAGTAATTAACGAGAGACTTGGCAAAGGATTAATTCCACATTACACTGGCGAAAATCGAGGTTGCGCGCAGAGCTCACTTGATTGCAACGCAGAGCTGACTTGATTGATTGATTAATTGATTGATTGATTGATCATGTATTTATGCCATGGAAAAACCACTGGCAAATTTAAAACAAGAATGCCTGTAATAGGCTACATAACATTCTTTAACAAAATTTAAAGTATAAAATACAAAAGTATAAAAATATAAAACAAAACTAAGAAACATAGAAATCTTGCTCAAGCAAAGAACGCAGAAAATGACTTAAATCTAGAAGTATTAGTATAAAATAGAAAATATAACCAGCTGAAAATAAGCTCATAAGATAGATACCACTTAATTAATAATAAATTTGATACAAAATCATAAGGTAAAGATAAAAATTGATATAAAATAAAATAAAATAAAATAAAATATACGAATAAGCGAAAATCAAATGCAAGTGCAACGATAAGCCTTGTAAATTCATTCGATATTCGGTCGATCGATATTCGGCGCATAGTAGAGGATGTTCCATTAGCGGAGGTCCCGAAAATTGGGGTCGCAGTGTAATGATACCAAAGGCTATGTACGGTAAAGTCAGAGTATAAAGATGGGGAGGCCTTTCCACGATTTCAGGCGCAGTTGATCTGCTCCAGTTCAGCTCCTCCCACGCTTACCCGACCCACTTCTTCTCCTTGGGGCTCCGAATTAGCCTCTTCTAATTTAGTTAATATCTCATTCTATCGGTGCATTAGAGAGAAAAATAAATAAGGACTTTACTCTTATCGGCGGGTAAGTACTGTTATTGCAAACATTTTGAAAACGAGTTTTGGGCCATCCTGTGTAAATATGTTCGTATGTGAACGTCAGCTTCGTTTAGCTTGTGGCGAAGCATCAACAGTGGAGTACACCCGAGAATCAACGTCAGAATCTCGATGCTTCGGGGCTTAGTACGAAACATTAGCCGACGTAAAGTTTAACCATGTTAGTTTGTTGTTTATTTCCGTGTGCCATTTTCCGCGTATGATTTTCTATCAGCTGTCTGAAGTCGAGAGAGAGAGAGAGAGAGAGAGGGAGAGAAACCTCTATGTGTGTGTGTGTGTACGTCTATGTGTTTGTGTTTGGATGTGTATAAATTCCACGTAGAATGAAACCTTATTACATTCGTGAAGCTATGAACTTTGTACCCTCACCCCTAAGAAAAGACTACGGTGTACTTCAAAAGCTGGATAGTTGGGTGCAGTGCTTAGTGTACTTTATTTAGAGTTTTCACTTGAGCTTGAAATATCGTAAAATGTGTAATATTGATACAAAACGGGTTGTCCTAGCACTGAATTTTCATGTCAATCCCCTACAAGGAGAGACGATGTTAGTAAGAACAGTACCACCAACTTGATATTTATGGTGGCGTCGCTCGATGGAATTGTGAACTTAATTTGAAATTGTGCAAGGAACGAAACTTAGCATCTTCGCCATTATTTTCCCCCAAGGAAATTCGAATCTCGACAGACGTTCGAAGATTTCTCTACTGTTGGTAATTTCAAATGCACACAAACATTTCTACTCTCGTTCTCATTTGTCTTCTCGTATATCGAGTGTAACAAGAAAATTCATCCTACCTGGTAAAGACAAGGCACAGTAACGTGACACTGAGGATCATCAGTTGTTGACTCAAAGCCGATTGTGATTTCTGCATTGCTCTGTGCAGATCGTTCTACGCAAAGGAAAATGCAAAACAATACGAAATTTGTCAGTAGATACTTCAAGGTCTCATCATCGAGATATTAAATGAGAGGACGAGAAAATCGTCGTTAGGATTTTCAATACTTACGAACATATTCTCCAGAGAGTGCTTCGCCAGCCAACAGTTCAGAAACACCGGTATAAAGAGATTTCGCATCGGAGGATAGAGAAGCTGAAACAGCAGTTTGCAAATCCAATTATTATATGGTTCCCTTCATTCAAAGCATCAGTACACCAGAAAATTCTTCGAAAATTATTTTGCGATATCGTTCTACATAATTCATTAATCGACTAATCAATCAATTTAAACAAACATTCGTTATCGTTTGATAATGCTGAAAACTTTACTGTGTAAACAAAATCTTTGTATACAGATGTAGTATCTTGAATAATCTTTATTAACCATTTATTCTCAAAATATTTGTTAATTATTATTTACTAAAAATATTGATTATGCAAAATTCAAAGAATTGTTTCAAAAGTATAGACTCGATCACTGACGAATGTACTATATTTTTTCTTTTTTTTGGTCCTGCGACCTTTTGTGGGTTTTTACGAGCGCATCCCATTACTTTAAGGCATTACATACGTTCAGAATTTTCAAAAAATCGATTTTTTTTTACAGATTATTATTCTCTATAGTTTTAGGCGTATTTCTGTGTAAGTCGATTGTACAAATTCCCCATAGATCGAAAGTTATCATAGAAAACGTGACTGCCCAACGAGAGTCTGATGCGCGCACTTGAAACTTTAAATGCATTTTTCTCAAAACTACTTTTTCTGGCATGGTCTGCATGATAACTCGTACAGTTTTTAATATTTTTTGATGCTTTTTTTTTAAATATTCGAAATTGTTTTCTCTATTTTTGATGTTGTGATTAAAAAATTTTATAAACATAATTAAAGTGTGACATTTATGACACAAAATGCACACTTTTTTTTAAACTGCCGTAAATTGCCAAAATTTTTCGAATTTCAAAAATCCGGCTCGACAGACTATAACTACAACTTTATTTTACAAGAATTTTTTTACGTTTTGCAGATCCATCAGCATTTCAAGAAGAAATGATGCAGACCGTGGAGCAACTTTTTTTTCATAGTGCTTCGGGAATCGTGATTTTTTATGTTGTAATTTTTGAAAAAAAATGAAATAAATTTTTTTATAAAGTTTAAATACTAATAAACAATGTGTAAAAATTATTTTTATTAATTTCTATTGCTATCTCTTCTAAAAACAGTTTTTCTTTTAGCGCGTTTTAGGCGCTGCTGGACGTATGTAAGGCGTTAAACCCACTTCACTAATTTCTATGTTCCTGAGAGACCTCCTAAGAGTGTTGCCCACAGCCACTCTTTCCTAATGCACTACTGTATTGCATTTGCACGAGGGCCAAGGGAAACTGGGGAAAAACCGACCGATACAGGCAGCTATTTTTTTATTGAGTTTCAATTATTTAGCACCATCAGAAACTCAGAAAAACTGCCTCTTGCTCAGCGATTGATGCGCGAGCCGATGCATATCAAAGCGGTCACCCAACTAAGTATTGACCTCACCAGAGGTTGCTCAACTTTGGAGATCGCCGGAGCCACACACGGATCGCGTACCCATCACAGTCGGTGATGAGTATACTAATTTAGGTATTTTGGTCATAATTAATGCATGATTATAAATAATATTGTTTTTAAGGTTATTGGCAACTGATTCAAAATAGTTTTTTTTTCAGTGTGTCTTCATTTTGTTTTGATGATTCGTACGTGCATATAAACACGTAAAAAATTATGTTTACGAGTGCGAATGAGAAAAACAAAAGCATGATTGTTTGACGCTTTCTATACGGCGTAATTGAGGCCACTTTATGGTTACGCAATCGTGACAATCCATATACTTTGAGAGATTTCGAACGCTTGGACGCCAGATTTCCTGAAATAATGTGCATATACTTACCAGTGCGTTGATATGCTGTTGGCTTTATCGATCGGCTCATTAACCCTTTGGATACGAGCTTTAGCGCGGATTTGTGCTATCGAAATGTCGCGATATATTTTTAAGTTTTTACATAGATCGACTGCAAATGCTCATACTTCGTAAATTATGGATCGTTATTTGAATAAAGTATAAAATGGCACAAAAATTCCCGATTTTGTTACGTGCTTTTAAAAAGACTTGAGGCTTTCCCCATATTCACCCTGGCTTAATTATGTATGAGTGCGTATTTGTCCACTCGTAGCATAACGTTTACTCTGCTCATGGTTGGATGTCACGTCATTTCACAACGTCAAACGAACACTGAATTAGGTTATTGACTCATAAAAATGACTATCTCCAATATTGATGATAAATTATCTCTGTTAGTTTATTGGCTTTTGAAATGTTTAAAGAAAGTACACGGAATAAGGTATGCGTATAGAGAAAATACATGATTCATCAAATTTTTAGCAAAAAACTAATTGACGTTGTGTTAAGAATTTATATGAATAAAAAACGATAAAATATCGATGTAAAATCAATGGAAAACAAATCATAAGTTATTAAAAATTCTGATATGCGGTAGTTCAATTTTAAAATTATTGTTCAAAGTGACTAATACACGAACAAGAAAACTATAAATAAATATAACTCACTCCAGTGAAGTTCATCCAGTCTTCCATATCTACAAATTAATTCATATTCAGCTGATATGTGTGTAAATCGTTTTTATTCTATTAAATGAATTATTAATTTTTCGCAGCACAAATTTATATGTTCGAATTAAATTCATACGGATATCGTTGATAAAATTATTGCAATATCAAACAACAATTTTATTGTATCAAACAGTTCATTTAATTTATCGCAATGATATTTAGAACGAAGAATTAACGTTTAAAAAAAATTCAGTCAGGGAAGCTCAAGCTGCTAATCAGATTTCTAAGAATAGCATAAGATAAACGTTATGCGCAAATGTAAATGTTTAATCAGCCTTTTTTTAGGAAACTAGGACAGATACGACGAGGTGATATTTGTAACCCCGAGCAAACATTAAGTTGGTGTTTTTTTAACAAGCCAAAAGCTCGGGACAAACGAAACAAGTTCGAGTACGAGAGAAAGAGAGAGGAAGGTAACAAACGATACGCCAGCTTCAGGATAATATCCAAAGCTATGCTATTTTGAAGACAAAGTAGTCCTCTCTGACGACCACCTGTCTCGTCAAACAGTGAGTTTGTTTACCCTTGGGTTTGGCTTCGTATAAATATGCACATTATAAAAACGTATATATGGGGCATTCTATGCTGAATAAAATTATATATCCTGCATGATAAAATAAATTCATAAAACATCAACTCAATGTGAGAAGCTGATACACAATAATGACTAAAAATGTACAACTTTACTACATTCACTGTACGATCATATTGCAGCAAATTCTGATTAGGGCTGAAAATCCCGAGTTTCCTTTCTTTTGTTTCTTTCGTTTTCCCAAATCTGTTAATCATAAATGAAAAGAACTGGTGTATGAGCCTTGCATAATGTACACGTTTCATGATGGCAATCGTAATAGCATAAAGTTTTTCTTCGATGAATGACAAAACCTCTCAGGGGTGGGACTGGGGGAAAATTAATTTGCGACGATCTATAACAACTGTGGACAGGTGAGGTTATACAACGTGTTTAAAAATGGTTATATATATGTATATATACGACCCGTTCTACGCCATTTCACCTGGCCTGTGACACCACCTATTGTTAATTTCGCAGAAAATTATTTCTCAAGATGGTGCACAATGAACGTGTATTGGTACTAATTTTGAATTAATTCAAGTTATTGTTACTGAGAAAAAATGATATTTCCACGATATCAAATTGGTCATGTTAGAAATAAAAATTATTTTGATGAAAAAAAACGTCGAAGTCATTCGAAGATTTTTTAAACTTTTTTTCGCAGAAAAAAATGAAGGAAGAACGGGGCCACGGTCGGGTTAGTCTTAAAAATCATAGAAACGTTCCATACCATTTTTGAAATTGAAAAAAAAATAGTGAACAGGAATTATTTTAGAAACAGTATTTTTTACTCCAAACGCAAATAAAACATCGGAGATAATAAAACTCATAATTTTTCTCATATTTTTTCATGAAATTTTATCGTGATTGAAAATAAGAAAAAAACGTATATATTAAAATAAGTCATTATCGTTATTAGTTGTTCATTGGTTATAGGCGCCTAAACATTTTTAAAGTTACCGAAAAAAATGATAACTCTTAAAGAACGTGGAATAGAAGTCTAAAAATCCGTGCAGATATTTCTTTCGTCAGGTATTGCATTTTACAAAAAATTTCAGCAAATTTATAAAACTGCCGAGACTCACGGACTAGGTGAAATGGGGTCTAATGCTTCATACGTGTATATCTTCATGAGTGTACCGATGCTCGAGTAAATGTAAAGGTCAAGCCCATTGGGACAGATAAACGAACTTTTAAAGATCATTTATGTATTTTATATCTGTATTACATGATCAGTAAGCTAGTATAAATGTATGCTCGCGTATACGTGCTTGTTACGGAGCGGGGTATCGAAATTACAAGGGTGAGAAGATATAAATTATAACAAACAAAAAGGGGCAAGAAAATGAGAAACAAAGACTTGTGATTTTATTTTTTTTGTTTCGTTTTCCTTTTTTTGCTTCTTGAGAGAAACGCGACCTTACAAGCTACTTAGTGAGAGCAAAGATATCGACTTGCATCAAAGCGTTTCTTGTTACTACCAACGGATGTGATCGACGGAGTAATGGCTTTCGCTTATTTATTTATCTCTTTCTTAGTATTAATCAATATTAATTATACGAAAAATAATGACTATACCACTTCGAATCACGATACATTACTAAATGTATACGAATAATTATATTACATTAAAAATTATCAATTGTATATTTATTGTTATATTGTTACGTCAGTTTTACTTGAAGTGTTGAAATATTTATTTTTTCTTTCATTAATTCTCTCAAGACGCACGATACAATATAAAAATAAAAAAGTTCAATAGACCCAATACGTAATTTTTTTGTTTGCTCAAGCTCTGTTTATACTCACCGTAATTGTGAATGGTATTGTGTTCACCAATTCCAGGATGAAGTGGAACGATAACAGCTGCTGCCAGATGTTTCCCTGTGGACATTAGGAAGACAGCTCAACATACCCAGTGACATACTTAACAATGTTAAGCGCGTGGATTAATCGTTAAACAATGGTACACTTTTATTTTTTTCTTATCGTGGGTAACACAACACTGAAATAAATATTACATTATGCTCAGAAACAAAAGATTACGATATTTGGCAAGCAAATTAACGCAGTAAACAAAAATAATTTCTTGCTGGGAATTCAAATCGTGCAAACCATTTTTTTAATGATTGATAATATGAAACATAAATACATGTACGGACTTATTCAATCGTTCTGAAGGTTTGATCAAATAGTTTACTCGGCAAGCATCGATAAAGAAAAAGGAAGGAAATAGCACGCTCGCCTCTTGATAACAATCGCAAAATGTTTTTGTTTCACAATTTCTATACCGAATCTCAAGACCCAACGAGGTAGACATTTTCGTCGAAAAAACTCGCACATCTTTCTGTGTCATCAGAAATATCGCATCTTTTGGACGAGGGTGAAAACGTTATTTTTTCCCATTCACTCTTATCTCTGGTTGACATAGATACGAATAAATTGTTTTAGATCGTCGAGCAACCAATGAAACATTATGGATATGGTCATAAGAATAAAAATGCAATTTATTCACACTTCTAAACATGTGGCAACTCTGACCATCTAGGTAAAGAATTTTTTGTTAAACCAAGAAAATTCTTGTATTTTTCTATCGTTTTCTCCTCATAAAAGTATCGCTATCCTCGTAGAAATTTCGTATCGTGAAGTAGAAAAGCTTGGGGGAAAAGTTTTTGGACAAACACTTTTGTATTAGGTCTCAAAGAAAAACCTTTGAAAAACGATTAGGAAATTATTGAATAAAGCATATTTTTGCTGTCTTAAATAGAGACTGATATTTTCGACAAACTATTGTATCGTGGATTCAAAAAGCTGGATAGAAAGCAGTGCCAGATGCAATCTGGCACTTTTTAGTAAATTATTGAATAAGGCATATTTTTGCTGTCTTATAGAGATTGATATTTTCGGGAAACTGTTGAATCGTGGCTTCAAAATGGTGAGTAGTAAAAAGTGCCAGATGCAATAAATGCATACCGTGTGTTGAAAAAAGTCTCCATAATATTATGAAATAAAAATTCAAGTTATTTGAACCCTTCTTTTAGTGATTGCAATTTATTCGTCCACCTTTATTTCTGAGTTTCTCGTTAGTGGCAAATAATCTGAAAGATTCGATAAGGATAAATTTAATTCCTGGTTCACGATATAATTCATTCGTTCTTATCTGCCATGTGATCGTGAAGGAAAGGTTCGACAAGTTCGATTATTGTGATCAATACTTCGATAACGTCAAGTTATGTATCCCATCAACGAAATGTTCTGATCAAGGACAAATTACAAAGGGGACAAAATTATATCCCAAATGAAAAAGAAAATATCGCGTTTTGCTTTCAACAAAATTTCAGTCGCTCCTAGGGGCAGACCAATTAAATGAGAATTCTCGTATGTATTGATTTCCAAAGGGCTCTATTAATGACGATAATACAATCCCCTACAATCATTGCATAAGCTGCATATAGACGTTGAAAAATATTTCTTCGCAGAAACCATCAATTCTTTTATTTAACCCATCAATGGTCGCACTACTTACACTTTAAATATTGATCGTGCAAAGAGAGATTTTCTCACATGTACAATTTAAAGTGGTTAATTTGATAAATAGGTAAATACAACGATAATTGACACTATAAAAAAAATCAAAAAAGTTATTTAACTCTTCTATCCTACAGAAGAATAAATTTGATGAAGATAGAACAAATTTCAAATGCTTATGCCATTTGAAAATTTCGAGTAATCATCGTTTTAATAGAAGTGTTAGAAAAAGTCTCATAAATATTTATCGCGTTATAACGTGGCCGCTGACGAGTTAAAATATTATTCTTTTTTTTTGTCATTGATTATTTATGAGAGGTTAACTAAGCAAAGGTCGATTCGTTGTAAATGGTTTCGTATGTTTTTCTATCAGCCCAACACCCCAAAACAATCTTGTTTGCAACCGTTTTTCAGATTTCGCACAAACAACGTGGATTGGTCGATAAAAGAAAGAGCTTCGACTAAAGGGAAGCAAGCCCGGAGGGATGAAACAACTATAAGAGAGTTTTTATATCCCCGATATACACGAATGTCACAGAACACTTTCACGTTTGTTGTAACACCCTCTCGTAATCGTTCGCATGGAAGGGCTGAGCTCGGATGCTTTCAAGGTTTTTCACACTTTTCTTCGAAGCTTTCACACTCGTTGGATACGTCGCCATGAATATCGACAAAGATTATCGTCGATAAACCTCTTATCGTATAGCGTAGCTTAAACATCCGCAGGAATTTCTATGGCCCTTTCACCCCCTTTATTCAAATCCATAATATTGGTACACCTATTTTTTGTAATAAACATTTGTATGATACTTTTACTCGAACACGTTTCGCAGCATCGATTCTCACTGCTTTTCTATACGTTTCCGATAAATGGTTTTGATCCCTTATCGTATCGACCCAATTTTCTTTGTGTAAAAATATATATATATTTATAAATAGACATAAGTATATACATCATGTTAGAGTATCGTAATACGCTTCACATATTCAAGTTCATCGAAAAGGGTGAGCAATTTCCATAATCCAGTCATGTATAAAAATAAGAAAATATGGAAACTCTTTTTTTGTTATTTTGTTTTACAATGGTCACGATTGAAAAAGGCGATATTAACTTATTCCAATTCGTATGGAAAGAAATCTAAAAAAAATTGCGAGCACGCAAACTAAAAATAGGCTGGCATAAAGGCATAAAGGAAAATTAGGTTTTATTTAAAGTTTACAAAATGGCAGTATATGAATGAAACTCGTGAATTAATAAAACACGCATTTTTGTGATACAAATTATGATTTATATACATTTATGCAATAGCCTATTAGTTGTGAAGATATTTTTTTTATATACGAAGTACTAATCCATGGTTTGAATGAATACAATTAATGACAACGAAGAAAATATTTCCTGAATCAAATTTATTGATTCGTGAATTAAATCGCATGGTATTTTATTATGATAGTTCGGAATTTTTTCAGTTGAAGAATGTTAATGTATTTTCCCGTCAAAATTGCTGCGCGAGAAGCGGGAAAAAATCTGATGTTCATATCTATTGGTAATGTCTGTGACGGAAATAAAATTTCTCTTCGATCGGGGTGTCTGGTCGGGAGCTGTATGAAAATTTTATAGAAAGCAGTGGTCGACGTTGCGACGTTGAATCTCTATACACGCGTATTATCTACAGAGCCGAGTAATGGGCTTCGGTACAGTAAAATACCGTTATAACGTGAGTACGATACGGATAGAGGAAGAAATACAAGCAGGCACGTCTGTCGAAGCCACTGAAAACTCCTTTTTTCTTTCCAGCACTCTTTCTCTATTTTCCATTTGCTCGTCGTCCTGGTTTCTCTGTGAGTGCTTTTCTTCTTGTTTTTCACGTCTTGGTTTTCTGTATCTCTTTCCCTCACTCTTTTCTCCACCTCTCTCTTTCTTTTGCTCTTTCTCGGGGCTTCGTTTTTTTTCTTTATATTTCTGTTTGCTTCACCCACTTGGCTTTTCTTCGCTCAAGTGCCACAGAAACGTAACCTCTAGCTTGAATGAGCTCTATAAGTTTCTTGAGGGTTCACCGTCGTGTAACCTTTCCATCCTCCTTGCTACCTACCATAACCTCAATTTCCCTTTTCCTCTATTCCTCCCCCACTTTCTTTGTCTTTTCTTCCTTACCTCGCTCTCTCTCATTCTTTTTCTTTCTTCTTCGGCATTTTCTGCTCTGTCATGTTTCCTCAATATATCCCCAATGGGTATATGAAAACTTGAGAGTTTTACAACTATTTCCAGTATCTCTCTTGGATCACCCGTTATCTAGACTATCAAAACATAAAGACCTCACCTGCCATACATGTACAGGCACAAAAAAATGTATGTACAGATATACGAACTTAAGAGTACTCTGGAACGTCAACTATAAAGGATACTGGAATACTTTACTTTCGAGCAATTTTCACCAAACAAACCCTGCTTATGTATATATTTTTATTGATTATATAATGTCAGGGAACGCAAGGTTTGTATATAATCACGAGCAATATGACCAATTGCAGTCTTATCATGAAATTTTTCGTATAATTCTGAAAGATTAAGTTATAATTGCTTTTGTAATTCGATGACAGATAACTAACAGTTAACTATAGTCAAAATGAAATTTCATGTTTTTTTCTACATCTAAAGAGAATTCTATTATAACGTGTCACTAAATACTTTGGGGAGTTGGCTTTTTCCAGCAATTTTAATCCCGTTGAATGAAACCATTCGACATATTTCGTTCGTATGGAAGAAAAAATTACGTTGCAATTTTAATTCAAACTTGAGTTTAAATAATCGTTTCTTTCGATGTGTTTACGTGAGCTGATTTTGAATCACCGATCACATCGGTGTCGTATAAACTGAGAACGTAAAGTTGTCGCTGTCATGTCATGAGATTTCGATGGAATTCCTTGCAATGAGGAGGAGCGTAAGGACTTATGTATAAGCCAGGGAAGACTCTTCCATTATACGCTGCTTCCTCCAGGGATACGACCCATAATGTTGAGAGATTGGCGAGGCAGAGGGAATAGGAAAATGGAACACTCTCCAAACGTGTCGAGCAAAGGACAATCGTCCTTTCAGCATAGGCATGAGAGGATGTGTGGGCGCAAAAAATAAGAAGAGAGAGCGAGAGAGGGAGAGAGAATAAAAGCTCTTCCAGGTTTTTAAGATTTTATGGTTTTTTATAGATCGATCCGTATGATATTATCGGGATACGAAAAATCAGATCAACGCCTTTGATCCCTTCATCTCATGATTTGTAATATCTCATTGGTATATTGATCCATCGAAGCTGCAATCATCCTGGCATTTTATGCTGATATACATGTCATCATAATCGGCGTCCCACTACGGATATTAACACCATAAAATGAAGTTCAGGACTACGTTCAGACTCAAAAACTGCTCTTTGATCAAATCCTTTCCCGATGAGTTATTCATTGTTGTTAACGAGTCCATGCACTTAGTTATTCACGCACGTTATCATAACGATTACGGATGAAGAACCATCAAGTACTGAGAACTTTTGAAGTCTTAACATTTTTTTAAGTTCTGTTCAGCAATCCTTGCTGTTTGGAATGAGAAGTATGTTCACTTAAGCCTTTTTGGAGTTTGTGATAGGTTTCAGCGTCTGGATGATATGGAACAAAAATCCGGTGGGTTTAAAATTTGGTATAGTGGTTACGGATATTTTTTGAGCGTGGCTAAGAGGTTACTCACCCAAGCACGCTTTAAACTCGAGTGGTTTATTGTGGAAAACCGCCAAAGCTACATACCCATCGTGCCATTCACTTTCGGTTATTGTTCTTCTAATATTCAACCTTTCCTGTTTTTATTTGATTCCGGTGTTAGATTCAAAGTTGTTATATATGTATACTTTGTACATCTTTTGTGAGCTTAGGTTTTAAATAATATTGAGAAAACATTTTTATCATGATGTGGCTTATCAAATTATGAAAAAAATTCAATTAAAAAGCGGTTAAGATCATTTAATCAAGTAGAGGAGAGTAAATATATAAAATAAGTTTCAGTTCATCAAAAACGCGAAAGAGCCATTTTGCTGGATTATTCCCAAAATAATTATTTTTCGGTGATTGCAATTATTTTGGTTCGGAATACATGTGACAAGCTATTTCGGTGAATTACTCCAAATTTTTAGGTCAAATAATTACGGAATACAAGAGGAGGAAAAGACTTTGAAGAGTTTACAAAAGGTCACTGCGTGCGAACTTTGCAGCCAACAAATTTTCAACAAATAAGTTTCAGTTAGGATTTTGGGAGTCCTTTCAAATAACATCTAAGTATTTTTAATGGATGCGTAAGCAAAATTGTTATCCTTCTAAACAAATCAAAGGAGTAGTGTCCTAAAATCGTATCGTGTTGGGTTCATTGGATGTTTTTACTAACCAAATGTCATCTCGATATATCTTAAAAGCTGCACAAATTATGACCATGTGCTAGACAGATGAACGGACTTTCATGATGAAATAATAAGGGTTTCTAATATTTATACAAAACCCTGAACATTAATTAAGTTCTCTTTGAAATCTCTGAACGGTTTCTAGCTGGAAAAAAATCATAACTGCCACGGAAAGCCTCTTTCGAACTGTACTTCTTTTGTCCAAAGCATATTGCCCTAAACGTTACAGGTTTCGCTTTGGGCAAATCCAATCGTTCGTATCTGCTTATAGATTCTTTCTTTTTCTTTAAGTTCAAATGCATTCTCTTCTGCAATAAATTATATATATATATACGGACACACGTGCCAGCAACCAAGTAAACAGAAATCATGAAAAAAATTCACTGTTCTCGGAACTTTCTTTGATATACTTTGATCATGTTGTTCTTTGAATGTCAGGGAACTTGTGAAGAGGGTGAGAACGTTTTCGTTTTTTTTTTTTTATTTCATCGAATTCAACTGTACTGCAATGTTGATAAAAGAATTTTTCAAGCTTTTCAAACTCGGCTTCAGACATTCAGCTTTGTATTGAAAGCCAAATCAGATTTTTTAATTCTCTTTTCTTGCAATATTTATTCAGTCGTAGACTTGGTTTCGTTTCATATTCATAAAATAATATCGGTTGCTGCTAAGCTATTAATAAAATGAAAGAATATACATTTTTTTTGATTAATTCATTTAGAAATTATTTAAAAATACAATGAAAGTCGTATTATTATTAGGATAACAATTTTATAACGATATTATAACTTGAATTATATTATTCCCAATTTTATTAAGAATTAAACAAGTGTCCAATGTTCTTGCAGCATTTACACTTTTTTGACACAAGGAATTGATTTGAATTTTGGTACAGTAATTACTATTCGGAAATATATAACTCGAAGAAAAAACGCCGTGAAAAAGAAAATTGGGTGTTGATTCACTGTCTCTTCATTTCGAATTTTTTAGTGCGAAACTTACATAAAAAACATAAGAATTGCTAAAAAATCTCAAGAGTCCGATACAACAAAATTTTTAAATGTGTTATTAATGCGCTGGAAGAAATTCAGAGAATTATAAGGGTGAAAAAAATCGTTTGTAGTAAATAATACGCTTAATTGTATCTTTCGATTCGTACCTTATTTAACAGTCGTAAATAATTAACAAAACGTAAGGAGATAAGATTCGTGGAGCAGCCGTTCATGAATTATTTTTACGAGTCACTCACTTTTCGTAACAGAAAATCATAAAATTATTAAAATGTGCGTTATATAGAATCTATTAAAAATATAGCTTAGGGAAACAGAACCGATTGCAGGATACTTTTAGCTTAGGGAACAAAATATAGCTTAGGGAAACAGAACCGAATACCTGATACTTTTAGAACCTTCAAAAATTTGAAATTTTTTTTTTTTTCATCAAAAGTTAGTCTTAAGAATATGATTGCAAAGTCTTAGAATGAAATTCGAAGTACTTTTGATATATTCTGGGACGTGAAGCACTTGGTGCTGGATCACACCGCGAAGATTTCAATGAATCAAATTTCTCAAAACCGTGTTTTCGAAAATGGCTTAAGCAACAACTTGAAAAATGTTTGATCAAACTCTTTGAAATGTTGCACATATATAAATAACAACATTACCTAGTACTTGAACCTACAAGAATAAAAAAATTATTGAAAAAAAGTATTTTTCTATTACAAAATAACGCGAAAATTTTGGTGTAAAATTTTATCTTTGTTTTTAAAACCGTGTCTTTTTTTGATTTTTAATTTTTTGCACTTTTTTGTGGTTTTATGCTTTTTGTAGCCGAAAAAAAACAAATACAATTCGGAAACGAAGACATTTTTATCGGTTGCATAGCAAAAGTAAGATTTGTTGTGTTAAATTTTTGTTTTTATCCTAGAAGGTTTTTCAAGTTTTGATTTTTTTCTTATTCCTGTTCTTAAGTTTAACTGTACTTTCGAATTACATAACTGAACAACGTATTTAAGAGGTCAATTATAAGGTCTTAATTAGTTAGAATTTGTAATTGTTTCTACAATGCTTCATTTCATTTTAAAGTTTTCAGAGACTTTGTAGAATATTATGAAACTTTATGTACTTGCATGACAATGTACGCTTTCATGGATTTTCATTTACTTCGGGGCTTACAGACACACCTAAAGGGCGATGAAAATCGATTTTTCAAAAGTTTTTTCATTCAATAGGCTCGTTTTTATGTATAATTTACCAAATTCTACCAGAAATTGATGATATCTCGCAAGTATGATAAAAAAATATCGTTTCAATTTAAAAGGTGTTCGAACCTCAAAATGCGTGTTTCTCGAAATAGTGTTTTTGAAAACGGTACCATCATGTCTCGAAAACTAAATGACCGATTTCAATAAAATTTGATACGGAGGATCTTTACATAATTTTTAACTCTTTGTCATAGGATTTTTTACAGCACATTTTTTTGCTCATATACAAAATAAAAAGAACAATTTTTGTGGAAAAATCCTGATTTTTCGACTGAGACTTTAGTCATTTGCGAAAAATACATAACGAAAATTGGCTACGGGACTATAGTCTTTTTGTCAACTTTAAGAAACATTTCCATTTTATTTTTTAGTTAAATCGTACAGTTGGAATCATGATTAAAGCAAATAGCATTTTATGGAAACTGTTTTAAAAATACGACAACCACAGCTCATCTATAATTTTGTAGAGTCGGAATTTACCAATTTTACTGACAAAAATATATATTTTCAAATGAATCATACGATGTTACAAAAAAATAAATAATTCGGTATTAAAAAAATCATTGAAATCAACCCATTTTTGGCACCTCAAGTGTATGTACCTAAAGTGATAGTTTGCTAAGTTTGAAAATTTTATCACAACGTTTGAATTGCTATCTTTTTATGATATTTGAATTTCCGTGAGAAATTTTTGGAGCGTTTGGAAAGGATACGAAAATGTACGTAACTCATTTTTTTTTGTTTAAAAGATTGCAGGATTGCAGACTGGGTCCAAATATTTAATAAGTATTTTTATATTTTGCAGGATTTCATATTCGAGGATCGAATTACACTCTTTAAAAACATTTTCAAAAGTCCATGATAACTTTTTAATATAGCATCCTTTACGATCGATAATCGCCAAATGGAAAAAAGTAATTTAACATATTATCTTCAAAACAACAAATACATGTTCCCGATATTTTAACCATTCCTATTCCTGAATTTTTTTATCGCAATTGAAGGGGACATCTCACAACGTCTGCTTGCATAAGTTCACAGTGTAGTTTCGATCACACAAAATATAAACGAAATTTTACTTGTCTTAAGGTAGATCGGTGAATTTGAGCCATCCAAGATGAAGGACTGACAATTTTTATAGTTACACATAAATACGAGATGAATTGATATTTGCAACGTGAACGCTATTTACCATCTCATTTGATAGTAATTAATTCGTAAAAATCGACTGTTTTCAGACATTTATCCCTACGAGCATAGAAAAATCGTATGCACGTCAAGACTTATTAAATTTTTACATTTGGTACTTCCAAGATTTGGTAATAAAAAATTGATCACTGTATTCCGCGAATATTGCTGAATATAAAAGTGCTTGGGTTTTTGGACGTTACCGTTAAAAATCGACTGAAAAATAAAAAATTATTCGTTGTAAAATGATTGAGATTTCCACAGGAATGACACGGGAAAGAGCGCGAGAGCACTTAGCAACTCTGTATTCAGCGTCTGCTAGAACATGCCTTCAGACGTGACAGTTTGCCAATTTGACTGTGTTTTTCTTTCTTGATCTTGAATGTTTTTACCGTATTTGATAAATATCGATAGAATTAATGGTAATAAGTAAACTGACAAAATCTTTGTCGTTGCGTAATTCCTTTGTGTAAATACTCTATATAGGTTATAAACAAAACTGATAGTTTCGGCAGATGACAGTAACGGCCATGACACGTTTTACAATCCACTACGCTCGTCAAATTTCAATTAGTAAACATTTTTTGAACAATAAAATCGTATAAAAATATCCATTCTCCGCTGTTTATATTTCGAAAATAATAAAATTGTAATTTCAAAGTCAATTTTGCATTTGCAAACTTTGGTCTATAATAGGTACTACAAAGATCACATAGTCGTCACCGATCTACCTTAAACGTTGATTACAATTAACTTTTTCGGCACTAATAAAACAATATCCGATGCTCGCTGTGACAAAATAGCAACACACTTTATTTAGTCCGTAATAGATGTAGCCATATTTATGCGGGTGTATATGGATAACGAACAAAGCATTTTCCAGCGGTTAAGAGTTGCCCAATTATGCCAATAATGAAGCTCTTGACTTAGGATCTAGTACACCGAACCGTGAACTTCAGGGGTCGTAATGAACGCTGGAACCTCACTCAACATACTCGAGTGAACAGAATGTACGATAATAATCGGATATAATGAAGATTGTTTCAAAATACGGAAAATTGCTCGACAAAATAACGCCTTTGAAAGCCTTGATGTTATTTTCGGTAATTCTGAACGAAGGCCTTCGCGCTTGAGTGACACATTTTTTCTCCTCATTTTTACTTAATGACATTTATTACATGTTGGAATGTTTTCATGATAAAGTTCCAAAAAACCATACATTTTAATTCACCGAATATTAAAGTGATGGCCTATCAATTTTTAAACAATTACACAATAGCAGAAAATATTAATAAAATTAATTGCATTCATTGCTATCCATGATCGAATGAACGCGTCGAATCGATTGAATTATCATTCGTATTATTTCCGACCTCGAGTTTTCACTGCGTCTTACAATCTAATGATACACCGTAAGATTTAATACTTTTTAACATAAAGAGGCGTGCGCACTTTCCCATTTTCTTTACAGTTACTTATAGGCATACACATAAATAAAAACACGAACAAATATTATCGTAATAATAAGGTGCGTACCTTGTAACCGAGATAGGCGAGCAAAAGAGCTTCGGTCAGCGACACCATCGCCAGTATCACCTGAACTACCCACAATTCCAATGGTCTTCTCACCCATAATATAGCGTCCCAATTGATAGTCGAGTTCTCCCGAAATTCCTCCTCCGTTAGACTCTGCGATGCTAAAATCTCCGATTTGTTTCCCGCCTGGCAACCATAGCTGAAATTATATGAATTGAAATTAATGAAGAGTGGAACGTGAAGAGTATTTTTTCCATACTAATCAGTACTCTGCAAAGCCATTGTATTGCATTTAAAAGGTAATAAAAAAAAAAACAATAAACTCAATTTTATGTACTTTTTTTGCCTTTTTAAATATTTACTACCCCTGATTTATACACTGATTTTAACTACTCTATTATACTTATATCATTTACTGTGGAATGATAAATGTGTTTTTTAAGTATACTGTTGAATTATTAAATAGTCATAGAAGTCAAAGAAGCCGGGAGGTAATAATATGCAATCAATAAAACGAATTTAATAGTGAATTTTAGGAATGCCAACGATAAGAGAAACCTACTATGAAAAATTCAAAATAATTATTCCGAAGTTCGAGACTTATAAAGTCGAAATCATTCCCGGAATTATTAACATCGAGATTTTTTTCGCATTTAAGTATTTTTCTAAGATTTACGTAATGAAACTCACCACGAAGCCTGAGTAGGAACAGTGTCCGTGATAACCCTGAATATGTAGAGGAAGCATGTTAGCAGCTTGAAGAAAAGATTGGCTACTCTTATCCTCAAACCTGAAAAAGAAAATTCGACCATTCCTGAATTTTTTGGAAAATCATAAAATTTCATGAAAAAGTATTTTGATGAAAAATATGATATTAAAAATCGTTGAAGAACAGTTGTGAATTATTAACATGAAATAGATTACAAATAGTGGACTTTACATACAAAAAATTGAATGTTTTTGATTATGCATTTGAAAACGATCATTAAAAAATTTTATTGTACAAGAAAATGATAGAATTTTTTAAACGTCATAGTAGAAATATAACTCGGTGGATTTCGTATTGAAAAATCGTAATTTCAATTTATGCAGACCGCCATTTTAACAGTGGCTGCGAAAACGGTTTGCCACAAAGCAAATCTCGTCGATTGCACACCCTCCTACTGTGCATAGTTGCCTCTGAAATTTTGCGACGTCGCACACTATTGTATACACGCAGTTGAGAGAACAGACCAAACGTTAAATGGAATTCGTTTCTGGCTTTAGTTCAATGGCAATACGCGACCAAAAATTCTGCAACTGACGTCAAAAGAATATTATCCAAACGGGCAAAATCCACGTATTCGATTTGCTATGTTCAGTGAAATGGAATTGAATAGTGGTTGACTGTTTTAAAATCTGTATAAAATATTCTGTTTTATAATATAGAATCTTTGTCCATAAAAACAATCAATGCAATTCAATTTTTCTTTCTTTTTTCTTTTGCAGCCAAAATTATCGATTAAAGAACCGATGACTATATGCGTTGAATAACATATGTATTAGTTAGAATTAAAAAATTTGACAACAAATGAAGTTTAAAAAAATGGAATAAACATATTTTTTTCATCGTACAAATTATCGTTATAATTATGGGTTCTAAGGAATAAAAGTGTTTGAAAGTTGCAATTACCATGGCGAAATTATTTTCAATTTCCTATTTATCTAATCAAATACTTGAAACTATACATGTGAGAAAATCTCTCATCGCGCAACCAGCAGCGTTTACGGTATAAGTAGCGTGACTGCCAGTCAAGCGATTAATAAAATCTGGAATAACTATGAAAACTTGTAAATAACTATCGATGTGATTTAGCAGAATCAAATACTAACGAACATTTTATATTTCCAATTACCATGGATAAAAACAATCAATAATGTACGGACTTATATTTTTTGTTATTTAAAATGTCTGAGAAATATGATACATTTTGTATTGACCATTCTTTATATTGATAAATTAATATTCCAGTTAATCTCTCTTATAAAAACTGAATACGCGGACTCGCAGTTTTCGTTGTAGGAGTGCTCTCTTGACTCAATTGGAAAAGAAATGTACGTGTCAAATGCGTTTCAAATCGGCTGAAAGATAACAGTTGACCAACTGTTTGAACGTCTCTGAGATACGTTAATGGGACGGAGCTCTGAGTTTGTCAACGATTCGTTAACGTATTCACAGTCAAAGTGCCGAAAAAGGGCGCTTTAGGCCATTTTTGAGAACTTATCACGCATGAACCCGATGTGCTAGGACCTTTTAACAAGTCTCAAAATAAAGTTCAAACCTAAATATACAAGTCTCAAATAAAGCTTAAGCACCTAGTTACTTCCCAGCCGCAAAAAAGTGTAAAAATGTTGCCTAGTGTTATTGTAGTTACCGAAGTTGCGCACTTTTATCGCACACCCTGTCAAAACGGTTAAAGATAGAGCAAAAATGCTTAGAACCCGTCTTGAAGAGTATAAAATCTTCTACAGAAAAGTTACGAACTTTTCTTCAGTAGTGTAATCCTGAGAGTATCTTGAAAAATGACCTGATTTTCGAGGATCACGTGTAAGCCGAGCGGTTTTACGATGCTTTCAACTCGCTTTCAGGACTAAACTAGAAAAGATAGAAAAGAGCCATCGCTGACTTTTTTTCTTGACAATTTTATGCCCTATATCACTGGTTCATTTTTGTTCTATCTTTAATGGTTTCAATAGTGAGTGCGATGAAACTGCACTGTGCTCTCAACTTTACTCATTTATAACACATTAGTAAAAAGGGTCTAATCCAAAAACGGTACAAGACTTTTCATCTAGGATCCTGATCGTAAATTTATGAGGAAGATGTGAACATGAACGGATATATCTTATGCCCTGTGCCCTTATTTTAGACAGAATTCGATTAATTACATAATTCTAAGAACAGTAATATAAATTTCAATTTCAATAAAATCGTATTCACTACTGAACAAAATGTCAAATTAGTTATTTGCCTTAAATGTGTTGCATTTGCATTCATTTCGACGTTTTTCAAGTTTTTTTTTGCGTTGAATCAATTCATATATCAAGATGAAAGTCATTCTGCAAATTTATCAAAATCTTATTAGAAACTCCGTATGCGTCCATGTATTATCTCAATTTGCCGTTAAATTATGACCATATTCGAGATTTCAAGATTTTCGTGTTTTCGAAAAAGGTATTCAGCAGAGTCCCAAAGAGATAAGCATTTTTTTTAAATTCAAAGTGCTTCACAGTAAAAAGTGCTCTACGTCAAATTTATGGTGATTTTTCAAAGTGCATTTTTAAAAATTAACGTTCGCGGATAAACGTTATGACATTTCCTTCCAATTATAAATAAATAATAAATCACAAATTATAAATAAATAATAAAACACACATCTAATAAAGCTTTTTGGAGTGTTGAAAACATGATTTTCCGTTTGAAGATTGAAATGAAGTAAGAAAGTGATTGAAAACTAAATTATTGAGTTTATTTGTTTGTTTGTTTGTTTACTTTCTATTGACGTTGGAAAAATATCAGCTATGTTGTTCATAGTTTCGAGTCAAAATATTTATAAATCAGTTTAGCAAAAAAAATATTCAAGGTTAATTTTTTTTTGGCATTTTGATCATTCTACAGTCGTTAGGATTCCAAGCCATGTAAATAGATTTTTTATTATATATATATATATATATATATATATATATATATATATATATATATATATAGAGAGAGAGAGAGAGGGAGAGGAAATGAGATAAGGAGCCAGAGATATTGTTACATAAATTGGAGTTCTCAGCTTGCAATACAAATGATACACACTGTAACATTTGCGAAACGTCGGCCATACGCTGAACTCTATACGTTATCCGCCTGGAAGCCATAAACTTTGGTAACAATAATGGCTGTGAAAGCCTCAACACTAGAATTGGTAGATAAATATTTCTATAAGTAATAATAAAGTAAAAGTAAACGAAAAAAAACCTATGTTCGAATATAAATAGATTCGACTTTTAACTTTCTTTTCAATACTTTGCATCGAGACTCTACCAGATGTCAAAAAATCTCGAATAAATGTGTCATATTCAGAATAGAAGTTTGCGTGTTATTTTGTATTCTAAAATGACCACATTTTCTCCATGTTTATAAAGATAATGTATAGGATATAAATATCAATACGAATAAATTTTATGCGTATTATATTTTCAGCATCGAAACTCAGAGTGTGAACATTAGCGATGCTGACGATATAGTAATACTTTTCAGAGGGTAGACATGGGAGAATACTGTACAGATAGCGCAAAGGGAGTTCACATTACTTAGGGACTGGTTCCGCGGTAATTACCTAACACTGAACTTGAAAAAAAAAAACACACGCAATAGCTTTCGGTTGCTATCAAGACAGCTTAAGGTAGTTCTCCCGCAGGATCGTTGAATTAAGAAATGGTTGAAATTTGGCATACGTGTTATTTAATACGTTATTCAAAAATCTGTGCAATTTTAACAAGTTTTATCATCCCGAACCCGAGATATTTATAGTTAAAGTTGGCTCGATTAACACGTAACATATGGGCCATGCATGGGCAAACAGTACGTTATTAATTCTACCGTCAGAACTAAAATCAAGAAATTGATGAAAAACAAGGAGGAGCAAGAGCAGGATGTCACGAATATTGTGAAAAAACATCAAGATGATTTACCATCTAGTTTAAAAGATTTGACCTCGAGAAGTACTACGATTTTGGCCTTATACGATATATTCTACAAACAAACGAGCGCGAGCGCGAGTGATGTAACCTTTTTTGTGTATTGGGGCATAGCCCACACAGTTCCGGCAAAAAGTTTACTCGCAATGTCAGATCAAAAACACTTATAGAATAAATTTTACGACAGTAGATGATATCTGTCGTATTATCTATTGGTACCGAGTCAATATTGTATGCTTTTTAAATTTATTTACTACGAATTATCAACCCTTTACACACATATGTAACGAACATACGGTATGTAACTTTTGGTTGAGTTTGTCGCAGGGGAACTACCTTAACCTCAGTTAAAAAGATTGAGTTTACACGAAGAAGATTGTAGCGGTGGTGCGCGCTACGACTGCCTGAAGATTGAACTTGTAAATAGTATGAAATATGTTGGTATTGTAATTGATAGCCACCTTCGATGGGACCACTATATTAAATATGTATTAGACAAACTAAGATATATGCCGTGTTTGTTTTATAAACTCCGACCGATGTTAAACATTGCTCAACTGCGTACTGTTTACTGTACACTTGCAGATTCAATATTATCCTATGGAATTTTAGGTTGGGGAGGGTGCTCGAGAAAATATTCTGAATGCGTTACAAACCATACAAAATAGAATAATAAAAGCCGCTCTCAGGAAAGATAGACGGTACCCGACAAACTTATTTTATAGCGATTGGCACATCCTGAACATTAGACAATGTTTTTCCGTGTCTGCGTTAAACCACTGCATGAATGAAAATATAATATCCCTTGCTGATCCAACATAAAACGGAAGAGTAATGAGAAGCAACACAAATAAAAAATACATAGTCACAAAAAGGTTCACAAAAAGTATAGGACGTAGGAGCTTCTACAAACGTAGATGCAGCAAAGGTTGCAAACATCTAACCCCAGAACTACGAAATTCATTAGTGAACCTATCCACACCTGCGCGTAAAAAAATAATAGTGAAGGCTGTGAAAAATATGCTCAGAGAATTATTAATTAGTATAATAAATAGCTTCGAGTAGTGAAGAAACTCTGTAATCGCTATACTTAACCTGGCAAGGAAAAAATAAATTTTAGATGTAAGGCCTCAGATTGCGGATAAGTGCTTGTAGCACTTTTGCAATCCTGTTTGCATACTTATGGACGCAACGAAAATACATAGTACTCTACATTTATAAATCTCTACCCTGCATATGATAAAGTTATACGAAACGTTACCATATATACTAAGGAGATGATTGTATTTCTGTTAAATAATGCTCAATAAATATTATTGTTATAATAATAATAATAATTATTATTATTAATATGACAATAGTACACAGCATGTTGCATGTTCTGTATGCAAAGATTCCCCCAGAGAATCCACCCTCCGGCAAAATTTAATTTACTACTTTGAACGAACCCGTATAAAGAGACGCGAAAAAACAGCACGCATGCGTGCTGTAAAAAAGTTGAGACAGATACATTTTCGTAGACTTCGAAAAAAATAATCTCATTAATTAAATTTACTCAAAAGT
This sequence comes from Rhimphoctona megacephalus, assembly GCA_963989365.1. Lineage (NCBI taxonomy): Eukaryota > Metazoa > Arthropoda > Insecta > Hymenoptera > Ichneumonidae > Rhimphoctona > Rhimphoctona megacephalus. Next base: position 19,915,061 of record OZ022420.1, read on the forward strand.
GTTCAAATCTGCACAAAGTTCTGAAATGAATTCAATCCACGACATACATATGTTTGAGCCCTCAAAACAACTTGAAACCCCCCAAACAAAATTATTAAATGCATTCGAATCGAGCAAAAAAACAACAATTTAATCCTCGCATAAAAAGAAGTTCGAACTTTACAACAAGTTACTAAATAAATATAGTTCTACTAAAGCATATATTCACCGTTCCACATTCGGAACGGTGAATATATAACAGAAAAAAAAGAAAAATTTTCAACTATATCGGAGAATTATCTTTTTCTCGCCAGAATTAAGGCATTACATACGTCCAGAATTTTCAAAAAATCGATTTTTTTTTTTACAGATTATTATGCTCTATAGTTTTAGGCGTATTTCTGTGTAAATCGATTGTACAAATTCCCCATAGATCGAAAGTTGTTATATAAAACGTGACTGCCCAACGAGAGTCTGATGCGCGCGCTTGAAACTTTAAATGCATTTTTCTCAAAACTACTTTTTCTGGCACGGTCTACATGATAATTCATACAGTTTTTAATATTGTTTGATGCTTTTTTTTTTAAATATTCGAAATTGTTTTCTCTATAGTCTGTCGGGCCGGATTTTTGATGTTGTGATTAAAAAATTTTATAAACATAATTAAAGTGTGACATTTATGACACAAAATGCACATTTTTTTTTAAACTGCCGTAAATTGCCAAAATTTTTCGAATTTCAAAACTCCGGCTCGACAGACTATAACTACAATTTTATTTTACAAGAATTTTTTTACGTTTTGCAGATCCATCAGCATTTCAAGAAGAAGTGATGCAGACCGTGGAGCAACTTTTTTTTCATAGTGCTTCGGGAAACGTGATTTTTTATGTTGTAATTTTTGAAAAAAAAATGAAATAAATTTGTTTATAAAGTTTAAATACTAATAAACAATGTGTAAAAATTATTTTTATGAATTTCTATTGCTATCTCTTCTAAAAACAATTTTTCTTTTAGCGCGTTTTAGGCGCTGCTGGACGTATGTAAGGCGTTAAGAAAATAGGATATAAATATAGATTTTCACGCCAGACAGCTTAAATGAATTTAGCCTTTTCTCGCTGGAAATCAAATTATCCAGATTATTTGTTTTCATTTTAATATAGTAACTCTGTTGCGTTTGAGAGAAACATGTTAACTCCAAGCCCAATGTTTGAAGAAAAATTTTTGATTTCAAAATCAATAACGTTCAATAAAAAAGTTATTATAAATTTGGACGAAATTATTCAAGTACCTTTTAGTAGTAATAGAGCTATCATTGATAGTTCAATTTGAAAAATGATCAAAAAGGATCATAAAATTGGTTGTATCACAAAAATGTAATTTTTCGTCGACATATTTCTCCTAAACATTGCAGAACTACATACTGAATATTTTTAAAGGACTCATTAACTTCTTTCAATTTATTCATATTTCAAGAAAATATCGATAGTACACTTTTTTCCATTGTGAAATATAGTATGTCACAAAAATTTTGTAAGTCCGAATTTTGCTCATGCATTAATGCAGTTAGTCGTAACGTACGTTGAGTTTAGAAATGCAATGAGAAAAAATAAGGGCTAAATGTTACAGTGAGACTTATTTTTTCTCAAAAATATCTTGACGACGACTGACCACATACATGCATGGTTGAACTACTGCGGCTAAACGTAACAGCGCTGCTCGTAAAAACTCATCTACAGGATAGAGAGTACATTCGCTTTTCAAAAACGCAATTATTTCTGGTTTTATATGAATCGCAAATCATGTCATATGAATTTTGATTTCCTTCTTTGGCCATTCGTCACGGCTACGTTTTTATTTAAAAAAATCATTTTAATCTCTCGAGTCTTTTGGAATTGAACGAAGCGTGAAAAAAGGAAATTAACATGTATCACTGAAAATCGTATATAAGACAGGACAAAATGTGGAGAATTTTGTGTGCTTAACCCTTTGAGTCATGGTGGGACATACGTTGTCCCATCTTTTTTTGCAGTTTTTTGATTATTTAACTACTTTTGCCGCTACAAATATCAGGTGTTCCATTTGTACATGGTCCGTGAGACATTCATGAATGTACAAAAAATATGTACATTCATTATTTATTAATTGTATAAATATATACTATATATAAATAAATAATCGAAATTTGTACTTTTTCATGAAAAAATGCATTTTCTACTAATCTACTATGAAAATCGCGTTGGCAACTTTTTCACAAGCTTAATACACTCCAAAGAATGGTTCAGAATTTTTTCAAAATTTTCCCTTCTGTGGTTTTCGTTAAAAAAATAAAGATTCAATCGTTTTTGTACGAGATCCAAACTAACAGTAGTATTGACTGAAAACGTTCGCTTATTTTCGAATTTTTACTACAGATTCGTAATCAGTGAGCCCAGAAACCTCTTCTCGCATTCGAGAGACTTCATTCATTCAATAGGAGTCGAAAAAAAGAAAAAAGACAGACAGACAGAAAAGAAAGATAGGTCGAATAGAATAGAGGTGGGTCGGTAATTAACTCACTTGAGCGCTGGTTCTTGATGAAATAGAGCTGAAGGCGTTCCTTGAACGTGTTCTCATTCACGTAGTACTCGACTCGAACTCTGTAACAGAATAAATAAATAATGTTTTTATATCGTTACTATGAACAGTATATATATATAATATCTTGTGTGAGACTGAAAAAAATACAAAACGAAAAATACATTACACATCTTACGGGATTATATCGTTTATCGATACAAATGACAACAGAATACGAGAAACTCGCGAACATATAATATTACGGAGTATCCGCATACACGCGACATATACCCTCGTAAAAGCCATATGTAGGCCATTTTCATTGACCGAGCAAGTATAACGGTGCATTCTGATTCATTCGAAATACGGTAAGCATATGTACACAATAATATTGTGTAGGAGGTGGAAAAGGTAAAGTTCATAGTCCCACCGATGCGTCCATATAATCTGTACTATTTATAGAAAACTGCAAATGCGTTGGCGTATCTGGAAATAGAATGGCGTGACGTCACAGGGATGTTCTCGTCATGGACGAGGAGAGAACTGTGCTTTTAGTCGGCAACCAACGTATTTTCGTTTCGCTTCTTTCACATCGTTTCTTCGCCCTAAAAAATTACCTCGTGCAAATTTTATAAATAGATGTCAACAAACTCAATTACAAGAGAGAAAAATGCTGGTACAAATTTTAATCGATAAAAAAACGCAAAAATAAAATAACAAATAAGGGAATTACACTAGTGTAATTCCCTTATTACTTAACTCCCTTATTAAGGGAGTTACACTAGTGTAACTCCCTTATTACGAAGGCAAGTTCAGCAGTACTTAAATTGCAATGAAATCACTAGTGAGATTATTGAAGAAATCACTAGTGACATCACTATTGAAATTCACTGGTGACAACACTGACATTACTCATGATATCACTAATGAAACACTAGTGACATCACTAATGAAACACTAGTGACATCGCTAATGAAATCACTAATGATATTACTAGAGTCATCACTAACGAAATCACTAGAAGTATTAATGGTACTAGTCGATTGGTGCGCGAAATTACGTCCTCATTAGTATCATTAGTGTTTTGTGATTAGTGCCCATAAGTATTTTTCCATAAAGGACTTACCCAGTGATTTATTTTTATCTTTTCAATGGGTCTTTTCTCTAACTTGTTTAGTTTTTTTGGTATTCCTTTTTTTTTAATTTTTCCAGTATACTATTTCGCAGTCGGGAGTGTTTTCGTTCTTTTTCAAACAAGTTTTTTATTTTTACATTTTTTTCGAACGACTTTTTTTACATTTTTACAACTACAAGATGGTTTTAAACTATTTTCATTTCTACTTTTATATTTTTACACTGTTTCTGCGTATATCTTCTTTCAGTATCAGTATTCTTTAACCCTTTGATACTTCTGAATTTTTTTAGATTGTATTTTCAGTACTGTTAGTGATGAATTCTTCGAACATGTACGAAGTTAAAATACTCACTGTATTTGAAAAATATTGATATGAAATATGTACTAAAATTGAATAAACAATACTAATAAAAATTTGGCAGCATTATCTATTGTTATTTCGATGTAATTCCACTGCTTTTTTTTTGTAATGCTGATATTTCAATAAATATTCACACGGTCGTATCAAATTATGGCTTAGAACAATGTTCATCGGTAATGGAAAGTATGTTTCAAATTTGGTAAAGTTATTTGTTGTTATTTTCATAAACATTCTGCACGAAAAATACGTAAAGATCAGCTGATCGCGGTCAAACTCATATCTCCCGGCTTTTACTCGTGCGGGCATCCGAAAGTTAAAGAAAAAAATTTTGGATAGAAAAACAAATGAAAAAGAAATTGCGACGCAGTATGTGGCGAGTTGACATGAAGATTTCAATCACAAAAAGCCGCACATATACGGCATTCAAATTTTGTTCCATTAATTTTTTTTTAATAAATGATCGTTTTCATTCTATTCATTCTATTTGAAAGCTGTACGCGTGTTTCTTCAACTGGAATTCAAATTGTTGTTTTTTTATTACATTTTTTTCGGGTTCGAAAATGACTTCACTTTTATTGAAAATTTGTTGTCCTTCTTCCAATCAGAGATTGTTTCATTCGGATTCGGTTTGTTTTTGAATGAAGATATCAATAATTGTTTTATATGTGTTGTTGTTCAACAAATTTTTTTTCTTTATATATTTTTCGCATGGTAGGTGACTGTAGCATACTTATGATAAGGAAGAACACAAATCTTACAATAATGTATAAATCATCATTACTTCATGTCATGTATTGAGAATTTCTATCTATTTAAAAATTATCGACTTTTAGCTCATGCGTAATGTAGTTATTTCGATGTTTTGTATATAAAATTGAATGTACCTTGAGGTAGACGTCTCGCCAAAACGGGTTCATATAAAATCGTTGAAAATTGACAGGACATATTGAAGACACTGCGATATGTGATTACTTGCTAAATTTTGAAACGACTAACCGTTCGGGATTTAAGATATATCCTTTATCAAAAGTTCCACTGTTCTTGATATGCTTCTTATAGGGAGCTATTAATAATATCAAATTTCTCGTGAAAACTTTAAAAATATTCTACCGATTTTTTGAGGAAATTTATCAATTCCAGTAGAACATATGACGAAGTTTGTCAAAATAGAACAAGGAGTTTTTCGGTTAGCTTTCGGAGGTATAGAGATAAAAACCGAACGTGAGTATCAATAGATGTAGGAAACGTTGTTACTTCTTAACATCACTGTGGTGAGACATCTACTTTAAGAATACACAAAAAAAATCATGAAGAAATATATTAAGAATATGAGGAAAGAAAAATACGAAAAATACGTATGAAATAAAAATGTACATGGACATTTATGCTGGATTTAATTAATAAGAATATCAACATTGCTGAAGTTTTATGGCATAATCGAGAAATTTGGATACAAGTCAACATTTTGGAACATTGAATAAATGTGTATTTTTTCAACATCCATGGCAAATACAGAATCTACTTACACGTACAATTTTGTTGAGTACATATGTTACTCAACAAAGTTTTGTTGAGTGCATGTGAATAAAATCAAGCCCTAATGTTAAAGTTCGAAATTACCAATTACGAAATGTCTTTCTAGTGCCTATAGCACCTCAAACAGGAAATATGTATATATGTAGATGATAAAACTTCTGTTCTCCCTCCCACCTCTTCGACTTGGGATGGTACCGACGAGAAACTTATCGCTCGATACACCCTCTCGCGAGATCGACGTCCGGTTATAATCTTGTTTAAGATATATCTTAACTTGTGATTGATTAAAAAAAATTTAATCGTTGCAAAGAGAATGGAATAGGGGCGCATTGAATTCTCTAAATATCAAATCTTTCTTCTTCTGAGTAGATTGTATCTATAAATGTTCTTACGAAAATGCGAAACTTTATTTCTGACAATAGCGAATAACTGTTTATTAAACCCTCGTTGCAATCTGTTTTTACAATACTCGGAGTCTATTCCATTTTCACACAATTGATTAAGCTCAATCTGTCAGAGAATCATATACTATAATTATACACTCATACGACTTATGTTCATAAATCAAACATTTATGGCACACGGGCTAATAAAACGCATCGCGATAAATTTCGTTATTATAGCGAATGGTCGTACAGTGATGAATCCTAATAAATCGATTATATAAAGCACGATAACAATAATAATAATAATTTCATCCGTCCATATAATGATCAATGATTCTGTTTGGTAGGCAAGCGGGAAGTTCCAATAAAGCTAATTAGAGTGGAACATATCACGATAAAGCTTCATGTATGTACCAACGCGAGCTTTAATCGGATTTTATCGAACTCGATTGACTGTGAAAAGCTCATGCAGGGTGGTCTGTTGTAAATTTTACTAGTTTACGTTAACAGCGATCTATATCGAATTTCACGGGTCTATATTTATATGAATGTATATGTATATACATAAATGTATATAAGTATATAAAACGAATAAAATAAAGCTGTTAAATTCAGGTAGCCATGAAACTGTCTATAGGTATGATCAGCGAGGTGCGAGACCGATCGAAGTAACGTTCTATCGTATACCAGGAAATTGAAATATCCAATCTTGATTCCCAGGTCTGGCTAGTACTTGCGAACTTTACGTTCCAACGAGCACAAAAGGTGGAGCTCATTGAAGGCTTGACGTATGACAAAAAGTACTCAAATTTACTACCGTATAAATAAGAGTAATAATCAAATAGTAGACATGATAATGAAATCCGTCTATTTTAAAGAGATAGAATATAATAATAAAGAATTATTCATTTTGCAAACAATATAAGGGAAGAAGGATTATAAGAAGGACGATCAATCTTTAAGTCTCGTATTTGAAAAAGTTACGCTCGCATAGAGATCACACTCGATCTGTTCAAGAAATCATCTTGAGATAGGTAGAAATTGGTTTTTCTCTGGTGGAAAATTCGATGTGACAACTCGTCTCCAACCAACATTTCTCTGCCCATAATAAAAAAGTCCTCGATCTATCTCTCCCTCCCTCCCTCTCTCTCTCCCTCCCCCCCCCCCCTCTCTCTCTCTAATTCTCTTACACTCTTACACTTTTTCTAACCCCTGGCGATAGAAAATCTTGGTAGAGGCAATAGAAGTATCTAGGTTCATTTAATCTGGCGTCACAAATCGAAAACGTGGGAGAGTGGTGGAAATCAAGATAAAAAGGGAGGAAGGAAACGATATATAATAAAGAAAAAAGGTGTGGAAGAAGATTTTTCCAACTTCTCAACATTGCAGTTGGCAAGTTCTAGATAGTCGTTAGTTCAGGATGAAGCCAACTTTTTAGTTGGCTATTTTCTACACAGAAAAAGATTGATGGCTTAAAAGTAAAGTCCACTTGAGCGACTCGACCAATCGATTTTAAATGGCACTGACTGCTTTATTATTGATGTAAAGATAGAACAAAAACTTGGGCTTCTATCGATTCTGAAAAACTCTTGAAAAGTGACCTGAACTCTTTAAGGACCGACAGTTGCAATACCAGAATACGAGGTCGGTCATTGAAGAGCTTAAAGATTCAAGCAGTAATTTGGTAAAATGTTGTATTTTTATTCTTCATATTTGTGTTCATAGCTATTGTAATTAATGTACATAGATTATTTTCTTAATAAAATATCTATTCGTATTTAGAGCTTCTAAGAATAATATTCTCAATGATTGCATTTGTAAGATAAAAAATGTGTGTTAATAATTACTATGGTCCATATTTTTCGAAACCTGCGAATAATTTAAAAGAAAAATTTTTTAAATGCTCAGTTCGTAAATGATGCGATAAAAATGTTATTGCAATAGGATGTGGTTAAGATATTTTAATCGTAATCATCTAATTTATCTAGAGACGCAGTAGCATCTCGACACCAAGTATTAAAAAGATACTGTTGAACGTCCAGGGCAAACTGCGCCGCGTATCTATACTCGAGATTGGAGGTTTTTCCATTACTTTCAAACTTCAAGTCGATGCTACGCGAAAATGCTTCAACCTTTCAATACTTTCATACATGTGCAAAAAAAAGGGTAAATCTGGTATGTTGGAATAATGATTATATTACTAAAATATTCAACCTAACTCATTTTTTCTCTCTGAAAAATTGTTCAGTTTTTAAAACAGTTTTTTTTTGTTGAATATTACGTCCCTTTTATTCAGTACATCCTCTATTGTCACCTGCCTTTTCACCGAAAATGTGTACTGACAATGTCCGAGGACTTTCTACACTCGTTTAATCTTTGCCTGCTTACGAGTTTACTGAAAGGATGGATAAAATAAAATGCATGGGTCGACGAAAGCTGACATGTAAAACTCTATAGACATGCTCACTTTTTTCACACCCTGTTTTGATTTTCTCTTTGTTCCATGAAGGATGCTTTAATTTGGTGGATAAAAAAGTGCTCTCACCAATACCTTTGAATCTCTGTGATACGTGTATAAAAAATATGAATGTATAATGTTATTACAAAAAAATGGCGCAATGTCGATTTTTTAAATTTGATCAAACGAAAATGTTTTTCGTTGAACATATTTTCAGATATTCCAAATAATTAATAAAAAAATTCTTCACAACATTTGGCAACTGATCAGCAATTTTTCTTTAAATAAGCCAAAATGCAAAAAGATTTTCTAGCAAACGAATATTATGGTCGAGTAAAAATGTTGAAGGAATAAACTATAGTTTCAAAAGGTATCTATTTTCAATTAAATTCGTGTTTATCGTGTTTATCTGAAAGTTCCCATATTAGGTATAAATTAAATTCTGTCATTTTTTTCTTCTTTGCGCTTACCTCACGGTATATTTTTGCACTGTGGCATGGGTGAAATTGCCGTGACATGGGAAAGCTCGCTTATGAGAGACTTTATTCCAGTGGTGGTGACGATACATTGCAGTCGTTGCGGCATATTGCCAGTATATGCAATGGAAAGATTACCTGATGGACACTACATGGTTCAGTTGGTAGGACTTTGAAGAGTTCACTTGTTGGGTCTCACCTTGCCGCAGTGGAATAGCCTTTCATGGAGCACCAGAATGCAGTCAGGAGAGAGAGAAAGAGAGAGGTGGGGGGGGGGGGAGAGAAATAAAGAAAAAAGATCAGCAAGAGAGAGAGAGAGAGAGAGAGAGAGAGAGAGAGAGAGAGAGAGAGAGAGAGAGAGAGAGAGAGAGAGACTAAAAACGAGCACAGAGGGGGGAATGGAGAGGTCAAACGAAAGAAAAAGAGAGATATAGAACAGAGGTCGTCGCGTTGCGACGTTTCATACTAACGCGCCTTGTCGGTTCACAACTTCCGTACGTAAAAGTTCCCGTCGTCCTTATATACAACCCCGAAGAGTGTCTTTCTCACTCTTCATGGTTTTCCTCATTCCCATTTCATCATCCTTCCTCCTTTTTGAATAAGGGGGGGAGAGAGAGAAAGAGAGAGAGAGAGAGAGAGAGAGAGAGAGAGAGAGAGAGAGAGAGAGAGAGAGAGAGAGAGAGTTTACGGCATCAACGGCCTCATAAAGTCTCGACGACAACGACGATGACGACGTCCTGCAATGTCGGTTGCAGCCAATTTACCGCGGTGAACCCACTCCATACGCGCTTGTCACGCGAACTTGCATACATACCCGCAAAAGCCAACTTTCTATTTGCTTTGAAACTCATCTGTATTATGTATACGTATCAAAAGGCACTGCCAGTCTTCTCCTTCAATATAATTGCAGATTCAAGCTGTTAGAAATTAAAATTATTCTATATCTGTTTTCCAAGATTCTGGGTGGGTCAAGTTTTCCGAATATTCTCCAGCGGTCATAGAGAGTTGAAATCCCAATTCGGGTTGAACATTGAACTCTGGAAGGATATAAACTCAATTCGGGTCAAAATAATATTGTTTAAGGGTTTATTGAATGCAGAATGATATTATTACATGATCACATTACATGACAGAATTACATGATTCGGTGCTCTTTCGATTTCTTCATCCCCTTGCAGTAACAGTGAGCAGCCCATTTTTTAATGCGTCAAGTTAGACCGTCAGTTATTCGGCCTCAATAAGTGAAGCATATTTGTAATTGATTTAACGATTCTTGGGGTAATTAAGGTGGAAATATATTTTTCTATATTATGTACTTTTAGTAGTTGTTTTATAGGGCTTTTAAAAACCTGAAATTTTTTGATTCTTCAACCCTCATTCATAATTTTCGTGGTAATTTAACTTTTACTTCGGAAGGGGAAACGTGTTCTAAATAAACAATTTGCTTATTAGAACGTTTAAACTGAGGGATAAATACGGCAAAGAACGAATGTTGTAAAGCTCAATAATTTTCCATAGAAGGATAAAAAAAATGAGTTCCAACAATGTGGTGCGTAGTGGATGTAAAGGAGGATCGTCCCGAACGAAGGAATTCGACCCAGCGATGTCCGAGATTGTCGATAAGTAGTGGTGGCTTCGTATCTGGACCAAGTAAGTAATCGTCGAAGGTAAATACAGGAAAAAGGTTGGTTTCCCTCTGATTGATTGATTGATTGATTGATTTTTTTTAATTTTCTTTATTTTTTTGTTCTTCTGTTTTTAGGATTTTGGACCGATTTTCATTTTGTTTTTTTTTGTTTTCTATTTTTAGAGTTCGGGCATGTCGGCGAAGAGATTTACCACTTCCTGTTCCTGTTGATCGAGTTTCCCCAGAAGGTCCACCTCCATCCTCTCGCTAGTTGGTAGTTGCTGCGGGGGATTTCGATAAGAATTCGCTGCGATGAAGATCGTTTTAGAGGTTTAGCCTCACGGGTGGACAAAACAATCGAGGGAAAATGGCTTTCAACTGGAAGGGTGATATCGCTAACGATGCCAGCTTTTTTAGGTGGAGCAGCGAGGTTCTCCGCGTTAGAAGCAGAAGGCTCATTTATATTGAGATTCTCGGGTGTTTCCTCATTGGTGGTGAGGGGCACGTCGAGCATCCGTTCAAAAATATTGACGAAGTCCTATTGCGTTTTTACCTCGGTGACAAAAGTAGGTGGAAAAGGAGTTTTGGGTGGATGGTTCAAAGGAGAAGGAATTTTGAACTCTGACTCCGGTTTAGATTTTTTAACATTTTCTTTATTGCTATCACCTATTCTAAAAACCGTTGGAATCTTGCGGAATTTCGAAAAAAAATCCTCGCGTATTTGTTCGCTACGAGGGTCAATGGCGGCTCGAATTACAACCAAATCGGGCTTCCGACGTCACTGCTTGCGCAGGAGGCTACGCTTCCTCGTACTATTATTATCTTTTTTAGATATGAATCGTCTTAATTATTTAACTAATATAAAACAATTAATATCTCAAACAAAACGGTACAGTGACCGGTAATTTTCCGGAGGATGATTTTACGCGAACCGAAATCAAATAAAACCACGAAGATAAAAATTGTAAGCAAAAAATTAAACAAAATTGAGGTCGAACAAGAAAGGTATTTAAAAAGATCTTGTTCGATCGGATTGGTGGCCGAATCAAGAAAAAGATTTATCAAAAATGATTATAATGCCATCGGCCCTTGGCGAGAGTCCTCCTCTTCGGAAGAGTGGGTTGCCTTCTTTCGGTAGCGAGTTATTTTCTTCCTTTCTGTAGTCTAGAACTCCAAGTATCAGGCCGAATCGGATTTTACACGCGAACCTCAAGACACAGTGCGGACCTGATAGAGAGGCTTTACCGTGGCGTCGACTCTCAGGGGCAAGCGCGTACCTGATAGAGTCACTTTGCAATGACGTCGACTTTCAGGAGCAACAAATTTTCCAGTATAAAGAATTTTACGGTTTCTCGATTTTACTGCTCAGTCGTAAGGGCGCTCGAGTCGGTTTTTTCACGAATGTCGATAACACGGTACCATGACAGTTCGCGATATTTTTAAATACGAGTGGGCGAAGTGTTATATTAAAGTTTATTTATTAATTAATATTTTATTTATTTACGGGAAAAAGTGCCGTGTAAAAAAACGTGATGTTGGACGATAATTCGTTTTCAAAGGATTATATCTATTTGATGAGTAATACGTGTTTTTATTATTATTTATGTAAACAAGCTTTTCTTGCCAATTATTATTGAATAATAATTGAGAGAGTTTGTGGTTTTTTTTGTGAATCTTTCACGGTTCTTACGGATTATTCTGTGAAAGATTATAGATTATTTATCGAGTACGAGTGGAGTTATTTAGACTGATAACTTTTCGTTTGTTTTTCATAGGTTAGGTTAGCCAATTCCACACAGCGAGGAGATTCACTGGGTAAGTTCTTCTTAAATCGACTAATAGGATGAATGACACAATGGCAGATATTATTCTACTTTGTAACTACTTAATTTTTATTATTTTTCTTTTTTCAGGTTCTACGCAGTCCGCCGGTGGGTATTCTACGCAGCAGATTTAACGGTAAGTTTTACTTGTAGCGTTAGACTATTTTTCATCAAGCGTCTTAATTTGTAGGGCTATTATTAGTATTTTAACAGATAGAGATAGTAAGATTAACGTTATTGTTTTTATTTACAGGTACTTACAGGTAAAAAGCATCGCAGGGACAACTTGGGGTCGCCGGAGACAAATTTGATGAAGATAAGTATTATATATTTATTATTTCTAAGCAGAAAATACTTTTGAAGCTACATTCTACATTTATTTTGGAGAATTATTTTATTAATTATGATTGTTTTTCTATTTTTAGGTAAAGCAGAGCCAGCGGAGGAAGCTTTTCACCAGGACGCAGATGAGTAAGTTTTTTAATAACCTTTTTATACTTACTACTTTTCTTAAAACCTATTAATTGGAAAATTTCCAAGCATGGAAAGAAAATATGATATTATAAAATAATATTTATAGAAAATAAAGGATTATTAACTGGTTATCGACAACGGCAAGGGGGTTTTCCTATTTCGCAGCGCTTCAACAAGGTACTATGCTATCTATTCAAATTTGAAATCATATTTTTTAATCAAATTGTATTTTTTTTCTTATTTGTTTGTGCAGGTAGAAAAATGGTAGAAAAATGGTCGTCGAAAAATAAAGGTTATTGTCAGAAAGTGACGTACAACACGAAGAAGTGATAGAACATTTGCAAGGGTTAGCGAAGGTATCGATTAGTCTTCTTTAGAGTAAGTATTCAAAGCGGACACAATCGTCAATGGCCGATGTATTTGTTCGTGGAAATCAATAGACGAAGGAATAATTGTTCGCTAACATGACGAAGCACGATGTCAGAAACCGCGTTCATGATATGGTCAAGTTGTGCATTTACATTGTCATGAGGAACTCGGTACACCCGATCGATATCGACTTGTACCACGGCATGTAAACCACAGGTCTCTAACGTCCGAAAGCTTCGGTTAGCTGAACAATCCATTACATCCGGTTATACAACCGCTAATGATATGGTATCATAAAAATTTTGATTAAAGGTGCAAACTCAACAACAACGAATCAACACAATTCCAATATAATCGAAATATATTAGTGGTAAAATTAATAATGCCAAATTTAATCAATGACATCCACTACTTTTATAATTTTGGTAAATAGACTAGTATTATTCCAGTATCATTTAATCACAAATTAATTTAGAATGTTTTTATTGAATTTCACTTACTTTTGTTTGGTAAAAAGCTGAATAAAAAAACGAGGTTAGGTAAATTCTCTATTTTCTCCTAAATTATTTTTTCCGTGTGAGTCTCGAAAAGTTTACATCGTGTGTAAACGGCTCGTTTCGTACGGTCTGAAGAGCCAGACCCAATTACATAAAGAGTCGTCGAAGTACATGGGTTATCAGTGAGCAAACAGCTGCCTTTATCTATATAGATAGACATACATAACTTTAAGCTGAGCATTGATTGCATGAGAAAAAAACTTTGAGTTTGCGATATTCGCATGAGCTCTGCGGAACAAATTGCCTAAAAAAAACGAGTTTCCATCAAATTTGGACCAACCAACGAATGTGAACAATTTTATTTTTCATTTTTATATCGACGATTGCAGAGTTATAAAAATTGAAGTTTCGTACATTTTTAACCAGCAAAGTGTATTATAAATGACAAGAAAACATTTGCGTCGTTGTTTAAAGTTGAGAACGTCTATAGCTACACCGTGTTCAGGTGACCATATATTGTAAAGCGTTTTGGAATAATTGCTATGATGCTTTCATACGCTATATACATTTGTTACTCTTAATTTAATAAGCAAATTACAGTAATCCGAGTGAACGAAATAATGTTCATTGTTTCCAATTATTCGATTAACTTACTTCAGGTATTCTCAACTTACGAAATTTTTAAGTGAAACATGGCAAGGTTGCATGTTTTCACTGTTTTTGTTTTTTTGAAGTGAAACTTCTATAGCGAGGGTAAATTCATTTCAGCACATTTTTACTAAAAAAAAAAAAAAATTTCTGACCGAGATTCGATCTCAAAACCTCATGCTTATGAGGTCGACACGCTGTAACCTTCGGCACCCAATCACTTGTGAAAGTGAATATACTTTTGAGTACATAAGGTTGGTTTTCTGACCGCATAACTATCGCGATATTAACAGCTTCATAAACAAACATCTATTTTACCTCTGTAGGTTACACAATTATTATTACTAACATCATTACGATTTCATTATTAATGTAATTATTGCTATAATAAATATTTCATTGTTATATATTCTTTTTGATTTTCATTTTCATGACTCGTTATAATTATTATAATTATATAATAAAATATGATATTACAAAATCGAAATAATTTATGAAATTTATTTAAAAAATTTCATTGAAAAAAAAAACATTTTGAATATTTAATATTTGAATATTTAAAATATTTGAAGCGAGATTCTTTACTAGAGAAGAAGCTAACTGGTTGTACCCGAATGGAATTCGTCCTTTTCTTAAAAACCATTCAGTATCCGAATGCAATGAATCAGTTTTGAATTCAGAACAAAGCAAAGTGATATCAACGGCTAAAGATATTTACGTGGGCTGCCACAAGGCAGAACAGCAAGCGTTTGTTCACCAGAAACTCCACAAAATATTTATTATTGATACTGGTGGATTGCCTTATAAGATTACTTTCGTTTTTGGTAAATACTACCTCATAACAACCAATAAGGATGTTTCTGATGGATTGGCTAAGAGCGCGGTCGGAAAATTAATGCACACTTAGTAAAATGATTTGGAGAAGTTACTCGTATATGGTTGCAATTCCCCGATTCAGAACGAAAAATTGGAAAGAAAATTCGAGTAAAAGCTGCTGGTTACATGCGGTAAAATAATATCTGTCAGGCTGCAGTGCCAATAGAACAGAGGTCATCAACAGTTTTTCTAAACAATAATAAATCTGAAGTCGCGAAATGAAATCATTTTTCACTTGTTTCCGCCTGTGTTATGATGATCTATAAACCGCAAGGAGGAACGTATAATAAGGTTGTTTACGGATATCACATAACTCATTCGCAGCGACTATTGTACGTTGCTTTATCGCAGGTGCCAATCACTTTGTCCTGAATGATTGAACAGTCCTGAAGAAGCCACCACAAAATCAGGAACAACAATTGATACCGTTTTTTCAAGATACAGTAAACTCTCTCTAAATCAACGCTCTCGGGGCTGGACTTTCGTGGTACTAGAGAAAGTGGTCTATTAGAGAGCGTCCCCTATCACGAGCTACTAAGCGATATTTAGGTTAGGATATAGGTTAGGTTGGACGCGCATTTCGATAAATAAAAGAAAGTGGGGGTAACTCTTCTCCGCTCGTTGTGTTGCAAACAAAGAAAATTAAGGGGAAATGGCCTATTACAAAGCGGTGAATTAGAGAGAGTTTACTGTACCTCCAACGATTCAAGAGTTTTCGTATCACAAACCTATTGTGTCTTTTTTGGAACACGAAAACACAGAAAGAGAATAAAATAAAATGTCATTTTCATTAAATACAAAATAGAGTTTGTTTTTGAATTGTAGTAATAATTCTCACTCTTATACCCTCTTAAGTTATTAAATATCCTTTTAAACATCGCATAGAAGTTTCATTTCTACCGCATGACTTTTCACGCACTCCCTTTTTTTTACAATGTAATTTATTTTAAGAGCTCTCTAGGACAGCTCTTCCGGTGGATCTCATGGAATGATATAATATTTGTATCTTGCAAGTCAATACCTTGCGGCATGGATTTTTTTTATCACTTCCTGAATATTTAGACTATTTGATTTAACATTAAAGACTCAAATAAAGTAATGGCAGGCATGAACCCGGGGTTTTCCAAAGTAGATATGGGCAATGAAGAAAAATATGTACAGCCCGGTATTTCGTAGAAAATGAGGATCGCGTGTCCATAATGATACAATACGCTTTTTCCTGGCTCCCGCTGAGACGGGAAGATAAAGCGAAACGCATAAACTTAATGAAACCAACGGGTACATAACCCCTGAGCTTTCATTATCCCTCTTTATCTAGCTTGCTTAATGCAGATCATATATATCATTTTATCTGCCAATAATGAAAAAAACTCTTGAAACGAAAAATGAACTTGCTATGAAATAAGGATGACATTTTTAGAATATAAATTTTTATTCGATATCAATAATGAAAATGGTTAGAATTATTTTTCTAAAAATAGAATATTGACAATAGATAATATCTTTTAGAGGTTTGACCGATATCGCGAAAACCATAAAGATCGAATTCTTTTCACTCCGTGGAATTTTATAAATATGTAAATAACTGTTTCTAATCATATTGATTTTTTAAAATTGGCATTATGTAAAACTATTTTATGATTATTAACTTTATTCAGTTATTATTATTGAGATTATCAAGTTGTGATTATTAAATTTTTATGAATGTATAAAGTCTATATTAAATAATTTTACATAATAATTTGTCATATATTATTTGGTAATGAAAATATGAGTAAAGTTTGTATGTGTACTATTTTTCAATTCGGAATGACTTTCATTAGAATCTCATTTTATGATTATTAACTTTATTCAGTTATTATTATTGAAATTATCAAGTTGTGATTGTCAAATTTTTATGAATGTATAAAGTCTATACTAAATAATTTTACATAATAATTTGTCATATATTATTTGGTAATGAAAATTTGAGTAAAGTTTGTATGTGTACTATTTTTCAGTTCGGAATGACTTTCATTAGAATCTCATTCAACGTAATATTAAATACGCGCCAATTAAATCGATGGTGGTGCTTAAAGTACACCAAGACTTAAATAATAATATAAGCTCTCGGAATATTTTTCTTATGAAGTATGGAGCTTTTTGTAAGAGTTTTATTTTTGATACTCGAAGTTTCCAAAAATAGAAGAATGAACGAAGACCGAAAAAGTTAATGATTGAAACCATTGGCGACAAGTCATCTCAAAGATTGTCTAACGATCAAACTTTCAACAAATCTGTTGTGTAAAAGATAAAAAAAAGTTCAAGGGAAAGACAAAGAAATATAAGGAGGGATTGGAAATGCAGGGAAGGGAACAACAAGTTCGCTTTTCGAACTGCTCCTGTAGATTGTGCTTAAAGTTTTGCGAATTGGACGAAAGTATATGATACGGGTGAGTGGAACTTCAAAAATGTTCCCACAGGTCTTGGTTCTTCAATGTACACCGATACCATAAAAATTATTTTCAACGTTGAACGAGTCATTTTTTAATGATCAACGAGTAAATAATACCGATACCTCCTCCAGGAAACGTTTGTGTTACATTTTATTCGACACTTGCTTTTGAAATATTAAGATCTAAAAATGCCATAACTTGACCCCTTGGCTTTGAAATATTAAGATCTAAAAATGCTATAACTTGACCTTTTGCAGTTTTGTACAAGAAAAGTTCAAATTAGTTTACTATATATTTTTTTCTCATAGTTTCATATCTCAATTTCATGCAATACCTGAATTATTTCTAAAAAAAATCAAGAAAAATATGAAAATATCCAATTTTAAGCCTTGTGTGCAGTTTCACGAAAATTGAACTACACTTTTTTTTTAATGTCTACTACGGGAACACTGATTGTTTGCCGGCATTGAGTTTCATACTATTTGATTAGTCGCGAATCGTATGATTGTTTGAAAAAAAATATCCTAAAAAATGTCGATTCTAAAAGTTATGAGTTCGCAAAGTAGCCTGGGTCAAATTGTCCCGATATAGGAAGAATTAGGTTCGAAAAAATCATGTAGGAACCGGAGGTTAAAGAATAATTTAGCATATCATTTTGGCAACAATCTTCATGAGCTATTGAAATATTTCCGAGCAAAATATCTACACTAAACCATTGTAAACGAAGAATAAAAAAGACGTACTTATATCACAGTTAAATCTGTTTTAAAACATCAAGAATTCTGTCGTGTTTTACTTCTTTTCAGCTTACGTGGACGTAGACGAGAAAGTAGAGCCTGTCTCGTGTGTTCTATATATATACATACAGGTAGCACATTTATCCTGAGAATTTATGTATCTCGAGAAAAGTCTGACATTACACGTTCTCGTAGGTCTGCAAGGTACCATCAGCGAAAATGCACATGCCCCAATGTATCTACAACAACAAGGATATTCTTTCACATAACGCGCACATTACGTACTCAGCTTTACGCTTACATGACTGCTCCCGATCCGGCAAATTACGAAAAGAAAGGAACGGACAGACCGAGAAAAACAAAATAAAGCGAGAAAATTTTAGCGGAGATACGAAAAAGTAATAAAATAAGAGGGAAAAATCAAGAGCGCGATGTAAATTGTATGAAAGAAATACACAAGTTGTTTACCCAGATCTGCGTATGTAACAACGTTTTTCTAATGATGACGAAATCTATTTGTCGAGGGAAAAATTCCCGTGCATAAAGACGGAATAACAAAATAAAAATCCGTTCGAACTTTTTCTCACTTAGCTACATTATATGATTTTTTAATTCAACGAATTGAAGCGTTTCCTAGATTTCCTCTTCTTAAAGGTAATGATTCTTTGATTACCTCTCACATTTATTTTTTCCACCACAATCTGCAACGCAAGATACATTGCTCCATCTAAAGATGGGAGGCTAGATATCAGAAGAGTTAGACAATCCGTGAAAAAATAGCCGATACTTACAATACGGCCAGTGTTCGGGACAACATTGGCTTCCCAACCGGTGGTGTGCAACAGTAGGACCGATGCGCGGCCGATCGTGTTTACCTAGGCTGAAATTGAGCATAAGTGTACAACAAAATGCCAGTGCTGGCCCAGCAGCGTAATTTCAACGGCAGCCAACAGTAGGCGGTTGACGGTTACGCCAACCTTGAGCCGATGCGCGGCCGATCCTGTTTGCCAAGGTTGAAATTGAGCATAGGCGTACAACGAAATGCCAATGCTGGCCCAGTCGCGTAATTTCAACGGCAGCCAACAGTAGACGGTTGACGGTTACGCCAACCTTAGACCGATGCGCGGCCGATCCTGTTCACCAAGGTTGAAATTGAACATAGGCGTACAACGAAATGCCAATGCTGGCCCAGTCGCGTAATTTCAACATCAGGCAACAGTAGGCGGCCGATGGTTATGCGAACCTTGGGCCGATAATGTTTACCGTTTAATGTGTTGTCAAGATCGAGAGCTCAATGCAAATACCGGCAGACAACGAACTGTTGGTGCTGGGCCAGCATAGGGCCTTGGACGTCAGCCGTACATGATCCCACTGTCTTAACATTGTATTAATTTGTTATGGATTGCTATCTACAATGATTACAAATGTGAGGTTCAATTATCATAAACTATTCCCACGTTAATTGGTGTAAATATACAAAACCATACGGTATTACACAGGTGTTATAATATTTTGATATTATTCTTCATCAGGATCAATAATTTCTACAAAAATCAATATTTTGCCATCATAGATATATCATATTAAGCGCTCTCTTTTAATGCTCATAATTTTACTACAAATTTGAAATGCAGATTTCAAACATGCTGAAAAAATTTCTATACAGAGTTTAAAAAAATTGACCGTTTTTCGGATTCAGAGACCTCGAATTTTATTTTTATACACGTTAGTAATCTATTACTTGTTTGTCATCGTATCTTATTGGAGTATGAATCAGCTGATAGAAAAAGTTACATTTCATAAGTTTCGAAGTAGTCGATAGTGTAGTGGTTAGGGTCCCGAGTTAGTGATGTAGACATTAGGAAGGAAAGTCGTAGGTAGGCAGTTCGAATCCTACTCAGGCAGAAAATATGTAACTTGAATAAATATGAACGTGCTTGGTTTTTTTTTGTTTTTCTTTAAATATATACCATTCGAGATAATTAATATTCTTATAGACTCGGAAAATGATCATTATTAACATAAATTTAATAGCAATTAAATAATCTAATAATAAAAACTGATGCTCGGCCGACGTTGGACCAATCTCGGCACCAACGCTGGGCCAGCTTTGGTGTCAACTCTGGGCTAACGCTGTTCGCCAACTGTAGGACCGGTGTAAGATTACGGAATTAACCCAAGCGTTGCCCCACGTTGATGACAACGCCCGGCCAGTTGTCTAGCATAGCTGGCGCAATGCTGGGCCGATGCTGGGCCTTTTGCAAATCTTTTCACGGGAACGCGTAAGGAAAATCGGCAAAACTGTTATGATGCATATTCGCGCGAGTGTGATACCAGTTTGAAAGTTTTGTCTTACTTTAACGCACTATTGCGGTAAAGTAAAACAAAAGACGAATCGTTCAGAAATAAGCCACTTTGCGCACGCTATACATCAATCAATCGAAAATCAAACTTTCGAGGCAGGTATCACAAAAAATAATATCACCAACAGCGATTGGTTATTTTTTATTTGTTTTCTGGGAAGATATAGGAATATAAATCCTAACATGACAAAGGGAAATTTGCGTGAATGTTAGAAGTATAAGAAGTGATTTGAAAAGACTTAATAGTAGAAGCTTACTTTGATATTTTATTTGAACTCCAAATAAACGAAAAGTATAAGATAATTATGGATTTAAAATGGTATTGGAAACCGTTAATTGAAGTAACTTGATAGTGTAAGATGGTAAGTAGGAGGATTTTATCGAGAGAATTACGGTCAGGTATTTTCTGCTCTAACCACTAAGCGTTAATTTTCATCGCCAATCTTTTATTGAATTATCAGAAACGGCGTCACGTTTATCGTTGTGCATAAGACTGATATTGAAAAGATGACGCGAAGTAAAACAAAATTTGTCTTTTCATAAAAATCTCGTATTTCCATTCTACCAGCAAGGAAGAAAATTAATCGAACTATTTCTGACAAGGCATTCATTCAGAATATGCAATACATGAAATTGGATGGGCTGAGAAAAATAGGCGGCCGTTAGTACGATGAAGCTCAAGCTTCTCGTCTCGTTGACCAATACAAAAGAGCTTCTCGTTCAACCAATCTTTTGCCTTATGATTCATTTTCATTATATTACATATATATATAGATTTTTTCATTAGCCAATCTCGAACCTTTTTTCGTAAATACATTAAATTATTCCGAGCATTTGTAAAGCGATTTGATCGGAAATTAATATTCATTCAGGAATAAACTACAGATAAACTCTCAATAATGAGTGCAATATTCCACTAATATAAAATGGTTGAAAAGCTATTCGATATTGATAATTAATACCAGTTTTTGGTAACATCGATAAATAATTGATGGAATAAAAATTCCAAAAGAAGGTCTGATTAGAAATCGGTCCTTAGTTTCACGAGGGTTCTTCGGCTAATGAAGTTCTTAATATTACCTTTTTATATACGTGCGGACATCAATAATTACGGTATTGAAGTTCGCAACGTTGGAATCTCAAGGAAATGGAATTTTTCAATTCTTCCTTTTGTAAATAGCGAACAATTTTTGGCTGATTTTGTCCCTGGATTCCTGAGTACGACCCCAACAAAACTTTGATACATTTTTGTGGTTTAAATTAATTTTCAATTTTTGGTCCATATTGAAAAAAAAAAAGAATTTCGTTGCATTTCAACGATGTGTACGTAACACCATTGACCACTTGTGATCAATTTGTGATTGTGTGATCGAAATGAAAAATCGGGGTCAATGAGCATACGGTTAGAAGAGAGCCTGGATCAAAAATGTTACAAAAAGAATTTGTTACATTTACTACGTAATTACAACCGTCAACTAACATATGTTATTTAAAAGAATTTTTCTTTTTATTTCTTTCTTCCTGATCCTTTTAGCTTACGCGCTGATCGATAGTCATCCCAGAATTCGAAGTTCAAGAAAATACATGAGGGCTGAATCTCTCACTTTTGCGGTTACTCCGAACCATATACATGTGTAGCAGAATCACGAGTATGATCATCCGAAACTTATTTCCCATAGGTACTATGATTCGATTCGATGGAGCGAGATTCACCGAACCACACTTTATTTTTCTCCTCGCTCTGATCTACAGATCACCTTCTCTTTTCTCAACCCCTTTTTTCTCTTTTTCTTATCCTTCCTCTTTTTATTCTCTCCTCTCTTTTTCTTCTTTTTCTAGGCTACCAAAAGGGTCGAATATGAAACCAGACGTTGTACAACTCTCCCGAGATCAGTAGCTCGTTATCTTCGAGGATTCGGACGTCTTCGATTCTCCCTTACTTTTTCTTTACCTACATTTATCTGTTTTATGCCCATTCACTAGGTTACTTCAAGGCAAGAATATGTCACGTAATTTCTTAAGACCCGTTGGCAAAAAGTCAGGGGAAATGCCCCGTCTTAACAGTAACGAGTGCAGGCAGGCTGAGACTGGAATACAAGAAAGAGGAAAAGAACTTTTCCTTCCCGTTGCTTATCTTTCGATGATACTTTTTATCACCGAAAAAAACTCTGTTGTAATTGTACATCATCAGAAAGTAACAGCAGCTTAGACATGAGGAAATCAATCTAATTGGTCAGGCTGATCTAGAAATTCAGGTACCATATGCCAGTGAGGCAACAAAGTACTTGAAAGCATACTTCTGAGTGATGTTTTGACAAGCCCTTCAATCGAGACTGGCTCTGACGACCTTTTTTCTACACGGGGGTTAACGAACTTGGTGGAATTGGGCGATAAAAATATATGTGCTGCCATTTTTTTCTATTTTTTAAAAATCGAAGTATCAATAAAACTTATTTAAAACTGAACACGAAGAATTGATTGTATGATTGTCTGGCATATATGTGTCTTTTTAAACCCTCGTTCCCTTGAGGCATAGGTATTTTCGCACCAAGATGGAAAGAGTTCGATTCATCGTCCAGTTCATTAATTCTGGGGATCAGTCTGAACGGATAAATGAGGGTCGATAGCCTGCGGCCTTCGACCCGCAAACGAAATAGCTAGCTACGTAAAATAATTTGTGCTGCCTGTAATATCGTTTCGCTCGAAAATTGAAGAGATGGATTAGAGCCTGTGAGAAAGGTTTGCTCGAGAAAAGAATTTGTTTTTTTTGTTGTTATAAATCGACTTCATTTTT
Source organism: Rhimphoctona megacephalus (assembly GCA_963989365.1). NCBI lineage: Eukaryota > Metazoa > Arthropoda > Insecta > Hymenoptera > Ichneumonidae > Rhimphoctona > Rhimphoctona megacephalus. The sequence continues at coordinate 19,938,591 of OZ022420.1, forward strand.
GAGTGGCCGGTAAATAATGGATAACCTGCGAATAGGGGACACTAAACGTGTTCAGAAAATGGTATTTCACGTCCAGTAAAAGTCTCACGGTTTTCGAGATATTCAGACTTTTGTAAATTTTCTAAAATTGGCACTTCTGGTCACTGTATTGGGCGCCATGGCCACTTATGAAGGTTTTTTTCTATCTGTTTTTTGTATAATATTATTAAATAGTTCTGCTATCAGACTTGCATTAAAATTTTTGAAAAATTAAGGTGGTTCAAAAAATAAACTTAAATTCAAAATTTATGTTTCTCTCAATATGGTTCTCTAAGTTTCAGTTCTTAAAGTATTAAAAAAATGTATGATGATCTCGGTGGTCAAGTATCTTGAACAGATGCGCATTTAGTAGATACTTAAAAGTGGTAACATACTTGTTTTTTTTATTAATCAAAAAAGATATTGCCACTGACGAGCTCGCATCAGGGTCGGCGAACGCCAATTCCAACACCTTTTTGATTCCGGTAAATAAATGATAATACATTTTTTTATAATTTTACTCTTCTCTCAATCCCTTACACATTATTAATGAATAACTTGTAAGTTAAAATCAAATTTCAGTCACACTCATGGAATCAAAGCAGAATTTAAATACGTTCCATTGAAAATTTGAAATTGGTAAAATTAGCCCCTGCGCACCGTTAGTGGCAATATTTTTTTGTTAATAAAAAATGACAAGTATGTTAGCGCTTTTGAATGTCTACTAAAAGCATAATTGTTCAAGATAGTTGGCCACCCAGGCCTTCATACATTTTTTTTACATTACAAGAGTTGAAACTTAAGGAATCGTATTGAGAAAAACACAAATTTTGAATTTAAGATTTTTATTCAAACTACCTTAATTATTCTAAAATTCTAATGTGAGTCTGATAACAGAACTATTTACAGATATTATACAAAAAATAGACTGAAATAAAACTTTCATTAGTGGTCATGGCGTTCAAAACAGTAACCAAAGGGGCCAATTTTGGATAATTAAAAAAGTCCACATATCTCGAGAATCGTAAGACTTTTACTAGACATAAAATACAATTTTGTGAACACGCTTGGTGTCCCCTATCTACAGTTGAAAGGGTATACATTATTTACGGGACACTGTACATTCGTAGCCAAGAATACGATCAACTTTTAATACACTGTAAAAAAGATTTATTTGACACAAGTAAATCGATTATTTGTATATTATTCAGTAATTCAGTATTCATATAAAATGAATACATCTTTGATTGAAATAAATTTATTTGGCTCAAAATTGATTTATTTGGATAAATGTTCGTTTTATTTATTGCGAAGGAAAATGTATTTGCTTCCAGTAAATACGAATTACTTGGACACGATTACTTGGATCAAATAATTTTTTTTTACAGTGTACGTACAAAATGCAGTTGAAAAATTGGTAAAATATTGTTCGATAAACTTTTGATGTACATGAATAGAAATTTATCTTCCTAATGTAAAATGTGTATTCTACCATTTCATAGCAAGAAAATTTTGCTCTACAGGGAAACTGAGACATTGATCTATCTATAAAATAATTCTAATATTCTTAGTTCTACTACACTTCTACTGCACTTCTAAAAAATTAAGGGTTTTGAGACTATCACAATATGACAGAATGCTGCTAAAATAATTTCCTGAACTCGATGAAACGAAGTTAATCAAAAGCTTACCCTTTTATTGCTCCTTTCGTGAACATACAATTTCCAATATTAAAGCTTATCCAGCTCTCTTTGTGCCACACACGCCATCGGATTTCGCAAATCCTCGAGAAAAATGAAATCCGAATGAATGAGAAGCGACGAGATTTCTCTGATTTCTCAGAGCAGGATCAAGAACTCCAGATTAACGTAGGCGATCAGTAAAAAAAAGGCTTATTTTTGGGTCTAACCAAATTGGGTTAATCCCCAATTAAGTTAGATAAAGATATCAATAGTATATAAAACTATTCAATCAATTACAAAAATAAGTTAAATATTTGTATTATTTACTTACAAGGAAAGGTACTTTAGTGCTCTCCTCCGATTTCGATAAATTTTTTATATGTTGTAGCCCATCGAAAAATAAGAGACATGTATTTTTTATATCGGTCCAAAAGTGGTTTTAAGGGGTGAAGTCAACCCTCAAAGTTGGGCATGTTTTGTAGCTGGTACATTATTTCATATAGAAGCATTCAACCGATCGAAACAAAATCAATTGCAAAATGTTCCCCACGTCAAATAACCTATTTAACATGTCCAACTTCTTATGCACCCTTATTGCAGGGGGTTGAAACACCCGCTGATATTCATAATTTTTGTGTATAAAAAAGAAATTATCATCCGATTTCAATAAAAGAAACTCTATCTTGAAGAGCATAAAATAATACAATTGATGTGTGTTTAGATTTTCCTCAGAAAAAAAATGAAGGGAGAAAACACCCCTAAAATCCTAAATTCAATTTTAAGCGCCGAAATATAAAAAAAAAAATTTAATAGTTTTATTACCAATGGTATGTCGATTTATATGCTAAGAAATATTTATTTCTCATATACATCAGCTATTATCATAATTATATTAAGAATTGAATATTCTTAAATTCTTTACTTTTACACTGAAGAGTTGGTGTTCGCTCTTTTATCAAATGTTTTGCAATGTTATTACCGCATAATACAGAGCTCAAGAAATGCGTAAACAACACTTTGATCAATACATATTTCTAGTATGTAATACAATTAATGTACATAATTAAAATTATTAATATAATTAAATTTATAAACTATTTATGAAAACAACAAACTTAAATATCAAGAAAAAAGAAATATTTAATGCTATGTTTTTGTGGTGATATCAGATTAAGCCGCCCACTTGAGATAACAAAGCTAAAGCTGACTTTATATTACTTCAGAAGTTTAGTAGCTGTTCGACTGTTGATCTATCATTATCGTATTAGCTATCGCGAGTAACGTATCGTTATTAACATGTCTATCGATCCAATGAACGTAATAAAACTCTTGCTTCTCACATTCGAGGTAATGCATATTCCTGACGGTCCTATTAACAGTAATAAAGTGGAATTAAAAGAAAGTTTGGAAAGAATTTTGAAAGACTCTATGACAGAATTCAATAATTCAGAAATCATCGAAGATGCGACATTAGATTTTCAAGAATCGTTTAGAGATGTCATAGTAGAAGCTGTGAAAGATAATGATGTCGAATATAGGGTCTTGGAGAAGCTCCATTAAGCCCTGAAACCTGAAACATGTACCGACGATAAAGAAGATTTGAGCTATGACTATAAACAAACAGCGGTCGCATACTGGAGAAGTGGCGAAACGAAACAAAATAGGAAAATAGAAACAGTCCGACACCGTTTTAAACATGTTAAGTCTGTGGGCCAATTACGACGCTGGGCTCACCAGATAAATAAAGGCGGAACTTACAAGGAGAAATTGTCGCGCATTTCTGAATATACAATCAATAATCTCAAAAGCACCATAGACGTAGGATTCATTATACACGATGCCGATCTTCAAAGGTGGGCGTTACAGGCCCAAAAATTGATTTGATAAGAAGGTATGCGTTTCAGTACTTCGCTGGCATGGATAAAAAAAATTTTTAAAGTGCATCGAATAGCAAGTAGAAAAGGTAATAAATTCGTAATAAGAAAGATCCTCGAATCACAAAACATATTACAAAATGATGCTCATAAATTTGTCTCTGAAGTTCAATTGAAAATTAAGGAATATGGTTTGAAAAATATTTATAATTTCGATCGAAGTGGTTTTCAATTAGAAATACATTCGGGGCGAACTTTAACAGAAGAAGGCACAAAACAAGTAGAATGTCTTGTACAATCCGTTTCAGCGATAACTCATAGTCACACCGTTCAGCCAACAATATCAGAGGGAAGGAAAATTGTTGTCACCTCTTTTAATAATTTTAAAAGAGCCATCTGGACGGTTGAGGCCAATAGTGGATTAAACCATTTTTCGACCTCCTAATGTCTTTATAAGTGTTTCGAAATCTGGCAAGGCTACATCAGGTACGTTGGTATATGATATTTCGATTACAAAAAGTGGATCTGATATTTATATAACACGTATTCATTTATAGAACACTTCAAAGTATGGCTTCAAGAAATGTTTTTCCCAAGCGTCGGTGAGAAAAGTGTCCTTTTAATAGGCTCATGGAGTAGACATTGCGCCCCAGAGCTGTCATCGAAGTTACACCGCGTAATAAAGAAATTGTTACAATGATTATACCAAAAGGGACGACAGAGAATATCCAGCCACTTGATGTCTTCGGAATTAGAATTTGAAAAAAATTATGTCAAACATTTTTCAGACAGTGTCATGTTACTTGATTGTGATATAAATTTGCATTCGAGAAATAATATAATCAAATTGCAGCCTCTGGTACATAATCAATTATCATCCCCAAGGTACGAAAAATTATCTCGATATACCTGGTTCAAAAGTGGTTACATTGAAGAACGATCTGAGCATTTTTAAAACCTTGTTGAATTCGCTTTTGGTATGTCATTCCAAACGCAATGTGAAATTGAAGGCTACACAAATGTAGCTGTAGTAAGATGTTCATGGTGTAAAAAGTCACTTTGTTTTAAACATTTCTTTGAAGAATATCATTACTGTTCAAAATATAATCAATAAATTTTAGAATGATAATTGAAATGAAAATATGAATTAAAATCTATTATTACTACACGAAGATTCTATCGCCTATGTTGTAATCAAATAAATGTTTGAATTATGTAATGTTATGTAAAATTAAACATATGTCAAATTTCGAAGCATAGATTACGTATTTATATCGGTAGAGCCATTCGAAAATTGAAAATCGCGTACCTCACGAACATAAAGGATGTAGGACTATTCAATTATTCAGATAATTATAACAGCTGATGTGTATGCGGCATAAATATTTTTTGGCATATAAGTCAATATACAATGGTAATACAACCATTAAAAATTTTTTGTTAATATTCGCCGCTCAAAATTAAGTTTAGGATTTAAAGGGTGATTTCCCCTTAATTTTTTTTTTTTGGTAAATCTAAAGACACGTCAACTTTATTATTTCTTGCTCTTCAAGATAGTGTTTGTTTTATTGAACTCGGATGATAATGTTTTTTTTATACACAAAATTTATGAATATCACCCCCCTGCAATATGGATGTATAAGAAGTTATTTGACGTGAGGAACATTTTGCAATTGGTTTTGTTTCAATCAGTTGAGCACTTCTATATGAAACAATGTACCAGCTACAAAACATGCCCTACTTTGAGGGTTGATTTCACCCCTTAGAACCACTTTTGGACCAGTATAAAAAAATACATATCTTTTTTTTCGATGGGCCACAACATATAAAAAATTTATCGAAATCGGAGGGAAGCACTAAAGTACCTTTCCTTGTTAGAGCATCACAAAGTGATGAAAAAAAGGAAACTAAAAAGGTACAGCTGTAAAAGGACAGTTTTCTGACCATTTCAGAATGATTTATTTCAAAAAATCTATTACGCAAAAAAACGATAAGTTTCCTGGCACGAGAATTTGTGTCTCCACCTTTTTTCGTTCATTCATGTTATAATTTTCGTATTCTTTTTACCGCATTCTGAAAAAAAATGTCATTGTGCTTGCGGACATGTAGCTCAAAATTGTGTTTGCCGACGAAATTAATTTTTCACTAGAGATCTCGTAAATTTGATGACACTCATACGTCGTCACACATATACACACATGGACATACATACAAGAGGCCATAGCTGGGAGCTTTTGGGCGAGAAGAATTGATGACGCGAAATATCGAGCTATATCCCTCACGTTTCTCCATCCACGAAATCCACCGATGAATATGGGAGTTTACTTAACCATGCGCAATGCTCAGGCGACCGTTTCACGAAGACTGCCAAACGCTATTTGAATTTCTCCACGCTTGCGTACAGATTTAAGCCGTTTTATTCTTTCACTCGCTTTCCTAATTTTCGCTGGTTTTTTAGTCCCTTCTTGATGTATGGACAGGACGAAAAATGACTAGAAAAGCACGAGAGATAGATCAATTTAACGAGAAAACGCTCACAGCTTCTATGGCAAATTAAAAGTTGTTGCACAAGACTGCTTTAGCATATTAGAGGTAAAATGTAAAAACTGTCGTGTAGAAAATAATCTCAATAGGGTATTCAATTAGAATTATACCTTTAACCCTTTAACGCTAAGACGCAGACTGCATGAGGCCAAAATTTTACCCTCTTTAAATCATATAGGAAAAATGCTTAATCTTAATAATGAGCAGGTTTTAAGTGAAAAAAGTTACGGAGACGAAAAATTTTTGAAGGTGAACATTAAACTTCATATTGATGCGATATTTGATTTGACTCAGTATCACAAATTGAAATTTCGACGATGCCTTTAAATGTTTTGTATACTGGCAGAGGATTGCACTATCTTTTAGTTATTATTCATGAAAAATGCCGAAATCAAATCAGGAAATGTTTGGCAACATTTTCGAGAAGATTTGTATATTTTGGATAAATTCACATTCTATACAAACGTTTTTTGTTTTAAATAGGATTAAAACGTAGCCATTTGCACTAATCAAAAGCCGCGGCAGCGGTTCGTATATTATTCGGATAATAAAAAGTTGTGGATATTCAAAGAACCATGTACATATAAAAGGATGACGGCGAGTGAGCGCGGAAAAAATAAAATTTGTAATTCGTTGTAAAGATTTACGCTGCATTATATGCTAGCATTATAACAGACACGCTCAAAATTATAGCATTGTTGCAGGCTTATATGCAGGGCTTGCAGTTTTTTATTTGTACGAAGAAATAAACGTGAGAACGATGTGCTTCAATGAAATTTATTTACGTTCATAAAAGTTTCGTTATCCCGCGATAAACGTCGAAAGCTCCAGCTTCTCGTCTCACGGAATACCTAATAGTAGATGAGGTAAAAGCCTGATCAATGTAGCTCTCAAAATGTCCTATGCAGCTGTGCTCTTCTTTACATCGCAACAAGCAGGGTTTCAGTTTACTGGTGAAATTAATAGGTAGCTTCTCGTGAGAGTTGAAGGTTTCATGATTCGGAAGTTGACAAAAAGTCGCACAAAATGATAGATAATTTTTCTAGTAATATCATTAATTATTATAGAATCCCATCAATAAGTCGTCGAACAAAACTATGAATTATATTTGAATTGAACAAAAAAATACTAATTCTTTCCAGCATGGCCAGCATGATGTTAAATTCATTGCAGTGAATTTAACATTAGAAATTACTTCGTTATTTTTCAAATCTCGTATTTTAAAAAGACCATTCAACAATAAATGTAATAAATAAATGAAAAAAATAATTATTCCTTAAAAAAAAAAGAACAACTAGAATATAAATGAATTTTATGGTAGCAGAATGACAGTTATTCACTTCAGCATCGAGCCCTTTGATAAATGAGAAAAGTATAGAAATCCATTGAACGTCTTTTTATTCTTCATCCCTTCACTATTTCATGACCATGTGAGAGGTATGACCGCTGTAACCACACCGTCTGACCACACTCTGACACTTTCTACTTCAACCCAGCCGCAATATCGATTGAGGGAAAGATACGACCGGTAGGCCAGGATTATTGGCTCAATCCACCATTTCAACCTGAAGTTTAAACACACATGCACACCCACACATACCGGCACCTGTTGCCTATCGGATATTATTCTCTTTTGCCTATTCGAACGTTGAAAAAGGTGTTTACAATATCGCCTACTTCTGCTCAAGAAAGTTATCTCCGACGCGATTTGATAAAGAGTATAAGCTAAGGAGAAAGACAATATATATATGGCATTTGTTTACTATAATTATATCTTATTCGGGGAGGGAATAAATATTTCACACGTATTTTTTTGTATTAAATGTGATAACAATATTTTATTAATAATAACGACGCAGGGAGACACGTTCCTTTTTTGGAATCTTTTTTACGCGCGCAGAATGACGTCTTGTCATGAGTAATGAATAATGTAAGATAAGAAAAAAAGGGTTATAAATTTTGTCACGGCACTTCGAGCGCTCAAAATATAGGAGTGCGGGTGTCAAAACCGCTACATATATTCCATTCGCAATTTTTTACGTACAATGTACGGCATTACAGACTAAACAAAAAAGGTGATACGAGAACACGAAGAAGACTCTGTATCACGTTAGTATGTCACATGATCGCGTGCGAAACTCCGACAAGAATCGATTTTTCGTTGCGACGAAATGATATACCAAAGACGGAGAAGCTTTGTCCGATTTTTATAGCGTTACCATTCTGCAAATGTTCCTTTAGTGTTCGACTTATCTAGAAACTATCTGGTAATCAGGGAAAAACTAGTTTCCGGTGTATGAAAAAAGTTATTGAACTATAAACATAAAGTGTAAAAAAAATAACGGTCAATGATCAGAAAGAAAAGTACATTTATCGTAAAGTTTTGTACTCTTACAAGCTACGATGGGTGAAAGCTTTACCGTAGGAATTTCGCAAACTCGTAGAAGATGTGATATCTTTCATAGAAACACTTTATTGTGTTTACTTTCATATAGAAACTATTTATTTTCTATTGAATCCAACAAATAAGATTTCTGTAATAGTGCAGCACCCATATATCTCGTGTAAATAAATCATATCTATTGCATCTGATAAATAATAATAACAAAAAAATGAATTTCTGCAATTCAAATAATAATTGCTTCAATATATGACAGATTTTTCTTAATTGCTATAACAGTTGATTCTTTCAATGGTCAATGAAAATCACGAAAATAAAAGTGAAATCCTTAACGTGATTAACTCTAGATGAATTAGCGAAAACGAGGATTAATTGTGACGTTTGATGGCTGATACTTTTTTAAATAATTCTATCTGTAGTATATGGGATATCTGATTATAGCTCTACGCTATTCAATTGATACAGAAGTCTACATTTATGGGTATATGCGCATGTGCGAAAATTGGTATCGAAGCGAGAACGGTGTATTGTGTATCGCGAAAGCAGAAAATGAAATTAGTTCGATAATCGAATCCACGAGCATTGGACATTAGATTCATGAACCGGATAATTACCGGTTTTGCTTCTACCCTGATTTGCGAAGCCACGAGGATTTAATAGCCCGTGTCGGGATCAGTTAGACTCGAATTGTAGCTATAAGCCAAGCTACCATGGTTTCGAGAAACCAGCATTTTCGAGTGTGTAAATAAAAAGGAAGAAATAAAACATTATACTTCAGACAACATTCTATTTGATATTTTTATATTTTTTTTCTGTAAAAATGAACAATACCCAAGTATTAAAATTGTGTTAAATTTTAGGGTCCCGTATAAATACTAAGAACTCTTATCATTTCATCTTTTCCGTTCATCCGTCAGCTTGCCAGAGGGTCATAACTTACAATTTTATAGTTATTGAGATGAATTATAGTATGTTGGTTCATATAATGAACTTAGTGACGGTCGTAGTACGAAAAACGAACGGAAAAATTTCATTCCCTTAAAGTCCATTCCCTAAAAAAGTTACATTTCCAATTTTATAAATTCCTAAGGCGTTTATAAACTCTAAAAATCTGCTTAATCACCTCGTTATTGTCTATTTCTTTGCCCGTTTGTTATAAAAATCTGAGAAAATGTTTCAAAACATATTCTGGAAAACGATACAAAAAACGGTTTTTCGAAGTTTTTTTTCGAGAAATTAAAGCTAATTTCCTACGTTTACCTGGATCGGGTAAATCTAAGTACAGGACCCTACTTTTACAAGATGCAATTCGCACTAAACAATTTCTTCGCCATACCCTGAATTGATTTACAAATTTCCCGTGGCAAATTGTGATGGAATTTGTCGATAATTCTGCTTAACATCATATCAAAATTTAAATTCCTTCAAGCCTTGCCCAAGTTACTTCTGTATCGTTTCTCTTATTGTTTCCTCATGCGGTCTGAAGAACTCGACCACGGTTCAGTGAAAACCTTGATTTTACAAGAATTTCTCATTATTTCCTTGAAAAGCTTGAAATAATGAATTCCCCCGAACTTTGATTTTGCACCACGACCTATACCTACGTTATTTCTTTTGGATAGAAAGCAATCGTAGCAATTTCTTTCGTTTCAAGAATACAAATGTATCTGAAAAACGTGACTCCTCTATCTCTACCTCTTTTTATTCACGATTTCGAGGACCATTGAGATTCAGGTTTATGATTACATTATATTTTCTACTATTTTTTTTCAACCATCGAAAAATTCGTGCTGTAGTTCTAGAGTGTTTGAATCTATTGATTTGAAACAAAAAACATCATTTTTATTATAAAACACAATATATTCATTGTATTGTTCTAAAGATGAGAAAAGCCAGTGAAAAAATACTTCACGTTCATGTATGAATGACAACTTCTTCAGAATATATTTTTTAAAAGTTCATTAAATTTTAATTGCAATATAAAGTATGAATTAAATCGAGTACAACGATAGGTAACCTTTATAAGAATGTTAAAAACAAAACAATAGCACTAACATGTTAACATACTAATAACCAAAATCAAAAATGTTACTTTTCAAATATATTTAATGATATTTTGATCAATATTTTGTCTTGTCACTTCTGTTCATAAAAATAATTGTAAAGAAAGCACACGTGGAAAAATTGTTGGTAAACAGTACTCAAGGACGAAGGCTTTGTGTAATTACCTATCACCATTAATCCTATCAATATTCATCAAATAAAGTAAAAACTGTAGAGTAAAAAAAAGAATAGCACGGTCAAACTGCCAAACTGTAACGTCTGAAGACATGTGCTAGCAGACGCCGAATACAGCGTTGCTAAGCGCATTCACACCATTTCCTGTGCGATTGCTGTTATAATATATCTAAACGATTTCACAACGAATACTTTTCAACTTTTCGGTCGATTTTAATGGTAACGTCAGAAATCAAAAGCACGTATATATTCTGAAATAGCCACGGAATACAGTCGACAGTTTTTTATTACAAAATCTTAGAAATAGCCAATGTAAAAATTCAATAAGTCTCGACGTGCTAACGATTTTCCTATGGTGGTAGGGATAAGCGTCTATGAACAATCGATTTTCACGAATTAATCACGGCAAAACCAGATGATACATAGCCTTCAAGTTCAAAATATTGATTCATCACGTATATTTATCCGTAACTACAAAAGTTTTCAACTTTTTACTTTAGAAGACTTACATTCGCCGATCTTCCTCAACAGTGCAATAATCATTTTACTACCATATTAAGAGACCGACAGCGATGGATGCGTGGTCGGTGTATGGCTTTGGCGATTTCCCAAATTAAGCAGCCTCAGACCGAGGCCAATACTTGGTTGGGTGACCGCTTAGCCGTGCACCGGTTCGCGCAATAATCGCTGAGGGAGAGGCAATTTTTCTGAGTTCCTGACGGTGCTGACCAGCTGAAACTCTGTAAAAATACAGCCACTTGTATTGGCCGAGTTCACCACAGTTTCCCTTGGCCGTCGTGCAAATGCGTTACAGTAGTGCATTCGAAAAGAGTGGCTATGGGTAACACTCTGGAGGAAAGGAGGGGGGCTCACAAGAACACGAAAACTAGTGAAGTGGGGGAGAAATGAAGTTAGAGTTATAAGATGGGCTCGTAAGAACCCACCAGAGTATACGCAGGAACAATAAAAATTAAAAAAAATTTAATATTTAGATGTACAAAGTATTCTAAGAATTCGATTTAACCAATTCTCTAGAAATGATTCAATCAAAATGAATTACAATTTATAACCTGTATAGCGTTTGAAACGTTTTTATCATATAGAATGATATCAATTTAACTCAAGACACACACGTATTTTTACTCCCACCACCACGAATCGTTTTATTAGGCAAAAATGTTGCCTAATAAGCCTATGTGCCCTATTTTAATGTGTGCAGAACTGTATTTTAGAAATTGGCGTGACCAATATCTCCAAAAATATTCAATTCATCCCTTTCAAATTTTGCTCACATCTGAATAACAATGTTTCATTCTAAATGAACCTATAACTTTGCAAAAATCGCTATAAAAAAGTATTTCTGTACTGCAAAATAATGAAAAAAAAAATTTGTAAAATTAAAACTTCTTTTCAAAAGCGTGCCATTATCGGAATTAATATTTTTCTTTTACATTTGAAGGTTCATTGATAACGTATAAATGTTAATATTTATACAAAAAAGAAAATGGTTGGCATCTGTCACACCAATGCAAGTAAGTCACTGTCAGTGAGTTACGCCATTTTTAAACTCGTACCATGACGTTTTCGGAAAATAGCGTCATCGCTCCACCATTATGTAAATATTATTTAAAAAAATAATAATAAGTCGTAGTAGTCAAGAATCATAATTAAACATAGTCAAAATTTCAAAAATATTAAATACAGTGTCCTTTGTAAAAAATTTTAAAAATTTACTTATTTAAATCTGTTTAAAGATATTTTTCCTCTCGCTACACACTACGGGGTCCAATGGACCGACAGTAACACTACATTTTCACCTTTTTTTCACCACACGCCTTTTCATAAACATTATAACTTTTTATCAAACGACTTTTTGGCTTTACTAATTGCTTTTCCAGATTGGTTGGAGTCTGGCGTTTCGATTTCACTACAATTAAACCTCAATAGACGCATTTGTTACAATGTTATAGAGCAATAAAAGTCGTGGGTCCAATAGACCGATAGTGTGTAAGTAAGGTACTAAAAGTTATAGTGTGTAGCTAGGGTTAGTATCCAAATTTTACCAATGTTAATAAAAACATCTATTTGGCAGTTAAATATATATTTTTTTAATTTTATGCCGGTGAATGACGAGTTAATATATTTTTAACGGGTTATGCCATGTAAACGGTGAATAGCATACGTAGAAATTTTTATTGAAAAATATTAACAAAATTTTCAGTTGTATAATTATGTATTTAATGATTTTCTTTGTGCACTGACGGTCGGTGTACACAATTTTTCAACAAAAATCCGTATAATAAAAAATGTTAACTGATGCATTATATGAACTATGGCGGGACGGATCTTTTTATTTTGGTTATGAGAAAAAATTGAATGTTTTTTTAAAGGCTGTGTCTAGCCGTCCGGATACCGGACGAATACAAGACTGGTATTCGTCCAGATATTTGTCGAGAATGCGATTATAATTATTTTATTTAACTTTTCTAATTAACTTTTCTACAGTATAATGGTATATTGAAACTCCCTCGTACGTAATTTGTACGTAATCCATTCGGATATACAATTTATGATAGTTTTCATTTATATCTGGACGAATAATCGCATATAATTCGTCCGGGAAAAAGATTTTCAATGGATTTTGATGGATGAAAAATGAATGAAAATTTATAACTACAGCGGGGAATAGTTAGTTTCCTTCAACTATAGTGGGGAATATTCAAAGTTTTTTCAAATGTAACGGAAAATTTTTTCGGTATCCGGACGACTAGACACTGCGTTTTTTAAATTTTCGGCTTGTAAGTGCTTTCTATCATTATTAATATTTATTCCACAAGAAAATGTATTAACATAAAAATCATCCGTCACGTCATACTATTTCCTCTGAACATATGTACCAAACTTTAAGTCGATACATCGAAAACAATCTGCAATTTCATGTACAGGGTTTTCGATAGTTTTGAGGACAGGGTGTTCAATGCCTGTGAACTAATTTTTTCAGTAAAAGTATGAAATCTGTTAATCTTACCCTTAGTGTGCCATTTTTACTTCGTACATTAATTAATGGGTGTTTGCAAAACTTCCAGTGATAACGTTGCACCGATGATTTTTTCTTGGAAGATTCTATTGTCGCCAAATAGTATAGTACAAAAATATGGTCCTCTACTTTCAGATTTTTTACTCAATCCGTTCCTCCATGAGAGCGGTTTGAAAAATAAGTAAAGCCCGAAAACCGTCATATTCGAGTATATAAGAGTGCGGCAGGGCTCGCGTTGGCCTTTTTTTTATAATACTTGGCGTCGAGCCACTACCGCGGCTCTTGATGTAGTACTGGAAAAATGCGCGAAGACTGTAGTGAGCGGCGGAAGTTTCGATTAAATAAAAAGCTTATTTTAGTTTTTATGTGTAAAGAACAATTTTTCAAATAAGTACGAAATTTTGCAAACGCCTAAGATGTTAAAAAGACAAAAACATTTATTTGTTTCTCACAGTTGGATAATCCATAAGATTTCAATATTGGTTAGAAGCCTCTAAATATTGTTTGACAACATGCTTTCTTCACGAGAATTTACTTTTAGGTACCGAATAAAGATTTTTCAAGTGAGATCATAAAAAGAATGTTCTGAAATATTACATCCTAGTATACATGCATATGCTAGGTATATACGTATACACAAAATATACCTTGGTATACGATCGTAGCTGTCCCAACTGGTGAGACAATTGTAACTGCTGTATCTACTCGAGGTCGCCATCGCTACCATTCCCAACGTCGATCGAACACGTTCGGGATCTTGGAAAAGTAAGCAATGCCTTCCCTTCGCCCAACAACTAGATTGCCGCAATCGTTCTTTTTCCACCCTCGTTTCTCTCGCTATATATTGATCATTATCATTTATTCAAAGGACATCGACTTTCCGATAGTTTCTTTACTCCTCTCTCGTTCCTCCTCACTTCGCGAACCGCACTTGGTTTGTATCCCGTGATCTTACAAATATTCAACGTAATCTCTCAATTTAATAAATTATTTACCATCTAATATGTCAAAATTTATAGATTTTTCCACGAAAACTTTTCACTTTACGATGAAATTTGTATAGATTAAACTTTTCAAATAAATTGTTCAACGGCTAAACGGTCACGAGTCAGTTATATGTCGTCTTAATTAGAGGTTTTTTTTTCATCGGCACTTCTACTTGGATTAAACGTGATTAATTTTCACACAATTAACTCGACCAAGATGAACTCGAAAGATTAATATTCACCCTTTTTCGTGTACAATTTTGAAGTCTCACATTTATCATAACATTTCAAATCATTTGAGTTTTTAGTCGGGTAAACACTGGTAAAAAATACAGCCTCGAAACGCTTGGTCAGTATTCCGAAACGAAACACTACTGATTTGTTGAAATGTATTTTACTTTCCAAATTCTATTATTTACTTGTATATATTTTTTTGGACCACGACACTATTTCATCTTTGGACCATTCTTTGCAAATCGCAATAAGCTCTAATGCTCAATCTTCCTCGTGCTTTTATTTCATTGATTTTCTCAATTCAGCACCCCAGGAGAATTTGTTGTTTTTGTTGTTGTTGTTAAATTTTTAATCGTATTCTACGTTTTTGGACCCGCCAACCAGCGTTCAATTGTATTATAAATATACTTCAACATTGACAAGAATTTTTCTTTAATTATTTATTTTTTGTGTTGCCTCGTGGTACTTGGATTAAACATCGAAACTTTGCAACATAATAAAAATATATTTATTTACGTTTTATTAAATTCCATTTATTTAATTAAAATAAATTATCTTCACTTCTCTATTAACATACTCCTTAGCTTGGTCACGTTTGCCCGATCATACACTGACTGTAACTACTAGTCCTTTATAAATTCTGCAACGGTCGTTGTTTTTCTTTTTTTAAGCTGCTTTCTCGCTTGGACATTCATCAGTTCACACTAAAATATGTCTCAATATCACATTTTTCATTCAGTCAAGCTGGGAAAAGGAGTAATTAATATTTCCCATTAATTAGTGGTCGTTTCCTCGCCCGTTACTTCATGCTCTATTCTTATGTTAACTTTTCTTAGCAAACTTATTTGTTTTTTTTTAATTTTTCTTATGGCACTCTCACATTACAAAAATCACCAATTTGCGCCTAGTTAAGGCAATCTTTGTCACTATTTCGAAAACAAGACATCGACACTTTCTCTTGAGGAATCGCATTTCGTGGGCCAGGGAAAAAAATAGACAATAACGAAGAGATTTGAATAAAAAGTTGGGGATTTTCTGTCCACGCCGTCGTCGTTACCGGCGCGTTTCGAAACCGGTTGAACGGCAAATACGAGACGCGCCACGATTAAACAACGAAAGCTCGATCTCACTAGGAGTCTGCTTCTCCACGTCGTACGCTCTTGTATCGCGCGCTTTCATTTGCGCGCCGTAAACGACGGGTGAGGCAGACGGAAGAGAGCTTACCAACCCGCGGGACAGACATTTTCGCACAGCGCTGTCTGGCGGTCATTTGACTTATTCTCCATGCGCAAAAAAGCTTCGCGCAAGCTCGACTCCCCTTCCGTATTCTCTCTCTTCAACTCACCCCTTCCGTGCTCCGTTCCGAAGGGGTGAAAGAGCTCTACTCAACGAATCAAGATTGTAAACAGAATGAAAAATCATAAATTACCAGCCCTTTGCTTGCAAGTGTTTCTACCTTTGCGAGGAAAGCTCTTTGAACTTGCACACTTTTACGCGCATTGAACCTGCACAACTTATCATCAGATTATTTTAAAATTCGCACTAGTACTATTTGAAAAAAATTAGACACGAAACTCTAGAATATTAAATCACAAAGACGTATTTGATATATTTTAATGCATTCTCTTTCGTACATGAAAAATGTTGCACAAAATGAAAAAAAAAAAATTAATTGCCCACTCTTTCCTCGGAATTTTTTAAGATTAACACCATTTTTTAATACGGAACGCACCATTTTGGTCTGCGCATAAGCAAGTACTTTCCTCAAATATTTTCCTATCTACTCAATAATTTATATTTTTCCAGTGAAACATTTATTTGCTAAACAAAATAAGTCTAGCAACAAACCATTTTTATGGTAAATAAAAATCGATAACGAGGGCAAAAATGAGAACAAAAGAATGTGCAAATTCTTGTCATATTTTCTTTCTCTTGAAACCCGCCATATTTTATACCGGGTTGGCGAACGGGCAGGGGGGGGGGCAGAGGGAAATAGAAGGTCTTTAAAGCCGAAGCTGGCAAAAAGATATATTTTTATCAACCTTGGTAAGGGCTTTCCCAAACGTTTACGGCTCCCTCAGCAATTATAGTAGCACCAATTAAACCCGTGCGATTTATCTGCTTGGGAGTTAGAATCACTACCATTTGTATATACTGATACTATGTACCGTAACTACATATATACACATAACTACTAATATAGATCACCCACTTTATACATACAAATACACACACACACATATATGAATAAAAAGGGCGTTAAATATCGCATCCTTAATTTGCAAGCTCAGCTAGACGAGGAAAGTAATTATCCTCGTTGGTATATAAACCTCCTCGAACGTCAACCGAAATTGGATCTGTAGTTACGTGGGTTAGACCCTTGTGTGTACAATATCATGACGAGAAATCTGGTTCACATTTCCGAACACCGGAAACTACGGATGGAATTTACTCATTGTTGCAAATGGAATCATTAATTAGGAGAATCCTAATGATGGTGACGTTTATCTTGAAATCGTCGTTACCAAAATTCTTGATCACGCATAATCAAATAGCACAGGTTGTAGCAACAGATGCGGCGGGGATTTACCTTTGACACAATTATTGCTGTAGAGGTGACTGAATCGGACATTACGACCATGTTGTTTCTATCTGATTCACCAAAAAATATATAGTAAACGAGTTTACGTACGTTTATGGCCATAAACGTGAATCTAATGAGCCCGGTTTCAACTGATTGGTGTAGATATGGGCGATTTTCCTGGTGGTGGTCTTATAAGCTTTCACGAAAAACAGTCCAATTTCACTGAATGCATATAACACATAAAAGGGGTCAAGATGTTTTGGTCAATCGATTAGAATTGTACATGCACCATCATAATATTTCGGTTCGTTCATGTCAAACGTGAGTAATTATATGACCATATTAATAACTTTGCTTCGACAAAGTCAGTTTAAAAATTAGCTCTGGCGGTATTATTAGTCGGAAAAATTTAACAGAGCCAATAAGATAATGAATCTTTATCACAATTAATCTACTCAGCGTCACCGGAATTTTTACCAAACATTAAACCAGTAGAAAACTGCTAATCGTGCATGCAAATATACTTATTTTTTCACTTATATTCGTTGTAAAAAAATTTTCTTCCAGTGAAATTCGATTTCTTTCGAAAAGACGAACATGGGCCATAACTAACCAAAATTTGTACACTCTTCGTCCAAATAATTGAATGATTAGATTCAGACATTGAAAAACTGTCTAGAAAAGTGCAATTAAGTATTCTGATATTAAACGATACCCTCGAATTCTGAGCGAGAGTGAAACTGTCTCTCTTTCTTTCGCTCTCTGGATCATGTTCCGCCTCGAATCTTAGCCTACTGAACGACTATATCCATCGTAATTGAGCGATCAATCGTGGCGCCGGAGATTGACGGGTTTCTTTTGTCCTTTCCTTGATTCAATCTTATATGCAATAGGGGGAAAAAAACATGTGTTTCCGCAGTTCGATTCAGGGTCACGTTCGGTCGTCAATTGGATCCCCATCGTATGGGCATACGGTGGACGATATATCAATGTAAAAAAGTACGGTCAACGGAACACGTTCTACGCATTTGCCCCAACTTTTATGAGCAGTGTGTTGCTTCACCTTTGAAAAATCTTTATTAATGACCCAGGATCATTAGGAAATTCCAATCGGACAAATAAAATAGTCACGAAATACGTAACAATCTTCTCGGATTTTTAACAGAAAATCCATGAAAATGGCATTCCAATGAAAACCACACGAATTTCTATCAATTTTTCTAATGTGCATCAGCTTCAATCATTCATTTTTTGAATTCATTATTTTAATATGATAATAAATTTTCGATATTACCGCAGTCACTCAAGTTAAATCTTTCGTATTTAAAGGTCACCAAAAATATTATGACGATTCTAGCTCTCTGGAAGTTAAGATTCATTTGCCATTTGGCTAAGCAGCTTTCCCCCCTCTTTCATTTATCGAATGCTTCCTATGATCTTCTCTCGTTCCGTTAATTCGTTAGTATCCTTCATTCCCCTTGGGTTTGTTGGGTTCATTCATCGAAAACACCAGAAAAATTCAATTAATTTCGATGTACTTGGGTTTCCTGGAGTAAGAGTACTCTTTGTTGAGATCCAAGACGCAATTACGACGTCTACTTGTTATGATGTATACATATTATAGATATTTTATGAAAATCATGTCTTGAAAAAATAAATACTTATACGAGGTATCCCTAAAATAATGGGTAATCTTTCGACTTTAGGGGGAGTTCCCCTACGGTCGGACAGGATGATTTCTGAAGCAGTTTGCTATAAAATCAACTGTTTATAGTGTGGAGAGGGGTAAGGACCCCCTTAGTCCTTTCGACACTATAAAGGGTTGAATTTATATCAAACTGCTTCAGAAATCGTCCTGTCCAGCGATAGGTGCCGTTTGGTCGGAGGAGAACTCCCCTTACGGATGGGGGCACTAGACCCGTTCGAAAAATATGACTTCACGTTTAGTAAAAGCCTCTTGATTTTTCTTTTTAAATAGTGGAACTTTTTTTAATTTTTCCAAAATTAGCAACTGTGGTCACTCTCTTAAGCGTTATGGCCCAAATAATTTTTACGTTTATTTTTGCATAATATTCTTAAACAGTTTCATCATCAGATTTTTATCAGGATTTTTGAATAGTTAAGGTTGTTATCTTTGAAAAAAAAACCGAAATTTAGTATGTGTGACTTTCAAAAATTTTGAGACTTTTTCGAAACATGAACTTCTATTTTCTGGACTGGTCTAGTGCCCCCTATCCGCAGTTGAAAGATTATCCATTATTCAGGGAATACCCTATATATGTATAAATAAATATTTGTGTGGTTGTTGGATTGAAGTATGGTACTCAGAATGCTAATTCTACTAATACACTTGAAAAACAAAGCCGGCAAGTTTGGCATTCGAAATCCAGAACAAAAGTCCAATACCAACTGAGATAGCGGTGTTCCTGTTCAATGCAATCTGTGCCATCTATCTAAACATCGCAGTAGCTATTTAACGCGATAATTGTCGATTTCAAAACCTCCTTGAGTCTCTATATAATCTTGGAAATAATTGGCAGTTAATTGAGACGAATTGCGTGCAATAAGACTTCAAATTCCACTCCGTATATAAACGGTGGAATTGTTCAATACCAAAACATTGTTATTATTGATAAAGAAAATTCTCAATGAATATCAAACATTTTATTTTCAATGAATACGTCCAATTAGTTTAAGGTGTATGCGATATGAATCGATATTTGACCCTTACCAGCTACAAAAAAATCCGTATATTTATAGCCATTTTCCAGATTTTTTTTCACAATGCGTTCATCATGAGTGTCTGGAAAATAGCCGTTGAAAATTGACCTCAAAACGGCTTGATAAATTCGAAATTGTCGTTAATTTTTTTCTGCAGCTTATTTATCAGCTCCATACATAAAGACTCTTAATGAAAAAGTCACGTAGCTCTATTGTTTTATCTTTTTTTTCTAAACAAAGAAATCAAATTGATTGGACTAAACTATTTTAGCTGTTCCATGACTAATTTGGCAAATCTAGTGAATAGTGGGTCTATGTAATTTCCGGAAACAGCCAATTCCTGTTATCGCATATGGAGTACTTTCAGGTAGTTAAAAGTTAAGTTAAGAGCTGAGGGAAACGAAAGTAAGAAAGAGACAGTTAATAGGAAGAATTGCATCCCTAATGTTGTCTCGAAAACCCTTGAACGAATAGCAAACAATCGTATTAAAAAAGCTGTAAATAATAATTATAATAATCATTTGAAAAAACATGATCACAATAATGGAAAATCATGGTAATGATATATATTCAATATTATTTAGCACGATAAATTCTCGTCTGGAGAACGAAAAAGAAATAGGAAACGTTAGAGAAAGATATAAAAGAAGAGTAAGGCATGGGGAAAACAGACGATGATGCACTGACGAATAATATAAAATATAAATAAGCGATAGGACTTTGCTGCAGAACTTATTTAGTTGGACAGACGATAAATAATTTATAGGAATGAAAATATTGAATTCTGTCATGCTTTGCTCATCTCTAGAATTTTCTCGATATCTCGAGCTTTCGCGAAATGCGAATGCAAATATCTCAGCGGAACGATGAAAAAAACTGCAAGGGTGAGAAAAAATGAGAAAAAATCGAGATTTCCTATGAGAAAACATTGGAACGAGGTTCAAAATGGACACGGCAAGAGATTGCGATAAAATTGTTTTATCGGGCGGAAATTGAAGATTCGATTAAAATGATGTGATTTAAAATTTCATGCAACATGAAAATTCATCACATTTTTGTTTAAGTCAATTTAGACTGCAACATCAGATTATCGTGAAAACGCCAACGGCGTATTTTGACCCATATACAAAATATCCACGACAAAATGTATACGTGAGAAAAAATATCCACAGGATGAAATATCTGCAACACAAAAAATTATTTAACTATCCGCCAAAAAGTTGAAAAAATGATCAATAATTCGTTGTTAAATTAAATTGATGCCAAAGGCATCATAAGTATTGCTGTATTATTTTCTTAGTGTATGTGTTTTGTATTTGGGTTCTGCCATGCGATATGATGATGTATGATGTGATGATGATGCAGGGTTCATTTCTAGGGATATTGCGTTGGTGTGTCATACGAGATTTTGGATATTATGTATTACGGATATTTTTTCTTGCGGACATTTTGTCATGCGGATCTTTTCTCGTATGGACATTTTGTCATGCTCATATTTTTTCGCCTTCGTATATTTTGTCTTCAATTTAACTGTTACATAGCTGTGAAAAATTGTAGTTATATATATTTTTAACAGTTGCCGCACTATTCTACCATATTCTTAAAAACGACGTTCAACATAAAAAAAAAATAACCACCGCTATAATAACTGTGTCAAAAATAACTATGCCAAAATAATCACCAAAATATTTTATATTTCGGTGAATAATTGTGTTCAGTTTCTTCGGATAGAGCTCCTGGGAACATAAATTTATAACACACACAATAAATCCAACCACACAATACACATAACCACACAACAAAACACCACTACAGAAATAATTAGGTTACCTCCCTTGTGATATTTCTTGTTCAAAGTTTATTTAAAAACATCATTTTTTTCGATGACATTTTGAATGTGATTATTTTAAACGTGGTCGACTAAAAAAAATCACCAAATCGCACTAAAAAGGTTATTATTATGATAGTGTGAGTATTCCATTGATTTTAATTTACACGGTACACGATTGTAAGTTAAAATAGTCGATAATCAGACTGTCTCTGTCAGAATATGTTTTATATTTATTTTAACCGCAAAGGTGTGCTATCCAGCAAAGAAATTTTTTAAAAATTATTCTGACTCCAACTGGACTTCGAGGTTAATTCCTTCGGCAGCAATAGAATGGTGTTTTTAAATTATTCATTACAGCTTTGATATGTCAATAAGTTAAAAAAATGTAGTAAAAAAAAATGTATCACTTCATTTATAATACGGATAACAAATTTTCCATTCGAATTTATTACTCAGGGACTTTTGAAATAACTTTTTGATGATTTTTTGCGAAGTATATAGGGTGCAACGGATAAATGTAGAGTATGTTGTAACCCTTCAATAAGTTTTTCTTTAAAAACCAAATTAGAGTTCGATTGAAAGTTATGAAATTCTTAGCCTAAGCCTTTGAAAACATTTATAGAACACATTTCCGACATTTCTTTTTGAAATTTTTAATTCTGTCATATTGTGGAAACCTAATTAAAATTTGTCTTATCGCTGAAAGGGTTAATAGAATGACTATTATTCCGAATGTTGAGAGTAATTTTTGTTTCATAAAAATATAAATTAAGATAATAGTTCCATAGAGACACTGAAATATTATTCTACTCATATAGGACGTCACACATTTTTTTTAAATCCCGAATCATAAATAATAAAGGAAAAGAATCGAAATGATTTAGTAACTTTCGAATCTATTTGCGTTGCGGTAAAGAAATACTAGAGTCAGCCCTAAGGCTGGTATTTCGGGTGGTCGAAGAGGTTGGAAATTTTGTAGCATGTGAGCTTGAGTGAGGTGATGTAGTAGTGAGTTCGGGCTCGCCCCTACCGGCGGCAGCACTTTACGGGATTTTCCCCCACAGTACTGATCATTCTATCCTCTCCTGCCATCTATGGGAATACAAGAGTTCCCTCGTAAGCTCTCAACCCTCGCGTTCTATTGTACATTCCCTTGAAAAAAAAAAAAAAACAAAATCCGAGTCAAATGCAAGCAATGTAGGTATGAAACAACTTTCGACCCACTAAAAACTCAATTCAAGTGGCAAATTCTTAAATAGGTCCACGCGAAGAGCTTAAGTCTCTATGCAAAAGTCAGTAGATTCTTCGTTATTCCTTTATCTATAATTGCGATACAAAAAACGTGTTAGTTTCGAATCGAGATAAAAGCAGGAGCACTAAAAACTCAATTCAAGTGGCAAATTCTTGAATAGGTCCACGCGAAGAGCTCAAGTCTCTATGCAAAAGTCAGTAGATTCTTCATTATGTCTTTATCTATAACTGCGATACAAAGAACGTGTTGGTTTCGAATCGCGATAAAAGCAGGAGGATTCATGAAGAAAAGCGCTTCTTATCTTCACTGGAACATTTCCTTAAGAGTTTGAAGAAAAGGGAAATTACTTGAGTGTACCGCAATCATATTTAACCTACTTTACCACCTTATAGTTGCCCATCACAGCGATGTTGGTTTAAAGTGCTTTTACTTAAAGTTTAAACGATTAAAAGTCGTCAAAAACAGTTGATATATCGAGAATTATGATACTCTCTTTTTCCATTGAGTTATCCGTACCTTCCGTTAAATTTTCTCTCTGTCTCTCTCTCTTTCTCACTCTCTCCTCCTCTCTCTCTTTCTGCCGGTTCAGTCCCGATTTTAATTAATCGTATTATCCATGTATTTTTAAGTTGATCCTACCAATTACAATTGAATTTCACTTGAATTTAATACTCATTGAAATCAAATACAAAGTGAAAATAAAATTGAAACAGTGGCCCAGCCTTTGGTAAATTTTTCAACACTTCATTTACTATTAACATATTGTATCGACATTTTTTCGAAAGAAAATGCTGTTTAATCGGAGATTCAATTAACTTCGCCCTGTTTCATTCAATCTCACAACTAAAAGAGTTGATTAGTATTTATTCCGGTAGAAATTGCTGAATTTACAACCCGCGGAAAACAGATTTCATGGAAATATAAACCAAACGTCATGGGTTTAATTATGTAATTCTTAACATCAGTTTATATAGATTACCGAAATTTTAGAAACTCATTTGAATGGTTAACGTTAAAGTTAGACACTTGCCAACAATGACCATTTCCTGAACGAACATAGCCATATACGGAATGGTCAATTAAAAATTAGCGCACATCGGTGGAACGAGACGGCACAATGAAGGAATAATAATTACTAAATTAAGAGGTACAATTTTGTATAAAGTTTTCACAATGTAAGCACATACACGTATGAGTATATTCGAAAATTGGGTCAAATGTAGGGTATAAATTTCTGGAAAATATACCAAAAGTTTGCACATATTTATATGATATTGGAAGGAGTAATAATGCCAATTTATTTATACATTCTCGTTTAAAATTTCAAGAGCATGGAGAAAAAACTATTGATTATTAAATACCTGGATAACAAATTAAGAGCAAATTATTATTTAATTATTCCCGATGTATATGAAAGTCTATTAATCATCAGGGCTTCTAAAAATAGTTAAAAATGTAATGTTAAAAATAAATAGATCACGTGGTTTTCGGTGACTATCGATGAAATCTTTCTCCAGAAATTGAATGGAACTTTATTGGAAAAACTTTGGTATAGATTTTTTTTTATACATGGCCATGAAATAAAAAATGGTAAAATGGTTTTATAGCATACCATGGTCATGAAATAAAAAATGGTAAAATGGTTTTATAGCATACCATGGTCATGAAATAAAAAATGGTAAAATGGTTTTATAGCATTCATAATAATTAAAATCTTTTTTCACAATTAAACGGCTGTTGCAGGATTAAAAAACTCTCAATTCAGCCAGTTTTTCTGATGCAATGAAATATTCGTTTCTATTCAATGGCGTTATTTTGGGTCACAGATAGAATCCACTCCTATCCTTCGTAAGGAACGATAATTGGGAAAGTTCCGAATCCCGAATCTCTTAATATTCTAAAAAATATTGACTGACGATCGGGTACCAAGATCGATGTTTTATAAAATGTTGAAGAATTTATGCGAAAATGCCGCAGTAACACTGTTCCAACATGTTACCTCTGACCTCAACTTCGTCTCCAGCACGGTCTCGCTTCGGGAATATTTAACAAGTTGACCACAAGCCGGTCGTAACTACTTGTCGTTAAATCTTGAACATGGGTCACCAATGTTTCCCTCCGTGTTTTACTTCCTCATGTATAAAGCCGTCATTTCGTAAACAAGAAAACTTCGGCACGAACTAATCACAGTTGTTTAAAAGATAATTCATTAAAATTCATTTTTTTATTTACAATAAATCAATTAAAAATGTTCATAATTTCCAGAGAAAAAGTCGATTTATGTAGTTTATTTTGATTTGGAAAATTGATACTAGATGGATTTTTTATGTAGGTAGATGTTAAAAAATATTATAAAAGATGAAAACTATGAATTAATAATAATGAAATTGAACAGAGGAAAGATCAGTGGTTGAAAATGTTTATTTGTTGGAATCGTAGTATACGAATTCTCATAACTATTTACATTGATAGCGATGATTGATAGAATTCATTGATTTTATCCACAAGATGAGAACCGATGAAAAATGGCATTGATAAATAACTTTGAATTTATGATAAATGTATCATCTTATGAAAGCACCGATATTGACCTTTTGGAAAACTCTGATAAAAATATAGGATTTGTAATTGTTAGTGATAAATTACCATTAAAAACATTAAAAGGAAAAAAGTATGGCTTTATATTAAAAAGATAATAGTCCGTGAGATGAGGAAATCATAAAATTGATTAACCAATAAAACTTATTTCGAATTTCCGTCTTTCCATAAATAGAGGGATGAAAGTCCAGATGGAAATTAATAGTATCAAAGAAGAGATTTCATCAAGATAATAAGAGGATATTTTCGCAAGAAGGCGTTTCTTTCAACGTTATCACGGCAAGGCGTAAACCCGAATATCGGAAAAAAAATAAAACTAAACAAAAAACGAACGTAATATATTTTTTTTTTATTTTTCCATCGCCTACTCAATGTAATTCATCTTTTGATCTTTTTTATTATATTTTTAACAGTAGATTTGGATGATAATTACGAATGATACGATGACTTTATGTCATGATTTGAATTTGCTTTTTGAGGTCATTAAGGAAAGAGCAGCATATTTTGAGCCTTGACCATTCGAAAAATTTTCGGGCCGGACAAGTACTTTGTGCGTATCCGCTCAACGTACGATGCTAAATTTTTATCCAATAATTACCAATCAAATTATACTATAGTGTACTTTAGAATCGTGGGAAAATTTCTTACATTAACTAGACGATTGGAATATATTTCAACATTTTTTGGAGCTTTTATAAAATATTAATAAGTTTCGCATACTTGGCCATATATGCTTTAGCAGATCTCTATTTATTTAGTAACTTTTTGTAAAGTTCGAACTTCATTTTTTACGGGGGCTGAATTGCCATTTTTGTGAGATCGATTCGAATTCATTTGATAATTTTGTTTGGGGGTTTTCAAAATTTTTTGAGGGCTTGATTATTTTTGGGAGGATTGAATTTATTTTGGAACTTCTTGCAGACTTGAATACCTTTGGGTGAATAAAATAAAAGAGATTATTTTTTTCGAGGCCTACGAAAATGTACTTATCTCAACCTTCTTACAGCACGCATGCGTGGCGTTGAATTTACTGAGATTGAGAAAAAATTCATTTAGCTATAAATGCAAATGAAAATCGAACTGTTGCTTTGACCTTTCTGGATTTAGACTGTTATAACTCGGAAACTAAGTATTACAATATAAAGGAGTAATAGCATTTTTTTGAGTTTTTAACATATCTTTACAAAAGAGATATGTGAAGATTACCATTACAAAATATTTGAACGCTCACCCCTGATGGTTTTTAAGATCTTCTCGTAATTTTTCCGCCAAGCGATTGGATGGAATGACTACTGAATCATTCATGAATCATTCTCTCGAATACTATCCACTTTTTTCCTACTTTTCCTTCTAGAGGGTCGATAGAATTTACGTGACACGAGCAATGAAATAACTGCGAAAGTAATAGAAAGACTATTAAGCCATAGCGTTATACAGGATTTATCGAAGATGGAAGTTGTAGAACTTTTATGAGAACGTTGTTGCGTTGGTCACTAACGAGAAAAAGCAATCTTCGTGAGTTTCCGCCCTTAACGCTAGAGAAAAAAGAGTGAGAAGGTAAAAGACCGAAGTGTAGCATGACTTGAAAGTCTTCTGCGTCACATAATAAAAAAAGTAACGAGATAACGTTAGCGAAGCTTTTCTCATCCGGCAAGGAAGCGCAATTCAGTTGCCGCGGATTTGCGCTTCGCCTTTCGTCGAAATCCCGTTGGCACTTCGATACACCTCGAAAACTTGATTCTACTAAGCGCGTAGAAGACTCGAGAGTGTCGCACATTTGCTCGTTAACTTGAGGAAGACACTTGAAACGAAGAAAAAGAACAAAGCGATAGAGCAGAGAGAAAAAAAGCGGTCGAAAGTGACTATCTCAGGAGCAAGAAAAAAGCAAGATTGACTGATGGATTTCAAAATCCATGGCAGTAGGACAATGGCAGTAGTCTTTATTTCTCTATTCTTAAATAACTCTATGGCAAAAATCTCTATTCCGAGACATCTCTATTCTTAAATATCTCTGTTCCGAATAACTTTGTGGTTAATTAAACTCTATTCGTAAAAAAAACTCTATTCTTAAATATCTATATGCCGCATTATTTCTATTCCAAGACATCTCTATGCTTAAATTTCTCTATTCGTAAATATGTCTTATCCCAGATATCTCTATTATTATATATCTCTATTCATAAATATGATTGAAGACAAGTCTGTTCCAAGACATCTCTATGCTTGTTAAAAATCATAATATTATGCAGCTTGATTGTCAATTATTTTTAACAAGTATAGGGATGTCTTGGAACAGAGTTATCTTCGACCATATTTACGAATAGAGATATTTAAGAATAGAGATGCCTAAGATAAAACGTATTTGCGTATAGAGATATTTAAGCATAGAGATGTCTTGGAATAGAGAAATAAAGAATAGAGATGTCCTACGGCCATTTCAAATTATACATAAGCTTTGAGGTTTAACGCTTTTGAGGTTGCCTAGTAAAATGAAAAATTATAATAATAATATGTTATGAATTTGTACACGACATTTCGTTAATAGAGCTCTGGAAAGTGTAAAGAAGACAACTAAAAGTTCGACAAAAATTGAAAATAGAAATTTTATATAAAAAATACTTCGAAAATAAACCTAAGTAGGACGAAGTTTGAACGACATTAAGGTAGATCGGTGAATTTGAGCCATCCAAGATGAAGGACTGACAATTTTTGCAGTTACACATAAATACGAGATGAATTGATATTTGCAACTTGAAGGCTATTTACCATCTAGTTTTGTAATAATTAATTCGTAAAAATCGACTGTTTCCAGACATTTATCCCTACGAGCATAGAAAAATCGTATGCACGTCAAGACTTATTGAATTTTTACATTTGGTACTTCCAAGATTTCGTAATAAAAAATTGATCACTGTATTCCGCGAATATTCCTGAATATAAAAGTACTTGGGTTTTTGGACGTTACCGTTAAAAATCGACTGAAAAATAAAAAAATTATTCGTTGTAATATGATTGAGATTTCCACAGGTATGATACGGGAAAGAGCGTGAGAGCGCTTAGCAACTCTGTATTCAACATCTGCTAGAACATGCCTTCAGATGTGACAGTTTGCCAATTTGACTGTGTTTTTCTTTCTTGTTCTTGAATGTTTTTACCGTATTTGATAAATATCGATAGAATTAATGGTAATAGGTAAACTGGCAAAATCTCTGTCGTTGCGTAATTCCTTTGTGTAAATACTCTATATAGGTTATAAACAAAACTGATAGTTTCGGCAGATGACAGTAATGGCCATGACACGTTTTACAATCCACTACGCTCGTCAAATTTCAATTAGTAAACATTTTCTGAACAATAAAATCATATAAAAATATCCATTCTCCGCTGTTTATATTTCGAAAATAATAAATAAAATTTCAAATACAATTTTGCATTTGCAAACTTTGGTCTATAATAGGTACTACAAAGATCACGTAGCGGTCACCAATCTACCTTTTAATATAGAAAAGAGTACAATATACTCAAGAATAATTGAAAAAATATAGCTGCAGTAAAACAAAAGAGGGAAAACGGTAATAGTAATACAGAAAATAAAACGTGGCTTAGCACATGCTGGAATGTTCGTGGACAATTAGATACTTTCTCGTCATGATTGTATGCATATAGTTATAAATGTCTATACAGACATGAATTCTGCATTTGAATTCGTGAGCTTCCTTCTTGCTCACTTGAAGATAAAAGTAGTGAGTCGAATACGAAATATGCGTCAAGTTATAAGCGAGACAAGAAGTGAGTAGTTAAAAAAGTGAAGATACGGCCAAGTAGAAAAATGTGCTCTTTAGCCACTTCTTGACCCTTGAACTTTTCGTGTTTCGAAGCTTTTCACACTCAACGACCGGACACAAGCTTTCCATCCTCTATATCTCCACTTGCCCTTCTTTTCTGTACCCTAACCCCTGTCTTGCTTCAATTACACAGTCACTTTATCACGATCCTGTGTCTCAGGGTATTTTCACCCTATTGAACGGGTTTGAATGTAGGATTTGCGAGTAAAGCTTTCCGACAGGTTATAGGGGTCAAAGACTCAAAGGAGAAGAGTCCTTGATATAATTCAATCCACTTAGATACGTTATTTAAATATTTACATATTTATTAATTCATTGAACAGAAAATAATAATTATTAATCTATGAATAAATTAATATCATATTATAATTTGTTTAATTGTTATGATATGGATTATTTTTCCATTTGTTGCGTCCCTGCGAGATTGATAAGAATTAATGAGAAAGTAGCACGGAAGTTGGCCTCTCTTTCGGGTCAAGACAATCAAGTCCTTTACCCTGGGACGGAAGCCTCGTCTTCGATATGGGATAATGCAGGTGGAATGACCGTGAAGCCGTATCGATTTTTCATGGAGGGATGAGAAATAAATTTGATGATAATAGAGGTTTACTCACTGTGGTTTTACTTATTTATCAATTCTTATTGGTTCGGAATTCTCCTTTTTCCTTTCACAATTCCCTGGGATAAGCCGTCGTCATATATTTTGATCGAAGCGTTACTACAATAGTTGCACGAAGGTGCGGACTAATAGTCCTCCCAAAGCTTGAATATTTATTTATACATGTACACAAACACGGAGATTAATTAGCTCTACAGCGATTACTCGCTATACACCAAGAGGATAATATAACCCCTTAAAACGCACTAGCTATACTGAGACTATTACTAAAATTACTAAAAATTGATAATATTCTATTGTAAATTTTAGAGTTCGTGAATGATTAATCCCGGAAACTTTTAGTGTTCGATTTGGAAACGAGGTAGTGACTCGATTCGTAAACTTGGACTTAGCAATGAACTTGGACTTAGTAAATTGATCAAGAATTTGAATATCTAGACACTTTCGGACAGCGTCTCCGACCGAATTGACTTTCCGATCACGACTTCCCGATTTGGTAGATTCGGAACGATCACTTTGTATGCGATTTAGTAGAGTTGGAACTAAGACTTTGAACACGATTTACTAAATTTGGCGGTGAGTGGAGTTGGGGTGTGGTACTTTTTGATGAGGACCCTTTTGGGCAGTCTCTGACCGATCTGGCTTTTTGATGATGACTGCCCGATTTTGTCCGTTCCGCTGGTTTTATAATTTTTGGTTGCAAAGGCTTGGATGGTAACTATCCCCTCTTCCTTCGAGATGGAATCATCCCTGACGTTTCGGTATTGGTTGGAATAACTTTCGAGAATATGCAGGTAATTCATTTCGCTGCCGGCGGGGGTTGGTAAAAAGAAAATCCTTTTACTCAGGAATTGTTGCTAGATTTGACTGATACATCCCCTAGCATTTAGAAAATTAAAATACATATGGTATCGTGGTCTTATGTAACCCACAGAATTAGGTTCTTCGTGGTGGTGCAAATGATTCAGCGCTGCTGGTTGCTGAGGAGACACCCCGTGCCGGTTCCCTGGTGTGACTTATTTCTTCCTCTTTTTCTTTCTCCTCGATGCGTACTGGTGGTTGTGCTTGTTGTACAGGTGAAATAATTGTATTAGTAACGTCGGGAGATACATTGGCGTTGACGGTGACCATACGGCGCATGCTTTAACTGCATGTCGATCATGGTCTTCAGAGCATTCGGGTATTTGTACCGGCTGCTGCCTCAGAAAGAAATCTGTTCTCGTATCGCTGGTACCGTATTAGGTGCGCAAAGTGGCTTGATATTTGTTTAAAGGAATAGTGCAAAGTAAACTAGAGCGTTCTATTCTTTGCAAGGAACCCTAGGTAGGTCGACCCCTCCGATTTTGATCTAGTTTATATATGTTACACATATTTTTTTATCGGCTAATAAACGGTTTAAAGAGGTGAAAACAACCCCCAAAGATGGGCACCTAACGGGGTGGTTTCTCAGTTTCGAATAGAAGCGCTTGATGTATTCGAATGAAACCAATGCTGAAATGTTTCTACTGATGAATCATTGAAAATGCACCCTAGGCTTTCTAGGGGGGAGGGTGTTTAAGGGGTGAACAACCTCTAATTTAATAATTTTTTTTTGCACCATAAAAACTATTGCTTCGATTCGAATCGAACTAACTGCATTTTGTAGAGGTCGAAAAACTAGTCGATACGTGGTTCGAGGATTTTACGAAAAACTCACTTCGAGGGGGGTAAATCACCCTTTTCGTCGCAATACCATATATTGTGATGTTAATTTTTTTCTTCTTGATTATATTATTCTACGGCAGCACAACCACGTATATAATTTATTCAAATGTTGTCAAACACGAAAAAAAGTTTACCTTCGACCTTGTTTCTCGGTGAGATCATACCAGTATCGATAATTCCTACATAGACTCATTGTGAGTTACGATATATTTATTATCAAACAAATAGAGCATAGATCCAACTGGGACGAACCATAGACCGTAAAATGTAATACATTCGAAGGGGATTCCCGCCACCAAGCCCCCTTTAGCAAATTATCAAAAATTTGATTGAAGTATAAAAAATAGTATGTATATACATATTATATTATAATACACACTTCAATGCTATGCTTTGTCAATTTATATTAAATGATACATCGGAGTACATCTGGATAGCAATATCTTATAATCGTTTTTGTGTAACAGAAACTGTGTACCACGATGAGAATTTCCATATTTTAAGCTACGTGCTTCGACCAGTATCTTTGCTTATCGCTTTGCCTCCGTGCTTATCTGGCTTGGGTGCTGTATATATTTTCGTATTTCTTAAAGCATTTTTTGAAGATAAACATCAGTTTCTCATGGGACATTAAAGTGGAATATGCACCGTTATTGTACACGTAGTACAAAATGATTGTGAATCCATTAAATGTTATACGACTTTTGCTAATCATGTTTGAAGCGATGAACATTGCTGAAAGCCCGATTAATAATGAAGAAAGCGAATTAAAAAATAATATTGAAATAATGTATTGCAAAGTAAGCAAGAATATGATGGGGTGGAATTTGTTGAACAAAATTCTTTAGTTTTTCAAGAGTCCTATAAAGAGTGTGAGGCGAATGCTATAGAAGATAATGCAATGGAATGAGGTCCTGGAATACCATCAGAAACATGTTCAAATGATGAAGAAGATTTAAGCTATGATTATAAAAGAAGAGCAGTCGAATTTTGGAGGAGCGGAAAGAAAAAGAACTTAAGCGTGGAGACTGTCAAAAACCGATTCAAAAAAGTGAAATGTAAAGGTCAATTAAGACGTTGGGCTCATCAATTCAATAAAGGTGTAACATACATGGAAAAATTAGCTCGCATTTCTCGATATACGTTGGATAATATGAAAAATGCTCTCGATGTTGGTTTAATTGTTCACGATGTGGATCTTTGGAGGACTTCTTAGACCGAGTCAGTCAGAATAATAGAACTATTTTGGTTCCCGCAATTCATGCACATCCAGAGCGCAATTCGTATGTGAGAAATGCCTCGACGTTCTGCGCCACATGGTGGCCGGAGCAAAAAGCTTCAATGTGAGTACACGAATAAATGAACCAAAATAACATTATCTATTTGATTTAAATAGAGATTTCTAGCTAAAGCGAATAGAAATTTTGTCAATTCAAATTTGAAAATTCAAAATAAATCATCCTAGTCGATCTAAATAGAACTTTTCTGTGGGTGTAGGAAACAACTACTTCTATTTACTTCAATGCAATTTGTTTAATGTTATATAAATAATTATGTTATATTATTATTGTTTATTGAATTATATAATAAATGGTTCCTTCGTGTAACTACTGTTAATCATTAGCTGTACTGAGAAAAAACACGAATAAAAAAAAAAAAAATTAAAGAAAGTTATCCAACATTCACTGCGTTTTTACAGTAGTGTTTTATTTTGCGACAAGGGAATGGTGGATTCTGAATATATTAAAAAATTTGCAATCTTAAGCATGCCTTTATGAAAATTCAAACTTACCTCGGTATCTGAAAGGCAATTTCGTCGAGAGAATCGCTTGGTTGAAGAGGTGCACGTTCAAAGAGTTTACTTGGACCTCGATGAACTCTGCTACAACATTGCATTGATCCAGCAGTTGGCTGGGATTGATCCCCAGTGCAATTGGTCCCCCGCTGTCCTCCTTGTCCGGTTCCACGTCTATCTTTCTTTTTTCGAGCTTCCTCTGCCTGACGGCGAAGATTGTGCAGACGAAAGAAGAAGACCGACATCTCTGTGTGATTCCGAGCAGGGTAACTTCATTAAAGTTACCGTAATTGATTTAAAAAATAAATAAATGAAAGCGAAAACCAAATAATTCGACTTCATCGAGATAAAGGGAGATGTGACTTTTTATAGTCCATTAATGATGATTTGATTTGTCATAATTGGCTTTTTTCACCCGCTAGTAATTTTATCAGAAAACAAATGGTATAAAAGTTTATACAGAGTACACGATACCTCGTCGACTGACCTTGGTTCGCGGCCCAATCACTTTACCGTTTATCTCTTTGTTTCCTTTTCCATACTTTTTCATAATTCATGCTAGGTCAAGCAGAAAAAACCTTATCAAATAAACACAAAGTAACCATGCTAGAGAAATACAAGAAAATCGTAGCTAAACAAATAAAGATAAGGAATAATATTTTTTAACATTGAATATCGAATTTTTATTTATTAGAGTATAATATAATTCTTAGAAATCTTTCCTCGATTGATTTAAAAAAAAAACGATTTTTGTTATATTCAGTAAATTTTTTCTCAGAAAGTATATAAATTTTAAGATTTTAAGGAAAATCCGTACGTACTAAAAATCACTAATAGAAATTGTGCGCAAATAAAAAGTTAAGTCAAGTAATAAATATTACTTTCTTATGATAATAATCATAGCTGACATTTTGGAAAATAACGATGTCTTTTGTTAATTGATCAGAATAATTTAGTACGAATTCGAAAAATCATTGGAACTATAGTCTGAATAATATAATATGTTAAATGATAATAATTTCAGAAAACCATGAGTAAATACACTTGTATTGGAATAGAACATTAACAAATATAAAACACAAGCATGCTAGGATAATTCTAATATTTAGGGATTTCTTTACTTTAAGTAGTGCATTTTGCAGTGAATATTGAGAGCGCGAAACTCTCGGTTTGGTATTGGAGAGGGTTGAGCATGCACTCATGTTAAGGTAGTTCTCCCACAGGATCGTTGAATTAAGAAATGGTTGAAATTTGGCATACGTGTTATTTGATACGTTATTCAAAAATCTGTGCAATTTTAACAAGTTT
This sequence comes from Rhimphoctona megacephalus, assembly GCA_963989365.1. Taxonomy (NCBI): domain Eukaryota; kingdom Metazoa; phylum Arthropoda; class Insecta; order Hymenoptera; family Ichneumonidae; genus Rhimphoctona; species Rhimphoctona megacephalus. Next base: position 19,973,862 of record OZ022420.1, read on the forward strand.
TACCATCCCGAACCCGAGATATTTATACTTGAAGTTGGCTCGATTAATACGTAACATATGGGCAATGCATGGACAAATAGTACGTTATTAATTCTACCGTCAGAACTAAAATCAAGAAGTTGATGAAAAACGAGGAGGAGCAAGAGCAGAATGTCACGATTATTGTGAAAAAACATTAAGATGATTTACCATCTAATTTAAAAAATATAACCTCGAGAAGTACTAACGGTTTTGGCCTTATACGACATATTCTACAAACAAACGAGTGTGAGTGCGAAAGATGTAACCTTTTTCGTGCATTGGGGCATAGCCCGGATAGTTCCGGCAAAAAGTTTACTCGCAATGTCAGATCAAAAACACTTATAGAATAAATTTTACGGCAGTAGATGATATCTGTCGTATTATCTATTGGTACCGAGTCAATATTGTGTGTTTTTTTAAATTTATTTACTACGAATTATCAACCCTTTACACACACATGTAACGCACACACGGTATGTAACTTTTGATTGAGGTTGTCGCAGGGGAACTACCTTAACCAATTCGACCAATTGGCAGGCTTATTTCTCTCTCTCTCTCTCTCTCTCTCTCTCTCTCCATTATGCTGTACGGTCAAATCACGGTCATATCCGATTTCAATTCAGAACTAAGGGATCCAAGTTGTTCTCTCCCCCAGTGACTATATATTTGCCTACAATATCGAATTCTCTCGTTAGCTCGATGAACCACATCTCCGGCATAATTTGAATGTGTATTGAAATTTGATTTCAAAACATTTCGATACATATTTTTTTATAAAGCCGGTGCAGTTAACTTTTTCAAAATTTTCTTTTGTTTATCAAATGATTGTTTAATTCTTTAACCCGTAATTAGCAAAAGAACATTTCTTTAACTATCCATCCGTAGAGATTTTTCTTCTGCATTGCAAGAACGAAACAGACAATGATGAACCGTACGTATCGAAACTCAATTTATTACTAATTAATTCATTTCGGCTTCTCCATATTTTAATTGAATGGAATTTCAAAGTACATCTCTACTAAAAATTGAATAACTTATTTTATTGACGCACATCGATTTTATTGGAATTACTTCTAACACAATTCATACAAATTTGAATTCATAAATAAAATGGTTATTCTTAGGAGCAAATAATAGTACGTGATGATTTTTACCACCGGTTTCTTTGATTTCATAACCATTTACGTTTTACAGAAAAAGAGGATTGAACGCCGCGACACCATTACTTTTAGTCCTGGCATTTTTTGAGAGATTTCGAGATAAAGAATGTAAAAAGAAGCAAAAAAGAACATGTGTAGAACATCGTGTGAAAATGTCGGAAAGTTTGGAGAAAATCGTGTAAGAAATGGGACCAAGATCGGAGAAAATCCCTGGAGAATCAAAAGCCGAAAAGTTTATATCCGACTGTAGTGACGTTGGTCGTTTTTTTTGCTCCCTATGAATACATATATATTTACGTGTGTGTATATACTTTCGTCACTTTTGCTGTATTCCGAACTGTCTCGATTTATACGAATTGGAACGATTTCTTTTTCGTGTCAACCGTAAATCGTTCTTCCAAGATAAATCTCTGGATCAACGACTTTCTCCACCAACACGAATGTGAAATGTACACCCACTGTTAAACTCTGAGCTTTTTACACCTGGGTCATAAATATTGATCGAAAAGACAGGAACCCGCAAAAAAAAAGTTGATCTCAAATTCTTTCTCCTGAACGTTGCTCGAATAAAATTCCTCGACACACATGGTTTACATATTTTTTTTGAATATGGTAGCTTTTCATTTCCATCGAATTTTTACTATATACTTCGATATATCATGACGCCATTTGTAGCTTCTATTACTGAGAGAAAAAAGAGTATGTTACTGAGAGTGACTTTGAAAGCTTTGTGCCCTCGTGGAATGGAATTTTTCCTTCAATTCTTCTACCAGAAGATGTGTGTCATTCCAAACGATTGAATTTTGTTGACACAATTGATATGTCACATGTACCGGGCATTTCCGAGATTTCATGGATATTCAAAACCTCAGCTTTTCGATATTCTGCAATGGTTATCTGTCGAACTTTCAATATTCTCTCTCCGACGATCATTTTTTATTTATGTGTTATGGAGAACAATTCGTTGACTACTCTTCTGGAAAACTGATCAAGCGTAGTATTGAATACAATAAATCTGACATGCCCAGATTTGACTGGATGTAATATTTAGCGTGATCTAAATATACCACGTTTATTATTATGGATTGATGTGTGAATTTGGGTAAGCATCCTTGGTCTGGATTCTCCTCCATTATCGTAATCGACCACTTGTCTCCTACGTACCATGATAAAAATAGACTCATACGAAAATCTGTACTCTACATTGATACGTACGTACACGTTAATGCCGTACGCCATTCAGGGCTTGAGCCAGCAAAAGATTGCCCAAAATCGTCAACAGTCTACACCCAACGTGTGATGCACATAATGATGCATAGCAAAGCTGACAAACAACATTTCCACGATTATCAAGAAACTCGGAAGAGTCGTAGATCAACTACACTTCAAACCGTGTTCCATGTACTCGCTAAATAAAACGTTTCGCAGTGATGGCGGTAAAAATCCACTGAAGTTTTGGTAAATTCGAGAAAATCAGTTTTAGTTTGATATCATAAAGTATAAAACATATGATTGAACACACAGAAAAAGGGTCGTGTTCCTGGACAGTCTCGTATCGACGACACAGCCACATTTTGTTTATTCTCATTTTGAGGGTGCGACGTTTTCTAATTGTTCCCAACGTCACTATTGTATTTATCTCTGTATCTATAATGCTATTCTATTTCTGCCAAATGCATTACACGGATCGCTGATATTACCAAGCTTAAATAATATAGATAAATTTGAAAAAAGGTCAATTCAATAGTTTACTTAAATGAGAAGACAATTTGAAAAAAAAGCGGTGTGTGTTATACTCACACCTTGATCTTTCGTACAATCAACCGTATGTAGTTCACAGTCGATATTGTTTGTCTCTACACGGTAAAAAGTATTAGTTCGTTAGTTGAGATATATCAGGAAATCGTTCATTTAATTATTGAAAAGCTTAGGCGCTCGTTAGTCTGTCCGTTCATCCATCCTTCTATTTCTCTGCGAGAGGGGCGTCAAGGGGCAAAGCATCCGGGGCACTGAAGGAGTTAGGATTCCGTACCTCCGGTCGGAATCCTAAAAATATTGAATGCAGTACTTAGCAACTTTTGTGGCTGTTCTTTTGGAAATCAATTTTAATTAAATACGTGTATAACAAAAGCTTTTGGTTCTTACCATATCGCACCCTTGCTAATTTGATATAGTACACGCCATAAAATAAATCCCATGAGTGGAATATTAATAGAAAAACTCAAACTTTACGTATGAATCATCGGTATATGGGGTTTTATACCTCCCTTTTTGTAAAAACAGAATTCATCGTAAATATTAATTATTAAACTCATTCATCGTAAATTTATTAATCATTCTTATTTATTCATTGGCTCAACCGTTCGCATTTTCATCATATATGATATTATTATATTTTAGAGCGCGCTGTTTTCAAACAAATATATTACACACATGAACATCGAAACAAATTAAGCTATTTATGATGAGGGAGCGTAAAAATGATAATCCTTTGAAATATTTGTATAATAAATTCCAATATTCTTTACCACTTCGCATTTTTCATTCAAAAAATTAATAACGCGATGGTGACGTGTAACTTCCTTCAAAATAACTCGTTATCCAGACATGAAATAAGTTGAAACACAGTCATTGCTACATAATAATCATTTCTCCCCAACGAATTTATCTCTACGAAAAAACTGCTTTCTCAAATTCGGCTCTCCGTTACTGAAAACTTCGTAGTCACGAGGATTATGAAAATTTGTCATTTTTGTTCAATATCAGATCTACGATCCCTGAAAAGGCTTGCTTTTACCATAAGAAAACTGATCAAATTTACATTCTTTCGTGAAAAAGATGTTAAACATACTGATGCCATTTTCCAGACGTTTCAACAACTTGTTCTTAAACTGTCTATTCTATCCAATTCTTGACTCTTGCAATGTGCATTATTTGTATCTGACATGTAACAGAGTTGCAGAAAATGGTATATCATTTTCATGATATATAAAAAACACTAGCTATTTGTATGAGTGCTTCACTGATAAAAATATGTATAAAAGAAGCGAAATTGTTCAACTTTCGACAGTTTGGCCATGATTGATTGTTACGGTTATATAATATATTAACTCATAAACTTTGGATTGATGCATTTCGTATATTGGGTTTTTAAGGAAAACACTCGCTATTTCATTACGAACTTTGGTATTTCGCCAACAGGTATACCATGACAATTTGTCAATTAAATTATTTCTCGTACATCGTGAAAGTTGTCAAACTATTGCGAATCTCGTAACCACAATGAAATGTCCTCCAGAGTTAATGCTAATCGAGTTTTCTATAGTAAGCCACAGGAAAAATAGAGCGGAAGAGGCAGTTGTCAAGGAAAGTTTATTTTACCATTGGACCTCGTCCTTCAGATTATTGTTGAGAAAATTGGTTTGATAATCAAAACTTTGTTTATAATATTTTTTGCATACTCCTCAATCATTTTTTATCTCTTTTTATAAGTTTTTCGATACATAGTCAATACAAAAAATGTTCATGCAAAAATAAATTCCAGACTAAAGATGAAAGCGGTCGGTTACTTTTCGAAATAATCGCTTGGTTGGTTATTTCTCAAGGCTAAATGGAGAATAATTCTTTTACAGTATTCCCTTGAGAAAAGAGGAAAAAAATCCCTACAAATTCAGTGAGGTGACTAGTATCCGGTGTTTAATTTTTTTTTTGTATTAGAAGAAAATAACCAATCTTTTTTCTGTTCCTATAGTAATGCGAGGTACAAAAGTCCCAAGAGTAAACCTTGGAGGAAACGTGTGCTACGGAGTTAAATGAAAGTGTTGGGTCTCATAATCGAGAAGTGACAATCCACCCGGTCCACTTTCGGTACAGGTTGTATTACATACGACCTTAATTAAATTGCTTGAAAGAAAAGTGGACGCTGAGCAGAAGGCAGAAGAAGAGAAAGAAGAAAGAAGATGCAACGGAGTGACCTGAGTGAGTACGATGAACCCTGAGGTGTTTGTTAAATTATATAGAACTGTGTCCGAGTAGAGTCACTCTCGAGGGAGATTTTTCAAGATACGCCTATCTCTTTTTCCCCTGTTCTATCACTTTCACTATTTTTTTCTTTTCGCTCATTCTTTTTCCTTATTTATTTTTTTTCCATTTGTTTTTTGTTCATCCTTTTTGTCTTCCTTCTCCACCTTTTCCTTTTTATCTTATACGCTTTCCTCTTTCTGTTCTCTTTTTTTACGATCTCCCGCTATTTTTATTTTTTATTTTTGTTGTTAACTCTTCTGTTCTTTCTCTCTACTTTTTTTGCTCTTCTTCCGTTAATTTTGTTCCGTTTTGCCGTCTTTTTCTACTTTTCGTTTTTTTTTCTTTTAGTCTTTCCTTGTATCGTCTCAGTTTTTTCCTTACAATTCTCACCCTTTCTGCCTGCTATCTGTCCACTCTTCTTGAACCTGTTTTCGTTTTACTTCATTTTTCCCTCTACTATATATTTCGTTATTTTTTCATTGCTTTTTTCCGGCCTGCCAGTATTCTTCTTTCTTTTCTTTCTTTTTGCCCCATGTCTTACTCTCTCAAATCTTCTCTAAAGCTATGAACTTCGGATGCATTCGCAGAATTCATGTCTCAAGCACGAGTAGAATAAGCTACCTTTCGATCGATCCCTACTCGATTTCTCGAGGAACGAAGCAGTCATTCCTCTGTCCTTCCGCATCCATATGTCTCTCTCTCTCTCCCCCTCTTTATGTTCTGTTCTCTATGCCTCTTCCCATCATAACCCATCTCTTCGTACATTCAGCCACTAAAGTGGCCAACCCTTCACATCTATAGTTTCGACACCTAATAGGAAAACCTCTGGGACGATGCTATAGAGACTGCAAGAGGAGCTAACTTCATTCGATATGCCGGTTCAACGATCTATAGTTCGACTCTACTGAAGCATGAAGGTACTCGACCCGGATGTAACCCTGCAGGCGAATACTTGCCAGGAAATATACCTAGATGAAAGCTCTTACGTTCTCTCGTGCCTAAGCATCATTTTCCACTATATGATAAAAAAAATAGAGGGGAAAGTAGGACGAGACAAAGAAAATCACATCAAACTGGTAAATCTAGATATTGCAGAGCTTTGTCCGAAAAAGAGTCTTGGGTATAATCATGACGATAAAAAAGATAGAATTCTTGAAAGAGTACATTGAAGAGTATAGACGTCATAAAAACCGCACAAAAATGGAGAATAGGCGTCGTTTCTGCTAAAAGAGACGACGGTATACTAACAATGATGTATAGAACTATTAAACAAATTAACGGTTCGAAATAATGTTTACTATTACTATTAAATGAATTTCTATTCATTTAATTTATATCAATAATTTTATAATTTACACTGAATATGAAATCTTCATTGATGATTTTGGGTTTTCAGCACCAATCAAATCTTTCTTGTCGTCTTAACAACAATTGCAAAAAAGAGACAGAAATGTGAATGTGAAATGAATAATGGTTGGACAAATTCTAAGCGAGATTTTTGAAGTGAATTGTTTTATTATTTGGCACCGAACTGTGGCAAAAAAAAACTATTTTTTGTGGCAAACTATTCAGGTGGTTCATGCGCGACTTTAGAAGTAATCGTGAAAACATCTTTTTCAAGTAAAGGTCACACGTCTCTGGAGAGCATTGACCAAGACACATTGCTTGAACGAGAAAGCACTGACCAAGACGCACTGTAAAAAGCCGACAGAAAGGAAGAGATTGACAGACATAGAGAAACACAGTGCAAGAAGGAGAGAAAGAAAGACAGACAATTATGCTCTTCGACCCTTCGTGATACTACAACCCTTGGCACTCCCTGACTTATAGTCCAGTGCTTCTAGAATGGAGGGGTTCTAAATCTCGCTCCCATGTCGATGTACTAAAGGACTAAAGTAATGTAAGCCCTCTTTTTATGGATTTTATTCTCTCTCCAACCGTCCTCTCGTAGACTTTTCCAGTCGCCCTTTTTGTCCTGTGTACTGCAGTAAACAATGCGTAACAAATTTTACTCCCCGCGGAGCTTTTTATATCTGGTAGTCACCAAGTATTTCAATTCTCAACATTTTCCTGTTGCCCGAGCATTCCCCATGGTTCATCTGTCAGAAAACGTTCGTTCTCTGAAAAAATATGTACATCCTTAAATAAATCGAATTAAGTCCTGCTATGTTTAGTGAGTATGAGGAATAGTATTATTATTTCGATATGAAAGGCGATTATTATAAATTATATTGAGATTTGATATTTTAAATGATCAAACGCAGTATGTAAAAATGTCGAAGAATGCTGTGCTTAACTAATTTAAAATGAAACTACATTCTGTCAATTGAACAACGATCCAAAAGTGAAGAAACCGAAACAAAACGCTAAATCGTTACGTAATGCAATTCTCGAGCATAAATATATTTATTTGTGAGAAACAGCACAAGAAAGAATAGTCATTAGTCGTCAAAGTGACATCCTTTGAAAAAATAAATTATACCCCTTCAAAAGAAACGTTATCTAATGTTCTGAAGGTCCAAAAATTTCGACTTAATCGAGAGACTCCAAAATCAGGTTTTATCGCTGTGAGCACCCTCCTGCGATGGATAAACATCCAAAAATTATTCAGCAGCATTAAAATTGAGGTAGAATAAATTAGGCGAAAGTTGAAAATCTAATTTCAAAGGATTGGGGTAAGTTTTGTACATATACTGATTTACCGTTCTTCGGATGCGAAGGTGATTTATCATTATACCGAAAGTTTCGAGGGTACTCAAGCTTCCTAGAGGCCTGAAGAGCACCCTGAGGTATTACTGATAAGTCGAAGAGAATTGCTCATCCGTGTCGAGCACAAAGCTACATAACAACTTTGAATCGCTGCAAATGTATATACAGATATTTACTAATCTTCTGAATTAGTTTAAATGCTCTTACTGCCAGAGATCACCCCTTATGAAGAGCCGAGTAATTTAAATTCTTGAAAAATCATCCGAACTACCCGGATTTCGATTCATTCAACTAATAATACAGTCTGTGGCACATGAGCGTATGGGTCATAACTTCTAAGTAAAATATCGTGAAAAGGGGTGGGTAATGTTTTTGTATTTAGGAGAGAAGGATCTTTGATGCAATATAGATGAAACTTTAGCATTCGCGTTTAATTGATTCAAATATCGTGACGATTAGATGAGTAACAATATGAGTGCTGCATACGCAAGTTTCTTCGAGGCAGTGGTTTTATGCACGCATCCCAGAGGACCGAAAATGAGCTTTGCAGCAGCTGCGCGATATATGCGAAAGTCAAAAGCATTTGTACGGAAGTGAGTAAATCGGTGCAAAAAGACCAAGACTGTGGGCGATCTGCCAGACAGGGGTACAACGTGCTCAACCACAACGACGGAGGACATGGTGATCGTAGAACTCTTTGCAAAGCACCCTACGTACACATTAAAGCAAGCACAAAATATACTGGCCAAAAAGGGTACAGAAGTCCGTATGAGAACTATTAAGCGTTGCTTGGTTGCTGCTGGCTACGGATGGAGGAGCACGATGCTCAAACTATTTTTAAAACGAGAACACCAGCAAAAACGACGTGATTGAGCGAAAAAAAACATTGATCGCGACTGGTCCAACGTCGGATTTTCTGATGAAACCTCTTTTTGGGTATGGACTCCGAGGAGATGTACGTGGTCTATGTGCGGACATCCGTTGCTCCAGCATACTGTAAAGTATCCCATAAAAGTTCAAGCGTGGGGATGCTTCTGCATCAAATGTTTCGACTATTTGGTCCTATATACTGACAATCTTAACTCAGAAAGAATGGTAAATATCTACCAGAAAGGATGGTTAAAGTCGGCAAAGAGGTGGTTTGGACCGGATAATCGCCCTTATCAGTCATTCCTGAATGATAAAGGCGAATTTGTGGATACTTGTGTGGAAGTGGATACTTCAAAATATAATGATCCGAAACATCGAAGCAGACTGTGTACACAGTGGAAAGCCGAACAAAATATTGTGACCTTAGATTGGCCTCCGCAGTCACCTGATGCAAATCCAATAGAAAATATCTGGTCTGCCATGAAGATGAAGCTTTGTAATGGGTTAAACAAGGAATTTCAAATATTCCGCTCTATCGTTGACAAACGGGTGGGAGATCTGAGTGTAACGCTGAGATCCCTCTCTCGAAGTTGTAGATCACTCTCGCACGGATCATCGAGATGATCGGATATAGATCGTAAACTTAAATTTTGTCATACATTGCTGTATTCATTAATCAACAAACAATTATTGCCTCAATTGGGTATAATTGGATCGCAAGGTCAAGAAAATCCGTCGTCGCCTCTTGCAACGTCATTGTTGTCGCTGTCAAAAACCCTGGCCGGATTAAGTTGGGAGTGTGCATCATCGGTCTGAACGGATAAGCTATGTATAAATTTTCTACACTTGTAAACTCGTGGTTCCCGCAGCCATCTTAAGCCGACCGAATCGTTAACGATCATTATTTTCATAGAACGAGAAATTTGAAATGTTTTTTTTTTTGTTATACGTCACGACAAAATGATTATTTTTATGTCAAAATAAAGAGTGCTATCAAAAGAAAAATAAAATTATTACATTTTTAGCGCCCAACGTGGGGCGCCAATATGTACTGATAGTTTCTTTTTTTGTTTTGTTTCGCTTTTTTCTTTTTAATGGCCAAAATAGAAAGCGCAAAAGGATTTTAACTGGAATGAAGCACGATGTAGCTCAAAAAATATGGAAGCCGAAAGAGCCCAAGATTGTTGTAGGTAGAGGTTTATCAAAACAATGCAAATAATTATTATGAATTGAAAGGGGAAACGACCAGGATACGGCATGATCATATATAAAAAAATAGACGAATAGAATTAATGTTATATTTCGATGTTATTCGAATAATTATAATTATACTCTCTCTCCGAACGTCGGCGTGGCCGGACGTATATCGACAGTGTTCGCCTCGAATCTTCCGTCTTGTGTTTAATTTTTTTGTCTTCATCGTCGATCAAGTCCAGGCCTGGCGGCTGGAATGATTCTAGGACAGAACACTCGACGACATTTACAGATATGTATAATATTATACGAATCGACTGATATCTTTACAGATATATCTATAGATATTACCTCCGTTAATTATAGAGAGAGTATAATTATAATTATTCAAATAACATTGAAATATAACATTAATTCTATCCGTCTATTTTTTTATATATGATCGTGCCGTATCCTGGTCGTTTCCCCTCTCAATTCATAATCGTCCTCCATTCCAGTTAAAATCCTTTTGCGCTTTCTATTTTGGTCATTAAAAAGAAAAAATCGAAACAAAACAAAAAAAGAAACTATCAGTACAGCTTCAAGACAGACGCGTATTTACTTTAAAGTAAATACTATCGTCACCTATGTTATCATCAACTATCTCGTCGCCTTCGCAACATCTGGAAATCGTGTTCAGTAATTCATGCTGAAAATCTAATAGAAAGCATGCCTCAACGCTACCAGACTATATCGATAATGATGGAGATTGGACGACATATTAGATTGATGCATTCTAATACATCACTTGTACTTTAAAACTATGAGATTGATTTTTATAACTGAATTCATTTCTAGAATTTATGGCTCATACAATCTTATGCCACAGGCTGTAATACTACATATAGGTTGAATATTCATGGCAACTTTCGGTCATTGTAAACAAAGCTCTTTTTCTTCGTTTGATTTACAACATTGTTATGTAGAAACATAAAAGGAAATATTTATTTTCCAATATTATACCCTCTCGTTCTCATCTCACTGAACTTCCAGGTCTCTCGAGGATTTTCCCGATTTGTTTTTGTATTTTATTTCCAGGTCATCGCACACATAGCTCCACCGAGTAATCGTCGAAAGGAAGAAGTAGCAACGATGCAAATAAAAGTGATGAATACGTAGATGAGGTTTGTTAAGAATTTTTCTTCAGAGTTAACCATTTCTAACAGCTTCACCTTTTATCGTCCTGAATGAGTTACTTGGTGATGGAGTTATGATAAGAAACAAAAGCATGAGGCAAAAAATGCAAAAGTAGGACATCATTTACGAGTTTAGAATCTTCAATATTAACAACAGCATGAGGCTAAGAAATCTCCACCCTAAATCAAATTCTAGACTCACATTGAGATTAAATGGAGAAATTTTCATGTAATCCTTATCCCTGTCAACGGTACCTTATCATTGTTATTGGCACTGAGCAGGTTTTTCTAGGCAAGCATTTAGTTGATGGAGATTTCGAGGAAGTCAAATAGAAACAAATATCGAATAGTAGATTTCAATTTATTTTCAATAACCTATCAAAGGTTTGGATATACACGTGTAAAGGTGTGAGTCACTTGAGTATTGATTCCCTGAATACTCATAATATACAAGAATATTTATAGAGCTAGCTAAGCATTTTTTATTCAACGTTTTGTTCATCTAAGAAAATTCTTCTCTGAAAAATCGTTTTTGTTCATGTATACGACATTTGTGGTATTCATATAGATTTCGTGTGAGTAATCGAATATATAATGAAAACTACATTTGAATGTAGAAAAAAAATAATATCGTCTTTTGAAAACGAGCTTCAACAATCGAATGAAATTGTTCATGTTTTTCAATATATATTTTTGAATAAAATAAAAATAACAAATTTCACAACCATGAAGTATTCGCTAATTTAATATTACATTACTTTTTAGCGGAATTCTTACTTGAAAGTTTTATTTAAAAAAAAGTAAAGCATCAATTACATTTCAAAAATTGTGGACTCATTACAAATGGAAGAAAAGACCTTGTCGATAGTAACTGAATGACGGATGTTGTATCTCTATTATAAATATCGGAAACTGCTCTCTAGGTAAATCGTACGTAATGCAATTATATTGTGAACACATACTACCTGAAGACTTTCCTATTTCCTATACTCCATACATGCTGACTGTGAATGAAGTTAGCTCACGTAGACTTCCATGCCCCATGGAATAAAATTAACCACAACTGTATGGAGGTACATACATTTCCATGAGGTCAGAAGGTCAAAAGTTAACGATCACGCAGCTATGCCATGATCAAGTTGATTAGCACGTCATCTGATAACATCTGGACTTGAAATCTCGTTACGAATTAGCACCGGATACAAATCGGATCTGATCCAGTAAAAAATAAAGGGTTGAACAGGAGAAATTACTTGTTGGAAGCCATTTTTTGCACGTTTTTTCAATTACAAATGTATTTGAGAAAATACGTTCTGGACAGGGAAAATTTAGAAAGCTTATTTCCTCTCATTATGAAAAGGATTTTTCTAGATTCCATTCATATGCCATGATCGATTAAAAGTTAGTTCAAAAACAGTGTTTTAGAGTCGGATCTTCTTAATAAAATATTAATATTTCATATTTTAAACCTTTTGTGACTATTCTTAGAACTTTAGTGGCTTTACCAACGTCTATGGAACAGGAAATAGAAAAGTGGAACAAAGAAAAAAGATACAAAGGGTTTGAATAGGTTAATGTCGATCCCTAGCTCGAGGTCGATTTTCATCCGTGTAACTTTTCCAGGTAATCTCCCGACACCGAATGATGTCTTTTCAGGCTGTTGTAGTTTCCTCCAAGATAACATTTATGGTGAATGTGATTTTATCGTACGAGATACCCAATTTTGTGGAAACGGAGAAGAGATCAGGTCGAAAGAGCAATTTTTGATTATCGGATTTTTACCAACGGGCTTATGGATTGGGGTAACTGCTGGTATTATTGACAAAAAGATTTCCCCTTCAACTGTTGACTAGCGAATAACCACCCATGACAGTATTGCCAACACTTCATATAGGACCGATGCCTGGCACAGTATTGGGTGAGCGAGCGTTGGGAGCCAGCGCTGAGCCCGAACTTCGGCCAATGCAGTTTTCGACGTTTAGCATATGCTCAGGCTGAGTACCGGCATTCGGTAATCCGTCTGGTCTGGACCAGTATTGTTATCTAAATAGCAACCAATTCTTGGTGACTGACGTGTGCCCACACGTCAGGCCGATGCTGCTTGCCGATGCCTAGCCTGTGCTCAGATGCATCATTGGCATGCAACAATAGCCCATCCTGGACCAGTATTGGCTTTTGAATGGCAAACGACTATTGGATCCCTACATTCGACTCTTTATGTTCCCAACGCTAATCGCCGCTGCGTATTCTGTGTTCAGTTTCAATATCGGCATTCAAGGAATTGTCAACTTTGTGCCAGTTATGGCGTTTTAACGACAAATGGCCGCTGGCAGCCAACGTTCGCCCCTCATGTCCCCAATGTGAATCGCCGCTTTCTAGTATGTAACAGTTTTTCCAATATGTTTCCGCCATATTGCATTCACCATTTATTCTATTCAACAATGTCAATTTTTTTATGACAATATACTTTAATTGTAAATGTTGTTTAAATTATTATCGGCTGCCTATATTCAATCATTTTAAATTACAAAAATTCAAAAAATATTTTTTTTTCAATATAGAGTCCAATTTAACGACCTTGAAAACCATGAAATATACGTTTCTATTGAAATTATTTTTTTTTTATTTTATCTAGCTTAGTGTATAGAAACATGCAGCCTATATATAGAATAAGATTCTTAAAATTTCAATGTAATTAATAGCGTAGTGGTTAGCGTCTAGGGTTAGTGAGTTAGGCATTAGATAGGAAGGTCGTAGGTAGGCAGATCGAATCCCTCCTGATGCAAAAAGTATATGTAACTTAGAGAATCTTGACGTTGTTGTTTTTTTTGTTTAATATGCTATTTCTTTTATGATCATAAATAATAATACACAGCCAAGAAAAAAAAATTAATCAAAATTTGTGTAAATTAAATTATTCAATAATAGACATACATAGCAGAATATCGGGGGTCGATGCTGGGCGACCTTTGGTTATTAGCATTGGGCCAATATCAAAAGCCGACGTTGGCCGAACGCTGGCTGCCAACCCCTGGACCGTAACTATCATTTCGGCTTTGGGACAGCCCTTCACCGGTGGTAACGCCAGGCATTGGCCAAGTATCAAGTACTGTTGGAATGATACTAGGCAAATTCTGGGTCAATCGTAAATTTTTTCCAAGGCATATGTGTAACAGAAAAAATTGCAATATATGTAAACAAACAAATTCTGAAAAATAAGACATTGTCAGCACAATCAAAACCTCGAGACTCTTATACTTGTTATGTACATATTTCTGAGATGAACATTAATTTCGACGCCTTATTCCGAATTATTAAGTACTTCACTGTAAAAAATTAAATTCTCAAGTCTTACGCACTTATTTTACATGAGGAATACTGGATGAGATGTTCATTTAAACCTTTATTGCAATTTTCAATTATTGTGTCCAAACATTAGAGCAATGTTGTAAAAAAAAAGAAAATAACCATCGAACTTATCTGCAAAAAAATTATAACAATAAAAATAATAGCTATACTAATAATAATAAAAGGTATAGTGTAAAATGTAATCAGTATTTTCTGGAAAAATATTCTTTCTTGACGACGAGAACGCGACGCTCAAAGCTAACGCCGAATAAATTAAGGGGATGAAAAAAAGGGTCCCCATGACTAGACGGCTCCGTGAAACACTAAATATGTTAATTGTATTGGAATACTAAAGCGCGACGCGTGAATCTAGTGTAGACCATGTCTCTCTGCTTCTCATTCCACGAGACTTACGGAAAGCGTGTTTGCTGTCTGTCATTCGGGCGAATGCGCTCGTCAGAATAATTGCAATAGAGAGACATAAATTACTACTTATTAAACATGGGCTTATTGCCCGTCATACGTTTATCGTTATTGTTTATGACAGTTATGGATACAATTTTCATAACGCTTCTAATGAAGCGATAAACAGTCTAGAATGAATATTAAAGGAAGTAAGATATTTCCTGTTCCATGATGGAATAATGTATACAACACCCCCAAAAGTACTAGCAGGAGTCAAAATATCAAGTCCAACTCTACGGAAATATCCGGCTAATTGGGTAAAAGTACTTGTTATAGAACATCTTTCTACGGACATTTAAAATATATTATGAATATTTAAACAATTTTTATATTGTAATATAATTAATGTATCGGAAATATTGTAGAGCTCGAATATTTAGCTCTGCGGTTTTATGTTCAATATTAAGTAAACATGGTAAATTCTCGATATTTTCAAAGGACTTCCTAACGTACTAAGAAGCCGGAATTTTCATATGAGATATATAGTCTCAAATTGGGACTCTCAATAATAGAATTTCGAAATAACCAAAGTATTTGTGATAAATAAATGCTGTTTCTGCAAAAAATGCAAGCGAATACGTATAATTCCTTGAATTTCATTTAACGAGATCACATATTTCTGTTCTTCCTGCCCTTGCTTTCGTCTGTGGTTTCATTTCTCATTTTTCGTTTCCAAGATACCTTTTTTCATAGCATTTTTTGATCCAGCTTAAATAGTTTGTTACAATACCTCATTAGAGAAATTCAAAAAATTTTGCTCAATGAAATATTTAGTTTTTTTGTTCAATTTTTGGATTACATACGATTGTTTAAATCTTCGGTGAATAAAACTTTACTAAATATGTCATTCAAATCACAGAAGTTAAAATTTGGCTCTAGCGAAAGTTTTCAATCAAGTTTGAGACAATAAATAACCCATACTACATCATAAAAGTCAAAAAAGTCAAATATGAAATTTTTATGCCCCTTGAAATATCACCTTAAGGAGGTTATATCGATATTTATATGACATCTTACGTAAAATACACTATATTTGATTATTTCAAGTTAATGTATTGAAATTTGGCGTGAATCTTCTTGAACAGCATTTAATTATGTGTGAAAAATTTGGAGAGGTTTCACCGCCAGGTAATCGAGATATTCATTATTGAAAATTACAAGTTTAACATGGGCTCTTATGGAAGCTTTCAAAAAATTGCGAACTTCAACAATAAATATCTCAATTTTGAGACA
The DNA here is from genome assembly GCA_963989365.1 of Rhimphoctona megacephalus. Taxonomy (NCBI): domain Eukaryota; kingdom Metazoa; phylum Arthropoda; class Insecta; order Hymenoptera; family Ichneumonidae; genus Rhimphoctona; species Rhimphoctona megacephalus. Next base: position 19,990,060 of record OZ022420.1, read on the forward strand.
ATGAATCATCGGCATATTCCGCCAGAAGTTTAATACTGTCTTAAGCTTTCTATTTACAAAATTTTATTGTGTAAAATTGGAAAATAATTTTTACATGAGAAACGATACAACCTCCTTAACACAAAATAGTGAACTTGTCTATTTTATTAGAAAAAAAATAATAGCGATAATAATGATACTAATACTAAATACTAATAATAATAATAATAATAATAATAATAATAATAATAATAATAATAATAATAATAATAATAATAATAATAATAATAATAATAATAATAATCATAATCATATGCTTTTTATATTATATAAACACTTAAAGGTCCAAGATTGATCGAAAGATGCGACACGATGACGTTGATATATGCATGAATCACTTATGAATCGTTAATTGCTATATTCCAATGGAAATGGAAGTCGGTCTACAAGCTTTTCGATCGACGCAGCAAGGGTCTGGAAATTTGATATCGAGCGATACGATATCTAGCGATACGGCAGCGTCTTGACGCCAAGTATTAAAAAGATAGTGTTGAACGTTCAACGCAAGACGAGCCGAGTATCTATACTTGAGATTGGGCGATTTTCCGTCACTTCCAAACTTTAAGTCGACGTCATTACAATTACAAGAGATATGTTTCGTCGGAATATCTAGACCCGGAGAAGCGTCCGGAGAAGCTAGAAGGAGAAGGAGGAGAAGGAGAAGAATAAAATCAATACACGAGGCCTGGCACTAATTTTTTGATGGAAACATACTGTCGAACTATAATTTTGTGATCATTAAGATAGCTGTCTCGCTACAGTCATATTGAAACCTTACCTCACCAGTCAACGGAAAAAAGTTTGGATATAACGTGCAAAATATTCGATTAATGTTAGATATTATATCTAATAAGAATGTAAAAACTTATGAAATAATGAAAAAATGCCCTATACAAAGTTTCAAGTTTCGGAAATTCTAAAGTTCCCAACATCTCTTTACTCATTTTTACTTCTTATCGCTATAACTCCGACACTAACCGGTTCAAATCCTAGGTTGTCTTACAAACTTCGTCATATGTCCTTTTGTAATTGGGAATTGATTTTAAAAAAACTTAAAAAAAGTTTGACAATGATCGCACGAAATTTGAAATTTTCAATTGCACCTTATGGGGTGCAATTGAAAATTTCATGCTCGTAAATCTGCAGAACCTTTGATAGAAATGGTGAATTATTTTCAATACTGGCAAGTAATCGCATGAGTAGTATCCTGATTATGTTTTCTGAATTAAAAAAAGAATTGTAGGACAACACTTTAGCCAGACTACTACCATAAAAAAACAGGTAATTTTCGTTATTCCTATAAGACAGCATTTTATAATACTGCACTGAGAAAGAAAACATGGTATTTTCCAATACACTAATATCGTAAAGACTGCTATAGTGAAATAAACTTTTTGACACCTCAGAAAAACATATGCCGTATAGTTATAATGTAATCGCAGAAATATAATGTTTCTATGGCTGGTACATTAATATTTTTGATTTTGTTGTGCTATAAAATTTACCATAACTCTTTTGTTTTTGATCCCGTACATTTTTAACAGTAGCGATTCCCGGGAAAAAAAAATCAGATTTACGGAAAATACGTGTATTGGGTACCAAGTGTGACAGATTGTTCAACAAGGGACGAAAATTGAAGCGAATATTCTCCCTATTCGCTGGCAATTTGTGGGATCGCTTCAAGCCCACTAACCTCGGACATTCATCACAGAAGGGCATAAATCTCACTTGAACCTAACAAACTCGAAAGCTTTACGATTGTACGTGCTTCTCTATTGGTGCTAAACCCATGGCTGACTGGTTTTCGTAACTTTTCAACAATAGAACGATGGAGTACAAATATTTATTGAACATTAATGTTTTTTTGTTTTATTTTTTTAAATATATAGATATATATCGTACACATACCACGTATGCCTAGAAATCGAAAAAACATGTCACGATACTTTCATGCAAAAATAATAGATTTCTAAAATTTTATGCTTGAGAACCAAATTTGAGTCTCCAAAAATTAATTGTTGATGATTTGAATTTCTGTATGATTAATTAACAAATTTTCATTCAGTGCACATGCCTTAAAGTAAAACTGACAGTCAAAAAAAAAAAATCACGTATAGTAACAAATACAATAATGCATAATATTTTGAAAAATTGAGCTTAAACTTTTCACACAGTACCTGTAAATCTTGCTTCTCAGTTGGTTTCCGTTCGTTTTTTTCACTCGTGAAATTTGAGATTTTTGACCTGCAGCTTACGATAGTTGTCTAAACGCGGAACTATCGAAAATCAATCACGAGATCTTTTATCGTAACGAAAAATATCAAGGTGTACAAATATCTTCAGTTAATGATGAATAGTCCAATTTTTAAGTTTCTTTTTTAAAATATTTTTCATAAAATATGTTCGTTACTCGCTGTGTTATAATTGACTAGAGTATTTATTACATCGATATCATTATATTTATATTATCTCTTACTATTATTTATTCACTCGCGTATTTTTCGAGCTCGAATGGCCCCACCGATTTTTTATATTATTTAAAAGTATAGATATTATATCTTGTATATGGTAAAGAGTCGTATCAAATTATTAGGTTTTTTAATTGGTCGAATTTGAATATTTATCGAAGAAAATGTTCATATTTCTGTTAGGATTGGTCGATTAGCTATTGATTTGTATTATATTGTGGTCACGCAGGTTGTTGTTCAGCCGGATGAAGAGTTTTCCATATCATTCATAAAGTTAATGAGCTTCCATGTTTCCGGTCGTGTATACGTTACAAAAATGTCCTTTGGTCCTTGTTCCTCTTGGCGATGAACGACCTTCATGAACAATTTCTGTGACACTGCCACGTGGTTATGGTCTGGGAGGTGTTAGTAAACAAGGAAAATTAGACTTGAGTCTCCAAATTAGAAAGAGCTGCCAGTCAACTCGAGGCCATGTGCGTCAGGGATATCCTTTGGTGTACTTGTACAAAATATATATGTATACACATAAGAATTAGTACAAATTTGAACAACATTCGTCCGCAGCCAATTAAGTAAGAAAACCCCTTTTTTGTATCGTTCGTAAATATTTCAGTAATATATTGTTCGGCGTTTTGAGTATATTTTATAACACGACCTGTCAAGCAAAATAAACAGTCTATTTTTTTCTGGTTATTTAAAGATTATTGCTCTCTTATATTGATATTAGAAATAAAGATGATTTTTCTTCCAATTTCTTATTTCGTGGATTTGATAAGAATCCTCAACTCGTCTGTCTTAAATAATCTTAAATACCTGCAATTGGAAATAATTCAATAATGGGCACTTTTCTAAACAGGATTTGCATAAATGATAAATACATTTACTTGGCAAAGATGTAGCTGCAAATGGAGTTAGTAATTCAAGGAATGCGACAAGAGTTTCGAAGTAAGCGAAAAGTCTGTAAACTCTTGGGTTTAACGATCGTTTCGACCCAAACAGAGCCAAACTCAGAATTCTTGAGATGTCAATCCAACGTAAATGAGAATAAACTTGACGAAAGCTTATACTAGTACTTACTAGAGACAGAAATTGCAGTCAAGCTAAACAAGATTATTCCATGTGAAATAAAAAAAATAGGCTTGAAGTCGCCGGAGTCCTGTCATAAAGTCGAGAGCTCTTCCTATTACCTGGAGCAATCTTCTATCCAATCCAACAAATAATCACAATTTTCAAGGAAACATTTCTCGATATAATTCCGCTACAATTAATTAAAAACTTCTTTTATCACAACAACTTTTCCGATGGAGTATTCTAGAGAAAATCTTATTCAGATAGGACAAACTTTAAATATATTTAAATTAATTTCCTTTCCGGTGAATAACATCAATTTATGGTTGTTTAATACACCTCTGGGTCAAGTAAGGTTTCAAGTAACGTTATTCAGGTGAGTTCATTATAATTTGTTATTAATAAGAATTCAATAGTGAAATTATTTACTTCACATATGAACTTTCTTTTATTATTCTTAGATCGAAAGTCAGGAAAGTGAAAAAATTGTTTACCAAATTGATTCACATTTTTTTCTTGATACGATTAAATTTTATTTAATTGGGTAATAAAAGTTTTGTACGTAAGTGGTAAAGAAATAATATCTCCGACAAATGACAAATTTTGTTATTGCGATATAATTTCTTCATACAAAGGATAGAGCTTAAAAATTTAACAAACTTGTTATCAAAATATTTTAAAAACGATTTAAACTGATAAAAGAATTAGGTAATAAATATAGCTTTGCGATTTTTTAATTCCGATATCGTTAATTTCAGATATATATTTTTTAAGCTACAAGAGTTCTCTCTGTCAACGTCGCTGTCATGATAAAAGCTTTCATTTGTCAAGTGAGCTTTTCCAATTATTTGCATACAACAAATCTACGAACACATGATAAAAATAGTACTATATACTGCTATAATACCCGGGATTAAATCGAGAATCCTCGACGGACTTTGTGATTGGCTGGACATAACTTTTTTTCACAAACCCCGACGTTGAGCTGATTGAAATGAGTTCGTAAATAATTTTGATAATTAATTTTCAAAATCCTGGATACTACAATTTCGATAACCTAATTATTCACAAAGCCTCGTCAATTTTAATCATAATAGAGAGTTAATTAAATCCCTTCAGTATCGAAAGGAGCATTGCACTAAATTTAATATAGTGCTGGTTTTTTGTCGTACGTTCATAAAATAATTTTTTTAAATCCTACACTGTTTCCTCTTTCTGGACAATTTTCAAGAATGGTGAGTATTTGTTTATGACATTGGAAAAATAATTACAATGTGTTGTAATGTAAATCAAGGTGTTTAAAATGTAAATTATATTAGCTACGAATGAAAATCTGAGTTGAGCTTTTTTCTTTTACAAATGGCTTGGAATCATAGTAAAAAGTATGAGACCACATTTTTCAGTCGCAGGTGAAAAGGTTTTACGTTGAAGTCCTTTTTCGGGCAAACGAACAAAAGAGAGTCGTGGTGAAAATAAAACGATGTAACAGTCGCTCTCATAGTGCTTCTTTTTGCAGGATGAACGATGGCTACTGTAGTTTGTACTCATGAAGTATAATAACAACGATATTTTCACGAAGTATAACTATCATCATGCAAGACAATATTTTTGACTTTAAGCAAATATTAATATCCTCTGGGTTCTGCTGGATGGACTGTAAAATGAATACTTAGATGTTAAGTGGACTATTACGGAAGCGCTTTACCAATTGACTGCAGTTAATAACTTATTTTTATTATTATTCAATTTATTGAAGATTAAAAAAATGAAGAAGGATGAGAATAATGAACGCGAGACTTAAAAATTTCTGCCAATTTTCATTGGTTAAAAAATTTGTTACTTCTACGTTTCGTCATTATTCTTTTTCTCAAAATATGTGACCATATTTTGTGAATATAATATAATCAATATACAATTTATGGTTGCGAAATCGAGTTCTGTACCGCTGAAGTCTTTTTATATCGAAGCAAATGGAAATTTGCTCACGACAAATTGGGCTTGCTTTCTATAGACCTGTATTTCTAGAATGTGATATTCTACCCTTGTTATCGCTACATGTATATGTATGTATGTGCTACATGACAGATAGATGTACTCAAATTTATATCTAACAATATGTACCTATTTATATTGTGTTGTACACTACATATATCTTATCAAACTGTGAGTCATGGAATATCTGGTCCTCATGTTTAACTAGAAGTACCGATAAAAAAAAAATTTGTTTAATACTTGGCGTCGAGTCGCTACCGCGTCTCTTGATAATAATACATATAAATGTACTTGTCTCGCGTCGTTACCGTGACTCTTAATAATAATGTATTCAATTGGCCAAAATCACTGCGGAATTTCTTGGAATAGGTAGAATCACTAATAAATGTTTAGTTAAGGTTATTCAATCATTAGCAACAAACAAGATAAAAGTGTGAAATTGTATATATCATGTAATAATATTAATATCATATATGAAAAATAAATTATTTTCTCATTTTTCTGTACTTTAGGTCCAGAGTCACAAATTGTCAAAGTTCGATTTCGTAAATGGTGGTTCTTAAAGCTTTACATTTAGGTCGGGGGATCGTCATAATTTCTTTGCAATTAATCCCGAATAAAGGTTAGAATGCGCGCAAATGCATTTGATCTGATATTTTTAATTTCGTAATAATATAAATATTCAATATAACATCGACTATTCTGGAAATATCAAAACGCAACTGTGAAAAGGCAAGAAAATTGTTATCGGCAATATATTAAGGCATTACATACGTACAAAATTTTCAAAAAATCGATTTTTTTTTACAGATTATTATTCTCTATAGTTTTAGGCGTATTTCTATGTAAGTCGATTGTACAAATTCCCCATAGATCGAAAGTTATTATAGAAAACGTGACTGCCCAACGAGAGTCTGATGCGCGCACTTGAAACTTTAAATGCATTTTTCTCAAAACTACTTTTTCTGGCACGGTCTGCATGATAACTCATACAGTTTTTGGGTGGGGGTAAAATTTTCGAATGACGAAATTTCGAACAGCTAAAATAGCGAATTTTAACATACAATTATATATATATATATATCGATAACTGTATGTTAAAATTCGCTATTTTAGCTGTTCGAAATTTCGTCATTCGAAAATTTTACCCCCATCCTTTTGATGTTGTGATTAAAAAATTTTATAAACATAATTAAAGTGTGACATTTATGACACAAAATGCACACTTTTTTTTTAACTGCCGTAAATTGCCAAAATTTTTCGAATTTCAAAAATCCGGCTCGACAGACTATAACTACAACTTTATTTTACAAGAATTTTTTTACGTTTTGCAGATCCATCAGCATTTCAAGAAGAAATGATGCAGACCGTGGAGCAACTTTTTTTTCATAGTGCTTCGGGAAAAGTGATTTTTTATGTTGTAATTTTTGAAAAAAAAATGAAATAAATTTTTTTATAAAGTTTAAATACTAATAAACAATGTGTAAAAATTATTTTTATTAATTTCTATTGCTATCTCTTCTAAAAACAGTTTTTCTTTTAGCGCGTTTTAGGCGCTGCTTGACGTATGTAAGGCGGTAAGCGAAAGCTGTTATCGTCAGGTCTGATCGTCAAATCGTACATAACTGTATGAAACTTCTGAATTGAGCTTGCGACAATATTTAATGTACATTACTAAATAAAAGTGCTGTATAGGCTGCCCAGTGATAGATGATCGAAGATATTGTCTCTAACGACCACCTGATACTAGTACTGTTTTCTTATAGCCTTCACATATTGAGATATTATCCTGTTTCATACTAAGCACCTATCTGGTAATTGGCAACTTGATTCTATATCAATATGTTTCGTGGACGATGGTAAAAGCCGACCAAACAGATTAGTCTTCACTTTTGATAGACATTAGTTTTCTTTCATTTAATCAGAATACTTCAAGAAAAATAAAAGAATAATTGTGCGGAAAAACAAGTCTCGTCATACCGATAGTGAGTAATTAAGTCTCATAAGCGAGCCGGAATAAATCATTTGAAACGAACCAACGAAGAAGTTTATACATGTCAAATATATTAAAATATTTTTGACTATCATTAAGAGTTACGGTAGCTACTCGAGACAATAAGTACATTCACAAGCGAGTCTCTACAAGACACTTTTACAGAAGACACCACGATTTCACCTGTTTTTGAAAATTGTTTCGTATATATTTATTTAATAACAACATTTTGGAGAATATTGTAGGCTCACGTATTTTTGAAGTGAAACTTCTATAGCGGGGGTAAATCCGTTTGGGCATGTAACGAAAAATGCGTCACCAAATCCCATTTTCAACAGTCTGAGCTACAAGCGTAGCTAAGAGCTCAACATTTTTACTAACAAAAGACTTTTGCGACTGCGATTCGATCTTAAAATCGCATGCTTACGAGACCACCACGCTATCACCTTAGCCACCCAATCATTTGTGAAAGCGAACATACTGCTCAGTATATAATGTTGTTTTTCTGACCGTAACTGTCGCGATTTTCAAAGCTACATAAACAGACATCAACTTTATCTCCGTTGTTTTCACAATTATTATTAATAATATCATTACTTTTTCGTTATTAATGCAATTGTTGCAATAATAAATATTCAATTGTTATATATCCTTTTTGTCTTTCATTTTCATTACTCGTCATAATTATTATAATTATATAATAAAATATGATATTACAATACCCAAATCGATTATGGAATTTATTAAAAATTTGCATTCAAAAATTAAAAAAAAAAATTAAAAAAAAACGTTTTCAATATTTAATATTTGAATATTTGAAAAAATTCTTTACTAGAGAAGAGGCTAACCGGTTGTATCCGAATGGAATTCGTCTTTTTCTTAAAAAACCATTCAGTATCCGATTACAATGAATCAGTTTTGAATTCGAAACAGAGCAAAGTGATTTCAACGACTAAAGATATTTACGTTGGCTGCCACAGTGCAGAACATTAAGCGTTTGTTCATCAGAAACTCCACAAAATGGCTGTTATCTATACTGGTAGATTGCCTTATGGGATTACTTTAGTTTTGGGTAAATACTATCGCAGAATAACCAATAAGGATGTTTCTGATGGGTTGGCTAGCGGCGTAATCGGAAAATGAATGCACACCGAACAAAATGATATGGCGAAGTTACTCGTGTACGGTTGCAATTCCCGGATTCAGAACAAGAAATTAGAAAGAAAATTCGAGTAAAAGCCGCTGTTTATATGCGGCAAAATAATATTTGTCAGACTGCAGTGCCAATAGACCGAAAGTCATCAACAGTTTTTCTAAACAACAATAAAGCTAAAGTCGCGAAATGGAATCATTTTCCACTTGTTTCTGCCTGTGCTATGACGATCCATAAATCGCAAGAAGGAATGTATATAATGAGGTTGTTTATGAATATCGCAGAACACATTCGCAGCGACTATTGTACGTTGCTTTATCGTAGGTGTCAATCATTTAAAAGCTTTGTATCGTGAGAGCCGATAATGACCATCAGAAATTCTACCATAGTCGAAAAGCAAGAAGAATTTCATCGACTTTCACTCAATCAGCAAATATTGTTAGTAACAGTATACATTTGTCTAAATAATGCCGTTCATGAGATCACACGATTTCTCCATCGAATGTTGCTGCCATACACAATTGACGATGCTGCGCTCTTAGGTGAGAATTTAGACGAAATTCCTATGATTCTTGGTAGGAAATTCAATATTAATTTTCGTACACCAGAGGCACAACCATTAGTTAATTTTCTGAAAGAAAAATTCAGAATGGAACTTAGCAACAATCCCGAAGAAGCCACGACATGATCAGGAACAACGATTGATGCTGTTTTTTCAAGATATAATATCTCCAGCGATTCAAGAGTTTTCCTGTCACAAATCTATTACGTCTTTTTTGGAATACAAAAACACAGAAGGAGAATAAAATAAAATATTATTTTCATTTAACACAAAATGGACTTTGTTTTTGAATTGAAGTAATAATATTTTAGTCTTATACCCTCTTAAGCATATCCTTTTATACATTGCATAGGAGTTTCACTTCTACGGCGTGACTTTTCACGCATCCCCTTTTTTTTATTTATTAATATAAATAAACAAGGGGGCGCGTGAAAAGTCACGCAATCATTTCGAGCCATTCTTCTGCATAACCGGTGAAACATTATGGATACGCTGAAATGCATTTTCAAAGGAAAGTAGATGCTCCTCTTTAAGAGTATGGATCAGTCACCTAATCTCACCTCGAATTTTCAAAATTGAAATTATTCGACACGGTTTGACCGAATACAAAAAAAAACTCTGTCAGCGAACGCGGGACAATGGCAAAAATCCGCTGACAAAGCCTTTTTATAATCGGTCAAACCGTGTCGAAGAATTTCACTTTCGAAATTTGCAGCTATCTCTCTCGCACTCACGGTGGAAAGATACCGACTGACCCATACTCTTAAGGGTATGGATCAGTCATCCATACCCTTAAATTCACTCCCCTCGAATTTTCGAAAGTATAACTTTTCTACACCATTTGTCCGATCGAAATAAAGTCTTAGACCATGCAGAAAAATGGCAAAAATGAACTGAGCCTATTTTTACTCCGATCGGACGAACGATGTGGAAAAATTTTCACTTCGAAATTTGCAGCTATCTCCCTCGCACTCATGGCAGCTCATTCCGATAGACTTAAGAAGCTAATCTATACACAATACCGATAGTTGATGTTTGCACAGTCTACATTCGTGGCACGGACAATTTGAAACTTACTGTAATGAATGAGCAGTAAACATTTTCAGCTTCTATTCCGGTTGACAAGTAATTTTCGGTCAGTCGATAGAACATATTCCACTCTGTTGGTTAGTTACGTATGATATGAAATAAATTATAAAAGGGTTGGTAATTATTCTTGTGCTGTGTACACATCGTGCTTACTAGGTTGGCTCAAAAAAATTGATATCTTCTTTATTCTCGAAAATAGTTGTTGAAAAGTTAGTGTATGATTAAACAAAAAAGCTTGCAAAATTAGGGGGTTGTATCTCAAAATTAAAAGTTGCGCAAGTGACTTTTATATATATATATTTTTTTTTGCAATTAAAGACGAAAAACCATAATTATCATTGTAAATTGAAGAATCAAATCTAATTTGATCGAAATTGAAGAAGAAATAACAGTGTAATCATTGCAAATCGAAAAAAAATACAATTTATTTTTCAAACATTTTTTTTTAGATACAACAATTACCGGTACGCAACAATAGATGAGATCTATTTTTCGGGTATTAATGACAAAGTTTTTCTTTCTACATAAGATGGATGTCTTTTCCTGTGATCTTGAACCACTTGCAAGAGATATTGCATATAGTCAGATGATTCTGGAATTTCTCTATTAAACTAACTCCTCGCTCCGCTGTGTCGTTTACAACATGGATATTGTTGCATACAGTCTCGCAGTGTTTATTGGATTCGTCAGTGGCCCATTGATTAAAGTCCAAATAAAAAAAATCAGGAGGTAAGTCGAATTGTTTGAACAAAACAAATGATTTTTTGTGGCAAAATCATTAAGATTCTTAGACGCCAACGAATTATAAGCATTCTCGGTAACCGTAACCCATTTTATAATTTTGCTGTGACTTTTAGTTCTCTTTGCTGATTTTACAATCTTAGATTTCATTTCCAATGATATCGTGTCATCAAAGATAGACCATGGAACGATCCCTCTGGATAAATACCACAGATGACCGTGTAATTTAGGAGCTGCTGCAGTCGATACTTCTCTACCAGTTTCATTCTGGAGCTTTCATAGCACTGGGAGCATTGAACCTTGCTTTCATGTAAAAAAGTATCAAAAATCAACCGATTCGTCACAGCCGGTTGTTTTATTTTACTGTCAGCTTGAATTGTTTGCCGATCTTCTATACTTTCAAAATGTAGATTGCTTTTGAAAGCATAGTCCAATGCTCCCTGTACTGCGAAAGCTCCAAATCAGAAATTATCATTTACACAGTGTTATGGCATAGGAGAGAACAATTTTATGTAGCTAAGTGGTTAATGATTTGGCCACAAAAATGTCATTTGTTTTTTTGTTCGAACAATTCGACTTACCTCTTGATTTTTTTTATTTGGACATTGAGCAATGCGCCACCGACGAATCCAATAAATACTGCCAAACTGTAGGCAGCAGTATCTATGCTGTAAATGAAACAGCGAGGGGTTGGTTTAATAGAGAAATTCCAGAATGATCTGACTAAAGACGAAGCACAAATTCAATATATCTTGCAAGTGGTTAAAGACCGCAAGAAAAGACACTCGTCTAGTGTCAAAAAAAAAAATGGTATCTACACCCGAAAAATAGATCTCATCTATTGTCGCGTGCCGGTAATTGTCGTATCTAAAAAAAAGTTGTTTGAAAAAAAATTGAATTTTGTTTTTTCTTTTTTAAATTATTACACTATTACATCTTCTTCAATTTTAAATCAAATTGGATTTGCTTCTTTAATTTTTAATGAAAACCATAGTTTTTCGTCCTTAATTGTAAAAAAATATAAAAGACGCTTGCGCAGCCTTGTAATTTTGAGCCACAAACCCCTCCTCTTGCGAATTATTTTATTTTATCATACACTAACTTTTTAACAACTATTTTCGAGAAAAAAAATGTCGAATTTTTTCGGACGATCCTAATACTTACATTTAATAGATTATTAATGCTGTGCAAAGAGGTGACAAGTTTCTTAAAAAGAATCAGACTGAATATTGTGTAATAGGTGAGCCAATACATTTTGTGCGTCATACAAAAGTTTCATTGAGTCCAAACCCCGCAATTTTTAATACGAGGAAGATGTGGGATTGAAATTCATTTCATCATTTTTGCGAAGGGTCCTTAAAAACTTTTTAATAAGATTACAACTTTTTGCAAGTTCTAAATTTCTAAATTTACGTGAAAATTAAGTTTCCAACTTGTAGAGAGGCTTCAGTTTTTTCGAGAATTGTTATACGTTTGAATTCATTGAATGAATTCTCATAAGGGTCTAAATATGAGATTTGAATTAAACGGAAGATTTTTTTTGGAGGGATGATCAATAATTATTTGCGAGATTCATTGAATACGTTAGTAAAATTGTTTACGGTTCTCACTTTTTTAAATTATTAACTTGACAAACTGTAATTTAAAATTAAACTTTCACGGTTACGAATATTGGGTTGGTAACTAAGTTTTGACTCACTTCTAAAAAGAATTTCTGCGGCAACCCGTTGAATTTTGAAAGTATGGTATTCGATCTCTGCCCTTTAAATGCAAAGAAGCAATAGCTTTACATGAAAAATGAAAGTACAATTGTTTAATTGGATCCAAAATGAGTCAAATTTGCCAACCTATTATAAGCCATTTTTAAAACATGAAAAATATATGTTTTCATTAATGCAATACTTAGCAAATTACCGGTTATGGCAACGACTATAAATTTCATGATAAAGGAGGACAATACCTGAAAATTCGAAAAGTTTCTTGTTCCATAAAATATTAATAATACATGTCAAGAATATGCCTACAATTTTTTTAAGCGAAATTCGAAATGCTTCCAAAGTCATAATGCCCGTAAAAGTGACCCATATGCTTTTAGTGCCCACTTTATGTTAATCTGTACAGAACTGTATTTTAAAAATTGGCGTAACCGATATCTCCAAAAATATTTGATCGATGTCGTTTAAATTTTTTCTCACATGTGAATATCAATGTCATCCTAAATGAACCTATGAGTGTATAAAAATCGATGTAAAAAGGTATTTTTTTATTGCGAAATAATGAAAAAATTTTTTGCCAAAATCAAACCTTTTTTTTTTCAAGGCGACCAATTTATAAAGTTATTCATTATTTATCACTTTTTGAGATTCATTGATAATGTATGAATGTTTACAATAATAAAAAAATTAGTTAGTTTCTGTCAGATCAATATAACAGAGGCTGGAAGTTACGTCATTTTTGAACTCGCGTCATGACGTTCCGGGTCATGACGTTATGTAAAAAGTTGTGAAAAAAAATATGTCGTGGTAGTCGAGAGTCATAATCATTTATTCTTAAAATTCCAAAAACATTAAATGGTCCGTTTGCTTTTGGAAAAATCATAAAAATTGACTTATTTTAACAGGTTTGAAGGTATAGCCCCCTTTAAAAAAAAAATTACTTAATTTCTTTTTCATTCACCGTATGATAAGAAGAATCATGAATTCTTATATCAGATATCTTTTGTTGGATGAAATATAGAACATTTTCTCTACACCTTTCAATATTTCCTCATTTCGTATGAAAATCTATTCAAAGGGTATTTGCTTTAACAAAATCAATAAAGCAGACTGGATATGTTACAGAGAATGGAAAATGTGAATATCAGCTGTATATTCATGCGGTCCATGATATTTGAGCGAGAGATCTGTAAAAAAATGATGGATAACTGTTCTATATTTTGGTTCACATTTCTGTGAGATAGCCGTTCAGACAGCTATCTGATTTCTATTTGATAAAACTTGTTTCAAACGCAAATGTCAAAAGTTCGCGAGTTTCTGAGGGATTGAGAAGTAGCGCAAAATATTTTCATCACAAAATTGAAATTCACAATTTATTTATTCAAACTTCATTAATGCGAAAATTTTCTATTTTCAAGCTTGAAGTATTTCGTAAAACATGCAAACAAAAATTTAGCGACGAATTCATCGTGTAGTTGTAAAACCATTTTTGTCGTATAAAAGGTCACAAAATCATAAAAAATCAGTAATTCGTAGTAAAAATTATTGTGCCCTAAATTGCTTATAGCAAAACATACATAGAAGGGAAAAACGGTAAAGAATTATTAGACTAATTATTAGAGTAATTTGAACGATGGTTTTTCCAAGTTGAAAATGTAGGTTTTGAGAAATTTCCAGAATAAATGGTATTAAAAAAAAAGTATTCCACGGCTTTAATACGGAGTTTTAAAGAGACCCCTTTGTAAAAAAAACTATCTAACGGTGCAATGGCTAAAAAGCGATTCAAAGAAATTGAAGTGGGATATTAAACGACGTGTTTACATATTTTTTAGATCGTATCGAATTTTACAATGACCTATTTTAACAAAGCGGTGGACTCTTTAATAAAAAAAAATCGCTCGTTGTCTTGCAGATAAAAAAAACTAAGTCACTTTAAAAAAATTGTACGACAATGAATAAATAATTGTGTATAGAACGACCACAGAAAAATTCAAGAAAATTGATGGAGCACCGAATATTTCACGCACCAGTTTGAAAAAATGTAACGTCCAAAAAAATGTATTATAAAGTCGACGGATGATTGAGCGCACTGCTTTTAAAATTTTCAGAATTATGCCCTTTGAAATGATTATCAAACGTTCTTGCTAAATATGAAACTTTTCAAAAATGTCAATACTGAAAAATGAATTTTTCGTCTCCTCTATTAGGTAAATGTACTCTTTCGATGTAAATTAAAAAATACAGCTTGAAAAGTAAAGAAGATCGACTTTTGCGAAATTCAATTGCCATTATCGTGGATATTTTATCGGCATAATGTCATGACATTGGTATCTTTAATTTCCGTAATGGAAGGAACATGAAAGATGATATAACAACTCGACGACAGGAAAAAACGACCAGAAGTGGATAGAGATGAAAAGTAGGACAAGTTGCTTGTCGGATGACGAATTTGTGTCCAACGCAGACAACGAGACCTTAAAGGTAACTGCAGTGACTATCAAAAATAAAAAAGGAATAAGATCCCTTGTGAATTTGAATTTCCATCAAATTCCCGGTCCGAGCATAATTTTTTTTTTAATGCATATTATAATATTGTCCACCTTTGATCGCATTTTTTCCCCTCTTCTAAATTTATATATTCCTTGAGATGTTTACGCCCTAGCAATGATCGATTGGTCAACAACAAAACAAAATAGGTCGAAACTGTGTATGACAATCAGCTAAGTTCCTGGGAAAACAAACTCACGCCCTTTTAGCCCAGATCAGAAAAATAATAGGTGTGCAAGTAGAATCTCGGCTTTTTTTGGTCAAATTCAATTTTATCGAAAATATACTTGATACAAAGATTAATAATCGAAATATTCGCCATTACTATCTATGGTCTTTTGCTATTTGACATGGATTTTCATCCAGTAAAACTCGAACTTCGTCTTCAAATTTTTTTATTGCACCTGGACGTGGATCGTCCTCAAGACTAAAATTTCCATCACGAAATCTTGCAAACCACTTTTTTACTATTGCACGACTTACAAAATGTTCATCCAAAGTCGAATTAATCAATTTCATAGCTTGAGCAGCATTTTTTTTCATTTGAAAACGGAATAGAATGCAGGAGCATAAATGTTGCTTATCGACATCCATCTTTTATAAAGTTTGATACACATGAAATGGCAGCTTGCAAATGACTGAAACTTATGTCATAAAAACAACAATGACTAAGCTACATATTTCCAAACTGGCGAGCGAATTGATGCGTTCAAATATATTTTTTAATGCAACCAACTTCAGAGCCGAGTTTCTACTTGCACACCTATTATAATATTTCTTCAAATCTAGAAGAGAATGTAAATATTGAAAGTCAAATAATTTTTTTCCGACTAAGAACTTGAATCCTAGATTATTTTTAATTATTATTTATTAACTAAGATTACTTATGATCATAAAACAAAATTTGTTTCGGCCCTCCGAGATGGTACGTCACACTTCATAAAAGTTCCGGGTTGGTCACACGCACGAACACTATCGGTCCAGTTGGCTCCAAAAAATATGGATTATACATTGGACATTTCAAAACATAAAACAAAAAAAATAACTATTCATCTTTTTCATTTCCATTTTTATCAACAACCACGTAAAATCATGATATTTTCAAGCGCGAGTATACATTTACGAGCCGCTGCCGTGGCTCTTGATCAAATAAAGTTAAATCACACTAAACAATGACTCAATCCTCGCAAAAAGCTAAGATGGGATTTCACAAGAAGTTATTAAAGAAATGGAGTTCTATTAAAATATATACGGCCAAGTACGGGAAGCTTTATTGTGTTTTATAAAATTTCCAAATACTGTTGAATATTGGTGAAAAAAAAAAACAAGTCTCAAAATACAGTTGTTCTACACAACTAAAACAAGGATAAAAAATCGGTATGAATAAAAGTCTGACACAAAAAAAGAATTTCAAACGAAAAAAATTAGATTGATAATAAAATATTCGGACGAAGTATTTACCGAGTTTTTTTTGCTTAATTCACATAATGTATTACTCATGTTCACGAACTCGCCAAGTACTTCGGTCGAAATTTTTTTTTCAATCTAATTTTTTTCATTTAAAATCATTTTTTATATCGAACTTTTTTTTATACCGATTTTTTATTCTTATTATAATTGTGTAGAACCACTGTACTGTAGAATAACGGTATTCTCAGACTGAATTTTTTTCACCAACATTCAACATTATTTGAAGATTTTATAAAACACAATAAAGCCTCCCGTAGTTCGCCTCAATTTTGAAATAAATTGACCCTGACTAATGACACGTTTATTGATTTCGAACTCTGCCTCTAATCTCAGTTTTTATTGTTCTATTCAAGGGTATTTATTAAACTTCTTCTGCCATCTTGGGAAAGACCACAAACTGCCGAAAACGATCAATAAATCGGTTGGAAATAGAAGAAGTTTCATAAATGGGTATATTGTAAACAAAAAAGTTAAATAAAGACATGTGTTTTAAACAGGAACATTTTAATAGTGAAATAACTAGTTAACTAGTTAAATTTATCGGATAGTTACCGGCAGTATAAGCATATCGAACTAGGCAGTGGTTTAAATAAGTCGCGGCAATGTTTACAATAGCAAAACGTTCATCCATTTTATCCAATGATGGATACATTATTGTATCAATCAATTGATGAATTACTATAAAATCATATTGAAGTGTTTTTAGATCCTACAAAATAATCATTGAGAAATATTTTGATGTAAAAATTGAACGAAATGTATTTAAAAAAATCGAGATTCCAAAAAAATAGAACGATACATTTACTCCCGATACGACTAGCGGCAAAAATTCTTGAATTAATCATAGTTTTTTCGTGAAATTTTGGAAAAAAATTAAGAATGGCAAACAGCTCGAAAAGATTATTTTTTTGCTTGAAACTAAAAAAAAAAAATATTGAAGACAACCGTTAACATATATTTTTCGAAAAATGCATTTAAAATCGATAATTAAAAAAAAAAACATCTTATGTATCATCTCAGATATTAATAACCCAGAAACAATGTTGAACGAAGGTAGGCAATAATGAGTGAACCTTGAAAAATTGAACAAAACTTTAACGAGTACGTTGTCGTCAAGGGCTTATATAAAATCTTCATTACGGAGTATGTTACCTAACGAGCTTTTTGTTCTACTGAAGACATTGTGTGTTGAGACAACAATATACCACTTGTTGTCTCCTTTTTTCCATGTACTAGCAAATTACACAACTCGCTATAACGTTTCGCACAACTGAAGTATGAAGTGGAAACAACTAGAGCTAATTAAACATGGAAACCGTCGAAACAATAAGCTTTACATCAAGTAAGTTGAATTATTGTGTAGCCCAAGCGATGGACACTCTCGTCTAATGCTGCGATTATATGGTTTGCGTACATTTACGGAGTTGGTTGTTACGTCATGAACATTAAATCATGAAACTATAAAAATAAAAAAAATGAACAGAAACGATAATAAACTATTGATTTAATGTCTCTTGAGCTTCCAACTCGAAAGCTTTAACTACCTTATGATTTACATTTTTATGAAGAATAAATGTCAATTTGAAGAAATCAGAAGCTGCATAACCTGATTTCTTTCATATTTATAGTTTCGTAAAAAATTATAAACGATTGTTTTTCTACATCCCAGCAAAGAGGGAATCTTGAAAAATAAAAAGTTTAATGAGTTCGACGATAACGGTTTATGACAATAAATTTAAATGCTGCAGATTGATTTTCTTCCTTGCACTAATTTGAATTTAAATATTTCGAAGTTATTCGCGGTCATTTCCTTATGAAAAGAGCGTATTAATAATTGATTATGCAAATAATCCTTGCCATTTTGTTAGATGAATAAATATAGAAACATCGGAGTTTTATTCAAATTAAATATCAGTCTCGTTATAACAGGCCATAACTAGTATTTGTCTATTATTAGCACATTTTGTCGAACTAAATGAACCCTTTGATGACCTTATTACGTAATCGTTAGGTAAGATCTTCAACGGAAAAGCATTTAAATTCAACGTCTTTGATATTTTGCAAAGCTTCTCAAAATGTTTGTACTTCTCGTAATGTAATAGCCGCAAACTCAAAAAATATAACCTATTATTCGATGTGTTAAAGAATTTTTTAAATTATTTATTTGATTACGGAGATACAAAAAATTATACAAACGAAATGAATTCTACTTTCATTAAAAAGTGGTTAAAAAATTTGTTCACCAAAACCCATCAAGTTCAATAAAAAATCTAGCGCAACCTGTACTTTGTAAATTATGTATAATTGAACGAAAACTTTTGATTATTTCTTAAACTGATACCACCATACATACAAGATACGTACAATAATGCAAAATTTACACATTCATAGATACAATACAAATTGGAAAATTACCCTTCAGTAGTAGAAACTGAGGACAACCTGAAATTTTTGTGATTGTTACTAGACAAAATGCAGATTTTCATGAAAATAAAATGAATTTTCCTATATTATATATAAGATATTTCATTTTATTTTCATGAAAATTTGCATTTTGCTTAGAGATAATCACAAAAATTGAAGGTTGTATCCCATTTTTATTACTTCACGATAATTTTAGACGGTGTTAGAATCATTATCCCTGAATCTCAAAGTATCAATGTATTCTGAAGGTGTTTATGAATTAATGAATTCTTATTCAATTAGTGCTCGTATCGCGACATAGTAAAACTGGATGATTTACCACAAGATTGTACATATATATATGTATATATGCTCATTCAAGCGGCTTGAAGTTTGCTGTAGTGGTAGGGGACCTCGTTACGGTCTTTGGGTCGAACTTTGTCACGAATGAAAACCTTTCGATAATAGGATTCTCTATGTCCTATGACAGAACCTTCAACATCCTCTTCTAATTGCTTCAGAAACAAGAAGCTTCTCTCAATATGCGATCGAAAAAGTTTCGTGAGTTTCGTGACTAAACTGATAGATAGATAGATATATATATATATATTTTTTTTTCAAAGATTTCTCAAGGGCAATGTTTCATTTGTCACCACGGAAATCACGTATGCTGTCGAGATAAAGTATTCATTATTTCGAAACCTTAAAGAATAAAAAATTCTTAGTAGTTGATCAAGAATTCAATCGCGCGCTATGGTGGGGGGACCGTGATTCCTGAAAACATTTCGCTACAGCCTCTAGACAGGCTTATAATGGGATTCGACTGTAATCTCATTATTAAGAACAATGAAAAAGAATATTTTTCTGGCTGTCATTATTCACACAATGTAGCACTTTTTTTCAAGGATTGCTTTCTTGATTTATCATGCTTGTTAAGCAAAGCATTTTTAAGAGTTTTTAATGTCTATTCTATTATCATTCGCGTTTTCGTAAAATCTCATATTCTGGATTGTATCATTGGTTTCTAGATGTTGTCAGCAATTTCAATATCGTAGGCAATTTTTGAGGGTACGAAATTAGTGCGTCAGCATCGAAGCAAATTGCCCATACTGTGTTTCCATACCGATTATTGATTTTACGATCGATTTTTTCATACGCGAAACTCGAGAGTGACAAGGGACGAAACACGTCCTTGATAAAAATTGCACGTATGATGAAACTTCATTTTCTCTAGAAATAGTCTAGTCAATGGGATTGGGGTCACATTCACGTAGCCTCTGTCATAAAACCGGGTCAACCCCAAAAACATCCAATTAAAGGAGGCATCTTTACAAGAAACGCAATAGCCAATATTTCCTAGGTTATTCTTATTCCCAGCACGAAATCTGCCATAAAAAAAATCGTGAAGCTTTTCAAGCTTTGCGCAATATTTAATTTCCTCGTGAGCTCCCAACTTTGTGGTGTTTGTCCGAAATTACGGACGTGTCAAAAAACTAAAATAATATATGTCTGAACTGAAAGTCACAATGAATCGTGGTTATCCTTCAGTTTGAAATTCCTCACAAACGGCCACAATATTTCGTGATAACAATGACTCGGATGAGACAGAGTGAGAAAAAGAAAAAAAAACAAGTCTAAATTGATATTCGTTTTCGCTTTCTCTTAATTTATGCACATTTATAAATGTTGGTACATGAACAAGTAACTTTTCTAACTCTATTTCTCTCATAACTCAAACTTTTTACATATGGGTATACATTATGGGGAAGCAAAGTTCAAACTTATCCAAATGGCGCTACAATGCTGTTATCAACTAAAAAGCACTAACGATCTTAGTTTTGATAAATAAATAAATATGGATTGCCGGTTATTTACAATTATAAAAAAACGTGTAATACCCTTCAGTATAATGTTTATTCCAGACTGAAAATTAAAAAAATAATAATATTTCTCTGCTTCTCTCAATTAATGTTGAAGCTGGATGCTAAATATCGCTAATGAAAAAGAGCATAACTCCCGTGCTCTGCGTACCCGCGCAAATCCGTGCGAATGAAATTAGAACTTGTCGGAGAGCTGAAATACGTGTTTACAATACGAAATGTCTGTGCACGCTATATCAGTTGCGTAGCACTCATTTGTATTCGGATCGTATCCTTATTTTTTTTGCGTCAAACGGTTTTTCATCTCCTTTTCTGGATTATTCAACATTTCCCACGTAAAATGGTCCACTTTTTGGCTCTGAAAATTCACGTGAACGCACCTATTTGCGAAACATAATTTTTTAACCGGCTTCAAGAAAAAGGGAGGTTCTCAATCCGATCCGTATATTTTGTTTTTTTTTGTATGCTTACGCAAATCTTTTGATTACGTTTGCCAATTTAGATGAATTTTTTTTTTGCTTAACAGAAGATTCTCCAAAGATGGTCCCTAATTCATTTTGTTACGATTTGATGATGCGTTTGCTATTTTTATTAAGGGTTCATACCTGTTAATGGATCATCAGAGATAAAAAAAATTTGGCATTTTAAAAAATAGCATACTAAAATGGACCGTTAAATGAATTATTACGTTTATATATTTAAAAAAATGAATGTCGAAAAACAGCTAAATTTCAAAGATAATAAGCTTTTAAAAAAACACCTTGAACGAAAACTCTAAACAGTACAAAATAAATATATTAAAACCTAATACGGAACTTTCAGTATACTATTACAAATTGTAGGATCTCCTAAAAATATTTTCGAAGGGGAAAAAATAACTCTACTTATAAATAAATTCAAGAATCTTTTAGGTTAAATCAAATAAATTGCACTTTATGGGCGTGATTTTTCACAAAACGATTACATCATTCGTACTGTTCCCTTTATTTAATTCCAAGAAACGAGAGGAAATGAGACTGTTAAACTGAGTCGTCCATTTGTTTTTCTCATTAGTAAAACGTACGAACGTGAATCCTCTTTTATAGTCAACCACGCCTGGATTATAATTAATCAGAAGAAACGAGAAGAGACGACTCGTAAGAGCCAATACGATCAATTGCAATGTCGTATTCATTTCCTCGTTTCTAATCTGTTTCTATACTTTTTTCCCGTTTAAAATTATATCCAAATGTTTGATCTTGTACCGTATACATCAGGAAGCTTTTTTAAAATTTGAATTAAAAAAAATTCGATAATAACTGTGACTTGGAAGATACTTTTACAAATGCGTACTATATTTACACTTAAATCGACCTTTTTGAAGTTAAATTTTTCAAAATGATAATAAATGAAGACCAATTTGTATACGTAGCTTTGATGTATTTCTAAGGATTGAAAGAATCACAAAACAAATCAAGAGACGCAGTAGTGACTCGACGACGAGTATTAAAAAAAGAAGCCAGTGCGAGCCCTGTCGCACTCTTATATACTCGGACATGACGGTTTATATTTATACCTTGATGTCTTTAGGTAATACCGGCTACTAAAAAGGCCCTCAAGAATAATACTCTTCGATAGCGTACCAGATTGCAGATTTCTCATTCATCGGAAATTCTCAATATTAAAGAAACACTGATTGGATCGTGCATCATGATTATCAAAAGTCTACCGTCGTGAAAGATGTCAAATACATTATTATAATAAAGTTTCTGCGTAGTAGCTATAACTTGGAGATATAATCTTCGATCGCGTACTAATTAAAGGGACCAGATAATCACAAACTGTCGAAGCTAGCAGGTGAAAGCGACTGAGTCTGCCACATAGTAATATTGGGAATGCTATTTCTGTATCCGATGGAGAGAAACGTGTCACAATTTCGCACATAACATTCGAAGTGGGCGTTATCGTACACCCATGAAGCTCGTTATCGTTTCATTCCTTTCGTTATAGAAATCCTTCCTCAAATATATGTATATATCGATACATATTTTTGCAACCAGTAGAATATTTGCCATTGTTAGCGATAAGATGAAAATCCTCTCCAAACGAGTTCACATCCCTTGCTATACAATTTGAAATGTCAGAGAGAGTGTTTGGGCTCGATATAGTTGCGAACTTGTTCACGAATATGAAATGCTTCCTAATGGTGGAATAATACGGTTTTGAAATGGGAGAACGACATTGAAATTCTTCAAACTTCCGCGAAAATAATTTATTATTTATTTTTATCTTCGATAAGCTGTGGAAAATCCATATCCTTCTGACCTTCTCATATAATTTATGTGGAAAGGTGGTTTAATTTCCATCTGCTGATACAATTCGTGGGGAAAGATTGTTTGATTTCTTTCTGTTCATCGTTGGTCACTGAGCATATCTTTATAACTCTAAAATGAGCTTCTTTCTGAGTTATCACGAACAACTATTTCATAATTGTCTAATATCGGATACTCGACTATCTTGTTTCAGAAGCAGTGTTACCGTCGTTCTCATCAAATAATCTATAAAAATAGAAAATTGACCACTGTAAATAACGAAACTGTTTTACTCTGTGACGAGAAATTTTATTTTATTTTTTTAAAAGTTCAAATTCCATGAATATGAATGCATTTTTACGTTATATTTTTCTCATATTTGTTTTAGTCTCGCTTTATTTCCACTTTTCTCCTTATTCCAATTGATATTATTATTATTATTATTCCTATTGATATTGATATTATT
Source organism: Rhimphoctona megacephalus (assembly GCA_963989365.1). Lineage (NCBI taxonomy): Eukaryota > Metazoa > Arthropoda > Insecta > Hymenoptera > Ichneumonidae > Rhimphoctona > Rhimphoctona megacephalus. The sequence continues at coordinate 20,013,937 of OZ022420.1, forward strand.
GTTTTAACGTAGAATGAAGAAGAAAAAACATCAAACTTGATCTCTTTCGCACTCTATTGAGATTTTACAATAAAGTAAAAACTTTTTATCTCTGCCTCACCCCGAGAGGTTGAGCTGCTAAGCATTGTTTTATCTTACGTAAACTCGAGGAAAGTAGCGCCTCATTTGTCATCATTTACAATACTGCATCAATGCACCTGTTGAATCAAACTTTACTATTTCAGAAATTCAACATCGTTGACATTGAATATGCAATACAGTCGAACAGTTTATTAATATTTACTTGTGAGATTAAATGTTACGTATAATAATGAGTGTTAATTGCTTTTTAAAAGTGCGTTTTGCATATAATTGATGCATTTTTATTATATTCAATTAACAGTTTCATTTTTGCATAAAATTTGATAGTGAATTCTGGATATCTGTAAAAAATCAATAATCATTTTTGTTGGCATAAAAATTGATCGATTCTGAAATTTGTTTTTGTTATATTTTGCATTTTTCAATGACAATGCAATAATCGGATGAAATAGCCAAAAAAAGCACACCTACTGTAAAAATATTGAAACAACAACTATAGCTGTTCATTGGCCGTATTCTACCCTCGTAAAGATTTCTTATTCACTTTAAACCTCTTAAAAAGTTATAACAAAAGCTCCCAAAAATTATCAAGTAAATAAAAATTTCACGAAGAGATGAAAATTCAAATCTTGCAAAAAGCGAAGTTCAAACTTTCATATATTTTAAACTTCTAAAAAATTATTTAATATTCCTCCAAGAATGATTAAACAAATTGATATCTTATATTTGACCCTAAATGAAAGGTTATTTAATTCATTCAGAAGTACAGCTGTCCTGGACTTTAAAAAGAGCTTGATAACGTAAATATTCTCCAGCATCAACTAGCATGCACCGATAGAGTTGATGCATAAAAACCCACACGAGCACACCGTGTTAATATGTGCTTTGCCTCCAACCACAAATATTCGCCCCCTCCTCTGTCTGAAATATTGTCGGTTGCTAATACACGTCGTTCCGACCTGTGTCAGGTGTTGCAAATTACGTTAAGAGCACTACCAAGTTCAACGCTCGAGAATGGATTTTTCGTAAAAACGCTGAGTTTAAAGAGCGCGAAAAATTTGGATGACGATAATCAACGCGCTGCTAGAAGCCACAAAAGCTACTAAATAAATGGTATCTCAGTAACATAGTATACGGCTGCAGCGTTAGTTTATTTCACTGGATATTAAGAAACACAAATAATTGCCAATGTCATATTCTCTCGGATGATTCATTTCATATGTAATATTAATTAAAAATTTAGAAAGTGTGGTTAGAACCTGGTATTTGCGATAATTATATTCGTGGTAGCTGTCATGAGTTCCGTTTGTTGGAAAATATGCTGGTCTTGGTTCGCTATCGCACATATTTCGAGGCATTGAAAAAATGGAATTCCAATTTCAAGTTTATGAGAGTTTTGGGTTCATAATGCTGCAACGACGTGTGAATTTTTTTTTACTCGTTTGCTCTTCGCCGAGACCGTAGTAAGGTTAGAATAAATTATTATACAAAAAATTGCACGTACAGTAAAAAAAAAAAAAAAATAAATATGATGAAATTTTGTACAAATTTACCGTGAAAAAATGGGATATGGAGCGTGCAGTTAGTATAGTAGATATCTGAGGACAAACGGCTATCGTAGCATCGAGTGAAACGATCTCTCGATACGTCTCAGTTTTCTCGTTAGACGATAAATCTTCGATCTTATCCCTCAGAGTTTATATATCAGTCGTGTGCATCGAGCCGTATACTACTACAGAAACCCAAGGAAAACTAAACTTTTTTTTTCTTTCCTTGTTCGAGGACACTAAGAACAGACGTTGCGGACGATCCGGAATACAAAAGAAATATCGGGATTATGTGAGTAACACCAAGAATTAGTATCACGATGAAAATCAATATAAAAAAATCAATTTTTGTTGTCAAGATAAATGTTCTCATATTCCTTACTTTTGCCCTCAATTCATCAGGTCATGATCAGATCAACATGTGTTCATTCTCATTGAAAATGACTTTTGTTGGATGAGATAACCATTATGCTTAGGGCTAATGCCCCTATTATGAGAAAAAAAATTTACGGTCTTCAACGCTACAATAGGTGAAGAAAAAAATTTATATTGCAAATATTCGAATTATTGTACTCCAACGCATCCTGAGTGAATGGATATTTTTCTAACTCCGATTTTTGCGAGTTTTTTTTAGATATAGCAACATTTAATGAAAATCGCATATTTTCAAAAGAATTCTTGATATGAGATAGCAGGGAATCTTACAGTTTGCCATAAAAACACAACAGTAAAACACAGTAATATGTAATCAAAATATTTTTAAATGGAAAAGTGCTATTTTATTTTTTTTTTAACTGCTGACTGCCCGCAGGACAAAAAAACGGGAGTTATGCATTTTACTGTAATCAGTTGACAAAGGAGTGTTTGTTGCCATTTTTCTCTTAAACCGTGACAAATGTCATGACCAATTTTTTTCATGTCTTTCTAAGTGTGGGGGGCAGTATTTTTAAACGTATTTTGTTAAAATCTATTGCGAACTTGTTTTGTTAATTAACATTGACGTTATATCTCATTTGACCATATCGCAAAATGACCATATAAGGCAGTCCTCGACTATCGATTACTTCGCGTTGCTAATTTCACTTCACGCCGCACGCCGTTTTCGACGGAGTTTTATACATTTTCTTTTTGAGGTTATGACGAATTTATCTGTCATGTTATTATGTTGTATCTTTTAAATCTAATATTATGTGTTGCGTCATCAATGAATATATTCGTTGAAGAAAAAATCATCAATAAATGCGATACAAGAAAAAAATCAATAATTTTTTTGTTATATATTTACTGGAAAATGATTGAAAAAAAATAATAAATTTACTAAAATAGCTTACATAAAATGAACGAATATTATAAGCATAATCGAATTGAGCTGTGGTCGAGAGACGTCTCTATGTCATTGAATGAGGAAAAGGAAATTTCTCCCTACCACAGCTCAATTCGATTATGATTATAATATTCCTTCATTTTATGTAAGTTGTATATTTTTTCACTACCTACATTTTTCGTGCACTCATTGAACTTCTTAAGGGGATGGGTCAGTCGCCTATAACCTCACTTCGAATTTTCGAAGTTGAAATTCTTCGATACGGTTTGACCGATTACAAAAAAGCTCTGTCAGCCCACGCAGGACGATGGCAAAAATGGGCTGACAGGGCCTTTTTGTAATCGGTCAAACCGTGTTGAAGAATTTCACTTTCGAAATTTGCAGCTATCTCTCTCGCACTCATGGCGGCTCAGTCGGTATGACTCCTAGCCCTAATATGACTTTTTGATTTTTAATTTTTGAATTCAAACTACTTATCCTACTGTCAATCAATATTGACCAGAAAAATTGGATCTCGAGGGAGTTGAACTTACCCATTGAATAATTCTTCCCCTTTTTATTTTACATATTATCCATAATATTTTCGATCCATTTTTATTTTACCCTTTTTAAAGTTCACTACTATCTCTGCAGTAGGGAGTTTTCCTCCTTTTATAAAACAATTTTCATTTTTTCAACATTTTTGTATTGTTTTGTTGTATTTATTTTTTATTCTGTTTTTTTTTTTTTTATATATTTACGCGTCAAGTTATACTATTTTAGCAGTTGGAAGTTTTTTGTTTTTTAAAACAATTTTTTTTCTCTTCTTTATTTGTAAAATGTTACAAATAAAGAAGAGAAAAAAATTGTTTTAAATAAAAACTGCTTATATAAAAACTGTGTAACGAAAAAAATGAATAAAAAATATGGAGTAAAATGTGGAAATATCCACATATTCTCCATATTTTTTTATCGATTTTTTTCGTTACATAGTTTTTATTTAACTCATAATTATATATCTGAGTAATCTAGTCATCAGAAAGAATGTAAATGAATAGGCTCTTCCTCCATCTTCGCTCGATGCATATTACTTTTTTTATACTTGTTTTATTATGTATTTTAATTTTTTTGCTTGTCGTTCAGCTTATTTTACGAGTCTTAAGTATACCGAGCTATCTCATATTAAGGACATCAAATAGTCTATATTTTTTTATAACGCCGTAAATAATTGATCACTGTTCAAATCTTCAGTAAACAATCTTACTAAATATATATGAATACGAAAGGAAAGTGTCAAACATGTGCCACAGACATCGAAAGTGAGATATAGCAAAATTTGTTAAACAAGCGCATCACAACATAACAAAATATAATAAACAAAAAAAAGTTAATGCATACAATTACACAAAAGTGCTGTCCACTATTTAGTGAGAAATAGTTTTGGGATATTGTCCTGAAGGGCCATATAAGCTAGCGTTGTTTTTTCTGACCTCCATTGCTTGAGACATAACTCCGTAAATATAACTGAGAATAATATATACAATTATTCATCTTAGAAAATGTTATATACGTTGACAAATTATGAACTGCAATCAAAGCGGTACTCAATCTGTACCAAAAACTACGTTTGAATCGAGTAGTTTTAATTCGTTTGAAATAAAACCTTATCGTGTAACGTGGTTTGAAAAAATCGTGTCACCCTTACTGCACGATATCTAGTTTTTCGTAGTGCATCAAATTCAGAATGCCATGGAATGCAAGCTTTCCCATCGATTATTCGAGTATCGACGCTATATTTAGTGAAAATGCTCGATATTAAATTTTCATGGATTCGTTCAATCAAACGTGGAGTTCAATTTCTTTCTTTTTAGACTATATTGAGTGGGGACCTATCGATAGCTATACTTTGAAATATATAGGGAGCATTTAACGCGAAAATTTCAAGCCACAGCTCTAACCATTTATGATTGGCATGCATTTTTAATATTATTTTATTCATATATGCGGAATGAAAATAGCTGATACGTATTTTTCTTATTCGATTTTCACAGGTAATTGAACTTTTTAATACTGTCCCGATCACTATGTGTTTAAACTGCGACTACTCGGAAATTGAAAGTATTACAAAAAAAATTATCAACTTTACTCGTTGTCAGTCTTCAACGTAAATCAACGTAAAAATAAAAATTAGTCTAACTTTCGAAACAATTTTTTTATATAATTGTTTCCACTTTTTTTGCAATAAAATGGAATGTTTTTGTGTGAATAGGCTGGGAAGTTTTATTTTATTGTGAGAATAGTGAAAAAATGTACCTGAATCATTTAGAAACTAAAACCATTTTTTCGAAAAATATGTTAAAAAATCAGTAAAAATGCGATGAATAATAATTCATTTTTACTCGCAATTTTTAACGAGGAGAACGTCATTGTAAAAAATTCAAATAGTATCGCTTCCACAAAAATAATTGGCCCACTCTGGACTTTCATGTAAAATTTTGGTATTTCATTATAAATTTTGAAACAAAAATGGAAATGGAAAACGAAATTAGGCTCTTTGAGGATAAACCGTTTTTTGACAAAAATAAAAGCTTTTTTTTTGGAAAGAATTTTTTTTGTAATACTCAAACATCCAAGTTATCACAATGTGAACCGTTAGGAATCAAGAAATATTTAACAACTTCAATTTAACTGTGAAAATTGAGTGAACAGTCAAATTCAAATTGGTAAAAATACTTGCCAATTAAGACGGATCGAAGTTTTAGGAAGAAACTTTTACATTAAATGCCTCGCATATACATAGATTGTGTCAGAATGAAAGTTTTGATCGAAAGCTCGGGAGCTATCATAAAAGTGTTGAGCTGGGTACATGAAATGCTTTTCATAAGCGAACTTCTCAATACTCTTCTCGTTTATATTCTCTTCTTTTTCCGAAAAGCAATTACCCAAAAAGTTTCAGACTTTAATCCTTGGTATTACGTCGACATATGACGCCAGAAAGAAGAAAAAAAAAAATCAGGAACATTGGCGGACATTCTGTAGATTCTAATTTTTTTCCTCGGTGATTTCAACTTGACGTAGTTACGAAAAAGTGGTTTTTGGGGTTGATAAATTAAATCGTTTGTAATCCGCGTGCGGTTGAGTACGCTTAATCAGTATAAAACGCTTCATCAAACACGCAACTCTAAGCCGAGGTAGTAGATAAACCGTGTAACGTTTTGTATTTATACGGTACATTTATATACGTCGGAACTTGACGATCAAAAGGGCGTGAATATATACATTACGTAATTTGTATTACACCCTTTTCTTGTCTGTCAATGTTGACTATGCAAGCATGTATTTTATGGGAAAGTAAAATCGATAGACGATAAACATGAGGGATACTCCCATATAACTCAAACTTCGTTTCTCCTCGTAATTCACATCCTTATTATTTTTAAGACCGTCTGCAATTAATGAAGCATTCCAAGATAATCTTTCTCTTTCAAGGAATAATTAAGAGACGGTCAGACATCTATGCGGAAATCTAGATCGAGCTTTGAATGACGATTTAAATTGAAAATATTTGAAATTTGATTTCAATTTTATGTTCTATAAATTCACCTGACTCACTGATCGTATGATATAAGTTTCGATTTTTGTTACATTTGTAATTTTTAAAAAGTACGACAAACTGTTCAATATCAAATTGAAAAATATAAACAATCTTGAACTTTTCATGACGCATTCAAAAAGTCTAGGAGAAAAGTTCTGGTAATTAATTCATTGTCGATAAAAATGGCGCGCCAGGAAACAGATTTAGTTCGCCCGTGCACCGCTAGAGAGCGAGCACAGAATATCGTTCTTAGATGTGAGGCGTTGTAGCGATGTTTATGAGTTATTTGATCGTACGTCTGTGAACAGATTGCCTGTTTTACTATTTTTAGTGATAATTTTTGCAACAAACGTTTGAGCGACATTCAGTTAATTATTAACATTATAATCTAGTCAACATCCGAACTAATCTTGTGTTAGCAAGCATGAAAAGTATTCGAATAAAAAGAATTATCTACGTATAATCAATTCTTCTGATAAAACCTCCTGATATTGGCAACGTGATTCAAATTCGCACCATTTCTTTTATTTACTGCACCATAAATGCTTTGTTGTTTTTATACCATTTATCTCAATGCTTTAAAGGCATCTATTGGGTCGAGTGGTCTTCTTCAATCTTCATATATGTCTTCCAGTATTCTGTGATATGTGTCGGTCTCTATATATTTTTGTTAATCTGACCCGGTGCACATGGCCCAGTATGTAACCGGCAACATATATCTGTACATAAATGTCACGTAAAATTTACCGTGATAAATCTTCGTAGCTGCACTTCCTGTCCTCGAAAGAACTTTCAAAGGTCCGTCGTATTTTCGATATATTGTTATTTTTTTTTATATTTTTGGCACGGAACAAGTTATAAAAAAATGTCGTTTCGAATTTAAAATACCGAAAGGTAGATCGGGATATATGATTTTACGACTCTGATTCCTATTCGTTTCGTAAGTTCGATTATAATGTTATTATTACTTCTAACAGTTCATTAAAGCATCGCTACCATAAGCATTTGTTTCAACCGGTGAATACGAGTCCACCGGAAATGTTAATTGGTTCTTAATTCATTTCTCTTATGTACTATACATTCAATAAGTTTAATCACATTTGTTAGCTCGATACACTTGTTTAGATCACGAGTACAAAACTATGTAAATTTATCATTTCTTTAATACACTCATATATGTGTATAAATATATAGTTGCATTTATATATATGCGAGTACGTATATGATATATTTTTATGTCATATATATATGTGTAAATACGTTATTTTCTTATATTTGTATTGATTTTTCATCCGTTATCGTTTAATGATGTTTGATGAGGTTCATTAATGTTTAGTTTCCATTTTATTGTTCAACAATTTACGTTTGATTAATCTGTTCTTCGTTTTTTGCAAGCTTCATGTGTCAATGTATTTTTATTTCCACGTTGTGTTACGAAAATGTTTTTTTTTTAACTGAAGAACGCCACTGACGCGGCCGCGATTAATATCGTCTACTTAGTAATTTGGTAATGACTTTTCGAGATACGTGTAATAAAAAAGATAAACGTTTCCCAAATAAAATCAAATATTATATATATATATATATATATATATATATATATAACGTTTCCCAATAATCAAATATTTTATTCGTTCATCTTTCTATTATCAAACTTTCGCGAGAGCTACAATTTTCAGAGTTAAAATTCAAGATGACTCCACTTTCTAGGGTATTTTTCTCGAAGGAGCAAAAAAAAAGAGAACGCAAAAGGTTAACAACAAACCTTTATTTTTCTTTTAGCAATCGGGTGCGAGTTTGGGGCTATCTTGACCCTTTTTTCCTAATTGTTTACTCTTTTTTCCGATCACCCTTAGAATGAGGGCTGTGTAGATCCGTGATAATTAGGCTTGAGAAAAGTTACTCGTAAAGTTGTATAAATTTGCGGAATCAGCCAGAGTTTGCGCAAAAGTTCGGTCTAACGATCACCCTCTTCGTCGAGTAAACATGAGACCCTGATAAGTTTTTAATCCAAAGTCCAAAACTCTTTTCCGAACGACAAAGAATTCCTGATTTGTTATATTTTATTGTTTAAATCTCTATATTAGTTTCTCATTAGAAATGTACCTCGTTGTCTGTTGGATATTTTAATAGCATGAGGTTTTCGTCCTTTTCGTGACACTGTGAAGATCCTTGAGTCGCGCGCCATCTGCATCCTTGGTCAACTATCCCTTTACAAATTTCCCCGAGAACTCAAGCCAAGATTTGTCCAGATGAGAAAAGAAAACAAATCTTATTTAAGAAAAAAATCTACCACCGAATTTAACTCAAGAAAAGTGATTCCCGAAAAATTCTCACCACTCGCGAACGTTGGCAAAAAAAAAAAACTGTCAATTAATGATGCATAAGAAAAATATATCGAAAAGTATTGTTCGCGTCAGTTTTATACTCGATTACAATCTTTACACCTTCACAGTTGCGGGCTGACTGAACAGTTGTCAAATTATCGAGGTCTCGTTATTATTAAGTCACGTGGATGGTCCCTCCTTATTTGTTCCCCTCCTTTTTTCCCTCTCTATGCTCCTAACTCCATACTCTTCAACCCGAAATGACACATTGTTCCTAAATATGTAAAGCTCTCCTTTCATTAACGCGTTGATAATAATCGTTGTACGCAAATTCGTTCACCCATTGATTGAGCGATAAAAAAGTTGAAACTTAAAAAAATGAAATCCGTCGCGTCCGAGTGACGGGGAATCGCGAGGGATTGAACGTTTACGCGCTTGTTGCTGTTGATGATGTCGTTGATAGTCGTCGTCGTCCTAACCGTCGTCGCCGACGGGAACAGCTAGGTTTTAAAAATCGTCTATTGTGATATCGTATTGTTAAATATTTCGCGAATAAACGCGAGAGTGCACGGGGAGAACGAAGTAGTGGGGCGTAAGGACGCTCGCATCTCGACGACACGACGGTTCGGGGACGACTGCTCGACGGTCCAACCGTGCCGGAGCACACACACCGAGCTCAGGGGTGCTCCGTTTCGACGCAACACAACCCTACGCGAAGCACTCGTATATACATGTATATAAGTGAAAGGTCCACCTCCCTTCCTCTCGTTATTTCTTTGCCTAGTCTTTTTCTTGCATGTAGGAACGACTTGAATACCACCAAACTCTTAGGGACCAAACGCAATTGTGAACACAGTCAAGTAATTCCAGCGCAGACACCCCTTGTCATTATTTTCCACCGAAACAAATCTTGCTCGTATACCAGACTTGGTAAATCACTCATATTTGTAACTCACGACAGCTGGATCACCTCTGCAGACGGGACGTTTTTTTTCTCACTGAATTAAGCCTCCTGAGGCTTTGACGACTTTCGTCAGTCAAAGATTTGTGGGTTCACCTAGAGGGTGAATCGGAGGCGGGGAAATCATCAATGAAATCTCCATTTGGCTGGGGATCTCTACGATCTGATGCGAAAACGACACTTCCAGAATGAAATAAAGAATAAGAGGAAGATATCACGCAAATGCCTACCAATCGCTGAGTCATTTTGAGAGAATTTTTTTTTTTAACGCGCGGGAGGTACTTGAATTAAGAATAATGAATATTGGATATGGTTATAATAGATGAATAAGTTCTAGTAAAAAATTGCACAATTTTGGGATACCTTCAAGCTATTCGTCAATCCCCAAAAATGCGTTTTCCTAATTCACATTGAAACATTTCGAAAACTGATTTAATTTAGTATCTTAACATTTTTTTTAAACTTTACGTAATACTAGCACTGGATACATTCCAAAAAAAAATATATTTGCGTGTCTCTATCGTCCCAGAGAGTGTCAAAAGGCGATGCAATAGATTCTCAAGTAACAAGCGTGAAAATATAATTTCACGTCTCTGACCGTACTCTGACGATAACTTGATTTTATATATAGCATGCTTTTACCCAGTCTTAGATGAAAGCAATTAAGTTTTTTATTCCCCTTTTTAGTGGCGGTTAATCAAATACCATCCTCTACACTTAGCCACGATTAATTTACTGAACCTACGGTCCGTTTCACTCCCGCACTGCACTCATTTTTTTTCAGTTCTTTTTTTACGACTTAAAAAAAATTACAGTGTCCCAAAATATACAGATTTTGGTTGAATTAACGTCAGACATACGTATGAAAATCTGTATGAAATACATCAAAACGATCTTCGAACGCTCTCGCATCCAAGAAAAGGTTGAAAAGCTATTGAGAATTTAATTAAAAATCAACAAAAAAAAGCAGCGTATATGGTTGTATTTACTAGGGCAAATGAAGTATGTGTGTATAGCAATGGGTCAGAGCGGATATAAGTTTGTCCGTGACACTGCCCTCTATGAGAGCTAATATTGGACATATTAATGCATAATTTATATATCTAATACCATACATTAGTGCTAAGATGGATCATAATCATAAATTACATCGTCATTGATTTTTTTTTGTATTTCAGTATATGTTTTTATATTTTTTGCATTATTTATTCGAATATTGAGGAAGTTCCTCGCTTTAACAAAGAACAATATCCATTACCAATTGCGAATAACTCGGCTCTTTTAACCGTATCGTCAGCTTGTTTAGGTCGTTGTAAATGAAAGTAAACAAACAAAAAGAAGCACACTAAAATTTGTTCAAAACTTACATAAAATTTGGTTTGTTTGGTCCTATGCGCGTGAGTGTGTTCCATATGTATTTTTATGTAAGTTCACTGACTTTGTGAGAGGAGAGACTTTTCTTCGCGAAATGAAAAGAAGGTGATGTTCGCAAACATGTTGTCGGAACTTTCGTGCCCGGAATTAAATAACTGTGGTCTCATCACTTGGGTACAAGAGGATTTCATTTTTAACTTTCGTGAGACTGTAATCGAGAATAAAACTCATCCGAGGACGCAGCACGGAACATTGCAAAACTTTGGAAAATGAAGCATTTTACATGGAACAAATGTTCACTAAGGATTTTTAGAAAATTATTAGAGAAGAGTGATTGAAATACTTTCGAAAGTTTGTTTCAGAAATTTGAGAATGTGAACAATAACGTTACTTTAATAAAATCGTATTAGATTTTCGATTAGTCGAAGCACTTTTGTGTGATGCCCAGTTGTAGTTTAAAAGAAACTAAAGGAGCAAGACTTTGCCACGTTTCTTCATAAAAATTACGTACCAACATTTTTTGTACGCATTTCAGGTTTGACAGAAACAAAAAAATATATTGTTCGGAATTATTTAAGGGCTTACATACAACTATGCCAAAAAAGGATTAATTTCAATAATTTTTTTTATACTAAAAACATGTATCTGTTGAAACAACTTTTTGTTTATTTGAAAATACATATTGTTGTCAATGAAACTCGAAAATTTCATAAAAAACAAAAAATTCGATGAGTCGTGGTTGTAGTTTCTGTAAAGCATTATTTTCAAAAAAGCCGTTTGTGGTAACCACAATTCCGACTGCAGGCTTCAATCCAAAAATACAACGAAATGTTTTTCTTAAAGGTGACAAAAAAAAACTAGCATTTCTCGAGACCGATTTTTTTTAAATCCATTTTTCACAAAATGGCAAAGGTTTGAATAGTAAAATCGAGATTTTGCCCAACTTTTTTCCTTCTTTTACTTATAAAAAAAACTATGATATTTAAAAAAATCATTCGACAAAGACTAGATAATTGTGTAAAGATCCTCTGTACCATTTTTCAGCCAAATCAGTCGTTTAGTTTAACCCCCCAGCACACGCGCCAAAAAAACTGTAAATTTTATAATCAACTTTACGAGCTTTTATCATACTGTGAGTTAAATTATTACCAGCGCATACGTTCTGCGAAACACCATAGAAATGTTCATGAAAATTTCAGAAATGTATTATTTGCCATTTTTTGGTTATTAATAAAAAAAAGAAATTAAAAAGCGGCGTTTTGCTCATGACGCGTGTAACGGAGGGTTAAGAGATAGAATGGTTACCATTTTCAAAAACACTATTTTGAGGAAAAGGTTTTTTAAGCCTTAATCACCTTTCAAATTAACACGAAATTTTTTTCTCATACGTGCAGGATGTGAACGATTCCTGGAAATTTTTTATAATTCATGTATCAAGGGTAACACTATGGAATAAAAATATTGTTGAAAAATCGATTTTTTCGACTTCTCAAGGCGTATGTAAGCCCTTAAACAATAGTACTTAATTGTGTCGAAATTGATTTAAACTGTTTTATATTTTATTTCCAATTGTTCGTCGATTATCAAGATTTCACTTCACACTGCCAGACCTTGTTGCAAACACAATTTACACGCGTGAATTTTGATCGATCTGAAATTACCGTCGTTTCAAAGTTCGTATGGAGAGCTTTCCAACAAGCAACACCAGCCGACATAGTGTAACACAGAGTAACACAGTGTCGTATTATGCCCGGGTTGTGCTCTAGTTGGAACGCACCCACAGTGCGATACCGTGTTGCTCTATGTTGCTTGTTGGAAAGCTCCCATAGACGACTGGCGAATCGAACCAAATAAAATGATGAAAAAACTAATTTGTACATCGTTGATGTAAAAAAAAAAGCAATGTATCGTGCATAATATATTCGTGATCATACATTTGAGAAACTTCTTCCTATCAAAGTGATTTTTATTTTGATGAAATTCACGTGAAATTGGTTGAAAAGAGAAAAAAATCTCTTATCCCATATTCGTATGCTGTAGTTTGTAAAACGTAGACGTCCCGAAATATTGAAACCCTCCAAGGCCAATAACCAGTAGTTGTAAAAAATTGATCAGTGATAAAAAAAACAAGCATTTCAATGAATATATAATAACGGGTATGAGTTTTCCATTTACTTGATTCGGATGGACATTCTCAGTGCAATTTATGATGGAATGTGGAAAATAAAGATTACCCTTCATGATTTCGTTTTATCGATACTTTTAAATTCCCTGCCATACGTCTCGTCTCTGTCAGGATCGCGTTGATCCTCTGACAATTTTCCTGCCGTTTGATCACATTAGATCGTCGACAACGTAGCCATGATACGAAGTTATCCGCTAATCCCGTTAAGGCCATTAGTTTTCCAGTCCGCGATCCAAATCAGGGTACCAATCGAGTTTGGAATTTACGATCAGAGTCTCTGGTTGTCAGAATGTGCACCGTGAAACAGTTCACAACAGTTCAATGAAAAGCGAATTATTACTTCAGAAAATAATGGATGAATTTCATGAACATAAATAATGGGGCCACAAAATGTTTGATATAAACAATAAAAATTATCTCAATAAAAAATGATTTCTCTTTCCTTGCTTCTATGCGCTAAAATTTCTCTCGTACGGTCTTAGTTGTACATGAGGGAGGTTGAATTAAATATTTCCTAGGGCGTGTATTCTTATTTCATTAATCCTAATAAATTTTGAATTTGTTACTCCATCGAGTTCTTAAATTATGGGTTGCCATTACAGGAAAACTATTCGAGAAAAGGGTGGGGGAAAGGGATTTAACAAAATAAAATATTAACCAATCCAGGTTGATTCCACATTAATCTTGCCATACGTAAAAAAATGATTGCTAATAAAATTTTGATTCTTCCGAAATTTTAGAGCATACCAAGAGATACCAAGAGATAGATTTTCAGTTATCAAAAAATTATTAAAATATCGATAAAATGATATAATAGCAGAAGGAAAAAAGCAATATGGGAAGGTAAGAATAAAAAGGAAGATTCGGTGAGATATTGCTTTGGTAACATATGTTGACCGTCTTTCGAAAGGATCTTACGAATATTTTCAAGGCCTATGATACATCGAGCACCTTTTTTCCATCTCTTCTCATCACTGAACCATTTTCTCTACATACACGAAACTTCTTGCTATTTCCGTCTCTTTTCGATGGTTTCCTATCTATCCATAGTCCTCTCTCTCTCTCTCGCCCTCTCCCTCGCTCACACACTCGTTTCCTCTTCTTCTGTATCTCGCAGAAAACCACTCCACTCATATATAATCTACCCTTGAATTTAAGTATTCATTTTATTGTCGACGGATCCTTTCGCACGACTCCGAGTGGTTCATGGAAGCAGGCCCTTGATACCGTATGGAAATGCACAAATTATCAAGTACAATCAAATAAAATGTCTAATCTCCTTCTCATAAAAACATACTAAAAATGAGACCCTATGTGTAAGATCGTGATGTAACTTTCCGGCATCACCAACTTGTAAACTTTGTAGTTAATATTTGAATGCATTATGTTTATTCTACATTATAAATACACAGATTAAAATCAATTTTGGCGCATTTTCCCAAACGATTTTGCTTCAAATGTTAGAAGTAAGCTTTTAATACAATTCATTTGAATCACTAAAATTCATTAAAGTATCGTCACTTTTAATTAAAGACTATTCGTTCAATCAAATATAATCCATTTTCTCGTTATGACGCGATAAGGGATTATTTTTTGTTCTCACTGAATGGACACGGAAGCCATCTTGGATTCATGCTTCAATTATCAGAGAATACTTTTTCCGGATGACGTGACCAATTGAGGCTAAATCGGAATTGACAATTCACGAGATTACTAAAGTAGACATATCTACGGATAGTCAGACATCGAACGAAAATTCAAAGGGCTGAGCGAGTCGACGAGAACTGATGCATGTTGTTTTAAAATGAGGTACGACGTCACAATGCTTTTAAGCCTTCTTTAACGGTATAATTGCTCGATTCCTCTATAAAGAATGCCATTCACGATAGCTCGGTTCCATCGCTGATGAAAGAAATTTCTAAAACAAAATACAAGATGTTCTCTGTCAAATTTCAGTTGAACCACTGTTATTTTATCTTCTCGAAAAAAATTAAACTTCAGAATAGGACAGTTTTATACTTTGTCATGCAATAGTAAAATTAAACATAATACCATTCTCCACAATTATGTCTCTCTGGAAACAAACCCTTTTCTATATTATTCAAAATGCCAGCGACACAGAGATCTTCTACCAATGCTCTTATAAAAAATGATATAAAAATGTTTTTACAGTAATAACAATAAAATAATAACTGTAGGGCTTACGGTTAGTAGAACCCTCAGTTGTCATTATTGTTATAATATATTGAAGCCGTATTTTCAACAGGCGAATATTTGAAGGTTGAAAGGAGGGCGGATTCGGATTTCTGGAATCTTACGCATCCCTTCATAACTTCTTCACCAGATCCACTTCGGTCAGCTCTAGACGGCCGAAGAAATAGCATCTCCAATGGACGCACCGGTATATCATACCCGTTGTGACAATAACCTTTCAAAAAGTTTTATAATTTTTAATAAAAATAACTCGTTATCTCAAAAACTGATAAAATTCCATTGTTATTACATAAATTTGAAGTCGTAGTAATTAAAAATTTTGTTATAAATTTTTTCCTGTTAATACTACGTCTTTTTCGATCCTTATTTTAAGTAAAGTCTCTGCATTGAGTAATTTTAAGTAAGTCTCTGCATTGAGCTTACATTCAGAGCATGGAGTTTGAATGAAAGAGTTTTTTTGAATTTTTTCTCTCTCTTCATAAATATCCTCGTAGCTCATGAATT
The DNA here is from genome assembly GCA_963989365.1 of Rhimphoctona megacephalus. Classification (NCBI taxonomy): domain Eukaryota; kingdom Metazoa; phylum Arthropoda; class Insecta; order Hymenoptera; family Ichneumonidae; genus Rhimphoctona; species Rhimphoctona megacephalus. The sequence goes on from OZ022420.1 coordinate 20,030,028, forward strand.
TTGAATGTTTTCACTACGATCACTGTCATTTTGAGGTTTTGAACGTAAAAAAACAACTTGAAATCAATTGAATTGGTTTCGAGATATAAGCGATTGCAAAGAGCTCGGTTATGTCATATAGCCATCGTGCAAAGTACGGGAAATTTTGAGATTGTGACAACTGTGGGTTTATCACAACCATTACGAAATGCAAAGCTTGGGCGTTGGATCTGTTTACCGAAACGGAAGGCTTTTAACTACCTAGTCAGGGCTAGTTCACTAGGGCACCGAGACAATACAGTATGTCACCGATGCATCTCGATTTCCGTAAGAACCGAATATTTCAGGTGGCAAAAATAAGTGATGAAGGCTACGAGACCAATTTATCAACCGTTAATAGGATTCAATCCTCCAAAAGTAAATAAATGTAGTCTTCGATTATTACGACCCACAAATAATACATGATTTTTACCGTTTTTGACAATTGAATCGAATTTAAAAATTGTTAATCGGATATACCATTAATCGGAACTATTATTGTTAAGGAAAAATGTTGAATTAACACGAAAAATGTTTTTTTTTTCACGTTATTTTATGATCGTATCCGTTAAAATGAAAGAAAAAAATCTCTATTTTGACATTTATCATCGATATATCTCTATTAGCGACGTTTGAACATGTCCGAAATTTCAGAAATCGAAATTTTTTGAAAAACTTCAACTCCTGAAGAACGTAAGATGAAAATATGGAAATCGGTGGGATATTTTTCATGGGGTACTATTTTATTTTTAAAAATTCAGGAAATTAAAAAATAGTCGGAATAACTGCCGACCTGAATAGCGTGTCATAGCTCATGTATTATTGGAAATATACAATCTATCTATGAGAAAAGAATACTCCAAACCGTATATTCTCGGTATTAATTAAATCGGATAAATTGTTCCTATGCCGACAATCATATATTCTGTGACGTGGTAATTTTGCCCACGTCACAAATTGGTTAACAATTGGTACGGCACGAGAAAGGAGCGTTTTTCGTCGCTAATGAATTGCTCTCGAGCTTATCTAGAAGGGCCAAACGTTAGCGTATTTACTGATTATTAATTTCTTTTATTTTATAATTTTTTTTATATGAGCGAACGACGGTCTCATACATCGAAAAAAATCGAGAGAGAGAGAGAGGCTTGCGAAGTTTCGGTCGTCAAGGTCATCGACGGAGCGCGAAAAATCATATCGAGCGAGGGCCGCTAGCACGAAGCCCTGACCCGGAGCTGTCGAACTCGAGGATGCATCAATCAGCATTGGGGATCTTCGATAAACCTCGGACGTATCGAAAGTCATCGTTGATCAGCGTCGCGCCCGTTTCGAATTCACACTCGAAATTCAAATATAATTGGCGAATAATAAAAGGAGAGGGCGAAGGTTCGAGAAAGTTCTAGATTCCCGCAAGTAGGCGAAGGGTGGGGGACTAGGACCCTAATCCGCGAAATCGCGCTTCGGGAAAATTATCGGGGACTCGAGTTTTGGGCAGCATTAACGGAGGACGTTTTTTTTCAAACCGTAGTCGTCTTCGATCAAGAACCCGACGCCATCGGAATTATCGAGTGGAAGCATCCGTGGAGCTTTTCCGGATTTCCAATCTCTGAAACCGGTGAACCAGTGAAGCTGAAGCGGTGAGCCGTCGTTTCGCTCTCATTTTGTTTCGTTGTGATTTCGTACCGTTTTGTACTCGTGAGTATATTTTGTAAATTTTGGGATCTAAAAGAGCGATATTGTTTCGGGGTACGTACGCGTTTGGAAGATTCTAGTAACCCCGCGAAAAAAAGTCCCGCGTTTTAAAACATTCGCGAATTGTCATTAAAGTTTTATTTTGAATTGCCCAGAGGAATTCTAGTATTTGATTCAGCTCAATCTCGAGATCCATAGTTGTAATTTAAAGTGTTATAATGTCAAGCCGAAAGGCAAATATTTTTGTTATCAAATTATTTTCGAACACTTAAAAATTATAAATTCATTTCAATTATCGAATGTCCAATATTGAGAACTATTGTAAACTTTTGGTATAATATTTTTCCGGAAATCTTATTTTATTCAAAATTTTAATGTCATTTAATAATAAAAGCTATTGTAATTCCGGAGTTCGATTGTTGGTGTGAATATTTATTTTGTATAATTGATCCAGCCCCTCTACCACCATTGGTTTAAAATACAGCTACGACCGGGAAACCTTATTATTTTGTTCTCGATAATTTCAAATAAAATTTGTTTAAGAATTATCTTAAACTGGCGTCCAGAAAGTATCGAGAGCACATATAATTTGGCGCGCTTGACGGGAAAAGCGTTACAATTCATTGTCATCTAATTTATCAAAAGTGTAGAAGTTGGGCGAGCTGTAGGTTGAATATTGCTTTTGCTGTATCCGAACCCTCTCTAATCCTTTTACAGAAAGATACAGAATAAATCAGACGTTATTGAATTATATGGGTTTCTATGATCAAACATCGTAGACCCGTGCAATTATAGATAATTGGACGCAATAAATTGACCAGACGTAGAATCTGAAGCAATGTTCTCATGTTTGGAAAACATTTTGACTTACAACCCCTTTATAATTCCAGAATGGATATACGAAAAAATAATTACATATATTATTCAATTACACTGGCGTGGCTAATGTCACGATAAATCATGGACATTCATGTATCTGTACAAAAGGGGCGATAGCTGTTGGTGAAATTTGCAAGTGGATGTAGCAAACATCAAATTAACATCGGACCTACGGTCTGCGATTCTCTCTCGGTATCGTACCCATGGCAATATTGACTAGGGTTGGGACAGACGATGTCGTATATGCATAATTAAACTGATGAATACCAAAGCCATAATAATGTCTTTATTATGTGCATTTTGCTATAGATATACATATGTTTCCAAGGTCCTTATTCCCTCATGAGAGTTAAACATGTATGCTTAACTACGATTATGTCATAATACTCCCTCAATATATATACCCCCAAACCGTCCATAGTGAAAACTAATGAAATTTCTCTGATAACAAAAGCTTTAAAGAACTTTTATTTCAAATTCTAATTCATTTATAATTTCATTATAATTTTAAAATATATTCAAAAGTAAAAACACTGTACAGAAAAACGAAAATGGGCGTACGTTTTTCAATTAACACATGCGTATAGGAAATATCAAATGTACGAAGTATTAAATTCGGCGTATTCTCTAGTCACGTATGAAACTTCGTAAATGGTTGCAATATATTGAATTTCAAAATTCAATATATTCTTTACGGTATTTTTATATTTCACAGTAACGTAATTAAGTGATAACTTAATTACGTGTATTATGATTTGTTCATTGAATACCAACTATTGTGGGTATTAAACGCAATTATGAACATATGGATAATTCAATACAATTTCTGTGAGGTTTATATCGAGAATAATATCAATTAATTGTAGCATGATAGCGTAATCCTGCAACGGTACAAAATTCCTATTAAGGATATGGGGGGCGGAGGCAAACGCTTAATGTATTAATTATTGGTGAGACGATCCTCATAAAACCAAAAGGTTGAAGTATAATTATTATTGTACGTAGATAATTGATGATGGTGGGTGCTTGAGCGTGAAAAGCGTGATCGTGTATATTTCCCGTGTTTATAAAGGGCTCTTTGTGCTGAAAAAGAGCCGCAATAAAAGATTAAGGGGACCGTATGGTCTAGAAATTTGAAAAAATCGATTTTTTTTTTTTTCGATATGTCGAAAGTATAGTATCTCAAGAATATACTGTGAAATTTTCATGCGGAAATTCTCAATATTACAGCTTCTACAGCCCATAACGCAGGTAGAGAGCGGTCCGCGACACGAAAACGTTCAAAGCCTTATTGGACACAAAGCCTTACGGGGATGATTTTTTAGTTTGCAAAAAAGAATGTGTTTTGCATGTTAAAAAACGTTTGTACAAACGTGCTGTTGATGCGAAAAAAAAACATGCACAAATAAAGAAAGCAACAAAGAAATTGACAGAAAAAGAAGAGGGAAAAAAGACACAGCGGAAATCGATAAATAAAACACCGAAGCGTCAACAATTGACGAATAAATTATTGCAAGAGCTGTCAACTTATTACGGTCTAGCAATTAGACGTAATTCAGATTCGACTGAAGGGATGAGAAGTGAAATATGGGCAGCATATTATCACAAAATTTCAACAGATGAAAATCCGCAACACTCGTACTGTCCTCCAGGTTCCGAATCGTGGTGCAAGTGGCGTCAAAGTGAGGCTGCAGGTACTTTAGACACCTACGAGCACCCACCTGCTCTGTGCGATGAAGCACAAGAGATATTAAAACCAATTTATGAAGAATTGACAGCAGAGACTTTATTGGAAAGGTGTATTGGCAGTAATACGCAGAACAATAACGAAAGTTTCAATGCTTGCGTGTGGCACCTTGCGCCGAAACATCTGTTTGCCGGAAAAAAAATCATTGATATTGCCACTCACATTTCCGCTTGCATATTCAATGAAGGATTTGCATCCCTATTGAAAATAATGGAGACCATGGGCATAACAATCGGGCCACAAGCGGAGCAACTAGCGCAAAACCGAGACGAGCTGCGAGTATCGAGCGCCAACCGTAGGAGCACGGACAACTCCAAAGAGGCTCGGACAGCTCGAAGAAATGAAAGGAGTGAGGAAATCTTGAATTATGAACGTTCCGAAGGAATCCTATATGGTGCCGGAATCGCGGATTAACTGTAAGTATTCAAAATTTGCTCAATTTTTGAAAATATCTGTACCTCAAACTTTAAACTCATTTATCTCGAAACGACTTTTTTCGGCACTGCGCAGGTGAAAACAAAAAAACTATTCAACCGAATCACTTGAAATTTGGATATGTTGTTCACAACATGTATGGCTATCGTCGGAACTACAATCATAATTTTATTTAAATAATTTCTTATTGTTTATACTAAAAAACTAGTGAAAAAAAAACCCGATTTTACGAATTTTTTTTCAAAAGCGCGCCTTTTTGTCAATTTTTAATTTTTTCGATTTGTTCTAGTCCCGACCATAACTGCACTCTTTCTGATTAAGAATCTTCTTGAATTTTGTGTTTCAGATGAGTAGAAGTCTCGGATCGATCTTCACCGTCCGGGTCGGATTTTTCGAGAGGGTCGTCTTCAATGCCAATTATATGATAATAAACACTGTTTTTAAAATTAAAAAAAAATTTTTTTGTATACTTAATAAAGGTAGTAATAAACCCGAAAAGTTAAAACATCGATTTTTAAATTTTTTAAGGCAAAAAAAAAATCGTGAAAATAGGTGAAATTTTCGTGCTCTAGACCATACGGTCCCCTTAACAATAAACACGAGTGACGTGAAAATATTAACATTCTAAGTTACATGTTTATAATGAATAAAAGTACACGAATGTGCATTCAGTGAAACCTCCGCTTATGTATTCCCTCTGAAATTATTCCCTGTGGTACTGTTCAACTTCAGACGCCATATTTCTGCCTGAACTTTCGGTACTGTTCTTCTCGGGACTCCACTTTAAGCTACCTGCAGTGCCAACTCAATCCACCTGCTTTACACTCATTGCTCGCATGAGTCCTACATATTCTGGAATACCACGAATGTGTGCAAACCATTAATCGTAAATAATGGAAAACTCTATAACGAAGCAACATCGTTTGGAAACGTTTCGAATGGATTAGCAGTAATTCATGAAATATTAGGAATAATTGGAGCTGTTCAGTAAAAATAGCCAATAATTACCCATAAAATTCGTTTGATTTAAATGTTAGTTGATTAAATACTGTGGTCTGTATTTGATGTTTGCACAGAAGCTTTAAAATATAAATATGTACCGGGTGTCCCACGATTGTCGCGTCTAACCATGATACATCATTTAACATATAATTGTGAGTATAACATAAATATTTATTTTTAAATGAATCGTAAATTTTTTTTAAAGATAAATTATTTGTAAATAATATTAAACCGACAGCGATGGGTACGCGGTTGGTATGTGGCTCCGGCGATCACCAAAGTTACGTAGCCTCGGGCCACGCCAATACTTGGTTGGGTGACTGCTTAGCCATGCTCATCAGTCGCTGAGCGCATTAGTCGCTGAGCTGGAGGCAGTTTTTCGGAGTTTCTGATGGTGTGCTAATCAACTGAAACTCAGTAAAAATATAGCCGCCTGTATCAGCCGAGTTTTCGACAGTTTTCCTTGGCCCTCGTGAAAATACGATACAGTAGTGCATTAGGAAAGAGTAGCTGTGGGCAATACTCTTGGGGAGTCTCTAAGGAACATGGAAATTAGGAAATTGGAAATTAGTGAAGTGGGGTTAAAGTGATGGGGATGGGCTCGTAAAAACCCGCGAGGGTATACGCAGGAACAATAAATTAAAAATAAAAAAAATAATTATTTATAAATAATAAAGCTGTACCCTTTTTAGCGTTGCTCAGATCTGGATTTTCTGAAATAAGAAAATTAAAAAGTTTAATATAGACGAAACGAAGTTTTTGAGCAAAAATTTGTCGAAATACTGTCTAGAAAGAATTCAGTCCAAAGCAAGATCTGTGATATTCGATGATAAAAATGAAGCTCGATTTTCATTAATAAAAAAAAAAGTATTCACAAAATATAATACTTCGTGCAAGGATTGCTTCATGTCCGTTAAAGATAAAAGGCGTTTCCAATTTCTTCAGTTCATATAGATAACTTTCATATAGATAACTATCAACAGCGTTAAATTTGGCCATCACTTGATGAAGTTTCGCCGCCCAATATATCCGTTTTCAATCGAATTGATTTTCTATTTCTTCCAAAAGTCTCAGTTAATAATAATCTTTACCTGAATCCAGATTACCAAAGAAGAAAGCGAGAAGAGGAAAAGAAAGTTAGGGCAAAAAACGTGATGCGAAGTTATCAAACTTTATTCATTAGATCGATAAATCATAATTAGCCGAAACAGTCGTGCAGAAAATAAAAACTACAGTATTTTGATTGACTTCGATGATGAATTCTTCCTCCTCGAAGAACTTGCGACATATGTCGAAATGTATGAATGAACTGGTCCAATTAGTGGCTTATTTCTCGCGTGAATATATATGACATTTCACGCGAAACTTTCATTTCGAAAACCTGATTCCAGCTGATTCGTACGATATTTTTTTTCTCGGGAACTGTTAGGGTTATAAAAATAATGACGATATACTACATAAATTCATATATGACGATTTTGTAAGTCGTCACCTTTGCGCTCACCATAAATACCTTCCAGTGCTCCTTTACCTAGAAGTTACGAAGTATCGATACACATATAAATTTTATCTGTTTCATATATGTCTGCTTTTATATAATTTGAATGATGGTAGGGCCTTCGTAGATAGGTAAGGATTAAGTATGTGGCAATATATCCATGATAATGTTTAATTAATAATTATAAAACTTTTGTAAGAACAATTCTAAGTTCTGAAGTCGTATGAAGCTTAGTATTGACAATTACAATGATAATCAAATCAGTAATCAACCTAGTTCCAAAAAACATCTCATGTGTCCTAGGAATTATAAACATTAGCTGCATGCACAAATAGACTTTTGTTAATACTCATACAAGAATTCGATATCTTGTAAACTATTGCGAATTACTAAAAATTCTTTTAGAGGTAATAGTTCAAGTAACGACAAAATTACTCCAAGTAAAATTCGAGTCGGTAAATACATGCCCGGAAAATTCGACCCGGAAAAATTAGTTCCCTGAAGCATCCTTGCTGGAAAACGTAAGACTGGTCTCTCCATAGCCAATTAAAACTATTCTCAATATTTGAACCATTTGGTAAACATAAAAAAGTGGTTTTTTTCCAAAAAAAAGGCGATGAAATTTTGTTTCTTTCTTAGTTCAGATTTCACATAGAACTAGGATTTTTTTCTCCATAAAATATTGAAAAATCAAATTTCCAAAATGTTGTGCGTCATAGCTTGGGAATAGCCCAATGCTCAATGTTGAATGTCCAATACTCAGTACCCAGTATCCAATGCCTAATGGATGTGTATACGTGAGTAGAGTTCGGAGTTAAGGAGGCGTAGCCTCTCGCGGGAATTCCGGGTGCAGAGCCCCACGATCAAACACAAACATTTTTTTTTAAAGTTTTATGTTTATTGCTTAACCCGTGGGGATTTGATTGGGTTGGTTCCTTTGGCTTGTTTAGGTTTGCTTGCAATAGTTCTTTGTGTTGAGGGATTAAATTTTCCAGGTCGAATTTTCCTTGGATCAATTTTCCTAGATTCGTGGTTGTATATAGTCAGAAGGAAAGTTCGTTCAAAGTTTTAGCCTAACCAGCAGTTTGAGCTGTCGGAAGGGTCGAAAGTTTATCCTTAACCCGTCAGCAGGCGCGCTATGAAACTTTTTCTCACACTTTTTAACTCGTCAGCAGTCGCACTACGCACACTTTAAACATTAGGCGCGCGATGAGAGATTTTCTCACGTGCATAGCTTCAAGTGCTTAATTTGATAAATAAGAACTTGAAAACAATTTCGCTACGGTGATTGAGGCTATTAAACATTTTTATTTAAAAAAAAACCATAAATATAACGATAATTGACACTAAAAACCAAAAATAATAATTAAAAAAATTCAAAAACAAAAATTCAAAATTTTTTTTAACTTTTTTATCATACAGTAAATAAATTTGGTGAAGATAGAAAAAATTTTTGAATTTTTGATTTTTTTCAATTATTATTTTTTGGTTTTTAGTGTCAATTATCGTTTGTGACGTGGCGATTTTGTTCACGTCACTAAAAGTTGAATATTGGCACGGCACGGGAGGAAACGTCAGGATTCAAGGACGAATTCCTCTCGAGAACATGTTAAGGAGACAAATGCGAGCGTATTTCCGTATTTTAATTTATTTTTGTTTCATTTTTATTTTGTACGAGCGAACGGCGGTTTATAGCGAGAATCACAGAGAGAGAAGGAAGCCAAAATATAGTCGCTGGCAAATATTATCGTTATAAGGGAAGGCATAGGTCGTCAAGGTCAGCCGGAGTCTTCATCGACGGAACGCTCGAATTGTATCGAGAGTGGTCGCTAGCTCGAAGCCTTCACCCGGAGCTGTCTAATCTCGAGAGGTGCGTCCTACAGCATCGGGAGTCTTCGGAAAATCTCGGTTATCAAGGGTCATCGCCCGTCATCGAAACGTTCTGCCGAAATTCGAATTTGCGAGAATGTTCGAGAAGAATCTAGACTCCGCGAGTAGGCGAAGGGTGGGGGGCTAGGACCCAAAAGTATAAAAACGCGTTACCGTAATTTATCGGGGACTTTTCGTATCGATCTCAACGGAACCTGACGTTTTCTACAGAGCCGTCGTCAACCCTTAACAAGAATCCGACGTAACCGGAATTATCGAGAGAAAATATTATCCGTGGTCTTTTTCCGGATTTTCTTCTTCTGAAACCGTAGCGGTGAGCCGTCGTTTCGCTTTCATTATTGTTTTGTTGAATTTTGTTAATTGTGGAAAAGCGCTTTAAAAATTGTCGTGATCGTGTGACGATCTATCGGGTTTATCGGATTAAAGAGCGATATTGTTTCGGGGTACGTTCGCTTTTGAGTAGGATTTTTTATTTAACGTTTGATTGCGGTATAATATCGACCGCGTTTTCCGTTGTCTTAATTATAGAATTGCCGAGAGGAATTCGACCTTGATTTTAGTCGACGAGAGTCCTTAGTTTAAGAATTATTGTTTAAATATCGAGACGGTTAATTAACGACGAAGACTTGTAATACTAGATTGTCTATAATTTATTATTGTAATTTGATTAAAAACAACATTGTTAAATCCGCAAATCTCGAGACAGACGAGATATTATATATCCTATTTTTTCGGAACTTTAATCTTTCAATATTAATCCTGATTATTTTATTTAATAAATAACTTTTGTTATTCCGAATTGGTTTCTTTTGGTTTATAATTTATTTTGTTTTGTTTAACTCCGCCCCTCTGCAAAATCGTTAAATAATACGGCTACGACCGGGTAACCACCTTTATTTGCTCTCGATATCTCTAAATAAAATTTGTTTAAGTTATTTCTTAAACTGGCGTCCAGGAGTATCGAGAATAAATATATTTTGTTCGGCTAAAGGAAAAAGTCGTTACACGTTGTATTTATAGTTTTTTTTAAATAAAAATGTTTCTGTAACGAAATTGTTTTCAAGTTCCTATTTATCAAATTAAGCTATACATGTGAGAAAATCTCTGATCGCGCGCCCAATGTTTAAAGTGAACGTAGCGCACCTGCTGACGAGTTAATTTCGTGAGACATCCAATTTCATGATATTTGAATTATTAAACATACGATATCCCGATATCCATTTCAAGGACGTGCTCATGTTAAAAATTGTAAACATTCGTTAAAATTTACTAAGTCTTTAACCGCGAAAAACCTTCATTCAATTACTGTAATACTTTCGCGAAAGAACATATTTCCTTACTTTCATTTTTCCGACCTTCCTATTAGGTTTATGCACCCCTCTTAAAGAAGCTAAGTGCAAAATCTCGCAAAGCTGGCTTCGGGAGACTTGAGAGATGAGTCTCGTTTATGTATACAACGAGCGTTATACGTATAGACGAGAATCGTGGCTTTTAGGATAATATGAAAAAAGAACGATACTGATGTTGAGTCTCATTGAAGCTAAACTTTATGAAAAAATCAACAACAATAAGAAAAAGTTTTTTTTTAGTTAAATTTTAGAAACTTTAATTAAAGAAACCTGTGTTAATTCTAACGACCATGCATTTTATATATTTAAACTGATCTTCCATATGACTCATAATTGATGTTTATTTGATTAAGAGTGGGCAGCTAACGGCCCTTTTTGTTTTGAACAGTTTCACATGTTACATTACTGAATACGTCTTCACGTACATTTAATACTGTATTCCCAGATTAATCAAGGATTTCGTGTTATAATTATAGGAATCGAAAAATCAAATTGACATCGAAATTTGCATATAACTGTTCATAATATTTTTAATGTCGTAATCATATTGTAAATTTGAGAAACTAAAAGAGGAACAAATTCAAAATGATGTCCAAATTCTCACCAAGTTGCGTGTTCATTATACCATTGCTTCAGGCTTTGATGAGCCAATCTCTACTTTCTTAAAGTCTTTTCGAGATGATGAGTGAACTCTACGCTTCTCATAATCTCACTGGAAAAGATGTCGTGCAAAAAGAAGCAAGGAACAACGAGGGAGAGAGAAAGGGAGTACATAGAAAAGGATAAATAACTTTTCAACTGAAAAATTATTTTAGCAGCCACTTTACAAACTGCTCATATAAATTGCAAATTGATCCAAACTTCGTACTCGTTTTTTCTCAAATGTAAAAACTGTGAGATCTGCGAAGTACATTAATTTTTTCCCTAAGTAAACGATTCAAGAAATTGAATATTCAGAATAAGAAGAGAATTCACAAAGGGTAAAAATATAAATGCAACAAAGATGAGTGTTGTGTGAAGCAAATGATTTTAAAATTCAATCTGATGAAGACTTCTGTGTCCGGATAACCTTAGCCATGAATTAGTTATAATCATAGCCAAAACCCGCATATAACGAATCTTAAATCATAAACCTAAAGCGTTAAATAAAAACTATGATACAAAATTGTTTTAGGGCGAAATGAATTTTAGCAGGATATTTTGTCGATAAAAAATAATAACACGTATTTTGATGAAAAATATGCTGTTCCTCATTCTATAAGAAAAGATCAATATAGTTACTTTTATTTGACTCTCCAAAATTGTATTTTTATCATTCGAAGAAATATTGTCTCAAAGTTAAGATATTTTCTTCCAATCTTCTAGCTTATTTTACAAATTATTTATATTCAAGTTCTGATGCACATCCTTGTGAGAAAATCGTGAAGTATGTTCCAGAATTCCCGTCGATAAAGCAGTCACTCTCCTGAATTCTCGACAAATTGACACAACTGTGGCAACATCAGAGTAAAAAATGTTAGAAGCCTGCCTTGCCGACAACATGAACATCGTCCGAGCGTTGATATTTTACGAAGGGTAAAAGTACTTGACTCTTTATTCTTTATAAATATGTTGATAAATGGTTTTAGCAGCGTATCTCAGCCGGTATTTCAATTTCTTTTTATTCCACCGATTATTTGAATTTTACCGATACAAAAATAAGCCAATGAATAGCAAGAAAAGCATCAATGCTCGTTTTTCCTGTGAACAGCGCTAATAAAAAAATACTTGATGTTCCAGTTGATGATTTTTTTAATGTCAAGAGTGAAACACCGGATTGACTCTCTAGTGACAAAGAGTAATACAAAACGTGACATGTATATGGAATGTGAGACACTTTAGGAGTGTGGCAAAAACGAGGTAAAAGTCAGTTTGTCTCTTGACAACTTCAGAATAAATGAGCACTCGACCTCGGTACTATCGATATTTCAATTGAATATATATATTGACAGACCATTGTGTCAGAACTGAGAGAGACGGTTAGTTCGCACTGATGGTGACTGCTGGACGATCCAATCTCTAGTATTTCCGATTATATATATTTATCAATCACGTATATAGCGTACGTGTATGTATGCTTAAGTTATGATTATTTGCCACTGTATATAGATGATTTACATACCTGTGTTCAAGCACACTGAACACGAGTCGGTATAAATTTGGACCAGATAGTAGATATTGACCTTTCCCATGAACTTATTACAGGTCCCTGAGAAATTTGTGTCTAAGTGATATGTATATATAGTATTTAAAATCTTCGTAACAATCTCTTCCTCGAATAGTCGATTCTTTTTTTTCTTTAAAGAATTAATTTTTTTGTAGTAAAAGGATATTGGAAAATCTGCGCAGAGACCATTCATTGTTCTTTGTTTCGCTTGAAAACGGATGAGTTTTAGATGGTGGACGTGTACCGCATATATACCCAGGGATTGATTGACGTCCTGGAATGAAATATACTTTTTATAGGTATCGGATTATTAGAAGAATATAAATGATTAACAAAGAACATTGTTACAGGCATATATTGTCATAGGAATTGCAATTGGTTGTATGTCAAATTAATTTAATTTTCCAGAGTGTATATGAACGCAAAACTTTTTTTCCTACGATAAAGTAAAACTTTCATTCGTACTGATGGAAAAACTTTTTTATTCATTGTGATCCACTTTCAATTTGTTAAATGGTAACGATACATACCTTTATTTAGACATAAAATATTAAACTACAAAGCATCACTTTTTTAACATATGATCACGATCAATCGGATTCACCACAACGGTATATATTAAATGGTTTGCTGTGTATAACGCATATTCCGTGGAAACAAGTCATGCCACCAGTCTATATGACGCAATGTACACATTTTAAAAAAACCGACTTACACTATTTCGATTTTCATTAAACTGGGATTTTTGGGTTCGCTGAATCCGAATATAGCATCGGACTTTCAAAATTCAGAATGGCAGATCTAATATGGCCTGTCAGAATTCCGAAAGATTCTTGGATCACATCAAAATTAACGTCCTGAGGGTTTTGGGGGTCGCTAAATCCGATTGTGGCATCAGATTTTTAAAATTCAAAGCGGTGGCACATCCAATACGTCCCATTCAAAAATGTGATGCTATGTGCGGATTCAGCATTCTCAAAAATCTCATCGTACTAATTTTCATATGAACCTGAGGGTTTTTCCGAATTTCGATCAGCAATATTGAATTCACCATTTTTAGTTTTCAAAATCTAATCGTATATTTGGCTTCAGCAACTCCCAAAACTCCACGATACTAATTTTTACATGGATCCAAAAAATTTTCCCAATTTTAGTCAGACATAACGGATGCGCTATTTTGATTTTTGAAAATCTGATGGCATATTCAGAATCAGCTACCTCCAAAACCTAGAGACTGAATTCAGCACGACAATCGCAGGAACTTTTTTTCACACACTGATGATACGAAAGGCCAATTTTAGCTTCACAGCTAACCGGTTAAATTAGTAGTAGAGAAAACTAAAAGTAGGAGTGAGAAAAATGTGTAGCGATGGTGGAACTAACTAGCGTGACAATATAATAGTTCAGGTGTTCTGATTTTTTCTGGAAAAAGATATTGATTTTTTTTATAATAACATATTTTTTATCATAAAATTTGAGCGACCATATCTAAACGAAAATTGATCGTCCAACTTCTCTACGGATACAGACAAGACGAATTTGAATATTTATGTACATCAGATAGCATAATATACTATCACTAGTGGGAAAATGGTTATTGGACCTGCCAGATAACTCTCGGAGAATTTGTCCTGTCCCAGTGTCGATATGTTTTTTTTCCGACAACGACTACGAAAGATAAGTTCTCATGCTTGCCTCTGACCGTTGGACTGAATGTGGGTTGTTTATTGGGTCACCGACTACATTGTCGAAAATAGTTCTTTCATGTGAAAGACCTAATTCCCAAAAGTCGATAACCATTTTTAATCGCCGTGTTTGTCATTGTTTCACTATATTTTTTGTTTTCTTGTCTGCTTATATATGTGTATTATCAAAAGTAGCACACATATTACTCGAAAAGTATTTTCGTGACGTACGAGTTGACGATTACGAGGATATAATCACATCGATTTTGGACGTAGACAGAAATTTCTACTTCCCGGGAAAATAGGTCGTCATCGCGTTGAATCCCGGTGTATTTATCTCTGTCGCGGGTTCACGAATTCTCTGGCCAAACTCTCGAGATAACCACACTGGAGCTTTTGCGTGGAAAGATTTATTAGGAGCAGACCGTATCGTGATGATCGCTTTAATACCAGGCAGTCCATGTATCAATGTTTTGAGGCAAAAGGGATTCACATAATATAAAGCAGGTCATTAGTTTCTTATTTAATTTACATGTTTCATTAATTTCACGTATCTTACAAAATGTTCAGTAAAAATACTAATTTTCCAATTAATTCAATATTTTCAGTTCATTTTTTTATTATTGCTAAATATTTGACAATGTAAAGTGAGCTCGTTCATTTCTTATTGAAACATTGATTTGGAATTAAATAACCGCAAACGTAAGATCTTTTGCGGACTTGGAGCTTTTTAACCGTCGTTCCCAGGCAGGAGTGAAATCTAATCAATAGTTAATTTAATCGATGCAAGCCTAATTATAACGAATCGTTAATTCTTATCAAAATAAAGTAGCAACGCGCATTTTCAGTTGCCATTTCATTTAAATTCAACAGTGGTAAAAGACGTATAATATATTTCTCGTGTTTGAATGAGTTGTTGATCTCATATTCCATTTGAATTGTCTCATTCAAGCGTTCATTTCCAGTATTAATTTATCTACATGAATTCTTATTTTAACATTATTTTCCTCGCATGAATCTCGAGAATATTTTTTCAAGATCTCTATTGTACTAAATTATTTTTACATAACCGAAATTTCCAAAGCCGTTTAAACTTTAAATAAGAATTGCTCCAAGCCACTTCGTCCAAAATAATTCAAGAAATAAAAATTACCATTCTCGAACTCGACGATCGCGTGATCATTTTTATACCGCTCATTGAGCCTAAAATTCATAAATTCAAATGTCTCCAACGAAGCACGTCTGAGATAGTAGCATGAATGAGAAGAAATTCGAATTTTGAACACTGTCCTGAATATCAAACAGTTCATATTCCGTTCGAATGGAGAACTTTGATAAAAAAAATCCTGATACAATGTAAACACAATGGTTTTGCTATCCTTTATCAAATTCCCGAGACTTATTTTTTGTTAGCAATAAAAGCTGTTGGTAAGGGGTGAGAATCGTTTTGAAAAATGGATGTGGCGAAATAAGCACGAACAAGATTTATCGACGTGAGAATTATAAACAATCTTATAGTTGTCATTCTTTGGACCAAATTTATGTATGTCAGCTTTCATGAGGAGAATATCGTTTTTACAAACGATCCAAAAAGGCTAATAGAAAAAACCCCAAACGTGCAACCCACTCTAAAAAAAATTACTTTGCTCGGATCCCTTGATATTCGCACAGCATCATATCATTTTTTATCACATTCGTCAGCTTTTTTGCCTGTGTGTAAAAGAAATATTGATACGAGAAAGCTTTTGCAAGATTTTATTAACATTGAGGAAATTCCGCATTTTCCGCTTTATTAATATTTTTATTGATTAGTATTTCAATTATTTTTCTTTATATCAGAGTTGATTCCTTTTTCAAGTTTCTAATTAATGTATGCACAGAACGTATAAAAAAGGCACAATAAATTGAACATTCAAGAAACTTCATTTACGTGATATGGAACAAGTGCTATGTTCTCCGTTCCCTTTCCATTATCGTGTTCCTCAAGATCTGCTATATTCTGTTGGCTTCGAGTATACACTCAAATTCCACTTGTACTATAGTTTGAGAACTAAAGCAAAGTCGCTATTGCTCTCTTCGACCCATCTAATGTACAGGGTGTCCTCGATCGCTGTTCTCGCACACATAAATATTTCTCGTAATATGCGTTACGCGAAACAATTTTTTGAATAAATGTAGTAGTGTTTCTGGGGAGATATATTGTAAAACACACGGATATCGTGTGAGTGTAGGCACTTATGAATAGCAAAATGACTTGGGATTGTCTAAGCGAAATAATCTTTTTTTCTTTAGTTAGTTGTGTATTTAGTTAGTTGTGATTTTAAGACATAACATTGATCTACGATATTTTAATTGTTGACCTTTCAGAGTACCTTAACATGACTTATCGCCGTTCAACATAATTATCGCTCGGCATTTCAAAACGATAGATTTTTCTAAAATCACTACCGAATGAAGGAGGCTGCCATCTACTCCTACTCATAAATCCCTCATACACGATAGCAATGGTGAAAAAGTAAAAATTATTGCAAATACTACACAATGGTTATTCTAACGACGATAAGTAATCTTGAATGACCTTGGATAGTAAAAATATTATAGACGATAGAATTTATGTTGTAATTCCTACACGCCTGGCTGATGACAAGGTAATAAATATATTTGAAAAACTAGAAGTCGCCTCGAAATCTCGTAGGCACTTTGACCGAAATATTATTCGGGTGTATAATCACATTTTCTCTCAGAAGCAATATAATTTTGATTGAAAAATTGTCTGTCAACAATACATGTTTCGGGAAATATTTGCGTGGAAAAAATGTAATCGGATACTCTGTTTATATTGAGGAAAAAAAAAACAAAAAGGCACAATCTGTATTGTTGGCGTTGTAAACTTCCGTTAGTCACGATCTTTTATTCGGTAGCAAACAATACTACATGTGTATTTGTTTTTCAACGAAAAGGAACACAGAAAATCATAGTTAAGGGATTAAGATCGGGTCGCATCAGCCAACATAGAGTGTAATCCTTGGGTACTTGAGCGTTGACGACAACAACGAAATGCTGAGGGCTCTCCGCCAATGGTACAACGGACGCCACCCACCTCCATCCCCCCCCCCCCCCCCCGCCCGCTTGCCATCCGCCTGTTGAAGGACATGGATATAGGGAAAATTTGTGAATTATTAGCCTCAATAATAACATAGTCGATAATACGAACAAAAAAATATTTCGACAAAACACTATCGAAGAATACATTAAAAAAATAATTGCTTATCGATTTTTGCTTTATTTCATTCCAAAACATTTATTTTTTCCTAATTTGGAAACCTCCACTTAGCCTTTTGTAATATAAAAAACAATTTTTGATAACTAAATAAACTCTGGAAAATATATCGCGAAATCTCTGGTGATTGTATTCATATTGAAACTAGCCGTGCCCGCAGCTATGCCAGTCGCAAAAAATATCGTTGTTAATGCAAATGCAATATTAATAAGAAATTTTACTCAGCCAACAAAATTTAATAATTTTTGTATGAATAATATTAAAGTTTTGGTTTGAATGCGTTATGAAAAATCTTGCGTACGACACTGGATATCCGGGTCCAGACTACGCCACGGTAACACATTAGAAATTCTGTTTGATTATTTTCCGCAGATAATATATTAAGATTGATATTTCATGCAGCATAAATAATATTATGTTATTCAGTTCCTACTCTCATCATCAGTTTTATATAATACTAGTTGTGCACATCTAGCAGGCGCATCTAGCTGAGCATTTTTGAATATATATATAAGGGATTGTGGAAAAACTTACAGTGTTACACAATGAGACACAGGGTAGGGTCCGCATTATGCCAGTGAATGGGATTCTTACCCACTAAAAACCACACACCCTGTTCTATTTGGACAAATTAAATCCCTTAAAATTTTATACAAAAAAACTTTGTATAAAAGAAAATACAAATTTTTAAAAATTTCATGTTCATACAAATAATTTAAATCGATCACATAGCTGTACCCTCGACTTTCTAACGTCTGAATATTTTTAAACATGCTAAATTAATCCAACATTATCTATCATACAAAATGTATAATATCGCAAAATGATATTTAAGTCTAACTAAATGTCCTAGCGTAAAGCCTGTTAATAAACAACGTTGCGCGTAGTATCATTCGGCGCAGAAAGGAATAAGCACCTTGCTCTGGAAACGCGTGAACACGCGTCGTAAAATTGCCCGTGAGAGAAACGCGATATTCGTAAATCTATACCGGCAGTGTACAGCATTTGACCTTGAGATTTGTTTATCGTCATTGCGAAACACATACTTACTGGGAACTGCAACCGCTTAAACTGGAATGGATAGTTCCTTGGTATAATTGGAATTCTAGGTATGAATACCTCTTCACCCATACCACATCCTGTCAATATAACTGCCTCTATGACATTACGCTGTAAAGATTTGACCAAAAGCCGAGTCCCATTGCAAAGCTTCGGAGTACTTAAGTTTCCCTGCGCAAAAAAAAATCAGTCTCGGCAAGACGTCTGGGCGAGACTCTCGGCGAGTTCTCTGGCACTCTGGCTGAGAACGGTTTACGAGACTTTTTAAAATTCTTTCTGAGAGTCTTGCCGAGACCGTTTCCAAGATTTTGTTCAAATTTTTACGAGAGTCTCGCCAAGATTGTTTTCAACATTTAAAAAAATTTTTTTTTGGGAGTCTCGCCGAGACTGTTTCCAAGATTTTGTGTCAAATTTTTATGAGAGTCTCGCCAAGACTGTTTTCAACATTTAAAAAAAAATTTTTTGGGAGTCTCGCCGAGACTGTTTCCAAGATTTTTTGAAACTTTTTTTTTCTCTTTACATTTATTGATGGTGATAATGAATGACATTGGATGTAAACTTTTTTTTTTAATCACTTCAAGGCCTTTGGCAAGACAAAGTGCAATGGTTGCAGCGTCTTTGGTATTTGGGAGCAGACCATGGCCTGTGATTTGATAATATTGAGTCGAAATCCCGACGGGACTATATCGAAATCGGGCGGACTATACGTGGACGCAAAAGAAGACGACGTGTCGAGTAAAATTAGAAACTCTATAAGCTTTTGTTTTCCCGGCTGGTAGGCGGCGTCGAGCTGTTATCGTTCGCGTCCTCGTATAGCCTACCCGATTCTTATATAGTCCAGTTGGAGTTTTGTCTCGATATAAAAAATCACGTCACTGATCGCGTTGTTTGATCTTATTCCGATCAATATCAATACTTTGTCTTACCTGAAAGAATCAGATGTTTTTTCTATCTCTTAATCTTTAAAGTATGTATAGACTATGCATTATATCGCGGCAATTCCCAAAAAATCGCGCCATGAATCTTGGATAAATTTTTCTATCCAAGATTCATGGCTAGATAGAAAGTATCGGAAAGGGTCTAGGAGAGTCCCGGAAAGAGACTGTCGAAAAAGAATTTGAAAAAGTCTTGAAAAGAGTCGGCGAGACTATCGAAAAGAATTTTGAAAAGTCTTGGAAATAGTCCCGGCGAGGCTATCGAAAAGAATTTCGAAAAGTCTTGGAAAGAGTCGGCGAGACTCCCAAAACGAATATTTTTTTCTGATGTTGGAAACAGTCTCGGCAAGACTCTCAAAAAAAGTTTCAAAAAATCTTGGAAACAGTATCGGTGACTCCCAAAAAAATTTTTTTTAAATGTTGAAAACAGTCTCGGCGAGACTCTCGTAAAAATTTGAAGAAAATGTTGGAAACAGTCTCGACGAGATTCTCGGGAAGAATTAAGAAAAGTCTCGCAAACCGTTCTCAGTCAGACGACTCGCCGAGACTCTCGCCCAGTCGTTTTGCCGAGACTGATCTTTTTTTGCGCGGGTCGCAACAACATGATTGGAGTACCGATCTTAAGTGTTAATTCATGTGCTGGTAATCCTGGTGCGCTCAACGAATTAAGGAACTCTGTTGGAAAATTAATTGCATCATCTTGATCAACTACAGTATTGATGGAATAAAAAGTCATTTCAGCTGCATTGAACGATCTTAAAACCAGTTTATTTATTTCGACTGCTTGTTCATTTTTTGGGACGAGTATAGCTCGTTCGCAGAGTGATAGGTGTACTTCTTCATCTATTTCAACCATGGTCCCTTCACCGATAAGTAGCAACAAATTAGAAAACTCTTATGCGAGAGCATCCCCACCCAATTTCGATCTTAAATTTTCAGTGAGATTTAGGATGTTAATTGAATTCCATAATATTGACCGTTTAAGGCAACCGTTCACTTTTTCCGCTCCAGTATCGTGTGTAACCACTGGCAACACCTGTCTAAAATCACCTGAAAAAAGGGATGTTAAACCAGCCATCGCTCAGGCATTATTACGCAGGTCCTGCAAAGTCCGATCCATCGTCTCCACTACTTTTTTGTTCGCCATCATACACTCATCCCAGATTATGAGTGCACAGTCTTGGATAACCTTTGCCTTATGGCTGCTTCTAGATATCGCACAAACTGGGCTCTTACTACTGTCCAAGTTGATAGGAATTTTGAAAGCAGCGTGAGCGGTTTTCTCCAGGAAGCAATATTGGTACAATTTCTGATGATGCCACGGTAAGAGCAATTTTCCTTTCTTCCTAATCTTATTCAATAAAAGTTTTATTAAAAAAGTTTTTCCTGTACCTTCTGGAGCATCCAAGAAAAATATTTAACTTCAATTATGATTTACATAATCTATTATGTTATGATCACTCTTTAGTCAGCCGTTAGTTTTGGCTCATTCTGGTTTACAAATTCTGTCATATTGGTAATATTATAGCTTGTTTCTACGTCATATTCAAAATTTAAGATTTCTCCATTATTTAATTGTGGAGACAGTAAACCATAATGACTCCATGTGCTATCCCCGATCGTAAAAACATTTGCCTGCAATAATTGCAAGCAACGGTTTTCAATATACTGATTATTGACATTGACATTAGGCAATCGTCTCCTACTATCTCTAGCTAAATCTTCAGAAAAACTATCGCGATACTTGATCCATAATTATGCGGAATCTGAAAGATGGCAAAACACAATCATTATAGCAATCAAATGTCTAAGTCACTACCAGTAACGCAAGCTTCTTCCAACGTCTCATCCCAGTGAGTGTCGCCGTCGAGCAAATGTCAAGCGCTGTAAGCTACTTGATAAGTTGGATATTCTACATCTTCAAATACTTTCAAGTGTGCAATCGATTTCGGTCCACGCACAATGTAGAGCAATAATCGCAAGTAGTAGCATTCGCTCTTCTTAGGGTGTACTGTATACACTCTCCCAATAACATTCTCACGATAGATCCCTACAACATCAGGTACATGAAAGACTCTTAAAACTCTTAAAAGAACCGGTTTGTTTATTGAATGTATAGTAAGTCGGAATTTCTTCATATAATAATGTTTCCGCAAATGGATCATCATTGCAAATTTGTAAAAAAGCCTTAAGAGTTGTATTATGTGGATTTTCAACGCGGTCTCTGATATTGTTCATGTTAAAATAAACCCGTTGTCCGTTTTCAAGATGCACATCCAAATACATAACGGGCGGAAATCTTTCATGTATAGGAAATGATCAAATTCGCTAAACAGCTTCTGAAGTACACACATATCGTCCAGATTGGTATATGTGTACTTCGTCATGAGCATTTCGTATACCGCTGCTGTATGATTACTGATGAGTTTTTAAAAGTTGAACATTGAATCAAAAATTTGAATTTTTTTTTTATTTCCTTAAAAAATAACACATCGAAATTTTATACAGCCTACAACCCAGTCTGAATCATGAGCTTACTTCCTGTGAAAGATTCATCGAAATTGGTTCCGTGGTTCTCGATTGATAAGCGGCCAAACATTTTTTTACCAACAGATTTATATATATAGAGAAAAAGAGATGAGACTCTAAGACAATGGACTAATGAATCTTTATATTGAGATAATAAGTAGTCCAAATCATATTCTGCTGTTCTCCACCCAGTTTTAACACATTTTTTTTGAATTTTTAACTAAGATACTACTACAAAAAAGATGCTTAATAAAATATTGAAAATGACAAAATCTACAAAAATAGCTGGAACTTTTTTTCTATAAAAAATTTAAACCGCAGCCACTACTCGTTTTCTATGTTTTCGAATTATTTTCGAATAGGTAATTCATTTGCTTAATTCATTTACAGCTATCAATTTTTGCTGAATATTTGAAATTGAACATTGAATAAAAATAAATAACAAATTGTTTACGATTCTGTTAAATCAAAAATATATACAGTCCGAAATCTATTGTGGGTCATGAGCTTTCTCCCCCATCGAATGAATCATCGAAATTATCTCAGTTGTTCTCGAGTTATAAACTGTGAAGCTGAAAATCGATTCAAAATTTTTGTTGTGCATACCTTTTGCATTTTTATAGCAGTTATGTAATAAACAATACATGAAAATGAAACACAGCTTGAATTTTAATGTAGATCATAAGCGTTATATTTATGAAAGCTTAATTATAATCCATTCTCTCGATTTACGAAATAGTCGATTGTACAAAAAGACAAACTTTCTCTCGCTTACAGATTTATATACACAGAAAAGAATAAATTTGAAACTTTAATCAACTCATTATGAAGAACGCTAGAATCCCAATTAATATTGTCACATGTAAATAATTCTTTATAAAATCTGAATTTTTCCAAAGAAGAATAAGTAACAAGTACGATAAAATTTCGTAAATAAATCTAAAAATGAATAAACAACAATGTTCAATGACTTCTAGAGAACTTAAAATAATAGTTGCTACGGTAGTTACTCGACAGTCTGATATTGATTTTACAATGACGTGATATTTTCCTATGCAAATATGTAAGAGGACATTAAAATTTCTTATCTGCGGTATTTTTTTATTCAAATATTTAAGGGGACAATAAAATTTCTTATCTGTATACAACGAATATAGCATTCAGTATAAATTAAAAGCATCATCACGAAAAAAAAGTCAACAAGATTTTGACGAATTACAGTGGCATTGAAGTAACATGGGTAGATTGCAAATTGCTCGTAATTATGTTTGGCGCTTGTCGATACTCCAGAAAAGTATGTGAGATAAATCCTCTATCATTTCATCCCCCATAACTATGATGGAGGATGTTCTAACCCAATAGTGGTATTCTATTGCATCATATCGATGAGAGACGAACGAGACGGTGAGGAACGTTAACTTGATTATACTTACTCCCGTTTCATAGATAACCAAGATCGAATAATGCCCGTATACACATATTTGTGATGTGGTATAAGAAATTACGAAGTTATAGTGTATCTCAATACAAGAAGTACCTAAGTTATGCTTTAAGGCAAATAACTTAATAACTTTTTGCATTAAGTAACAGAACGACTTCGCAAACTCTTAATCTTCAGTCACAAATATAGTCTTTGTTGTGACACGCAAAGAGAAGATGAAAGTCCTGGCTGGTGAAATAGGAACGATTGCCACTCACCTGAAACAGACAAACGAGAACTTTGAAAAAAATACACAAAGTCAGTGAGTTTTAAAGATCTCATTTTAGATCACACAGATGTTTTATTTCATGTGACAGCTGAGGTTATATATACCACAGAAATTACGGGAATGTAGAAAAACGGAGGTAGAGATAATGGAGAGCGGAAGACGATAAATTTCCGATAATAACAAAAGAGACATTTCATCATTTGGTCTATATATATATATTTATTAACCCTCGAGCAAAGTAATGACAAGACAATGAAAACGCTCTTACCATTCTTTCGTAGAACAAGTACGGTCTGTAATAAGACATACTATGAAAAAAATGAGGAAAAATATATATTCCCGAGGGTCCTTCCCAGTTAGACTAGGAGTGAGGGATTCTCTCTGAATATCACTCGTTTTTTCAACCCCTATACATTTTTCTCAACAAGATTTTTTTCTGTCTTCCCGCACTGCGGTGGGAATCCTCTTTCTTTCTTTTTCAGAATGCAGACTCATTAACTGAGTATACTACTCTCGGTATTTGAGCATTTCAGGTGTAATGTATACGTTTTTAAAGAGATTCGTATGAAACCAATATCTCGAAACATATCCAATAATATTGAGACTTCAAGGTACTTCTGTAGTAATTTCATATTTTTAGGGCAATTGAAATTATCGACATGCAATATTTTGACGGAAATGGTAGATAAATCAGAATCTAGAAATGTGAAAATTAAGCATTAGAATTTCGAAAATAGATTAACGATTTACACATTTGTCTAGAATTACAATTGTTTTTGAAATGGTGAAAAAATGTAAAAAAAATGGACGATATTTTAGATTATGATGAAAGTATGAAGTTACCATTGTAAAATAAACGACAAATGTGAAGCCCTCACAGAACTAAATATCCAATGGAAATAGCAAGAATGTTTTCTGGCCTCATACACGTCCAAAGTATGTCCATTGGATGTTTGGTTCTGTGAGCAAACAGAGGAATATCTCAAGATATGAAGACTACAATAATACAGCGCCATGTGATCGTCAGGGACAATATTTCAAATGACAGCGCTTTCAATTAGTAGCATGTATTCATCACTGTTTCAATCATGATTCAAAAGTTTTACCACTCCTTACTATCGATGGTTATCGCAAATTTCTGACGTGCTCCCGAAGGGGATTGCAGTTAAGCAGTTGTATATTATTTAACATCTTTAAAAAGAAACAAAAAATTTCATTTAGCAAGAAGAAGATGAAAAATAAAAAATAAGCAAGAGTAAAAAGCCCAAGAAAATGTCAAGCCGAGAGATCATGAAAATGCGTATTTGCTTGCAACGGCAATACTAAAATATGAAATATATTTATAAAAATACTCAGAATTGCGTTCTTGTTGTCAAATATAGTTTGTTTATTAGTGTGTTTTACTGTTGTAACTTCAAATTTGGAGCTATCTCATTTAAGAAAACTTCTCTCATATTAGAAACCTTGTTAAAAATACCAACGATTCCCCATTTTCACTCAAACACAAATTTCATAAAAAAACAGAGCCAACTGAATAGTTGAAAGCCAAAGCTAAGTATGCGCTAGTCTCCAAAATATTTCGAATATGTGCATTAAAAAAAAATCATAATTTACTTTAAACCCCTGGAAAAAAGGTGTCTCAACACAGGTACGTTTACTTTGTATACGAATAGAGTTTATATCTACAGAAAGAGGATCCCAAGACTCTACCGAGTCTCTTGATATTGTTATATCGATCCGGTAAATAGGCGGCAAAGAAAATATATTTCCACAATTGGTGTGTCCTAGATAGCGATTTCAATTTCTCCTCGAAAAAGCTCGGGGGTACATTTAATTCTCTCTACGTTTTCATTTCGCATTCTCAATGCAACATTCTACCGGCAATGAGGAATTCGATTCGACACAGGAACATGTCAGAAAATGTATGTCAGAAACATGTCAGGAACATGTCAGAAAATCGTGACAACTGATCCGTTATATTGAAACTCATCTTTACAATGTGTATATATATATATATATGTATGGTACGTATATACATATAATTTGATATATACAAAATCGGAAATGGCATGATTGTTTATCGATACACAATTAAATTGAGTTTCCATTAAGGTATACCTATATTCATCGGTTATGGGACGTCGAGACGTCAAAACAGTTTGCCAGTATATCCAAGAAGAGAAGTGTCGTTATAAACGGACTATAGGGTTTAAATTTCTATATATACATATATTTTACTGTACGGATCAAGAACCTCAGATACCTCAATTTTCACTGTTTCGTGCCAAAATCAACACACGGATTATATTGAACATATAGACGCAAATATAAACATATATGCCTATACGCACATATACATTTGTACACATATTTTATATAATCCCAGTGTTGATTTTGTCATATCTATTTCCACTGCACGACTGAGGAGACACCAGAATCCGTACACCGCTAGAATAGCTGAGCATGAAATAGTCGACTGCGATTTTCCTTAAATAAGTTCTTACCCTTCGTGGCATGTGCTCGTGTATAGATGTTGCTTGAAAAAAGTTCGTGGCAAATAAGGGGATTTAGAGATTTTCAAATTGCCCTCGAAAAGTTCATACAGGCTGAGAAAAGCTGCTGTGAATTTTCGCTTGCGAAAAAGAAAGGTTACAAATTTTAGTAGAAAAGCCTCCGGACGGGAATGAAGCCGTTGCGGAAAATGACGAAGGAAATGCTCGACAATATAGGGGAAGGTCAGATAGTTGGCGTTATTATGTGCCCACTATTGCACCAGAGACACCGAGGGATTTGTCCTTGATCTTTACCACGAAGGCAGTAAAGAGGAAAAGTGGTGGCGGAGCAAGGGGAGAGAAAACAGAAAGTCCGGCCCCAGATGTCAGTATAATCGTGACTTTACTTTCACGTATATATAGAACACAAGAAACAACACTAATATATTGTTTCTAGACATCGGTGAGCTCTCGTCTAATCACGCGATGCCGTTTCTACTAGAAAACTTTTGTTCTCTATCATAGAAATACTAAGGTAGCTACACAACTACATTTGTACGAAAGTCTGAGATCTACTATTGAAGATTGTTCGATTATATACTTCTTGTAAAGAAGGAAAGGATTGAAACATTTGCATACTGTTAATTGAGGGACCTAATTTTGGCGAACAATTTCTTTTTATTTTATTCGAAACTCGGCAATCAGGGTATCCTAATCGCAGACTAAAATTCATGCAACGGTGATTTTGTATTACAATGGTGAATTTTTAACCAAAAATATTTTCTGATTGTAATTAATCTTTCACATGTTGTGCTTAGTAATTTATTTTTATGGGGACGTACTTAATTCTTTCAATGATATGAGTATCTCTCATCAATCGAAAATAAGAAATAAAAAGGATGTAGTATCTGGATATTGCCAACAATTATTTTGATTTAAATCTGTTCCTGTATCTGCATTAACGGGACAGACCTAGTTAGAATTTTCGAAAAATCGATTTTTTTTTTATTTCATTTTCAAAAAGTAGAATCTCTTACGAACATTTTCCGCCCAGGTAAATGTAAATCGGACCATTATTCGCCGAAATACAAGACTTTGTAGCACGTCGTGTCTGAGCCATGCAAACCGTACTCAAAACTTTCAGTGCGTTTTTCTCGAAACCATGTTTTTGAAGTCGGTGATCACTGTAGCTCGAGAACGGCTTTACCGATCGGGTTGAAATTTATATCACTTCTTCTATACATGGTAGTCCTCCATATGAACGAAGGATTTTTTTTTTGGATAATTATTTTTATTTTTAATAGCAAAAAATGGAACTGATATTTTGGTCAAAAAAACACTTTTGACTTTTAACGGCCGCCATTTTGTGAAAAATGGAAATTTTTCAAAACCCTTCGTTCAACCGGAGCATTATATCATTAACTAAAAATCCCCTCCGTTTTTTTTGTTTCAGATGAGCCGTTGCAGCGTGAGCTTGATCACCGCAAACCGTGTTTTTTTTTGCAGCGTCCTCGGCAATTGACGGTCACCAGCTTATTTCGATATGTATTGCGTTGAAAAAATTGCAACATATACATTACATATGTATCTTTTAAACGGAAGAACTTTTGTTGTGAATTATTTTATCGTTTGACCAAAAAAAAATCGGAAAAAAGGCCTTTTTTTTGACGTTCCAACTAGGTCTGTCCCGTTAATCTATATTTATATACAATCCTAATAAGGAGGTAAAGTTTGTGAGTTTATGAGTTTGCTCGAGGTATTCTTTGGAACGAGTTAATGAAGTTTAAACATCTTTACGTTATCCAAACAGTAACACTTCCCATTTGAGCATAGACGACATTTTATGCGGTTTACAAAAATCAAACATTTTGGAGAAAAGTGAAAACTGAGAAGGACAAACATCTTCTTGTTCGTAGTTTCACGGGTATTTTTCACAAGTCTCTCTTATGTTAGACATAAATTTGTAAGTAACAAAAGATTGTCTGTCTATGCAATTAACTATTCTTTATAGATCGAGACCCATTGAATATATTTTAATTAATCTTTCATGAACAGAACGCTTATTATACACATTAGAATTCAAGTTATGTTTCATTTCTATGTATGGTTTATTAAATAACTGCAATAAAAATGCACAAGGTAAGCACAAACAAATTTTTGAATCCATATTCAGCTTCAAAAATTAGTTAAAAGATAAAAAATAAATACATTAACCCGAAATGTATTCTTCTGTATGATAAAAGAGTTGAAAATTTCTTTATTTATTTTTTCAATTATTTACTTTTTTATAGCAACAATTATCGTTTTACTTATGGTTTTTAAGAGATAAGAATGTTTAAAAGTCACAATTACTGTGGCAAAATTATTTTCAAATCCCTTTTTGTCAAATTAAGCACTTGAAACTATATATGTGAGAAAATCTCTCATCGCGCGACCAACGTTTAAAATATAAGTAGCACGACCGCTGACGGGTTAACCAATTGGTTCATGTTCATGCCTTTATGTTTTACATTCTCTTGATACGGTACGGCTTAGCTCTGGCATTGAGAAGCGACCCCGGGACAGGCTGTCGTTGCACAGGTTTTCCATAGTTTTCCTATACCCATGGAATGGAGTGCCGTAACAAATGCGCGACAGGAGGGTCGAGTTGCCGATCCGGACCAGCAAGCACTCAGGGTAGGCGGAGATTGTGAGCCAGGCTGACCCTACGGTAGGCGCAAACAGGATTGCAAAATTCGTAATGAAAAAGTAATGCATTGTTCATTACTCTTTTAATGGATAAAGAAAAAAAAATCCATTACCTATTACATTACTCATTATATTGTAATGGTAATGGGTAATGGGAAAATTTTCCATTACTCAATGAATTCTAATGGCTGATAATTTCAATGGTAGCAATTCAAAGTTACTGAGCTACCACGTTTGGGTCAAAATGACTCGATGGTAGTAACCGAGCGATTTTCGGTTACCAATGGCAGTAGCGGTTTTGGTCCGAGTCAAAATGACCCAATGGTAGTAACCAAGTATTACCCGGCTACCAGTAGGGGTAGCGGTGTTTGTCCTGGGTCAAACTTACCCATAGTTAGTAAGCACGTGTTACTTGGTCACCAGTGGCAGTACCGGTTTTGGCCCGCTTCGAAACGACCCAATGGTAGTAACCAAGTGTTACTCGGCTACCAGTAAGGGTAGCGGTGTTTGCCCTGAGTCAAACTGGCCCAATGCTAGTAACCACGCGTTACTTGGACACCAACGGTAATAGCAGTTTTGGCCCGGATCAAAATAACCCAATGATAGTAACCGAGCATCACTCGGTTACCAGTGGCATTAGCGGATTTGGCCTGGATCAAACTGATCCGATCGTAGTAATCAAGCGTTTCTCGATCACCAGTAACGATCACCAGTAATAATGATCCAATGGTAATAACCAAGTATCGCTCCGTTACCAGTAGCGATAGCGGTTTTGGACTGGGTCGATATGATCCAATGGTAATAAAGTGTTACTCAGGGACCCGTACCCGTAGCGGCTTTAGCCTGGGCCAAACCCGCTACTGCTACTGGTGACCAACAAACGCGCGGTTACTACCATCGGGTCAGTTTGATCCAGGACAGAAACCGCTACCCCTACTGGTAGCCGATCGACACTTGGTTACTTGGTTGAACGAGTGGTTGGTTATCATTGGGTCATTCTGACTCAGGCCAAAACCGTTACCCTTACTGGGAACCGAATAATCTTCGTTACATTGTAATGATTAATGGAGATTTTGTACATTACAAAATGTAATGTAATGAGAAATGAAAATGCCAATACATTACAAAAATAATGCATTGCTCATAACCCCGGGCGCAAGCCTTGACGTAGGAGAAAATGGCAAAAAAAAATCAGTCCAATTTAAAGAGAATTCGAATTTAGTGGTTTCGTAACATTTTAATTGGCATCTCTTTTTTTATTTTCATTTTTGTGTCCATATGTATGAATCCGTGAACGAAAAAGATTTATCTGTCTGTCAGACTGATTTTTAGTTTATTTTTTAAAAAAATTTGAGTAGCTCGTTTTAGCTTATTTTAGGATGGAAAATAACCTTTTACGGGGAGGATCACATTTGTCTGATCAGAAAATCAATTCTTTTCGCATTTTTTGAAAGGGCTTAGTATGTAAAATGTGCGGCTGAAACGGTTTTGTAACCAGCGCATTATTTAAGCTGTTAGTGTAAGTAGAATTATTTTGTAGAAAGCAACAAGTAATCTATAACACAAACTTTGAAAGCGTTTTTTTTCTAGTGTTTGAACCATTCAATATACATATTTACTTGATTTTTTTCCTTATATTATTTAATAATAATTAAATTAAATTGATATTAATTATATTATTAAATATTGATTCAAAATGGCCGACAGGGATGGATGCGCGATCGGTGTGTGACTCCGGCTCCCAAGTTAAGCAGCCTTGGGCTAGGCCAATACTTGGTTGGGTGGCCGCTTAGCCATGCACTGGCTCGAGCATCAATCGCTGAGCGGGAAACAGTTTTTCTTAATTTTTGATGCTGCTAAGCAACTGAAACTCAGTAAAAATGTAGCCACCTGTCATTCGGGTTTTCCACAGCTTCCTTTGGCCCTTGTACAAATGCGATATAGTAGTGCATCAAGAAAGAGGCGCTGTGAGCAACACTCTGGGGGGTCTCACAAGAACAGGACCAGAAACAGTGAAGTAGAGGAAAAAGTATGGTTAAAATGATGGGATGGGCTCGTAAAAACGCGCAAGGGTATACGCAGGAACAATAAAAATAAAAATAATTTTTTTTTTTTAATATTAATCTATATTTGTTATTACAAGTCAAAAACAACAAAAACATAAGAAAAATTCGACTCAAATTTCAAATGACCGCCATTTTGTCATTTTCTGACTTAATCCTTTCATTTCACGATTATCTGTAGCAAATTTGATATAATATTGACTATTTTTGGATATTTCTGAAATCAGATCATTTTGAATGTGTCGCACTTTATGCAGATTAACTGTGATCATCATGCATCCTGATGGATACGACAGACGTGTCAAGTGCGATTTTGTTTTTTTTTTTTTGGTGGAAAATGTTTAATTTAGGGCAATCTAGTAGTCGTTCAGTTGATAAAAATCCTGCTGTACATTTTTATCCAACTCTGTTGAGTTTTCGACAGTTACACATTATCTCTTCATCAGAAAATAAGGTGTAACTTTTCTTTTTTTCGAAATATCAAGTATCCTCGAGAAAAATGTGAATCTGCTTTTCAGCTGGCTCTCTTGTACTCACGGAACTTATGGAGCGCCTTAAGGTTTGACCTACAATAAACATATACCATGCACAAACCCGAAATTCATGTTTTTTTTGTCTACTCACCTCAAATTTTACCTACTCTTCGATCAAATAAATGTGAACCAAATCTTGATTCCTCGAAAAAGTTGATGACGAAATTTAAGAAATTGCATGACCGGCTAATTTATTATAAAGCTTCAATAATGTTACTCTTATTTGGCTGACTAACCAAACGCGTCACTACTTAAAAAGTACTTTCGTGTATTATTGAACGCTCTCAATGAGTGGGTCAAATAAAAATGGAATGGCAACTAAAACGTCGTGTATTACGCAACAAAAATGTCTCCCAACTCACCAACATTACTACTAGAGAACCGAGCCTGAACAGTAAAGTGTACGAACAGCTTAAGCGGATGGTTTTCCCGATTACCTAAGGAAACCACAATGACACACACGCATAACGACGTAGTTTCCTGATCTGGCTCTTGTCAACCATGCTGAAGTAACATGCGCATACAACAGATCTGGAATTAACGTTGTACTTAATTCTACAGTTTTCCCAGTTTGTTGTTGCAGATGGCTGATTTGAAATTAGACTCTATCCACTTATTTTTCTGCATGACAAAACTCTATATTTTTGTCCCTTATTTAAAAATTGCCTTCTTCCAATTAAAAGAAGTGAATAAAAATGTTACTGTTATACTGAATTAAATAAAACGTGAACATAATTTGAATTTTTGTTAAAGCTCCCGAGATATTCCTGTCTGATTCGTGTGTTATTTGATAGCCTTGAAAAAAATAATCTCATTTATTTTATTCCCCCAAAGGTATTTAAGTCTGCAAGAAGTTTCGAAATAAATTCAATCCTTCCAAATATAATCGAGCCCTCAACAAATTTTGAAAACCCCCAAACAAAATTATCAAATGAATTCTAATCGATGAAAAGAATGGCAATTCAATCCCCATAAAAAGTGAAGTTCGAACTTTACAAAAAGTTACTAAATATTATAAGCATATATGGCGAAGTATGCAGAGCTTATTAATATTTTATAAAAGCTCCAAAAAATGTTGAAATATATTCCAATCGTCTAGGTAATATAATAAATTTTCCCACGATTTTAAAGTATACTACAGTATAATTTGATTGGTAACTATTCGATAAAAGTTTAACATCATACGTTGAGCGGATACACACAGAGTATTCGTCCGGCCCAATTTTTAAAAAATTAAAATACGTAATTTAAGTAAAAATTGACTTAGCATTCAATTTTATCTTACTGAGAAATCATCTTACAAAATGAAAGAACACGGAAATGGTTGGTTAAAATCTTGCGAATATCTATTTTTTGAGGGAAAGCTTGGAACCGCTGATACAGCTATTTCTGTTGCACACATTGCGGTTCAGTCGGTGCGGCATCTCACCTCAATTGTTATACATTTTCTGTCTATGAATTCATACTTGTGTAAAACACTGTGCACGCAATATCTGATTTCGCAATTTTTAACAAATTGCTTTCCTAGTCGGGTAAAAGCTTCGAATGTGTACGGGATACTTCAAATGATACAGTGACTTCATGTTATGATTTGAATTTATTTCTTAAGTTCACCAAGGAAGGAACAGCATATTTTGAGCCTCGATCATTCAAAAAATGTTCGGGCCGGACAAGTACTCTGTGCATATCAGCTCAATGTATGATGCTAAACTTTTATTAAATAGTTACCAATCAAATTAGACTACAGTATACTTTAGAATCGTGGGAAAATTTATTATGTTACCAAGACGATTGGAATATATTTCAACATTTTTTGGAGCTTTTATAAAATATAAATAAGCTCCGCATACTTGGCCATACATGCTTAATTAGCAGATCTCTATTTATTTAGTAACTTTTTGTAAAGTTCGAACTTCACTTTTTACGGGAATTGAATTGCCGTTTTTTTGACCGATTCGAATTCATTTCATAATTTTGTTTGGGGGTTTTCAAAAGTTTTTGAGGGCTTGATAATTTTTAGAAGGATTGAATTTATTTCGGAACTTCTTGGAGACTTAACGGGACAGACCTAGTTAGAATTTTCGAAAAATCGATTTTTTTTTATTTCATTTTCAAAAAGTAGAATCTCTTACGAACATTTTCCGCCCAGGTAAATGTAAATCGGACCATTATTCGCCGAAATACAAGACTTTGTAGCACGTCGTGTCTGAGCCATGCAAACCGTACTCAAAACTTTAAGTGCGTTTTTCTCGAAACCATGTTTTTGAAGTCGGTGATCACTGTAGCTCGAGAACGGCTTTACCGATCGGGTTGAAATTTATATCACTTCTTCTATACATGGTAGTCCTCCATATGAACGAAGGATTTTTTTTTTGGATAATTATTTTTATTTTTAATAGCAAAAAATGGAACTGATATTTTGGTCAAAAAAACACTTTTGACTTTTAACGGCCGCCATTTTGTGAAAAATGGAAATTTTTCAAAACCCTTCGTTCAACCGGAGCATTATATCATTAACTAAAAATCCCCTCCGTTTTTTTTGTTTCAGATGAGCCGTTGCAGCGTGAGCTTGATCACCGCAAACCGTGTTTTTTTTTGCAGCGTCCTCGGCAATTGACGGTCACCAGCTTATTTCGATATGTATTGCGTTGAAAAAATTGCAACATATACATTACATATGTATCTTTTAAATGGAAGAACTTTTGTTGTGAATTATTTTATCGTTTGACCAAAAAAAAATCGGAAAAAAGGCCTTTTTTTTGACGTTCCAACTAGGTCTGTCCCGTTAAACACCTTTGGGTGAATAAAATAAATGAGATTATTTTTTTCGAGGCTTACGAGAATGTACTTGTCTCAACCTTTTAACAGCACGTATGTATGCTGTTTTTTCGGTATTGATTTGTTTACTTTTTGTAAAACATTGAAAACTTCTTACTTGACCGTATCGAAATAACGGTAGAATGTACAGCATTTTAATTAGCTGCAACCATTTGAAAAATATATAAACTGAGTACCTTTTGCATCTCTGCTCGACATACAATGGTAAACTTTTATCAAATTGTTTCCAATCAAACTATACTTCAGAATCGCAAACCAATTTGTGTTGGTACCACACGTTAACGGTGTAATTTCGCCAAAGCGTTTTTTTTATAGAATCATTGAAAATTTGGAGGATACATTCAGCGCACTATTATGTGATCACGTGCAAAATTTTTAAAGAATTCACGGTTCCAGATTTGATATATTTCCTATCCAAGATTACACAGTTCGACATGCGTTTCTTATCGGAAATATTGAAAATGTTACATTTTTCAGCATAATTTAAAAACTTTTCTAGTTTTGATTTTTTATTTTACCTTATTGGAAAGCATGTGCTATGTGTTTGAAGTGGTTATTTCTAAAACATTAAGCTTCTTATTCGGCACTCTTCGTAATACTTTATATGTTTTTACATTCCTTTCAGATAAAACAACTAATATTATTAGATTACCCCGCAAGTTAAATCCCAGCTTTCATAGATTTATCAGAGAGACAACTTTTGAACGTGATTATTGCGAAATTACGATAATCATGTTTCACAGCGGAGGTACTCTAAACAGCTTTGCATTTTGCAATACGTTCACTTATTAACACGCTGTTAATTTTTTAAATTATTTTATTCTGTTATGTTTTTTTTACATATAAAATAAAACAGATAAAATAATTATAATAATAACAGCCCGTGTCAAATTATTGAAGATGTCATATTTGCTTTTACATACTTATTCAAAATTGTTAAAATGTGGTCAGAACACGATGTGGGATGTGTAATTCGCTTTAATTGTCATGACTTTATTTTATTCGAAAATACAAAATTATGACAACCTTAACAATTTAAGATGCTTGACTTTCCGAGGAGCCATGTACGTTTGAAAACGAAATCTGATCAATAATTATTTTTATAAAACATATACTAAAACGATACATATATACTATAATGAAAGGTCATTCCAGAATCACACTATAAATAACTATCCAGAAAACTATAATAACTGTCAAGAAAATCGAAAGATACATGTATTGTAAACAAATTGTCGCGCTTCAAATTGAAAAAACTGATGGAAGTAATCTGTTTTTAATTTGATGCATATTTTTGAACAAAATAACGTTTGAAAACGAAAATTTTGACCCCCTCATGCATTTGGTTTGCTCGATTTTTCAAGGAGTTATACATGTATCTGAAGAGAAAGGTCAAGAAATTTTCCGAAACTTCGTCTTCGATGAAAGTGTTCAGATACATTTTTTTCCAACATCAAATTACCGTCAACGACCATTAAAGAGAAATCACTCAGCAAACACAATTTGGATAATTTCTGTAACTTTTACATTAAAGTTACGAGTTTATGTAAAGTTTACATAAAATTTGCGAAAATAATCCAAGTATGTTTGCTGGGCAATGAACAAAATAAATAAAGATTTGCAAAAGTCAATTAGCTGCACATTTGGCATGAAATGCCCCATATGTATATTGCAAAATTTACTGCCTATAGGATTGTCGGCTGCTGATAATATTCATAGTTGGTATGTTTGGAGTTGTCAAAATACATTGACAACACTACCAACTTCATGGGTCGAAAAAATGGTACACTTTTGTAAAAACGCCAAGTTCAGGGACCCATGATTCGCTGGCTATGACCATCAAGCAGCTAGAAGCCTCGAACGTCATCACATAAATGATATCTCCGCACTGCATATAGCTACAGCATTGATTTTTTTTTGTAAAAAAAAGAGGAAAAAAAATAGTTGTCAGTATTATATTTCTTAGGCCGTAGCAATTTATGTAAAACATCAATTTTAAGTTTCAAAAGTCGGATTTGAATGCGGTACTTACTGTATAGAGATCGCGACAGCTGTCATGTCTTTATTTTTTTTCATTCAAAAATGTACTTATCTCGATTCGCTACCGCGAATCTTTAATATCATATCAGTTTTCAATCGCTTATACAACGCAACGGATCGATGAGAACAAGTACGATGGTGTATCTGGCGTTTTATTATAGACAAAAATCTAGTGGAGATACTTAGGAAATTCAGATACGAAATCATCCGACAATTTTGCAACAAATATATTTATTTTTACTAAATGTACAAAATGCAGATCTCTTGTATCCATATTAGTATATTTCCTTCAATAAAAGGTACAGACTGGGCTAACTAAACTTCCGGTAAAGGTAAAGTACATCGGTAACGTTGGCGGAATTTCTCAGTACAGCCTGTATTATGTGACACTTACAATTTAATTATCTTGGCCTATATTAAAGTTAAATAGGATAATTGTTCGCTGATATTCTGAAGCATTTTGAGTTTCGGGACTTGCGTATATTTTCAAGCGTATTGTACTCAAGGAACTTCTCACTTTGACTGAGTCAGATAAGAGCCGAACAAACTGGATTAGTTTTGAATTGTAGCTATTATGCCAACCAAGGTTACATACTAACCGGAAATACTTTCATACAAAGTACCTAAAAACCTTTTATTTTAATAAACAATAAACACGGGATATACAAAAAAAGTAAAATAAAAGACAGGGTGCATAATATGTATGAAGGTATAATTTCCAAATAAAAACTGCGTAGCTAGTGTTAGAGTCACTACCACTGAGATTGTGGCGGAAGATGTCTCGCTCAGACAGAAAATATATTTACGGCTGGAAAAAATTTAGGAATTTTTTTTGAATTTACGTAACTCATTTTCGAATAATCTAGATTGTTGCGATAAACTAGTGGTTAGACCTACCTCACGACAGTTCTGTTTTTATAATTATGTTAAACTTATTGCGTAATTTTTAATCTTACGCAATAAGTTTAACATAATCTTCTCTCTCATTTAATGTCCTACGGTTAGACGTTCCCGAGTGTTCCCGAGCTATACTGCGCGGAGAATCCGTAATTTTTCACTCGAAAATGGCGACCAACTTACGGTAGTACGTAAAGTCACGCGCTGAACATTAATGTCGCGTAACATTCTTTCCTCCTTGGTATTCCAAACCGCGCGTGTATTACTTATTTCGATATGCGTTACTGTGTTAGGGTTATTTAGATTTGTTTGGTATACACAAAATCATAACATCGAAATTGGAAGTTTCCCCCCATATTGCAGTGAATGGCATTATCCATCAAAAAACACAATACATTTACGGATTGTTAAATGGCCGAGGCCTTTCTCTCAATGGATTCGCGGGTAATAACGATAAAATCTACCTTTCTTACCTTATGTCAATTCTCCCACCCATTTTTCTCCAAACAAGAGCAACTTTAAAATTACAAAAGATCATACCTTTCATCGAGTCTGAAGGAACATCTGGAGAGGTCGCTCCAGGCGCTCATGCTTCGGCTACGACGCCTGATGGAGGATGCCGGAAGCCTAGCGCTGCTTCTTCGTCTCGTTGAAGCCAGATTGTCGGCTTCGAAGCAAACTCTTGGCGTTGGATGTAACTTTTGTTGTTGACTGGGAGGATTTTGAGAATTATTATTCGGCGGTGTCGACGATGGTGTTAAGGCAGCGGGTGTGTTAAGATCCGGCAGGGCCTCGTATTCCCAGCCACGGGCTCCCATGTCCAGGAGAGGCTCGGCCGAGGCGTTCGAGCCACGCAGAGGATCCCGAGGCTTACGATGATGAAACAGAGCGAATATTCGGCAGGTTGAGTCATTGGTGCCACAGGATTCTTCTTTCCTGCCGGATACACATTTCACTCTCGAATCCAGCTTTGACGCAGCTGTTTAATGTACCATCGTTAGGACTCTCGTAAAAGAATACAGTTTTCTATTCATGACAGTGTCTTTTATAATAATGGAAGCAGGATATTTTCGGAATTTGATGCTCCGGACCAGGTCTTCTTTGATCTTCCTATCGGTGTCTCTCTCGCGGTCTTTCGCACCTTCTCTCTTTCTATCTCTCTTACTTTCGATTATATCCCTCTATTTTTATATATATCGCTCGCTATCTCTCATGCTGATCGCACTTTGTCGGTTTACAGAGATGAAATAGAGCGCGAGAAGCAGAGGCTACTCTTGTCCGAACCCGTACACCCCGCGCTCGCTGGCTGCGCTTGATCAACAAACGCTGAACATGTGCACGCAAACTGCTATCTTCTGTGTGATGCTTCTTCTTCAATATCTCCGACTACACCGTGTAATGCTGTCCCTCTTTCTCTCTTTCTTTCTCCTCTCTTTTCTCAGTCTTCTTTCTCACCCTTCGTAACGATATCTGTACGAGGTCGGCGAGTGATGAATATTTCAGGATGGTCGTACATCAACGCTGAGCTCACGGACTCGGCCATTATCACTCTGTGGCGTGATTACACACGCTTCGTTCATGATCGTGATGGTCTCCGCAATTTCTCTTCCTCATGCTCCGTCTAACTGAGCTCTGTTACTTTTTCCGTCCAACAAAGTGCACTTTCGAAGCCTCCCGATTCTTAATGGAAATGTGCTTTTACCCGTTCTCTCACTCATCCGCACAATTATTTTTAAGTGCAATAACGATTCTAGAAAAATTCCCCCTTAACTTTATGTGTCGAGCTATCATTACAGGAACATAATGCGATGCAACTTTTAAATTATTATGGAACTGGCTTGTTCTAGTCTCCTTGTAAGTCGGTTAACTGTAATAAATTTCATAGTTCCAAAATTTCTACGTAAGTCTCCTCATTATCGATCAATATACGTAAGTAACCATTCGCATAATATGTTTTTGTTCAAGTATTAACAGAGTTAACAGATTTATAATAATCTATAGTTTCATGTATTTATGAGGTCAATCTTTTCAATAACATACAACATTCGTCAACAAGCTAAGGTTTCTCAACAGTAAAAGTTTCACAACAATATTGTAACGTTCTCAACAATTTTTCAACAGGATTTATTATTATTGTTTTTGTGAAGTTGTCGCGCGAAAACAAAACTTCGTGAGGTTTTTTATGGTCATGAGGTAGTCAAGGTCAATAATTATGTTTTCCTTTTCAAATGTTATCTTTGACGAGGATTTGAGTAGCGGGGCATTAACAGGCTGAAGCAACACGGTTGAGAATTGGCTCGTCTTCAAAGACAATCGAGTTAATTATTTTTCCCCTTTTACCTACTCTGGTAATTACTTGGCACAGAGCACTTGTTCTGCAAAAGAGAACTATGACTCAAGACAATCTTCTATTGATTCGTCTAGATGTGTACAATCCTGGTCTTTAGATAATCGTAATAACACTTCTAACAAGCACCGGTTGTCTCTTTTGTGAGACTTAACAGCAGGTTTCCCGTCATCGTTGCTTCCTTTTTTCACGTGGTATGAATCACCTCGGAAGTCATGATACCATGAGGACCAAATATGGTATAACATTACCACATAAATATTCGAATCATTGAAGCTAACCTCGTAACTTCTTTTCTGTTTCACTTTAACTTTAACACTTTTTCCTCTTCCGCTACGAGTTACTATTCAGTTCCCGGACCTATTTCTTACTCTGTACGGTACAGATTGGTGGGGCTTAAACATTTATTCAGTCAAATCACAAGATGCTAATAAATATTCCTCGTGGTCTATTTCATCCAAGGGCACTTATTATGTTGAAAACATTTTTTTAACACGAAATAACAGCATTGACCGTGAAAACTAATAATCGTAAAAAAAAAACAAACCTCGAGCTTTCAGTTCCCGGAAGCTCAACGAGTTCATAACGGAGTTGTGATCGACAGGTCGTCAATCTGTCAAGACTCACAATGAAAGTAAAACTCGCACTATTGTGTTAACGCAGTTTTCCCGACGACATAACGCGACGTCCACCACGAGCGAAATAAATAAAATTACTATCGACTTTAGTGGTACGAGCTCTTTCGCGAAAATGCTGTCGATCGACACATATACACGCGCGTAGTATAGAGTACGCAGATACGTTGACTGAGGCTGACGACGCGGGTAGTAGCGGAGAAAGAGCGCACAGCAGAACCAGATGTGGCGCACCCTCGTCCAAGGTCCAGGAACACGCGAGATCAGCAGTGGTGGTAAGTGTTCTCTATAGAGCTTCAATCTTTTCCAGGGATACCCAAAAAACGCGGCATACCTTAAACCACTTCAATAATTCGACAATGACTTAGGAATTGAAAGAATTTTTTTTTTGTTGATCGGATCGTCGGCTTTTCAAGAAAAGTTGATTATTGAAATGTACTTCGACGTTTTCCTTCATCCATCAAAATTCAGAACAAGGAAATGGTTACAGCTATTGCTGTAAGATCATAATAAAGAACTAACTGAAACATCTTTAATCTTCTGGCCATCTCCGTTGCACTTGTTTCTTTTTTCTTTTTTTCTGGACCCTGCACTTTTAACAAATATAAAAGAAATTGGTCACCCCAAAATGAACGTCAAACTACTTTAAACATTTGAAAACCGAAAGCCTTGAAAAAATGGCTAGTCAAATGATTTTTTCTGTAACATAACGTTGCAAGAGCTTTTTTTCTGATTCTCCCTCTCATACTGATCACTTCTGTAGTCCAACGCTACTATCTTCTTTGTTTTCGAACTGGTCTCATCCAAATGAACTTGGAACCGTATGGAACTTTTTCTCCCTTTAATCAGGGCAATTGTCAACCTTATGGTTCAACCTTGCTTGTGATATCCTCATGGGTGGCCTTTTTTTAGATATTCATGTAGACGAAATTAAAAAAAAAACACTATTTTATTAGGAAACACTCGAATCATACACAGAACCTTACACATACACGTACTGTAGGTATTCAAATTGACATATTTTCTGAAGCATAAAGGATTTATTTTATAAGGATCCTGCGAGGGCCTCATAATTACACCAAGGTACCCCTTTCACTGCAGTGTACCGTAGCCGCGGTATTTCCTCTAGTGAAAACTAACAGACATTACACCGAGCAAACACTCCCTCTTTCGATTCCTCCCCTTCTGGCGCACCTTTGCATGATATTTCACCAACCCTCTTTCTCTTTATCTCACTTTTCTCTCGCTCTGTCTCTCTCTCTCTCTCTCTCGCTGTCTTTGTCACATAGCGTCAACTCTTTTCCTACAAAATTAATTTCTTCAAAAATCTTCACATTATCTCTTCAAGTATTCTACTGCTCTTTTCCGATGCTTTTGAGATTTGGAGACCGTTTTTTCGTTGCCGCGAAATCATGCACCACTAACGCCTGATCGCACAAGCACTCGTTTGCAAATCTATTCCCTTTTGGATAAGGTCTCCGCACACACATGCACGTGGACTCGCAACGTTTCCAAGGCGACTGCGCCACTCTGGCTGTACACTGCAAAAGCTCCTCGTTCGCCCCCTACCCCTTTTTCTCTTATCCCTTGGTTCCCCTCCATCAATCGAGGTGTTAAATGGACCAACAACCATCTGTATAAAGTAAGATCTCCTGGAAAAGTACGAGAAACACGAAATAGCGATATACGAGAAATGGGAAAAATTAGGCAGTTCCACAGTTTTCTTTTACGTTTCGTTTAACCGTTAAAAGCCACCTTGAGTAGGAACTAAAAATGTTTCATTTTTATTTTTTCAAACAGTAGTATGCCACGATCTAGTATTCGTCGTTGCAATATACTTCAAAAAAGCATGACAATACTGGACCGCATTGGATGAATGGGTGTACGAAGTATCAGCATCGATTCGGTCCAGAATGAATACAATGTTTTGCGAGTGGTGGAAGCAATGTTGCGATTGCGCATTTTCCCAGCATAGGGAAAGCGCGGAAAACTTAAATGAATTTTCCGGACGCCACGTGGTCGCTGCAGGGAGATTTAATGCTGCGCATCATAATTGAGTGAACCTGCAGGTAACAAATTTCAAGTACATTGTATACAACAAAATTTGCACACCAAGGTTTTCTTGGTAACAAAAAATGTGTACAATTATGAGAAGATTGAATGAGAAGAATTGTATATAAAATCTTCTATATGGAAATAAATCTGAAAGAGCAAGTTTTTGATTAATAGGCACAAAG
Source organism: Rhimphoctona megacephalus (assembly GCA_963989365.1). Classification (NCBI taxonomy): domain Eukaryota; kingdom Metazoa; phylum Arthropoda; class Insecta; order Hymenoptera; family Ichneumonidae; genus Rhimphoctona; species Rhimphoctona megacephalus. The sequence continues at coordinate 20,072,708 of OZ022420.1, forward strand.
ATATATTTTTATGACTCACACATGTATATATTAAAATTTCATGAACCTTGGTACGTGACTCATTCACTGCTCGTTCAATGACAGATCATTCAAACGTGAATATCAATTCCTACGTATTATGTCAAATTTGTGATGATGTAATTAATATTTTAATGGGAACCTTCCAAATATGTGGACAATTCAAAAAAGAGATTTTTTTCTAATTTTAGGGCATGCGAAAATAGTATTTCACAAACAAGTTGGAATCAGTGGATCGCATTCATTTTAAACAATACTTTGATTAATATTATTGAGGCCTTTTGTTGTAGATGTGTAATTTCATGATAAACACAATTTTCCAATTACAATTACAATTCTTTATCAATGACAAATAATTTAGCAAGGTTTATTTATAATATCAAATAGGTAATAAGGAAAATAATATTCTAAAGTTTAGATTCTGAACGAACAGGAAATAATATATAATAAGAATATCCGTCGTTTTGACCCTCCTTTTGGATTATTCAAAAATTGACCAAGAAAAACATTCAGTGTACAAAAAACCTTCGCAAAATCGCATGGGATCATCGTTACACATTGCATCAGTGTATGGCTACCACAATTTCACGGTTCTCGACGACGCCGGATCATTAATCATTCGCGGTAAATTAGACGCAGAATGCCTTTAGCCCAAGAGCGATGTCTCGTTGTTTCCTTACTTAACCTTTGGATTAATGATTTCCGCTCGACAAAGTAAAACGAGCATTCGAGATTACGTTGACATGAAAGCTCGAAGTTAATGCGATTGGAGTATTCTCATGCAGACATAGTTTCCTAAGTTGGGGATTTTGTTGAACTCGTTGTAGAAAGAAAAATAAATTCAAAGATCGTTCGAAAAGAAGCCAACACTTTTTAATCAAGGTCTTAAACGAAAGCAATTTTAATAATGACGAGAGGACACCAACCATTTTTTGCTGCTATCTCATTTTGACCCAAATATTCATACTCGGAATTCTTTGAAGGAGGAAAAAGCTCGAATATTTACATAGTGTATTTACCGAGTGGTGAGAGAATAATCTATTGACCGGGCTATGTACGCGTGAGCTCCAATGGTCAGACAGATAATATCGGAAAAACTCCCGGTAAAGTCAAGTGTCTACTAGGAAATGTGTGCAAGCGCACTCTGCAGACAAACGTTGGTATTAACGAGTCTCGCCAAGTCGAGATTACAGGAAATTAAATTTCAAACGGTCGAGAAAAAAAGAATCTAAGCATTTATCTCTCTCTATCGCCCTACGATACACGATCGGTAAGACAGTTTTCCAAGTTTGTAAAAAAAGTTTATTTCGAAAACAATACCGAGTTTTCCAGCACCGGTTTGAGCATGCCTCATACCGCATACTCTAAGTCCGTTGACCTAAAAAAAAGTTCATCTTTGTTTGCATTCTACCGACTAATTTATCCAAATAGAAAAGTAATCACATGTAAAAAATTATATTTCGCTAAGTAATGAATACACGGCTTAAAAATTAAAAGTAATTATTTGTTAATTCGACTAGTGTCACAAAGATCAATTTTTGCAAAAAGGTGAAGAACGTAAAAAGGTCATAATCTTTCATTCATAGGAAAAAAAATGTTGTCTTTTTTATTTAAACCTGATATGCGCCATAATAGAGTCAAACAACAAGTGTCATTGAACAAAATCGATAAATTATTATGAAAATATTATTCCATCTTTACAAGAACATATTTTATACACGTAAATTTCGATAGTAATGTCCTAAAATTATTAATTGGCCGTAAGGAAAAAATATTGTCTCACTTAAAAAAAAATTGATGTTTATTAAATTAATTGCAGGTATTATTAGCGGACTTTTTTCCACTCCGTTGTAAGAAACAATACGAATATAACGATTCATATGAGTGCTTCTGTCGGGATGAAAAGAGCGTATTGTTAAAGAGTCCTTAAAAACAAAAGTTCCAATAGACCGTACTACTAAACAGAAGAGTAAGAGGAAAGAATAAGTGATCTCGAGGATGGAAAATAAGAGCAAAATCACGGGGTTGATTCTCGAAACTTTCGGGCTCGTTAAAATGAGACAAGCTCGTCGAGGGTTTAAGAATAAGGTTGCATTGAGAGGCCGAGTCGGTGACTTCCAAAAGTCCAATTGAGGTGAAAACAAACTTTTAGTTAACATAATGCTTAAAATCATCTCCCCTGTTATCGCGAGATTGGTGTTTAATTGAATGAAAATTTCACTGAGCTATGAATTTCATTCATTGTCTTTTTTGTCGGTAAACCTTAAGCCAATTTTTTTTTCTGTCTTTACGATCGGGAGCGAATTGACGCTCCATTCCCCACCCACGTTTCTGCACAGGAAGACACCCTTTTGATCCCTCAAGATTTCTTTCTATTGCGGAGGTGGCAAAACATGTTAAAATTTCGAATAGTGTGCAGTAGAAGATTGCAAAATAACTTTGAACGTAATGACATGATTGTTAGAAATTCTGATTGTATTGCTATGAGAAAAAAGGTTGTCCATGAAGACATTACGAAACGTAGTTGTGTTAGCAAAGTTCTACTATACAGTCTTTCTTTCTTATATATATAAGTCGTAGACATAAATCTACATCTAGCTGAAAAACTCTTAAGGGGCCAGTCCACTTTGGAGCCACGAAAAAAGGCTAATTTCGCGATTTCTTTTTGAGGATTTTATAAAAGATATGAATATAAAAGTTGTTGGGCTTGATAAATAAAGTTTTGAAATACATTTAAAAAAATTTTTAATTCATTTTTATTCATTTTTAAGTACAAAAACTATAGTTTAACGTAACGCCTCAAAAATAGGTGGGCTAGGTAGCTCCATCACACCTCGGCCACCATCGTTGATTTTTTAGGCAGCTCCATCACACCTCACACCATCGTTGATTTTTTTTTATTGATCTCTTAAATGTCGATTTTTTCACATCTGTGATTATCAAGTTATCCTGATTTAGTCCTTACATTGTCCAGGTCAGGTAAACCTTGCAATTTTCGAATATTTATCACATCCGGTTATCTTGATCTAGTCCTGATATCATCCAGATCAGCTAAACCGTGTCCCCAAATATATTTTCTGTCTTAGGTTACATTGATCTGATCCTGACTGAATCCTTATCGGGTTAATCGTACTATTATTGAATGTTTTCCATATGTGGTTATTCTGCACTGGCGCTGATGAGATCTTAATCGGATCTCGAATAGGATTGCTTTATTAGATATTACTTTTGCCTGGTCGGGTCCCAATATATTCTAATGATGAATTCTAGTCGGGTAATTGACGTCTAAGAAGATAAAAAATAAACGTTCTCACATATGCCGCTCAGGAAAAGTTGAATTATTCCCAGCACCCTAGGAATATTTAAAAAAAATAAACTACATCACATATATAATTATTGAATCAATTTATATTTTAATATCACAGCTTCCACATCCATACGCCCAGAAAAAAGTTCTATTTAGATCTACTAGGATCGTTTATTCGAATTTTTTAATTTTGAATTAACAAAATTTCTATTCGCTTCAGCTAGAAAGCTGTATTTAAATCAAATAGATAATGCTATTTGGGTCCGTTTAATTGAGTACCCACGTTAAAGCTTCTTGCTCCGGCCACCACGTAGCGTAGAGAATCCAGGCAATTTTTACACACGAATTCCGCTCTGGATGTGCATAAATTGCAGGAATCAAAATAGTTTTATTATTCTGACTGATTATACCTAAGAAGTCGAACGTGAATTTTTGTACCTACCTAGGGTCGCAGACCCATGAAAATATTATTAAATAATATTATAATTGAATATGATATAAATAATATTATAAATATTATTTTTTTTCAACTTCATATTCGTTTAATTTCTTAGATAAAAATATATCCAATTTTAAAAAATATATTAAATTTTTCATTAATCAAGAATATTAAAATAGTGAGATCAAAAAAAAATAATTTCTTAAAGTTAAATAGACATCTATTTGGCCGTGAGACAAGGAAAAAAAATTATTTCATTTAACTAGATCCTAGTTGATGAATCAACTAGATGTTTTTTTCTGGATGTACTTTGTCGTAAATCACATTTTTATAAAAAATGAATATAATCAAATTAAAACAAAACCCTTTTTATTCGGATTTAGCTTAACCCCCTACGGGTAATTTTGAACAGTCGTTGGACGAAAAACTGAAAAAGTTTATTGTACAATAAACTATACGGGTACTATTATGGGTATATAACCCATAAATTATACATAACAAGTTGTATTTACGTGCCAATACTGTTACGAGATTTATTTTTTATAAAATAAAATGGTATTTTATTTATTTATAGATTTATTTTTTAATAAAAATAAAACAGTAGAATATATTATTAAACTAGTTATTAATAAGAGGAATGAATTTATCAAATTAATTATTTTTATAAGGAATTATTATTATTAAGACTTTAGTTATTGGAATTTATATTTAGCTAACATTTCAAAATAATTTTCTGGATTCAATCAGGAAAAGTAAAAAAATATGAAATTTTATGAATATTTTTAGCGGATTTTACTATAAGAATATTACATCTTTTGGATTTTCTTCGTCTTCGCGATTATCCCACTTTCCCCTGCATATTATTTTCCACTCTTCATATATGCGGGTATACATGTGGATTTTTTCACGTAACTTCGTAAGCATTCTAAGCCTTCAAGCATATCTTACGTCTTAATCGTACATTCATTATATTTACTGTTATACATTTTGTTTAACATATTTCTACTCGTCTATTTAGATTATATAAATTGATCAAGAATTTTTAAAAGAATATGTTGCAAATATATTGAAATTTTTCACCCAATTTTCCAGAATGTCATGGCAATCTGTTCTCCAAAGAGAAAACATCACGATCAATAGAATACATCTACCGAAAAACTGGCGAAATTGGATCGTTTAAAGTTATGAGGTGCTGTATGCATTGAAGCTTGATAGTGGAAAATGTTTTCACACAATTTCGCAAATCACCAACTATATATGTGTACGAACCAGAGACAAGTGATGTTCGTTATAGACGCGGTCAATCGTCCATTCCACTTGGGTTAACCAGCATTAGAGGGTTGCCCCAACGCGCTTGAGGTTCGTCACGAGGTAATCCCATTTCTAGAACCGCGATCTTTCAATCATGATGTTTTGTCTGCAACCTATAGCTTGTATAAGACTCGGGTGACTGAAGAATGATGACAATTAACGAGACTTTCAATCTCCCATGGATAATGGAAAAGCGATTGCAGAAAATGATCCATTTACGAGGCGCTCCGGGAAAATGAAATTTAGGACAAAATCCCTGAGGCTCTTATGATTGCTTCATCATCACTTCCGTCAACGAAGAGTCCTATTATATACGAATCCATGTCCAGTAACGACAATTTTATTGATCGCTATTCCATCGCAATTCTCCAAATCCGCCGTCTCAAATAATCAATCAAGCATCAGTCACTCGTGAGGAAGAAAAAAAATGTTCTTGAATTCTCCCATCTCCAAACCAAAAGAATTCACGTGCCTGCCACGTAAGTATTAATGATCCCAGTTTTTCATAAAGGGAGCTTCCATTAGAACGGAATTAAGCCTACTGTGATGTCGAAGAAAAATTGGAATTCTTTTCATCCCTGCTGGTCACAAATAGAAATGTAATGAGCGTTTACAAAAGTGTCGTAATAAAACTAACATTTTTCTGTCACGGAAAGCTTGAGATCGTAAAACAATGTTTCGAAAAAACCAGCGGAAATTTCTCTCTCTCTCTCTCTCTTTTTCCCCTTCTTATTTCTTATGCTTTCCCTGTCATTCTCATCCGTGTATATACCGATGAGAACCGAGACGAATAGCAAAAATAGAAACTCTGGTCGATATTAATTGTGTCAAGTGTGAGCCCTCGGGGCTCTCAGAACGGGACAGCATGCTCTTGCGCTCTTTTCATACAGCATTGTTGCGAAAGAAAAGACAATGCCCGAGCACGTATAGACGAGAAAACTCCTATGTGACTCATGACCTCATGTAAATATATATCTACTAGGATGATCCTTATCTCGAGTGTTTTTAGATTTTCATAGACTCAAATGAACCAATACATTTCCAAATAAAAATAAAAATATGAGCCAGGGAAGATTTTTATAATTTTTAGATTTTCCGTAGTAACTTTAGGGCCGAAAAAAAAAATAATTGTAAAGTACGTCCAAGTTTGCGTGTTATTCACATCCAATTTTGGCGTTATTTCTTATTTATCTTACACCTCCTAATTATGAATACACGGCTTAAAAATTAAGAGCAATTACTTGTTAATTCGACTAGTGTTACGTCTCCGTTCTCAACATTGTGCCTTTTTTTTTAGTGCTCAATTTTTCATATACAATTAATTACCATAAGGAAAAACGAACAAATAAGATTTGATACTCTAAAACGTTAGCGACGGTGACGGGCCCTGAGGACTGACACTGAACTTTTCGTTTGGCCGGCGTCGATCCTCAAGGATTAGCGGCTAAGGGTAATTATAAACGAAGCATTTTTCGCCGGCCATTTTCGAAAGTATCAAAATCAGCTTCGTCTTGAAAGTATTAAGCGAGTGTTTCACACGAAAATCACAAACCCTATGGGAGTACTTTTATTTTATTTCCTACCTTTATACGCTTTTTCATTATATGGGATTGCGTGTGATAGAAATACGTTCGCAGTAACAGTCTCTGCCAAGCTCTTTTCCGCATTATTAACCGCAAAAACGGTTTCCCTTCTATATTTTTTTTTTATCGTCATAGTCGTCGCTTTGGTGGTATTTATGGGCTTCGTTACTAGGGATGGATATCTCAAAAATTTCCTGCGATCGAGATGTGTTGATTTATATCAATATTTGTATATTTTATATGTATAATGGCGATCGAGGTTTTCTAGAACCAATATTTCAACAAGGTTTATTGAAGTACTACATTATTCAGTGGAACATTACTTTCTAAATAACATTCTTAATTGTTCCCTTATTATTTTACACTTAATAATAATTTGTGTGAAAATTATTTTATTTCATTGAATAATGTATTCTTGGCTCGCATAAATTTTCATAAGATATTAATCCAACCTATTTTTGTAGAGGATGAGTAGATGCGGAAAGAATTTATTGAAATACCTATAGTTACAAATATACTGTTATTATTTTTATTGTATGCGATTGAAAACGCTTTTTATATTTGCCGAATTTTTATAGTTACAGAATAAAAAACGAAGAAATATCTACCAGGTGAAGGAAAAATTTGACAATTGAAGAAGCCTGTAGGGAAACGTTATTCAAATCACAAAGCCTTCAAGGGGAAGAAAAGAATGGAGAAAAAAAGACGGCTCTGAGAGAGTTGCAAATCTTTTTCATTCACCCTTCAATTCACGTTGGTTTATTATGTAGTTGAATAAAATCCTTCTGAATAGAGTGAGTTCGTAGCTGTACGAAACTGAAGTCACCAACATTTATAAAAAGTCAACCAAACAAAAAATTACTAAAATTAATAACGCTTATGCGTTCTCAATAAAATTCCCAATAAATGTTCATAAAAAAGAACCAATTTATTATAAACAATTTAATACAGTTTCTTTCAGTACTTCCTCTTTAATTTTCTCTTTAACTCAACCCATCAGCGATAGGAACGCTGTCAATAAATTAGGTTCGAATTTTTTAATCAAACGACGAACACGTATCGAAAAGTCCCTTACCAGACTACTAGACCACACAGTAGAAATAGACTGAACCAGATCAGACTCTTATGGGAGAATGGCCTAGGAGATCCGAATATCTATTTCACTTTCGTGCACTTTCATCGGTACTAGATCGCTTCATTCGTTCCACACTGAGCCAATAGTGAAATGCACTTTACTATCTCACGCGAGATAGTAAAGTGCATTTCGTAGATCTACTACTACTTTTTTTCGTAGATCTACTAGAATCACAGTGTGTGACTCGTATGCGCGGAGAGAATTGAAAAGTAATTTTTACCGTGAATTCACGGTAATGTGGTGACAAGTTCGAAAAACAAATTTATTAGTAAGCGATAAGTTTTTTTTAACTTACGAAATGTAAAAATTCAAATACTGAGTGTAATTCTTGCAGTTCTTGCATAGTAAAAATTATAGACAATAAAATTTACTATACGTATTCTAAAATTTACGAAGCGCGCGATAAAATTAACGCTGCTGCACAGTAAAATTTGCCTGCGTCAACTTAAGAAAAATAAACTCACGTAGGATTTACGCATTTTAGGCAAAGGCCCGTAATGCCAAACAAATATCAATGTTTACATCGTACTCCTACTGTGCCCACCCGCATTCAAGCCGTCCTGACGTGAAACACTTGTAGGGGAATTTTTACTGTGCAGCATGGTAAAATTTATCGTGTCGCTCATTTCAAAGTAAAATAAATCGAGCCGCTACCGCGGCTGTTGATATTGAAACGAAACTGGACTGGACATCAAAATTTACTGGACACTCTGGTAAAATTTTCTAGTTTAAACAAGAAATTTCATTTAATTTTTATAAAAATTTGTGTTTTGCTCAATAATAATCTTAGAAATTGCAGGTTGTCACCTCACTACTGTTACTGCATGGTAATTTTTAAATTTTAATTCTTTTTGTGTGGGAGATCAAAGCCGGGTGTATGATATTGACGAAGAAGCATGCTTGAAAAATGAAGAAATATGCCTACCTGGATAATTTTCGTCTCAGGAATTTTATATTGAAGTATAAAAAAAAATGAATCACATGAATCGATTCATAGTATCATCGAAATATAACTCAAACTCGCGTGGTCTATTGCAGATTCTTACTATTTATTACAATACTCAGCACTGAGTTATTGCCTCGAAGCTGAATCCTCTGCTTTTTTAATTTCACCAAGAAGTTTTTACTTTACACATGTTCATCTTTTGAACCGTGTATATTTGCAGAGAAGCTCGTCAAAGAAAAGTGGCGAAAGTGATACTTGAAACTAGCTCTTTGGAGTATTTTAGAAAATGCCAGGATGCTTAAAAGCTCGGGAAGCATGTACAAAAAAAAAGATGGCACACGAGAGAAGAGACAAGAAAGAGCGAACGTTAGGTAGTTAGCAGCGTATACAAGCAATCAAAGAGAATTTAAGTGGTGCAAGGAGGACACAGAAATAGGCACTGGTCCATGATAACTAGAAATTAACATGTTCATACTACTTTAAACTTGACATTAGCTTGCACGATGGCTGCTAATAAGAAAAATTCAACCACTATCCATGAAATATTCAATATTTTCAATTTTTAGAAGTGTGAAGACAGTTCTGTACTTACGTGTAAATTATCGAAAAAGTCATTAAGGCACGAAAAATAATAATTTAGTAATGAAATAACTTTGGAATAAAGAATGCATAAAGAAACTTTCGAACTAATTTATCAATGTTCTTTATAATGTTATAACATTTTTTCTTCATTTTTATGTATCAATACTAACGACTTTCCATTAAGATACATTTTAAATTAATTGAAGCAGCAATTTTATCGAAAGGCCATTGAAAGCCAGGATTTTAGTATGCGAAAGAGAAGCAGCAATTGATTAAGGCTCGACATAATGGAGGAGCAGTGTCCTGTAATGAGCAAGAGTGCTGCATGTCACTCGAAGAATTCTATGAGGCTCGAATTAAAGTTGATTGGCTTTCACCAGCAAAATACGAGGTCAGGAGCCCTTCGTCATAATTCAAGAAGTTATAACATACAGCATACCACCGGCCACATGGACTTTCGACTAATTGTTAACTCCTAACACTTATAGTTTACAATTTTTGACATATATTCTCTCTAAACTTTTTCTCCGATTTTTACTTCAACCAATTTTTTTTCGAAGGTTTAACCAAAACCAAACAAAATCTAAATAGTTGTTTAAAGAAAATTTCGCTAGTTGTAAAAACTACCACGAAAAAGATCGAAAATTTTATCGGATTTTTATACCCTCACCCGGTTTAAATGTTCGGCTTCTGCGTTTATTGTATTTTTAACGTTTCGACATTACTCTCATGTTGCTCTTACGTCGCAATTCAAATTGTTTCCATTTTTTTATGGTTACCCTCGAATGTATTATCATTTTACTTTATTCCCGACTTGAAACAGTGTTCGAATGGAACCTGTTGGATCAATATATCTCTGAGAATAGGGCATGCGAGTACTCAGGTTTTCTTTTTTGCGCCAAGCTCCGCAGTTGAATAAAAGAAATCAGCTCTCTTTCTTGGAATCAGCTGTCCAAGCAAGAAACTTGATACTCATTTTGTAGACAGCATTTTATAAAAAGGTTTTTTCTTTCAATGCGATTAGATTATTAAATAATCGATTTAATCTACTAATAATTCAAGTAGAAACAAATATTAACGAACAACATAATCTATCGGTTTGCTATTTATTTTGAAATGAGATATAATCTGGAAAAAAGTACTAAAGTTAAATAAACTGCTCAAGTATTTCATCGGTATTAATTTGCTTGAAATTGTAATGAGAGTCAATTTTTGTTCATCATGAAATATCGATGTTTTTCAGTAGTTTATTGCTATTCTATGATTACGCAGTTTTTTTTTTTTTTAATAAATTATTATTCGTATAATTAATATTGTGATTTTCTTCAAATGAAAGGGAATTATCATATAGCCATCCGATCGAGATACGGAAAGTGAACGTGATCGACGGTTCAGAGGATTATCAATTTCATATACTCTCGCCGCGTGTGATCCATCACTGTCATTCCTCTCATGTCGTATCAATGCATGACTATCAATAATTTCGTTCTTATGCTGCTACGTATATCAGAATGATCCTAAGCGATTCTGATCAAGTGCACGTTAAGGCTCGAAGATTTTTTGTGTTTCGTCTTCCTAAGGTTCTCTTGTAATTTGTGCCTATGGGACATTCTTTGCCAAACGGCAGTTTTACTTTTGCATTTTTTATTTTATTAAATTCCTCCCCCTTTTACTTATTCCATTTTGTTGTCAATATATGCTCGGATATGAGTTTTGAAAAACAAATTGGATTTCTTTCCAAATTTCTATAAGTAAAAAAAAATTTTGAAAAATCAAGCAAATCTGATACATCACGTGGTCAAAATATTCGTTTCACTATTCACTTTTTTCTTTTTTCTCCAAAAATGTCTTTTTACATTTTTTTTAAACTGTTATTTATTTGATAAATTTCAAACCCAGCGCAATCGTGAGAAAATATATTGTTCGATTTAAATTTATTGTATGGTAAATAATGTTTCAGTGAGTATATTCGTTTTGCTCGGTTACTACCATACCACGTGTTACTTGATCACCACTGGTGATCAAGTAGCACGTGGTTACTATCGTTGGGTCAATTCGACCCAGGGCAAACACCGCTACCCCTACTGGTAGCCGAGTAACATTTTGTTACTACCATTGGGTCGTTTTGACCCGAACCAGAACCGCTACTGCCACTGGTGACCAAGTAACGCGTGATTACTACCATTGGGTCAGTTTGACCCACGACAAACATCGCTATCCCTACTGGTAGTCGAGTAACACTTGGTTACTACCATTGGGTCATTTTGGCCCCGGCCAAAATTACAACTCCCATTGATGGCCAAGTAACACATGGTTTAACCCAGTATTCAATTTGACCCAGGGCAAACACCACTACCCTTACTCATAGCCAAGTAACACTTGCTTACTACCATTGGATCAGTTTGACCCAAGGTAGGTAAACACCGTTACTCCTACTGGTAGCCGAGTAACTCTTGGTTACTACCATTGGTTCATTTTGACCTAGGCCAAAACCGCTACTGCCACTGGTCACCGAAAAACGCTTGGTTACTACCATCGGGTCATATTGACCCAATCGTGGTAGCTGAATTAACTTCATTGAAATTGTCAGCCATTAAAATTCATTGAGTAATGGAAAATTTTCCTATTACCCATTACCATTACAATGTAATGGGTAATGTAAAAAAATTTCATTACTCATTACATTACATTTTGTAATGTGAAAAATTCATTTACAAAATGTAATGTAATGAGTAATCGAAATTTTTTACGTTACAAAATGTAATATAATGAGTAATGGAAATTTTTTACATTACAAAATATAATGTAATGAGTAATGGAATTTTTTACATTGCAAAATGTAATATAATGAGTAATGGAAATTTTTTACATTACAAAATTAAATGTAATGAGTAATGGAATTTTTTACATTACAAAATGTAATGCAATGAATGGTATTTTTTTCATTACCCATTAAAAATGTAATGAGTAATGCATTACTCTTTCATTATGGATATCAGAACGGAAGCCCCTTGTCTTGCTGCATACATAAAAAAACCTAAAAACATTTTTTAAAAAATTTTCTTCGATTTAGGATTCAGGTTTTCATCTTAGATTATTATATTCATTGTTCCCACTATTGTTAACATTAATTTTTACGAAAAAAATGTCCTACTTGAGCGCGAATTTGAACTGATCTGCCTACCTGATTATTCCTAACCTAACGACCACGCACGCTACCTGCTACACTATCATCCTCTTGATAATTTTTATTTCACTAATATAAATATCTCTATAAATCCAACATGCAATATATATGTATTTTTAATAATATATAAATTTACCACGAATTCATTAACAACGCAAGAATCGATCGATGGTTATATAATTTTCTCAAATTTTTTTTAAATTCTATATATTTTATTTTATAAAGTTTATGAAGTTATAAGATTCGAAAACTTCAGAAACACTGCACTAAACTAAGCTTCACTACGCTCTGTCTGTACACTGGACTTTATTGAAGAGAGTCCAGATTTCATTTATCAATGTGACATCTACATAACCTAAAAATCTCGTTAGACGTATACGATATATTTATATTTGGCCAAAATTTGTAAAAATATTAGCTCGGTAATGATTATGGAAAATTGGGAGTCGTCTCACTATCCAGTGGGATCGAAAACATAGTAAATACTTACAATTGTCAAAAATTATATATATTTCCGCATTTCTCGGTTATGTACGGATGATACATAGCCTATAAAAATGGTCCGTCAATAGGAGATTGTGTAAACATTCATGTAACAAATTGTATGTATCTGCTACGTTTTTTGTTCTACTCGATAGTTATATGATGATTGTTCTACAATTGTTACTGAACCGTCTCGTAATAATTTTATGAGTCTCGAATGTATGTAAACATCTTGGACTAATGTCACGAGATTTTTACGTATTAAAATCTTGTAACATTCATATAAAAATAGCTATGTATGTATTACGTTTTCCATCATACTGGATGGTGATATCACAATGGTCCGTAATTGTTACCGTACCAATTCGTAACAATTTTACATGTCTTATTGTATGTAAATTTTTCGTACTCCTGTTACGATTTTTTTACGTATCAATGTTACATATTTGTGATGTCAGTCATTTTCCGTATTATCTTCATCACATAGACGAAGGTAGCATAATGGACTACTTGACTCCATAATACTTACATCTTTCAGTGCTGTAGTTAACACGTATCGATGGGACGTATGAACTTCATCTCATTTATGATTATAAGGGAAAATTTACAGCTCTGTGATAACAATTATATGACATATTTGTTATATTTTTGGTTACGTAAAGTTTTCAAAAATGATCTTAACTGTGTTTGCTAGAAAGTGTAGAAACACCCAAACTGTTATTCAAGCTGTAGTATCCTTGTTTTACTGCCGGCTCAGATTCTTTGTATCAAAGTTGAGAAACCAAATAATCGTTAACAAAACATTTTTATCCAAAAAATTCAAATTCTATTAAGCGAATATGCACATGTGTATGTTTCAATATCGGTGCCTTTATGACCCTACCTTTATGGTTCTACCAATTGAATATTCAAAGTATAAGCAATATTTGTCATAATTCACTCAAGTAGAAAGATTAATTCAAATGAAAAATAATTAAATTCAATGAGGGCCTTCATATAGCTGCTCCATAAAATTAGCGTTTTTTAGGACATTTTTAAGGTCTGTTGAAAAATTAAAAAAAAATATCGATTATACATTATTAATTGATTCTTTGAGTGTGAGAAAAAATTATTCAAATTTTTTTTACAATAAATATAATTCGATATTCGATATTGTTTGCACCACCAGCAGGAAAAATCATCCTCACACGTTCGGCATGATAAACGATCGGCAGGGATGAATAGATTTCAGAAAATCAAAAAGATTTTTCAGTGTTGTCGTTATAGTATATCGAGCCAAATTATTTTATTTCAAAAGAATGAGCAAATAGTGGCAATTTTAAAAAGATTTTCATTTTTTACGGAAAAAAATTGTAAACGCTTTGTTATCGTATTGATTATGGTGCAGAAAATAGTTTTGAGATAAAAGCATGTCTCGCACACCGCGGGTATGGCAAGCCCTGCAATGAGCGGTCGTTTTTATCGTGATAATGTATTCGCCGCGTAGAATTATGTAATGAAATTTTCTTTCCGTGTTCCTGATGAAGGCTTCAAGAGAAAGACAATAGTTTTTTTTTAAATCGACTTTTGGAAAATTCAGTAGTAAGCCCCTGAATGGAATGTTGTGATCCATATATTTCCGTTTCTTTGCACTTGTTTTTTGTTTTTATTCATTAATATGAAAGCATGCAATATACATGTATAAATATCCAAAATTATTATATAAATTATCCGGGTGACATTCTATGAAAAGTTGAGTAACCTAATAACAAATATATTACATAAATAGAAATTGTGAGAGAAAAAGTGTATAGATTATTAAATAACGTGAGATATTTGAATATAACGTCTTACCAAAACGATCGAAAAAAAGTAGATTGGCATTTTATTTTATCACGAGCTCCGATGATATTCACAAAAACGAAAAGCTTTCCATAAATTTTTGCTCAGATTAAGGGAAAATCCACGCAATTTCACGAGAAAGTCGAAGAAATTCAATTTACACATAGATTTAAAAGGATTCGCAAAAGTAGAAAATAATAAAAATACATAATATAAAGCCGCAACTTTTATCATCGGTAGAAGATTTTTTCACGAATCGCAAACTGAGATAGAAAAAACGGGATTCAACACTGATCACCGAGAGATTTTGTGTAGGATTTGAATAAATCTAGAGATGGGAGCTCAAAGAGGAGATTAACTGGATCAACTAAAGCGCTTCGGATGAAATTGTTTCCACAGCTCGTTGCATAAAATTACAGTTCAAATATCAAAGAAGAGATCATATGCTTTAATTTCATAAAAATTGTAAAACAATTATAGAAAATCATTGAACGTAGATTAATCTACCATTATCAGCGAAATATGACATATGAAAAATCAAATTTTCTGCAAAAAGCCTAAAACTTACGAATTCGGAAAAATCGCGATCGAAATAACAATCATTAGGAATCTTGGCATTCAAACTTTTGTCACAATATTCCTTTGGTAGTAGTCTCGCTAAAGTGATTTTCTACAGATTTTTTTTTAATTTTAAGGACACATTCAAGGCACTGTTTTAAAGCAATGTGGAAAATTTGAAAAGGATTCACCATCCCATATTCGAGATATTGACAATCGAAGATTGCACAGTTTTAGACACGTTCTTATGAGGAGTAGTAGAAAAATTCACATTTCACGGAATAACTCCGAAACTTTTCTACCGATTTTTTTTTCTTTTTTTCTCAATTGCAAGAAAATATATGACGAAGCTTGCCTAAAAAAAAATCAAGAATTTTGACCATCTGGTTCCAGAGATATAACAATTTAAGTATATAATGTCGAACGATGCTCTTCACATGCAGAAATTTTTTAGGGAATCCCTATTTACGATCCGATTCCGACTGGGATTTGACAGGGTTACCCCAAGTGGGATATCCAGTCAGGGCCCATCACACACATCTTCGTCACATGCACGATGAAATATTTGCTTTTTAGCAAATAGTGGCGCCACTTACACTCGTCGTGTCCCAATCAAATCCCGAACCGAATCACAATGGTACAGACGGCGTTGTCGTCCGGGCACGAACGGAATCGGGATCTGATCGGGTTACCTCAGATGGGGTGTTCTTACTCGTATCCAATCCGCTTGTTACGAAGCATCTGGGACAGACTAGAGGCGGCGATCTGGCAATGCTGCAAGCGTTCGGCGCGCGATCGTCAAATAATATATGTACGTATATATTTATATATATGTATGTTTATATCTAGAAGCGTGGTCGAATTCATTCTCATTTTCCTAGATCAAAATTAGTAAATTAATAAAATGAATAATTCTTATAACTTTTACTATCAGTTCATTGAAATCTTTGAAAGTATTACATTAAAGTTCAATAAAAAGTTCGACACAACCTGTTAGTCACCAGAAACGTTTAGGAAAATGTGTCTATTTTCAACTTTCGTGCTTATTAGTAAATTATTTTTAAAAAACATGGCAATTTTTTCAATAATACTTTCGGTTTTGGTAATTTCACTATGAATATGTATATGTTATATATAAGATATAGCATTTTTCCAACATTCCTGGTATAACTTTAGTAAAGTTACGAATGGATATAAATAAGTTGCTGCTTTTATCATCTGATCCCCAAAATCTTTGGACAATAACATAAATAAACTTTTATAACAACAAATTATGACCAACCCTGTTATTCAATAGAAACTTTGAAAATATCCCCAAAGATTATCCATCGAGTCGATTTTTTTTACAACAAGGTAACAATTTTGTACCTTTATTTTTGGTAATTTTTTGATGAACAAGCTGTGATCAGCATCTTTTCCACATTCGCGATATAACTTTTGTATCGTCAAAAATGAGATTTCAGCTGCTGCTATTTTTTTTTATTATATACGGTTGGAAATTACGGTTTTGAATGTATCCAAAGTCGGGCGTACCCATTTTCCAACTACGAGGTCTCGAAACATTATGCAATTTTTCATCACATGTTCAGGAGGGATGAAGGCACTGAAGAGTTTTTCTAAAATTTCTACGTCATACATAACTTCATGAAAATTACTTGCGGAATCGAATTGACAAAACTCTCGTGCCAATGTTTCCATTTTATACACGCCCTTGCCTTTTCTGTTAGGAAAACGTCGTTTAAGGAGCATGTAGCTGTCGAAGAACCCTGCTATTTTTTGAAATTGTTCTATCATACCGTTGTTTATGATAACTCGCAGAAAATGGGATGCGTCAAACCGAGAATTGTGAGAAATGAGCATGCAAGGTTGGCGTTGCGTATTGAGAAATTCCTGAAGTGCATTCAATGCATCTTTCAAACAAATCGACTGACCTAGCTTGCCGTGCAAAAATAATCTGCCGTCAACATTTTATAAACCAGTGACTGCAAATGCTCCAGGATCGACGGTCTGCGAGGATTTATATAAACATTAAAAGTTTTCTCATCAAATTTGGCAGCAATTTGTAAAATTCGGCCGTATTTGCAAAACCCGACGTCTCGATAGCAAAATAAACGATTTTATACGCGTCTACCGTTGGAGTAATTGCTGGGAGATTGTCGGCAGGTAGTTGTGTACAAGTTGCCGGATTCGGATTGTTGGAAAAAGTTCTATTCCCTTCCTTAATTAAAAGTTCTATTCCCGTTCTATTCCCTTCCTTAAAGCTTCTTTTTTTGCACTAATAGATTTCTTCGTCTTTTCGTTTCAGGTAATTTAGCTTTCATGCTCTTTCGCTTTCTAAAATCATCTTGTTTCTTTGCGAATAATTCAGTATGTTTACCTGGAGACAAAGACAATTTTGTTGTTGGCATATTTGTTGAATATTTCTTCCAATTTCCCCAATAACTAGGGATCTTGGAGTTGTATCTTCTGCGGTTTGTTTTTTGCTTTTGCACCAGCAACGACTGGGGATCTTGGAGTTGGATCTTTCACTGTTTTTTTTTTGCTATTGCACCAGTCTCCACATTTTACACGTTGGCCGAATAAGTGTTGAGGGATCATACGAAGAGTGGCAACGAATTTTGTTATTTGCCCTTTACTCTGTTTGGCTGCGTATCCAAACATTTTTTTCAAATGTTGAATTGTTTCTTTTCTTCTCATTTCGATGAATTTATGTGATTCATATCGGCAAGCTTCAGCACATTTGGATTCTCTCCGCACGGCTACGATTGTGAAACTGTTTTCATCGACAATTAAAATTTTGACGTTTAAGCCGGTTTCCTTCAAAATTTTGCTTTTATTGACTAATTCAGCTCCAACACTCGACTCCATTGCCTTTGCACTTCCAGCAAAGTTTTTGCGACAATCGTGGCCATCCGGGGGATGGCCTTGATCGCATCGCGCGCATTTACGATTTCGGGTTCCAAAATCAACCACTTTGCTGGTAAGAAAACCTATAATTACGCCGTATCCATTTAGGCTATCGTAAATCTTCCCATTGCCATGTTTACTCCAGCCCATATCGTAAGACACAATAACGTTGTCAATATCTAAGAGAGCCTCGTCGAATTTTGTTCCAATATTCGCATCCTACACCGTGTCTTCGTTGTTATTCGCATCATTGCCCGGCACATTCCGCTATTTGGCACATCCGGCTATTGTAGAATTTACTCTCAAGCGGAGGGTTAAATTTTTTTTTTTAATTTGCTATTTGAGGGTACATCTCGTTGATCATTTCATGTGGTCTAAATAACAAAATAAAAATAGAAAATCGACAAGGATAAAAAATAAAAATTGAAATGATTTTTCATTCGTATTCGTACTTTTTGTTATGTATTTTTTGAAGACATTCTGCAGGGTTTCATTCACATATTTAATTTCATTATGTTGTTCGAGAATAAAATTTCCATAACAAAAATATAATAAATATCATATGAGCCTAGTGTATCCATAAACGGCATGAATTTTTCAAGATGCTTGTTTATAAGTCATTATTTGATTCAATATTTTATGAACGTCACATATTTATATCTGTAAACAATTGAAAATATGATAGACTAATTTATTTCTTTTCCGTAGAATAAGACTACCATTCTATATATAGTACGAGACTGCGCAAAAACTCTATTTTATAAAATGTGTAAAATATATTATGAAATCTCATTTATAACAGACATAATTTGTGGACAATGCGTATTTATAATTCGTTATAAAATTACAGACAATTTAAAATACAATAGATTTGTCTTTGGTTGTCTTTCGCAGAACTTGACAGTACAACTCCACATGGAATTAATTTTTATTTTTTTAATCGAAGGGAGGTTCAAATAAAGTGCATAATATTCATTATAAATTTGTTATGAATCATGGAATTCTCGCAACGTAATAAAATTGAGGATGCTTACAGTTCTATACATAATTTATCAATTTGTTCAATAACCAATATTCGCTCTTCTTTTGCACTCAGCTTGCAGCTCTCCTTCGCAGTCTTCTCAATAATTGGACCAATAATTCTTTCATAGCGCTTATACAAATTCTTGGACACCGGTGGAATGTTAAGTAATGCCAAGAATTTCTTCATAGCGGTGCAACCAATGCCAGCATACATTGAACCTAGTAGATTGAGATTTGTGATTAACTTTCTACGAAAGTGATAAGAAACTTCAATAGAGTATTGTTTAAAAAAATGATAGTAACTAAGACCTACACAGCTTTAGTGTTGACATCAGAATATTTTGAATTGTACTGTGACGTTGAACTTGTTCTTACTTGGGACACCGCTGAGCACTGTTCGCACATGATATTTAAAATGGAATTAAGACTGAGTTTTCGTTCCTCTACAGTTTTCTGCAGATTCAATTGTATACCACAGCTGCAGCATTTTTAATTATTCGCTAATTCCTTCAGATTTACAAAATGATGTCCCAAATTTTCATTGTATCTACGGGTCATAATCTCGACCACTTTTCGATTTTTGGTAATCTTTATTTATTTGGCAAATTTTTATTTATATCGCACTCGTTCCATTGTTTTAGCCCCAGATAAAAATTTTCATATTGATTGTCATCAAATATTAAAACAAAAATTCGCTAGGCTTGCGACGTTGCTGCGATCTCCACGCTCGCTACACTACACTAGTGTATGCATATCTGTATACGCAGAGTATCTCCGTATTAGTGGCCGGAGCAGATAGTTCGATACAAAAGCGAGTGTTAGGTGATGTGGGGAACGGCGTTATTTTCGTAACTTTGAACATTATATTAGGGATTTTTTTCATTATTTTATGAGTCTTTACATCCCGATAAGATATAAAAACTAAATTATAAGAATATTTCGCAATTTTTCGAAGCGGTCATCAATTGACCGGAGAATGAACTTTCCAACGTAACTGTAGCGAGACTTCTACCTTAATATTTTCTTATTTCATGATTCATTAATATTTATCAAGCAAGCTTCGATCTCCATACTGTATGCCTATATGTATACAACTTTTTTTGCAATTTCCGTAGCCGAAGTTTTATCGAATTTGGGTAACTTTGCTCCGTTAGTTTTGTTCCGCTCTTGTCCCGAGCTTTGTTATCGAAAAATACTGCGTTAGGGAGGAAAAAACTTTTTTTTTGCACTTGTTCAAATTATCAATTGTATCCCCCCCCCCCCCCCCCCCCCGAGAGCTTGGAATTTATCAGGTATTTCCCGATAGCTTTGTTGCCTAGCAACAGGCGCGTAAAGTTTGGCAGATCAAAATCCCTCGCGCTGCGTGCTCGGCATTTTGTGCCAAACTACACGCGCATGTAAAACTTGAAGGAAATACCTGATTAATTTTCAAGCTCGAGGGGTATTCGGCGGATTATTTTTTTCACTAGAATTTCAACTAATAGGTGTTTTTTATTTATACTTTTGAGAGATTCACCTCCGAATCGATTTTTTTCACTCAATTCGATAACTTTGATGTTTTTGACACTCACGTAGGTTACAAGCTATTGAGAATTTTTTGTTTGTTACCTAACAACGGCAGGGAAATTTTTAAAAAAATACCGATATAATTTCGTCCTGCAGGTACCACGTGATATTAAATACCAATCTCCTATTAGTCGGAATTCGGGTGAAAAAAATAATCTCATTTATTTTATTCATCCAAAGGTGTTTCAGTCTGCAAGAAGTTGTTGTGCCCTGCATGACAACAGGAAAATTCATCATATAGCATAGCAATAAACAGAAAGTACAGTTAAATTACACATTTAATTGCAATTGCCTTAAGGCAAACACATACCTTCACTTTGTACCTTAAATTTTAATTTTCTCAATAAACCTATCGTTAACTTGTTTTTAAGTATTGAGTTGGTGTTTGACTCAATTATTGGCAATAATCCCCAAAATAACCGTAAAGTTCCGAAATAAATTCAATTCTCTTAATAAAAAATTTTGAAAACCCCCAAACAAAATTAACAAATGAATTCCAATCGATCAAAAAAACAATTCAATCCCTGGAAAAAAATGAAGTTCCAACTTTACTGAAAGTTACTAAATAAATAGAGATCTGCTAAAGTTTATATGGTAAAGTATGCGAAGCTTATTAATATTTTATAAAAGCTTCAAAAAATGTTGAAATATATTCCAATCGTCTAAGTAACATAATAAATTTTCCCACGATTCTAAAGTGTACTATAGTATAATTTGATTGGTAACTATTTGATAAGAGTTTAGCATCGTTCGTTGAGCGGATACGCACAAAGTACTTTGTCCGGCTCGAATTTTTTTTTTATTAAAATACGTAATTTAAGTAAAAATTAACTTAGCACTCAGTTTTATCTTACTGAGAAATCATCTGACAAAATGAAAGAATACGCAAATAGGTGGTTAAAATCTTGTGAATATCTGTTTATTTTGGATTAAGGCCGTCACCGCGTGTGACGGCCGGTTTTTTTAGCTATTTTTGGGATTTTTTTTTGACGAACAATAAAAATATAAACATTTGCACTTTTTACTATATATTTATTGATATTTCAATAGTAAGTCAGAATATTTTCAGACCAAAATCTTCATCACATTGTGTGTTGCACCACTCCAAAGGCACCCATGTCGAAAAAAGTTTGTCGACTTTCTCCATGATTCCGGCTGATTGGCGTATCTGAAATCAAAAAACCAAACGGCATTTTAATCTGCGAACCTGTGGCTATCGAATGAACTAGAATCATTCGAAAACATTGAAAATTCAATAATTGACATGTTTTTAAAAAATGATTTTCAAATTTCATGATTTTTTTCGATTATTTTGTTATAAAAAAAAACGTCTCGGAATTTTTGCATTATTTTAGTTTAATCGATGACTGTACATGTGCTGAATCTACCATTAAAATTTCAAAGCAATCGGTCAAACCGTTTTTGAGATATCATGGAGGCCAGTTATAAAAACGCAGTTTTAAGAAAAACGCGTTTAAAAGTTCAAATACGAATTAAATTATGAAATCTTTACTCACCATTAATCTGCTATGCCTGGTCTATAGAGAATTCCTTCTTCTTCCTCTTGGAAGTCCCTTAAAGCTGCTTACTGCGCTCTTGCTTCAATCCTGGCTTGTTTCACGACATCGCTCACGCGCCGCTAGGAGCGAGCGATACGTGCTTCATCACGGCGGTGCACGTAAGCATGCGCTGCGTGGCCAATAGGACATCCCATTGTCGCCAATGTTTTTATGACTCCTTGAAATCCTTCGTTGAAGATACTTGCAGCCAAAAATGTTGCAATCTCAACGATTTTGGCGCCGGAGTGAAGATGTTTTGGAGTGAAAGTCCAGATCAATGAATTCAGAGATTCATTATTGTTCTGCGTCTCTGCTCCTAAGCATCGGGTCAACAGTTCATCTCTTGACAAGTCTTCATACACAGGCTTGATAGCTGCTTGGACTGCTGATGTTAAAGGTGGCTTGTCGTGATGGAATTAACTGAGCTCACCCTTACCTTCAGCCTGCCGCCATTTCCACCAGCTGTCTTCGCCCTCTGGACAGTTTTGATGCTGAGGATTTGCATCTGACGAACTTTTATGAAAGAAAGTGGCCCAAACTTCTTTCTTCATTTCTTCAATAGAATCTCAATGTCGACGAATTGCTAATCCGTAGAACTTTGTCATTACGTTGATGATCTTGTCAGTCAGTTTGCCTGCGCCTTTTTCACCGATTCCTTTATTACTTTTTTTTTCATTACGGAGTCGCGTCCCCATTCTTTTCTCTACATGGCCCACGCATTCTTTTTTTGATACTAAGGTTTCTCCGTATGGTTTGGCATTTAAAATTCCGTTAAATGTTTTACTATCTCCATCACCTCGCCGACCTCTCGACCAAGTGCTCCGAACACCTGGTCTTCTAACTGCCGTAATTTTCCAACGACTTGAAATATTGAAAAATTACTTTACCAGCATATTCTACACATGTATAGAAATAAATTTATGCAAAAAAAAAATTCAATGTTTTCAACATATCACACGGGGTGACTGCCTTAACTTGAAAAAGGAAAAATAAAGTAAATGCTTAATGAGACAATTGTATTCTGAAAAAGGTCATCATTTTTTTCAAAGTTTTCAGTCAAAGTTTTTTCCGCAGGTCTCAAAATACTTTCTACAAAAATAAATCGAAATGACACAAAGAATGAAAAAAATTAATACTTTCATACACCACGAAACAAAATGTTACTTTATTTCATTAAATTAATACTTTATAAAGTAAAAGTCCTTTTTTTCACCTATCGAATTATCATTTATTTGAGTTGGATAAAAAGTAACGCGAAATAAAACCTTCACAAGATTGCACCAAATAAATAAATTTTCCTATCATAGAAAAATATTAATTCATATGGACTATTGCAACTGTCCTCGTGGGGCCGCCAGGTAGCCATGTTTGAAAACGGCTGCCAGTTTCTTTGTACGGTGCCTCGCGGTGTAAATAATATAAAAACTTAAAAAGTTGTAATTGCTTCCCTCGGGGGGCTCTGCCCCCCGAACCCCCCGGGGGGCTTCGCCCCCCCCCCGCCGGGGGCTCCGCCCCCGGACCCCCGCGGGGGGCTTCGCCCCCTGCGACCCCCCTTGCCCGGGTTTGAATAGTATATGTGTCTACGTAATGCTGCGTCTTATTGTACTGTATTGCGGGTAGGGATACATTCTGCTCACATGGAGGAGGATCGGAAAGTAGACATATATATATTGTGGAAGAAAATCTCCGAAATAAATTCGCGACACCGTTCGACACGGTTCCCAGTTCGCGTATTTCCGCGGGTCGCAGCAAAAAAAAAATTTTACCATCGGAAGGGCATTGACCACATTATATTGCGGAAGTTTCATTTTTTTGATAAGTCGAACGTTCTTCCAATGGCGACGATGTAAAGTTCAAAAATGAGGGGAAATCGCCCAATCTCGAGTAAAGATACACTGCACGTCTTGCCTTTCTTTTTAATACTTGGCGTCAAGACGCTGCCGCGTCTCTAGATATAATAATAATAATATATTATTTAATTGCCCACTGAATTATTGGTAAATGATTGAACCCTTTTTATATATGCAAGGTAAGTTCCCATTATTCTTTAATATCAATTTTAATCAGGCATTAGTTAATCTAGATTGTTGCAAATTTCAATTATAAGATGATGTAACAGACTAACCTTTAAATTTCCTCATGCATCAAGTTTTGTTCATTTACAGAACGCTCCGATTTGATGCACTTTTCGATTATGGCATGTACTAGTTGCGCTGCAATTCCGATCGCTCGCCTGTATGCCAGAATTTTTCCGTAAACAAAATACTTGTATAATAACAATGTTAACAATTGGTGAACCTCGTTAATGTCAATAATAAAAATTTTACCGCGATTACACGTGATATTTACAACTGATATTTAGGAAATAAATTTAAACATACGAGACAGGACCGCAGCCGTTTCCTTATTTCACCACCGCTCGCGTTTCAGTCGAAAAATGTTTAACCTCGCCCACACACACATAGCCCATAGAATAAAATCTTTTGTAATAAAATTCATAACATGGTTTCAAAAGAAACTGTTACTGATTACCGGAAATGTTCGCCCTAAAAAAAATTTCATTCGTGATCCGAAAAACTTTGAAAACGCATTTATAATTCTTGATTGTCAATCAATAATTCCAAATAGTAATATATAGTACAATTCAGACAAATACAAAATCTACGAATAAAAAGAAAGGCCAAACTCGTTCAATTTTAAATTCAAATTAATTTGACTTCAGCCCTTCTGCTCGTTAACAATTGAAATAACGGTCGTATCAGAAAATAGCGCAATGTCGGTCGCTGTGGTGCGATAACTCTTACTCTGGCGCAGTAGTAAATGTCTCTACTAATTAAACGTGGTCCGGAAAAGGATGCAGCAAGCGGATTTGTTAGTTGGTGAAACCTGCAACGTTTTAATACATTTAACATCGGAAATATGAGTTTGCTCTGTTGAAATATTTTGCAATGTACAACGGATGATGTTTCTTTAAGCAACCGGCGCCTATGCAAACTCTTAGATATACTGAGTTGCAAAAATTTCAATGGTGTCAAGTGCATATGTAGGGAAAATTCGTCACAGTTTTGCAACATTTATCATATATATGGAACAATCATTCAACAATTGTGAAAAAAAAACAATTTCCTACAGGGTATGGTGTTTATTATGAGACACCTTTCTTGTGGGGCTTTAAAATATATGATTTTTTTCAACATAATTTTTGAATGCACATTCCAGAAATATTAATTTTCAGTGCTTAGTTGGCTTTTAGATATATTTTCTATCCGTTTTCTTGTAAATTTCGATTTTTAAGAAAATTAAAAAGTTGTTGGTTTCTTAAAAACATTTTCTAATATAAGATGGGAGGGTTGTTTTTACAAACCCTTACAAAAATGCAAGAAAATCCACGAAAATCCGCACTTTTGTTATCTCTTGCCTCGACATGTTATGCGGCTTTTTGCACTTGCTATTTTTTTTATTATATTTTTCATCTTTTTTTCTTTAGATGACATTTTCCGTTATATTTTATCACGAGCCTCAACAATAAATTGCTATCCGATGTTGGGAACATTCAACAATTTTTGAATGAATGGTACAATTTGTTTTTTAATTTCTTCAATAATATATACAACCGCTCACATCTTTACTAAACAACATTTTTGAATATGCGAATAAGGAAAAAAGTCATTAAGGACTTAAAAAATGTATTACAGCCATCAAATGTAGGGTGTGCAAAATTTCCGAATCAAACTTGCAACAATAATTAGTACATACTAACAAAAAAAAAGTACTGTCAATCATGCAGTGATAGATGTTTCAAAGTATTTGCCCTAACGACCTCATGACACTAGAATTGTTTTTTGCAGCCTCTATATCTGTAGATGATACCCTATGCCATAATTAGCACGTATACCTCTTAGTAGGCAATTTGACAGCACATAAAAATTCTTAAAAAAAAATTTCGATAAGTTAAATTCCGAAATAGTCCACCTATTTTGCCATAGAAAACAGAAATTAAACATTCGTACTATTCAAAAATGATTATGATTTCATAATGAAACCTTCTCGTGTAATGCCTTATTTATAGGCATCGATGTGCTATGCTATATGATTGTTATATGTTATTTATATAACAATATAATATAATTTATATCAATATAATAAATAATGATAGTCATAATCATATTCTATATAAATGTTATGTTAACGCATTCAATTATTCAACTTAACGTTTCTCAACACTGTTACCAATAATTGATAGGTAGCATACAGGGTGTCTCACAATCGATGGTCATCCCCATAAACTTAAGGTATATATTGTACTGCGCGCTAGTCAAATCAGTGCTAAATTTTCACAATTGTTTTATGCCAAGTTTAATGCACTAATCGAACGTAGTGTTAGTGGATTTATATCACAGCATGTCTTATTAACGTAGAAAAATATTAAAAACGATATATTTGCCAAACCATCAACTGATAAATGCAAATTTTCATGATTGCACATTTTCATCGGAATTCGTCAAAGAATACTCCGTAATTTTTAACCGATTGCAATGCACCACGTCTTATTTTGTTCCAGTAGAAGAGCTAGGGGGATTCTGGACCAAATGGAGGCGAGGGGTATGCGGTGCGGGGGCGGAGCCCCCGCGCCGCATGCCCCTCGCCACGACTTCAGAATGCCTCCTAGCTCTTCTACTGCACTCCCCTCCCCTGCCCTCGCCGTGGCCCGGCAGTAGGCCCAGAGGGGAACGAGGTGTGTGGAAGAGAGATGGTTCGAAGCATAGTGAGTGGGAGAGAGAGAGAGAGAGAGAGAGAGAGAGAGAGAGAGAGAGAGAGAGAGAGAGAGAGAGAGAGAGGGAGGGAGCGAGACAACCAGATGGGAAGATAAGTGAGTGTAAGAGAGCAAGTATGAAAAATGGATGTATGCTTGGAGGAGCATTTTAAACAATATCATTTAAAAAACAATTTCATTTCCAAAATTAATCTCGAGATGGATAGATGTGCGAGTATGTATGCAATCCACCCATCGAAAGACCCCTGGACATTGACGAAAAATGAACTCGAATCGATTCCCAAGGCTTTGCTTTTAAAATATTTTAGCTACTGTATAACTTCATTGTGGGATCGTTTACCAGAGCATTTACAGTGTGATAGTGAGATACAATCATATCATGAGTGTGATGATCATTTTAATCCACCATGGGAACTGACTCATGTTGATGCTGTTGGACCCATGCGCCGAGATTGTGAAAAGTGCTTTATAATGGAACAACTGGTGAATATTTATGTGATTCAACGCATTAGGAATCCTCGAGAAATTACGCGAGAAGAGCTAGAAATTATATCACCAACGGCATTTAAAAAATATTTCAGTGACTACACAGATATTTTGTGGGAGCGTTTACCCGAATATTATAAATCTGACGGTGAAATTAAATTATTCCGTCGATGCACTGGACATTGGAATACATCATCGATGGAAGATCACATTGACGGTCCGACACCGCTACGTCGAAATTGTAGAAAATATCGAGAGAGTGAAGAACGTGTTTGAGCCTGTTCCGGGGTGCACGTGTCTACAGACAAGGTTGGAAAAATGCTAATGTAATGTCAGAGTTTCACTCGTTCCAAGGAAAAGTAAAAAAAAAAAAAAATGTTATTTAGTATAAGAAGTCTTTACAACCATTGTAAGATGTTTGAGCGTTATACGAGATTGAGAGATTAAGAGAGTTTGAGAGTTTAAGAAATTTGAAGAGTTTGAGAGTTTGAGAGAATTTGAGAGCGTTTAAAAGTTTGAGAGTTTGAGAGCTTAGATTTGGAGAGTTTAAGAGTTTGAGACTTTGAGAGTTTAGATTTTGAGAGTTTGAGAATTTGAGATAGTGTGTGAGTTCGAGACAGTTTGAGAATTTGAGAGTTTGAGAGCTTCCCAGCAAATACAACTTGTATAATTTTCGTAACATTGATGTAAAAATTACAAATTTATATAAAGTTTACATAATAGTTACGAAAATAATCCAAGTGTGTTTGCTGGGTTGAGAGATTTTGAGTATTTGAGAGAATTTAAGAGTTTGAGTTTCAAAATTTAAAAGTTCGAGAGTTATGAGAGTTTAAGAGTTTGACAATTTGAGAGAGTTTTAGGGTTCAAGACAGCTTGAGAATTTGAGAGTTTGAGAGTTTGAGCATTTGAGAGAGTTTGAGAGAGTTTGAGCGTTCAAGACAGTTTGAGAATTTGAGAGTTTGAGAGTTTGAGAATTTGAGAGAGTTTGAGAACGTTTTAAGAGAGTTTGAGAGAGTTTGAGGGTTCGAGAAACTTTGAGAATTTGAAAATTTGAGAGAGTCTGAGAGTTCGAGACAGTTTGCGAGAATTGGAGAGTTTGAGAGATTTTATGAATTTGAGAGTTTGAAATTTAAAAGTTTGAGAGTTTGGGAGTTTTAAGATAGTTTGAGAGTTTGAACGTTTGAGTTTGAGAGTTTGAAAAGTTAAAAGTTAAAAGTTTATGAATTTGAGAGTTTAAGACAGTTTGAGAGAGTTTGAAAGTTTGAGAGTTTGAAAAGATAAAAGTTAAAAGTTTCAGAGTTTGAGAGCTTGAGAGGTTGAGAGTTAGATAGTCAGAGAGTGTTTAAAAGTATAAGAGTTTGAGATTTTGAGAGTTTGAGAAAGTATGAAAGTTTGAGAGTTTGAGTGTTTGAGAGAGTTTAAGAGTATGCGAGTTTAAGAGTTTGAAAGTTTGAGAGCTGGAGAGAGTTTGAAAGAGTTTAAGAGATAGAGAGTTTGAGATAGTTTGAGAATTTGTGAGTTTAAGAGAGTTTAACAGGTCAAAAGTTTGAGAGTTTTGAGAGAGTTCAAGAGTTTAAGAGTTTGATAGTTTGAGAGAGTTTGAGAGGTTGAGAGTTTGAGAGTGTGAGAGTTTGAGAGAGTTGAAAGTTTGAGAGTTTGAGCGTTTGAGAGTTTGAGACAGTTTGAGAGTTTGAGACAGTTTGAGAATACGACAGTTTGACCGTTAGAAATAGTTTGAGAGTTTGAGAGAGTTCAAGAGTTCAAGAGTTTGAGAGTTTGAGAGAGTTCAAGAGTTCAAGAGTTTGAGAGTGTGAGAGTTTGAAAGTTTGAAAGTTTGAAAGTTTGAGAGTTTGAGAGCTTGAGAGTTCGAGACAATTTGAGAATTTGAGAGAGTTTCAGAGTTCGAGACAGTCTGACAATTTGAGAATTTGAGAGAGTTTGAGAGTGGGAGCGGGATGTTATCCATATGGTAACATGTCATAGAGTAATGCATACTGATTTTGTTGTATATTCAAAATTCATGTTACCATATGGATAACATCCCGCTCCCACTCACTTCCAACCATCTCTGTCCTACATACCCGGCTCCCTTCTGGGTCTCTGGCCCAGGGCAAGGAGTATGCGGAGAGGGCAGTTTAGCCAATAATTGGATTTAATCAGAGGAATCCTTATTCGAAAATGCATCTTTTTAAAATGTAGAAATGTCCGAAACACTCGAAGGTCTTGCTTGCATGGTCTCAGAGTATTCATATCTTTCCCTGATGGGAAACAATTTCTTCAAGATATAGTGAAGAAGAAGATTTAATCCGGAAAACTAACAAAACATCGTACAAATTGGCAACGCGGCGAGGAAAATTTTTTCATCAATCTATTCCAGCTCATTCTTCTAATCTTTCATTCGCCAATTTTGAAAACTTAAAAAATATGAGAAAAAAGTTACACGTTTTTCATGAATTGATGGGAAGATCATCTATAGTCTGGACAATGTCGCATATAACGAGCTAATACAGCCTGTTGCCACAAACCTCCCAATAACCGCTGGAAAGCCTATTGTAGTTATCACTTTCATGTTTGCGGACAATGGGAAGGGAGGAAAACATTTCTCCACGAATTTCCAAAAACGCATACACCATTAAAATTTGCTAGAATATATTCACACTCTTCAAGCTTCACCATTCCTGAGGACACCATATCGATAATCCCTTTTTATCGGAGGAATCCTTGTTTGATAATACATGTTTTCTCAAAATGTAGAAATAGACATATTCGAAACACTTGAAGATCATATCCTGCTTGCATAATCCCAGAGTATTCATATCTTTACCTAACAATCAGGTGGAAAAAAATATTTTCTGCATGATATAATGGAGAAGGTTTTATCTGGAAGACACACAAAAAAAAAAAAAAAAAAAAAATCCATCATGAAATTCGAAAAACGCGTTGAGAAAAAAATTTTTCGTCGGTCTATTCACATACGTGCAACTGAAAATACGCAAGAAAGAAAATTAACATCCTGTACTTTGAAAATTACCCGACCGACATGCTTTTGGGACCTTACCCAAAGGTAAAAATTATCGGGATCGTCAATCCGGAGGAAGTGTGTCTACACATTCACGAAGAAGATGGAATATTGGAGAGAATACTCGACGCGATCAACGTTATACGACCAGATGACAAAGAGGTCCATACACTTCTTGAAGAGGAAATTTATCCGGGGAAGGCCGTGTTATATCGAGAGGATGATAACACACACTATCGTGCGATAATTATAAAAAATCTCGATACGGATATTTTGGTCTGGCTAGGGGACTATGGGCGGGAGACTCTGATAAAGCAGGACGAGTTGTTTACTGCATCCCGATGGACATTTGGGATGGCGTACCAGGCAATAGTGTGCGGGATTCAGGGCATCGGACCGATTAGGAGGAAGTACAGCGAAAAACACGCTGAGATCGTTCGCACTTTTGTAGACGACGTCACGTGGACGCTGGAATTAGAAGTGAAAGAGACAAATACCGATACGATATGGGGAAAGCTCCACTTAAATACCAATCACCCAGCAACACGGATAAATTACGTGGAAATGATGTGTAGGCTATTCGCATGCCGCAAGTCAGAAACAGCAAGATCGTTTCAATTCCAAGCACCTGACCCATTGTTATGCAGCAAATACGAACACGTTGCAACATTTGAGAATTTTTCACATGAAGAATTGATACCAACAACAGCCTCCTCAATCCAACAAAGCTGGGCCTCGAACGACGAGGGCATGCCGCCAAGCGAGGTAGAAGAAGAAGAGGAAGTCGAACCGACCCAATCCCCAGAAGAAATCCACTTTTTAACAACATGGGGAGTCATCGAGGCCCAAATCTCCGACGAAGAAGAAGAGTCCGATGGATATGAGTTGGGTGGTTCATACTAAAGAAAACAAACTGTAAATAGATAAATGAAGAAAAAAATGAGGATAAAAAAGAAAAAAGTTGTCGAATATTTTTTTATTTACAAAGTGTGCGAAGATATAGAATTCAATTTTTTTTTTTTTTTATTGCATGAGTAAAAGCGAAGAAAAATACAAAAAGAAAAAAATTACAAATTGATATATTAAAATCATAGAAATCAATAAGATAAGAAAAATACAAAGTACACAAAATTATAGAAACTAAGAAAACAAGCAGAAAGAGCAAAGGCATTTAAGAATAACAAGCGAGCAAAAGGATTTTCCTCGTCCTCACGGCGTTGTGTGCTCGACTGGGACGTAAGCTAGAGGATTGAGGTTATAAAAATATCAACGAGTCGTTTTTCACATTTTTTCTTTTTCCTTTATTGTCTATAAATCATCTTTACTTATCCAACTATTGTGTGTATTATCGAAACCGAGCCATTTCACAAGCAGCTGATTGCCACGCTTCCTCACCACTTTTCAATATGGTAAATATCGGGGTATTTAATATTGAGTAGCTCATGTTTATAGAAACCACCGGCAATGGTTTCATCACGATGATCTTTCAGATGATATGTTACAGGATTAGTTTTTCTTACTCGATAGATTGTAAATATTTTCGTTGTTCAGTTTGGTGTATATAACACTTCTCAAATACATTTCTGAATTTACTTTCGGAAGAGTTAACAAATCAATAGAAATTTACCGAAGCATACAGGTTCAAGTATGTGGGTTTCTATTATAGGCTTTATCATGTTTTACGAAATCTGCAAATAATGTTGAAATTGTTCCTCTCATTGAAGTTGTGTGATAACGAATTATTATTCCACGACTCGGATCTCCCAAATGTGTTGAAACCTTCAACAGATATTCAAACATATTCAATCTTCCCACAAAAATTAAAACCCTAAAAAGAAAAACTTTCAACCCTACCAAAAAGTGATCAAATTAAGGAGTCATGACAAATTTACAAATCCAATACTTGCAAAAAAAAAAAAATGTATTTCAAGACTTCACAAAATTACTGCTACATATTTCACGAAAGTTTTCATTCCTTCCTTATTTCAGAGTATCTTTAAAAAATTATGAAATACATTCCATTTATCTAATTATCGTCTTATAACGTGAAAAAAAAAATTATGTCATGATTCTAAAGTATATAGGTTCAAGTACGTGGGTTTTATAGGCTTTATTATATTATTATATAATAGTATTATAGGCTTTATCATGTTTTATAAAATCTGCAAATAATGTTGAAATCGTTCCTCTCATTGAAGTTGTGTAATAACGAGTCATTATTCCACGACTCAGATCTCCCAAATGTGTTCAAGCCTTCCACAGATATTCAAACATATTCAATCCTCCCACAAAATTAAAACCCTGAAAAAAAAAAAACCTTCAACCCTACCAAAAAAAAAAAGTGATCAAATTAATGTGTCGCGACAAAATTTACAAATCCAATCCTTGCAAAAGAAAACATATATATTTATATTTCAAGACTTCACAAAGTTACTATTGCATATTTCACGAAAGTTTTAGAAACCTTCCTTATTTTAGATTATCTTAAAAATAAGATGATATACATTCCAATTATCTAATTAACGTCTTATAACATGAAATAATATCATGATTCTAGAGTATAAGAATTTCGAAATTGGAAAACATCGCCCTCCCACCACATCATACCCCTGGTCGCGACTTGAGCCTGAATAAAGATCTCAATTGGCTTAGTGAACATTTGTAAATCAAACGATGTTTTCCAATTTCGAAATTCTTATACTCTAGAATCATGATATTATTTCATGTTATAAGACGTTAATTAGATAATTGGAATGTATATCATCTTATTTTTAAGATAATCTAAAATAAGGAAGGTTTCTAAAACTTTCGTGAAATATGCAATAGTAACTTTGTGAAGTCTTGAAATATAAATATATATGTTTTCTTTTGCAAGGATTGGATTTGTAAATTTTGTCGCGACACATTAATTTGATCACTTTTTTTTTTTGGTAGGGTTGAAGGTTTTTTTTTTTCAGGGTTTTAATTTTGTGGGAGGATTGAATATGTTTGAATATCTGTGGAAGGCTTGAACACATTTGGGAGATCTGAGTCGTGGAATAATGACTCGTTATTACACAACTTCAATGAGAGGAACGATTTCAACATTATTTGCAGATTTTATAAAACATGATAAAGCCTATAATACTATTATATAATAATATAATAAAGCCTATAAAACCCACGTACTTGAACCTATATACTTTAGAATCATGACATAATTTTTTTTTTCACGTTATAAGACGATAATTAGATAAATGGAATGTATTTCATAATTTTTTAAAGATACTCTGAAATAAGGAAGGAATGAAAACTTTCGTGAAATATGTAGCAGTAATTTTGTGAAGTCTTGAAATACATTTTTTTTTTTTGCAAGTATTGGATTTGTAAATTTGTCATGACTCCTTAATTTGATCACTTTTTGGTAGGGTTGAAAGTTTTTCTTTTTAGGGTTTTAATTTTTGTGGGAAGATTGAATATGTTTGAATATCTGTTGAAGGTTTCAACACATTTGGGAGATCCGAGTCGTGGAATAATAATTCGTTATCACACAACTTCAATGAGAGGAACAATTTCAACATTATTTGCAGATTTCGTAAAACATGATAAAGCCTATAATAGAAACCCACATACTTGAACCTGTATGCTTCGGTAAATTTCTATTGATTTGTTAACTCTTCCGAAAGTAAATTCAGAAATGTATTTGAGAAGTGTTATATACACCAAACTGAACAACGAAAATATTTACAATCTATCGAGTAAGAAAAACTAATCCTGTAACATATCATCTGAAAGATCATCGTGATGAAACCATTGCCGGTGGTTTCTATAAACATGAGCTACTCAATATTAAATACCCCGATATTTACCATATTGAAAAGTGGTGAGGAAGCGTGGCAATCAGCTGCTTGTGAAATGGCTCGGTTTCGATAATACACACAATAGTTGGATAAGTAAAGATGATTTATAGACAATAAAGGAAAAAGAAAAAATGTGAAAAACGACTCGTTGATATTTTTATAACCTCAATCCTCTAGCTTACGTCCCAGTCGAGCACACAACGCCGTGAGGACGAGGAAAATCCTTTTGCTCGCTTGTTATTCTTAAGGCGTCTTCTCACTTTGGAAATTTAAAAAAATCGATTTTTTTTTTTTTTTAAATTTTGAAAGTACATATCTTCAAAAATGTCATCTCGAAATTTCATAAAGATCGGACGAGTCTAACTACATTTTTTGGCGACCGTTAGGTGACTACCTGAGAGTACCCGGCGATCCCTTTCACGCCGCTCGGACGGTCCCTGTATATCTGACTCTATACAATTGAATAGCCGTGTTCTTTTGTTAATGTAGTACCCCTTGCTTAGGTATATTCTGTTTTCGGGTCTATACTCATGTAATAAGACCTTAACACGTGCATTTTTCAAAAGAAAATCACTCGGCAACGATGCTAAACTGTTATTTCATCAGTCTAATTTGAAACTTCGTAACGGCAACATCTCTGCGCTCAGGATTGTTATAATGGATAAAAAGACTTCGCAACAAAGTGCCACGTGGCGACGTCCAAGTTCGAAATCTAAAAAAAGAAAATTTCGTGGAGTGCTTCCACACCAGTCTGAAGCAGATACGAGTCATGCTAGTGCGAGTGCAGCAAAATTAAAAAAATCGGACGATACAAGTTTCGATGTACACATCGATCCAACGGCTGGATATAGTATTATTCAGTTTTTTCTTGTTTTTTCTACATTACAACAATATGTGAAGTGTAAAGTTTGTAACAAAGATGTTTCAAGAAACATCATCAAGAAAAACCGTGGAAATTGCTTGCCAAACAGCGGCATGCATTTATAACGAAGGGCTACAACCTGTTTTAAAAATTTTGGAGGTGATGGGTGTCAAACTAGGCCCTATCGCCGTTCAATACGCCGAGAAACGCGACAGTGATCGCGTACGCGTAGGGAACCGCCGCAGCTCTAACGCTTCAAAAGAGACTAGGTCGAGACGAAGGGAAGCTACTTTGGACGAACACACCTTCTACGAAGAATCGGAAGGTCCATTGTATGGAGCAGGCATCGCTGATTAACCCGAGGTAAGGTTTTTTCATGATTTTTCTGCAACCAAAACTTTAAACGCAGTTATCTCAAAACAAGGTTTTTCGGTGCTTTGTTGATGAAATTTCGGAAACTATCCGGCCGATTGTCATGAAATTTGAATGACATATGCTTCATAGTTATGGCTATAGCGCATATCATCAGATTTTTTAAATTTTGATTTTAAGAATTTTTTTTTTACAAAAAACTGCAAAAAAATCGTGGTTTTTTTTTACTTTTTCGAAAAACGTGCGCCATTTTGTTATTTTCGCGAATATCAAAAATCTGATGATATGCGCTATAGCCACTGACATACTGAATCTAAAACAGTTTTATTTTTTTGTTTCAGACGACCCGTCTCGGAGATACCATCAACAAGCCACGACCATAACATTTTTACACGGGTTTTTCAATGCTACTGATGTATTATAATAATTGTTTAAAAAAATAAAATAAAAATTTTTTCATGTACTTGAAAGATGTGTTTATTACATAGGATCCGTTTTATCCCATAATTTTAAGCAAAAATCCTCGAAAAAAAATCGCAAAAACAGCCTATTTTTGAGGCGTTTAAAGTGAGAAGATGCCTTAAATGCCTTTGCTCTTTCTGCTTGTTTTCTTAGTTTCTATAATTTTGTGTACTTTGTATTTTTCTTATCTTATTGATTTCTATGATTTTAATATATCAATTTGTAATTTTTTTCTTTTTGTATTTTTCTTCGCTTTTACTCATGCAATAAAAAAAAAAAAAATTGAATTCTATATCTTCGCACACTTTGTAAATAAAAAAATATTCGACAACTTTTTTCTTTTTTATCCTCATTTTTTTCTTCATTTATCTATTTACAGTTTGTTTTCTTTAGTATGAACCACCCAACTCATATCCATCGGACTCTTCTTCTTCGTCGGAGATTTGGGCCTCGATGACTCCCCATGTTGTTAAAAAGTGGATTTCTTCTGGGGATTGGGTCGGTTCGACTTCCTCTTCTTCTTCTACCTCGCTTGGCGGCATGCCCTCGTCGTTCGAGGCCCAGCTTTGTTGGATTGAGGAGGCTGTTGTTGGTATCAATTCTTCATGTGAAAAATTCTCAAATGTTGCAACGTGTTCGTATTTGCTGCATAACAATGGGTCAGGTGCTTGGAATTGAAACGATCTTGCTGTTTCTGACTTGCGGCATGCGAATAGCCTACACATCATTTCCACGTAATTTATCCGTGTTGCTGGGTGATTGGTATTTAAGTGGAGCTTTCCCCATATCGTATCGGTATTTGTCTCTTTCACTTCTAATTCCAGCGTCCACGTGACGTCGTCTACAAAAGTGCGAACGATCTCAGCGTGTTTTTCGCTGTACTTCCTCCTAATCGGTCCGATGCCCTGAATCCCGCACACTATTGCCTGGTACGCCATCCCAAATGTCCATCGGGATGCAGTAAACAACTCGTCCTGCTTTATCAGAGTCTCCCGCCCATAGTCCCCTAGCCAGACCAAAATATCCGTATCGAGATTTTTTATAATTATCGCACGATAGTGTGTGTTATCATCCTCTCGATATAACACGGCCTTCCCCGGATAAATTTCCTCTTCAAGAAGTGTATGGACCTCTTTGTCATCTGGTCGTATAACGTTGATCGCGTCGAGTATTCTCTCCAATATTCCATCTTCTTCGTGAATGTGTAGACACACTTCCTCCGGATTGACGATCCCGATAATTTTTACCTTTGGGTAAGGTCCCAAAAGCATGTCGGTCGGGTAATTTTCAAAGTACAGGATGTTAATTTTCTTTCTTGCGTATTTTCAGTTGCACGTATGTGAATAGACCGACGAAAAATTTTTTTCTCAACGCGTTTTTCGAATTTCATGATGGATTTTTTTTTTTTTTTTTTTTGTGTGTCTTCCAGATAAAACCTTCTCCATTATATCATGCAGAAAATATTTTTTTCCACCTGATTGTTAGGTAAAGATATGAATACTCTGGGATTATGCAAGCAGGATATGATCTTCAAGTGTTTCGAATATGTCTATTTCTACATTTTGAGAAAACATGTATTATCAAACAAGGATTCCTCCGATAAAAAGGGATTATCGATATGGTGTCCTCAGGAATGGTGAAGCTTGAAGAGTGTGAATATATTCTAGCAAATTTTAATGGTGTATGCGTTTTTGGAAATTCGTGGAGAAATGTTTTCCTCCCTTCCCATTGTCCGCAAACATGAAAGTGATAACTACAATAGGCTTTCCAGCGGTTATTGGGAGGTTTGTGGCAACAGGCTGTATTAGCTCGTTATATGCGACATTGTCCAGACTATAGATGATCTTCCCATCAATTCATGAAAAACGTGTAACTTTTTTCTCATATTTTTTAAGTTTTCAAAATTGGCGAATGAAAGATTAGAAGAATGAGCTGGAATAGATTGATGAAAAAATTTTCCTCGCCGCGTTGCCAATTTGTACGATGTTTTGTTAGTTTTCCGGATTAAATCTTCTTCTTCACTATATCTTGAAGAAATTGTTTCCCATCAGGGAAAGATATGAATACTCTGAGACCATGCAAGCAAGACCTTCGAGTGTTTCGGACATTTCTACATTTTAAAAAGATGCATTTTCGAATAAGGATTCCTCTGATTAAATCCAATTATTGGCTAAACTGCCCTCTCCGCATACTCCTTGCCCTGGGCCAGAGACCCAGAAGGGAGCCGGGTATGTAGGACAGAGATGGTTGGAAGTGAGTGGGAGCGGGATGTTATCCATATGGTAACATGAATTTTGAATATACAACAAAATCAGTATGCATTACTCTATGACATGTTACCATATGGATAACATCCCGCTCCCACTCTCAAACTCTCTCAAATTCTCAAATTGTCAGACTGTCTCGAACTCTGAAACTCTCTCAAATTCTCAAATTGTCTCGAACTCTCAAGCTCTCAAACTCTCAAACTTTCAAACTTTCAAACTTTCAAACTCTCACACTCTCAAACTCTTGAACTCTTGAACTCTCTCAAACTCTCAAACTCTTGAACTCTTGAACTCTCTCAAACTCTCAAACTATTTCTAACGGTCAAACTGTCGTATTCTCAAACTGTCTCAAACTCTCAAACTGTCTCAAACTCTCAAACGCTCAAACTCTCAAACTTTCAACTCTCTCAAACTCTCACACTCTCAAACTCTCAACCTCTCAAACTCTCTCAAACTATCAAACTCTTAAACTCTTGAACTCTCTCAAAACTCTCAAACTTTTGACCTGTTAAACTCTCTTAAACTCACAAATTCTCAAACTATCTCAAACTCTCTATCTCTTAAACTCTTTCAAACTCTCTCCAGCTCTCAAACTTTCAAACTCTTAAACTCGCATACTCTTAAACTCTCTCAAACACTCAAACTCTCAAACTTTCATACTTTCTCAAACTCTCAAAATCTCAAACTCTTATACTTTTAAACACTCTCTGACTATCTAACTCTCAACCTCTCAAGCTCTCAAACTCTGAAACTTTTAACTTTTATCTTTTCAAACTCTCAAACTTTCAAACTCTCTCAAACTGTCTTAAACTCTCAAATTCATAAACTTTTAACTTTTAACTTTTCAAACTCTCAAACTCAAACGTTCAAACTCTCAAACTATCTTAAAACTCCCAAACTCTCAAACTTTTAAATTTCAAACTCTCAAATTCATAAAATCTCTCAAACTCTCCAATTCTCGCAAACTGTCTCGAACTCTCAGACTCTCTCAAATTTTCAAATTCTCAAAGTTTCTCGAACCCTCAAACTCTCTCAAACTCTCTTAAAACGTTCTCAAACTCTCTCAAATTCTCAAACTCTCAAACTCTCAAATTCTCAAACTGTCTTGAACGCTCAAACTCTCTCAAACTCTCTCAAATGCTCAAACTCTCAAACTCTCAAATTCTCAAGCTGTCTTGAACCCTAAAACTCTCTCAAA
This sequence comes from Rhimphoctona megacephalus, assembly GCA_963989365.1. Lineage (NCBI taxonomy): Eukaryota > Metazoa > Arthropoda > Insecta > Hymenoptera > Ichneumonidae > Rhimphoctona > Rhimphoctona megacephalus. The sequence continues at coordinate 20,112,412 of OZ022420.1, forward strand.
TTGTCAAACTCTTAAACTCTCATAACTCTCGAACTTTTAAATTTTGAAACTCAAACTCTTAAATTCTCTCAAATACTCAAAATCTCTCAACCCAGCAAACACACTTGGATTATTTTCGTAACTATTATGTAAACTTTATATAAATTTGTAATTTTTACATCAATGTTACGAAAATTATACAAGTTGTATTTGCTGGGAAGCTCTCAAACTCTCAAATTCTCAAACTGTCTCGAACTCACACACTATCTCAAATTCTCAAACTCTCAAAATCTAAACTCTCAAAGTCTCAAACTCTTAAACTCTCCAAATCTAAGCTCTCAAACTCTCAAACTTTTAAACGCTCTCAAATTCTCTCAAACTCTCAAACTCTTCAAATTTCTTAAACTCTCAAACTCTCTTAATCTCTCAATCTCGTATAACGCTCAAACATCTTACAATGGTTGTAAAGACTTCTTATACTAAATAACATTTTTTTTTTTTTTTACTTTTCCTTGGAACGAGTGAAACTCTGACATTACATTAGCATTTTTCCAACCTTGTCTGTAGACACGTGCACCCCGGAACAGGCTCAAACACGTTCTTCACTCTCTCGATATTTTCTACAATTTCGACGTAGCGGTGTCGGACCGTCAATGTGATCTTCCATCGATGATGTATTCCAATGTCCAGTGCATCGACGGAATAATTTAATTTCACCGTCAGATTTATAATATTCGGGTAAACGCTCCCACAAAATATCTGTGTAGTCACTGAAATATTTTTTAAATGCCGTTGGTGATATAATTTCTAGCTCTTCTCGCGTAATTTCTCGAGGATTCCTAATGCGTTGAATCACATAAATATTCACCAGTTGTTCCATTATAAAGCACTTTTCACAATCTCGGCGCATGGGTCCAACAGCATCAACATGAGTCAGTTCCCATGGTGGATTAAAATGATCATCACACTCATGATATGATTGTATCTCACTATCACACTGTAAATGCTCTGGTAAACGATCCCACAATGAAGTTATACAGTAGCTAAAATATTTTAAAAGCAAAGCCTTGGGAATCGATTCGAGTTCATTTTTCGTCAATGTCCAGGGGTCTTTCGATGGGTGGATTGCATACATACTCGCACATCTATCCATCTCGAGATTAATTTTGGAAATGAAATTGTTTTTTAAATGATATTGTTTAAAATGCTCCTCCAAGCATACATCCATTTTTCATACTTGCTCTCTTACACTCACTTATCTTCCCATCTGGTTGTCTCGCTCCCTCCCTCTCTCTCTCTCTCTCTCTCTCTCTCTCTCTCTCTCTCTCTCTCTCTCTCTCTCTCTCTCTCTCTCTCTCTCCACTCACTATGCTTCGAACCATCTCTCTTCCACACACCTCGTTCCCCTCTGGGCCTACTGCCGGGCCACGGCGAGGGCAGGGGAGGGGAGTGCAGTAGAAGAGCTAGGAGGCATTCTGAAGTCGTGGCGAGGGGCATGCGGCGCGGGGGCTCCGCCCCCGCACCGCATACCCCTCGCCTCCATTTGGTCCAGAATCCCCCTAGCTCTTCTACTTGTTCCTCAAGAGATCCTGTATAAATTCATCACGTAGATTTCTTCTAAGCTTAATCGTTCCACTGTTGCAGCCAATTGTTTATTTAGCAAAAAAATCTTTCATAAACAAATTGCTATAATTTCCAAAGAAATAAACTTTGAAAAAATCTACATGGTGAATTCGTAGAGAATCTCTTGAGGAACAAAATAAGACGTGGTGCATTAAAACCGGTTCAAAAATATACATTACTCTTTGAAAAGTCCCAATAAAAATGTATCATAATAGAAATTTGCCACTATCAGTTAATGGTTTTGCAAATGTATCGTTATGAATATTTTTTTACGTTAATTACTTTAATTACTTTACGTTAATTACTTTAAAATTAATTATTAATTTTTTACGTTAAATGTTACAAATTTATCTTCACTATGTATAATTAGTGCATTAAATTTGGTATAAAAATATGATGAAGTTTTAGCACTCATTTGACTAGCATGCAGTACAGTATTTACCTTAAGAGTCCATTCTTACTATTAAGGCCATGTGAAAGACGTTCAAGGTAATGTGAAATATGCTTGGTCGGTAAAAATTCCGTAACCAACTTTTCTCCTACACGGATTATATTTCGAGTAAATAACGAGAACCACTCTGTTCGTCTTTCAACTGAACGGGGGAGGTGGTTCTCGTTATTTGCTCAAAATATCATCTGCGTAGGAGAAAAGTTGGTTACAGGATTTTTACCGACTGAGCGTTTTTTATATTTTTTTGAACGTCTTTCACATTGCCTTAAACTCCTAAAATGAACGGATTTGTAAAAAAAAAAAATCACTTGCAAGAGCAATAAGGCTTCAATGAGCGTTATGTCCATTGTTTATTAATGTTTAGTATCATGGAAGACAAAAAAATCATAAAGAATTAAGGTACACAGAAATGGCTGCAGCAATGCATTCTGCGCAGCACACCCTAGGTGGCGTTACTGTGCCACACTCGTTCTGGTGATCCAAACCAAAAAAATCAACAATTATTTTAAAAATAACTAAATTCCACATGGAATTAATTTACTTTTCTTGAAAACAAGTAAAATTGACGCATTAACACAAAAAAAATTCAGAGCCATTTTTTCATAAGCAACGGCTCAAAAAATGACTGATTACTTGAAAATTTTCCGCGAAGCGTGGTTCATTCCATGAATTCGTACCTCTTCAATAAACGTGCCAAAGATTAAATCGATTTGACAACTGGTTTCGTCAGGATTTAGTCCCTGTCAGTATTTTTTCTATTTATGTAGTAGTTTAGTTCAAAGAGCGATGCAAATATTAATCTGCATCTCCAATTCGCTCTCAGGACAAAGTACTGGTGATAAAAAAGTGTGGTCATGAGCTTTTTTGCAGAAAGCTTTTACGGTTTGCAAGACACCAAGATAAGCAGGTAGATTTTTTACGATCTACAAGATATGGACTTTTCTTTCTCTCCGTTTATTTCGGATGTATGCGCTATAAAAGAACGCGGGTCCCCCAATTTTACTAATTCATAACTCATTAGGATGGAGGTTGTTCACAGACTAAAAAATACGAAGGGGAGTTTTTCATATTCATATTATAATGAACCCAACAGGCATCCGCCAATCTAACGTACAGAACATTTCAATTATTCCGTTTCGAGTTTTTTTTCCCTGTCTGTATTTTCAACATGTATATGGTAGGGAAGAAATAAAAAAGCAAATGAAGCGAAAATAAAGCAATTACATCGATCAAGTCAGACGTAAAGAGGGATCATTATTCCTATGGAAAGCATCGGAATATTTTATGTTCAGGTTCAAGGCGAAATAGATTTTCCTCTCATTTTTTTCGTCAGTTCGACATGACTTACCTCTCTCCGTCGTCGTTGAAAGCATAATCACCGAGTATGAGATCCCGCAAGCGATAACGTGGTGGCAAAATCAATGGAAGACACGGATCAGGCTCGTTCATCATCATAGTGCAATTAGCCTCCTCCGTCGCTGACAAATCCTTCGTGTTGGTTTTCGCGTAACCCCCTTCGCCCTCGGGGCTACCGCGAAAGAATACACTCACGAACGCCACGGTAGAATACGACGAAAAAACAATACACAAAAAGCCCGACTTTCGGAATCAATTTTGCACTTATCGTGTTTTTTTTTTTTTTTTTTATTCAAATAAAATGCATTATTATGCAAATTTTATCATAAAATATTCACTACCGTAGAAATTTTTATTATATTCATTTTATTGAGGCATATATTATTGAAAAAGTTATCATATCTGTGTAATAAAAAATGTATTAGTAATATATAAATGAAAAAAGTAAATTATTAATGTCGATTTAACACATAAAATATTTGTCATTCTTTCTCTTGAAATGGGGCTTTGCGATTGTGAAGATATTCAATGAATAATTACGGAACGTATTTATGAGAAATTCTATAATTGAAGTAGATTAATTATTTTTTTAATTATTCCATGAGCAAGGTCGATACTGTTACCAGTTACGTTTACGTCTAACGAGAAAACGAGCCACCTGGGGGTTGACAGGAAAAAACTTTAATAACCAGGTCCGTAGTTGTGATCCATGTTCCGTATTCCATTTAACCGGAAATATTGCGTTTCTCAAGATAGAATTATCGTCATTTGACGTGATACAGGATGTTAGGATAATCGTCAGTTTTAACCTTTAGAATTTACGATACACAACGTAATTTATTACAATGTCCTAATAAAAATATACCACACACCGAGCAAACTCATGTAATGAGCATATACCATCAATAAAACCACACTGAGAAAAAAATTTGGTTGACCGAAACAAATTTCGTTTCTCTCAATCAAAATATTTAGTTCGATACGAGCAGTAAAATATTTTTGAGATAAGACAAAATAATTTGTGAATGTTGAAACAAGTTATTGGCTGAACCAACAAAACTTTGGTGCAGCCAAACAAATTAATGTTAATGCAACAAAATATCGTCCAAATAAACTAATTCATTTATTCGTCCTAACGAATACCGTTCAGTCAATTTGGTAATTGAAATTCAAACAAATATTTTATTAAAGCAACTAAAAAGTATGCATAAGCTAATAAATGATACCAGTTGTTCGAACAAAATCATTTGGCTCCGGTGATTTAGTTGATTCATCTACAAGAAATTTTCATGATTTAGTTGAATAAACTAAATCATTTGCCATTCAACAAAAAAATTGTTGAATCCACCAATTTTTCGTCCAACAAAATGGGATTAGTTCGATGAACAAATTTTTTTTTCAGTGCATAGGTGAAAACACGATTATTTTTTAAATCCATAGTCTATTTTTGACGTGTCTGCATTTTCCCATCTACATAGGTTCAAATTTAAAGTCCCGTTAATTATCGACTGGACTGTTTACACATTAATTCTTTGTCGCCAGTTATAATAATATGAAATTAACAGTCCATTTTTCACTGTTGAGTATCCGCTTTATAAAAAATGTAAATTCAAAAATCGCTAAAGGAATTTTAGCTAAGCTAAGGGTAAACATGTTTGTCGTATATCCGGAATTAAAATCTGGGCTCAAAAGGATTTGAACAAAGGAAGCTCTCAACATGGTTCCATGACCCATTGAGGGGGACATCAACCCCTCCCCCCCCCCCATGACGTTGTATATATTCCGGAGCGTCGACGCCATTGCTATATAAGTACAGTGTTATATTAGCACCCTGTAGGAGGCCGATTTTATCACTTCTCGTGAGTTGGAAAGATTGCTTTGAAAACTAGGGAAAGACTATCTTCAATTACGATGCCCACACGTTTTTGACCGAGTTAGGAGTGATTCGAGGTGCCAATAATAAATCTAGCTATAATTCCCTCGTGGGCTTCAAAATAATGGCAATTCACTATCAATAATCGTAAAACATTTATTTAATTAATACGACAAAGTGTTCAAATTTTCATAATGATAGTCAGGCCTATAAACACGTGTTATTAATACCCTCTGTATACAAAATATAACCTGTGGCTACCTTTAATTCCACTCACACAGCCTCTGTGAACAGTTTCATAACTCCAACCAAACCTAATGTAGAAGATAAAAAGATACGCGGCGGGACTCGCCTTCGCCGTTTAAACTATCTTTTTGATACTTGGCGTCAAGACGCTGACGCGTCTCTGGATTCCAAATCTCTAATTTACAAATTAAGTCTAAAATAAGGTTAAAATCGTGCTAATTTCAAGAAATTACAAATAAGTACTAGTCTATCCTTCGAAATTCGCAACAAGACGACCCTCGATGGTTTTAAAATTTTGATTCTTACTCTTTTTTTTTGTGAAAAACTGCGAAAAAACGCGTTTTTTTTTTACTTTTTTCGTTTTTCATCTGCCATTATTTTATTTTTTGATAAAACTTTATATCCGAGGGTCATTTTGTAACTGATATCATACTGGATCTAATGGATTATGATTTTTTTGTTTTAGACAAGCCGTTGCCGAGTTGTGATGGAGCTACCTAGCCCACCTATTTTTGAGGCGTTACGTTAAACTATAGTTTTTTGTACTTAAAAATGAATAAAAATGAATTAAAATTTTTTTTTATGTATTTCAAGACTTTATTTATCAAGCCCAACAACTTTTATATTCATATCTTTTATAAAATCCTCAAAAAAAATCGCGAAAATAGCCTTTTTTTTGTGGCTCCAAAGTGGACTGGCCCCTTAATTGAGCACAAAGAGACAAAGTACACTTGGAAATAATGAAAGTTATGAAAAAATCAAGAGAATTTCAAACAAATGCCTCCTGTTTTTTTGTATGAAATTAAAAAATATTAACAGCTGAATTAAAAAAAATATTGAACAATATCAATGTTGTAATAAAAATAACTACACTGAAAAAAAAACTTGTCGAATCAACGAAATATCACATTACTCATAACATCACAATAATCACACTATTTTTAGAATTAACCACACATTGATTCTGACCAAGAACGCTGCGGTTAAATCAACGAAATACTTCCAATAACATTAATTGCTATTGAATTGACGTTTTTCAGTGTAGCATTTAACTGAGAAAGTCCCTTTTCATTCGATTCTGGTACCATTTCCTAGATAGAAAGAATTGTTAAAATTACCGTGAAAACCATAACAACGAAGGAACAACACGAAATTCCAAATACCAAGCGTACACGGAGAAAAGAAATTTATTATTTCAACAAAATTTTCGTTGAACCAACAAATTGTAGCGAACAAAATAAAATTTGTTACTTCAACAAAAATTTTGTTGATTCAACAATATTTTCGTCGTAGTGAGCAATATTTATTTGAGCCAACAAATTAAGTGGTTGAATTAACCAAATTTTGGTCCAGTTAACGAATTTCATTTTGTTCGCCACAATTTGTTGATGCAACAATTTTCTTTTCTCAGTGTACCGCGACCGTTTAAATGATCATTATCAACGTAGGTCTCAATAGGAATACATACAGTGTCAATGCGTTTAATGTTAAGATTATCAGTGAATAAAATTCGAATATTAGTAGTAATAAAAAAAAAATTTTTTTGCTCAGCATGCAAATTTTTCCAGTCGTTTTGTGAATTTTTATGTCTAGCAAAATATACCGGTCACCAATTTTGAAATTGCGTGGACCAGTCGATATTTTACTGAGCATTTTTAGATGTCAATAAAAAAATTTTAGGAACAATTTCGCAATGTTAAGGAAACTTGCACTATCTATTCGGAATTTTTGATCGATCATTAATGAGTTCTATCATCGTAAAGCTCAGTGAAAATTTCCCTACAACAATTCCACGCCAGGATTACATCGCATTAGAAATTTTTCATGTTTAAGTTAATCAAAACTTTGTGCATGCTGATAAATACAATTTGACGAGAAGTGGCCGAATATATCACAAGTATATCACAGTAATTTTTACCGCGAATTTTACGGTACAATTTATTTGGAAATTTTTTCAATGTATTGGGGCTTGAACGATAGATTCATTTCACGTTACTGACAGGTTCGTTATCAAGGAATTTTTTCTTAATTGATGCTTTTTTTATATTAGCATATTTTTTTTACGAATTAACATCAAACACATGATAGGTCTTCGTGGAAAAAGTTTCGTCCCCTTGTTCAGACCAAAGGATCGGAAATGAAAATTCCTTGATTATATGATCGTCAACACAAGCTGTAAAGTCGTCCTAGAGTGAAGACAAGGTCGCATGAGAGAAAGAAAGGCCCTTCAGAAAGCTCGGACCTCACAAAGAGATTGTTGATCTATGATATTAGTACACAAGATTAGATGGTCGAGTTTAAGATGAGTAAGAAATACGTGTTGACTTGATCGAGTGAGTATAAAGCCGGGATCTTTATAAAAAACAAAGAGAGTATCGTTTACGAGAAAAATCGTGTTGCAGTCGGATCCTTACTATTCTATACCGAAAGGATAAATATAAGTTCTTCGTACAATAATTTAAAACACCAAGAAACTATTCATCCTACGAAGTCACCACTCAGTCATCTCGGAAAAGTAACTTTTTATCAATTTGAGTTACAACAACCAGGGGTTTTTTATCTGTCAACTTATCTGTATTTCATTTGACATTTTATTAATTAACCTTACGTTTATTTGTACAACTATATGCGTTCTTTCCCGATTTTTGTTCACAACTTATAATTCAATTCATAATCATCTCGCGCGATCTTGATTCCTTCAAACTTCGGTTAATCACGTATTGAAATAGCTGAATACTCCTGGATTACAAATTTCACAAAACATGGTGAAAAAAATTCGACTACTAAATTTCCCGGCGTTGAATTTCAAATTTCAATACCTCGTTCGTGGTATTCCCTGAGGGTTTTCCCTAAGGGATAAACGCCGATGAAAAAAAATAAAATTGATATGAAACTTTATGGGATTGTGAATTACTATTTTCAGAACGATAGGGTTCGAAAGGTATGAAACGAATTCGAATATCTTCGAAAATTCAGAATTAGAGAATTTTCATGATGAATAATATACAATATATACAGGTAAAGCATAACGATAAAGCAAAGTCAACACTGTACATATCGATTCGTGAAAGGTTCGGTGAGCGACTTCTATTTTTTGCCCAGGTCCGTTTATACGAGTCATACGTAATTGTGTGTGTGTGTGTGTGTATGTGTGTGTGTACAGATATAAATCTATAATAGATGATTCGTCAAAGCTCATTCGATATATGGGTCTGCTCGAATCGAACAAAAAATAAAGCATGTAAGTAATGTGTATTGTGGACCCCTCAATAAAAAGGAATCATTCCTAAAAAAAAATCAGGAGAATCGAATGCCTAAAGCTGCCTAAAGTATATTGCCGATGACAAAAATAATATGCTTTTTTAAGGCAAACTAGTTCAAGCTAAACATGAAACACATTATTTAAGAAAATGAAGGAGAAAAATCGAAAGTACCAAATGCAAAACAATATGAAGGAATGACTTCCGATGTCTCGGGCAATTTATATAGAAGAGAAATAGCTGTCAAATTATTCTATAAAATTCACCAGTTTTTCTTTGAAAACAAATGATAAAAAGGAAGAAACGATGAATTCAAGATTCCGAAAAAATAAAATATTCAGACAAAATTGGAAACAAAACATGAAAACACCACTAACGAATCACTTTGATGCGGATTCACGTGTATCGATATTTTTTATTTTTCTTTTCATTCATTCATGCTTAATTTTTGTAGCCTCCACAATACGTAGATAAATAAAATCACCGTAATTTATGATTCACTCGAAGCGTTTGACAGATACAAAAGAACTTGACGTTTCTCATTGAACTGTTTCAGCAAAATCGCTACGGAGGAAGTTGTAAATTCTTGTTACGTCCGGTTTTGTATGAAGTTTATCAATTTTGAATTACATAGACGAGTTGTATATTTCTGTTAGTAGACTATCGGAAGAAATCCATGAGTTTCGGTTGATCAAAAAATGTGAAATGTAGTTACATCGTATTCTCGCACTCAGTCATTCCAACATTTCAATTTTTACTTCATACTATTCGTTTCGATAATTAAAAAAGCACGACAATTTTATTTCTTTGTTATTAATAGAAAGTCAGATAGTCTCGCTGTCACTGTCACGTGGCACCTCGCGGTCGGTACAATGCAATTTTTCGATACTTCATGTCAACGTGATTTTATAACAAGAGCATAAAAATGCATCGAATTGATTGGAAAAAACGTAAAAATAAATGCATTAAGAGTTGTGAAGTTTGATGAAATTTTATTCAATTCAAGTTTACGCGAAAACATGAAGCAAGGATTTGCAAAAGCGTGGAATCGTCACGCCAGTCACGGAACTCGCGGCTACGCCACACGTGCACATTGTGTTCAAACGGAATAAGGATCGCGAGGCGTACCGGCCGCCGTCCCGTGTTCTAATGACGCGTCGAAACCCTGGCGGCCCGATCTCTCTCTCTCTCTCTCTCTCTCTCTCTCTCTCTCTCTCTCTCTTTCTCTCTCTCTCTCTCTCTTTCTCTCTCCTTCTGACCGAGCTGACGTCCGTGACACCTGCCCGATTTGCTTGAATTTCAAGAGGGCCATGAGAAGCACAGCACGCATCCATTAACCCTGTTAATTATTTGCATGTAAACTACAACATTTCAGACGCTTCACGGATTTCACCCGTTTTCTCTGAATTCTTAATTCAGTTGTTTTCTAGAGCTTGCTTTTTGAATTACTAGACTTTTATCCGATCATCGTCCAAACATTGGTGGAGTAGTTGAAATTCATAATAATTGAAACTAAATCTTTCAATTTCTTTTTGCAGAGACGCTTATTACGCATGACACAAGATATGTGAATAACAGCAAATATAAGAACATCAACAAAAACAATAATAATGGTGTAATAGATATTACATATAAAAATGACTTGGTTACCTATATTAATTAATTACTTATCGTATTATAAACAAAATATTCAACTAACAATATATTTAATTAGTATTCTGTTTCAGAGTAAAAAATATTTTTTAACAAAACAATGGTTTTGTACCGTTGCAACTGTGATTTCAAAAGTAGTGAAAAATAACGAGGTACAAAATAAAAACGAAACCCAGCGCTAATTATACCCAGAAAATATCGTAGTTAATATTGAGACAAAGGTCGTAACTTCCTGGGAAAATATATTTAAATGCCCCAACGTTGAATAAAATATGGAAATTCAATTTATGGAACTAAGTTTATAAAGAAAATAATTAATGAGCAATAACGAATTTGATTGATAAACGTAACATCGGTAATGATAGATTTATCGTAATAATTATGCAACTTATTCCATTAACGTATTTGTGGAGTTTCCAGCCTCAAAAATTCCATAAAAAATAATCCACGACATTTCGACAGGCAATTTCCCCGAGGTAAACTCATAAAAGTTGGAAAAATAAATAAATGAACTTTTCACCATCAGGCAACTTTCGAAAGATTGAATCGATTGTTACTTTTGACAGGAATTGGAAAAGCAGTTACGAGGACAATGGAACGTCGAGGGAGTTTTTCAATAACTTGGAAATAGGGGGATGTAATCAAAAGTTATCGTCGCATATCCGATTTTACCATCCGATTATGCTCTTTAGGAATTGTCTTTACCTATCTCAGGTAAGCGAATTAAGAATACACATCAGAGATGAGTAGAGAGATCTCTAATGCTATAGGGCTTGAGTGGTTCTTACAAAGCGGCATTTTTTCGTAGCGGTCAACTCGTGAAGCAACTGTACGTGATTTCATACTCGGCGAAGGCCGCAGAACCGCTGCAGAACCGATGCAGAACCATACCCACAAAAATATATACCTCCACTGAGTTAGCCTCCCCACATTGATTATATTGATTTTTTTTTAACAAATCGCTTGGTGGTCATTTAGTGGTAAACGGTGTCGCATTTAGATCGTTCTATCGTTTATCATTTTGTCAAAAAATAAATTTCAAAAATTACCCCCTGAGTTAGCCCCCCCCATATTTCAAGTCATTGACTTCTTCTAAAATCGCTTGATGGTCGTTCAGTGGTATACGGTATCATATTAAGATCTTATATAACGTGTATGTGTTAAGATCCATATATATATATCTTTATTTAAGGGGTTATATACACTAGTAAAAGTCGACAAATTACTTTTTTGAAAACCGACATATTTTGAAAGTATAACATCTTATAAATGTTCCCTGAAAATTTCAAGGTGATCGGATTAAAATTCACAGTTATAGGCTGTTATGTTGAAGCTCGTCGGAACGCTCGAAGCGTTTTTCGCGCAGGTATACAACGGCAGCTGCGAACTTTAAGGGGGGAAGACCCTCCAGACAACAGGTTTTCTAATATTTTTTTACAAAAAACTGAGAGTATTTATTACATTGAATGAAATTACATATTGACATTGATGTGCAAATATATACACACAAATTTTTTTATAAGAAAAAAACAAAATGGCGTCGCTACAGCTGCTCAAACTTGGCTCCTTTAATTTGCGCTGTGGAATGCCCAGCCCCTTGTAGTCAACTATCGATCTTTCTGAAATTTTTGGAGCTTTTTCTAGATATAAATATCTAGTAAGTAATCGAAGGAATTATTTTTCCGATGCATACTTTCGATTTGATGAACGAAAAATGCCGATTTTTTTTTCGCAAAAATCGAGACTCATTTTGAAAACCCGCCATTTTGTTTTAATTTGATATTTCGGAAATTCCTTCGATTAATTACAGTGTAAAATAATATACTAACGGAATCTGTTTGGTTTTTTCATTTCAAATGACCTGGATCAGAATGGCATTGCTCACCGCAAAAGACGTTTTTCAAAAGTACTTCCCGGAAATCAGCTGTATCTCCGTTATAAATAAATATTTTTGAACAAAAAAATTACTGATTGTTCTTCAGATGTTACTTTTTAATGTACCAAATTCCTGTTAAGATTTATAATTCCGATTTTCTAAAAAAAAAGTTGCAAAAATGTGTCTTTTTTGGCCCAACAAGTGTCCATAACCCCTTAACTATCAGTCCCAGGACCGCTAAGGGTATAAATGTATTTTAAAAAAGTAAAAAAAAGGCCAAGTATAAAAAAATCGCGATCTTATTTATAAAATGAATACTCTATATTGTTGTTACTACGTTAAAATAAAAACTATCTTCCTATTCACATGCCACCACATTTGAATTTCCCGCCATTGGGTTTGTGTCACCGCATTTGAATTTCCCGCCGCTGGGTTTGTGTCACCGCATTTGAATTTCCCGCCATTTAGTTTATGCCACGGCATTTGAATTTCCCGCCGTTGGGTTTGGTTACCGTATTTCCCGCCGTTGGGTTTGTGTCATTGCATTTCCCGCCAATGGGTTTCGTGACATTGCTTTTGATTTTCCCGCTGTTCCTAATCGTTGACTTCGACTATCCCGATAGTTAATTTGAACTATGCCGATAGTTAACCTCGACCATGCCGATAGTAAGCTTCAACTATCCCGATAGTTAATTTCAACTATGCTGATCGCAGACTGCGGGTATCGCAGACTTCGTAAATCTGCATTTGAATTTCCCACCGATGGTTACGTGTCTCCGCTTTTCCCGCGAGTGGGTTCAAATTTTCCGCCGGTGGGTTCGCGTCTCCGCTAAAGGTTCGTGTCACCACGGTTGAATTTCCCCCCAGTGGGTTTGAATTTCCCGCCGGTGGTTCGCGTTGCCGCTTTCAAATTTCCCGACAATGGCGTTTTTGTTTGGGTCACATTGGGTCAGTTTGGGTTGGTTCGGGTTTGTTTGGGTCAGGCTGGGGTTGTTTGCATGCTGAGTGCGTTTGGGTTCGGTAGAAATCTGCATTACCGACCGTCGGCAAGGTAGATTTGTCAGGACGGGATTGCATGGCGGAGTTTGGGGTCGGTAGACCTCTTCATTACCGTCCGTCGGTAAGGTAGGTTTCTTCATGGGGGAACCGGCCTAGCTATACTACTAGCAATAATGCCCGTGAAAGCCTCAAACTAGAATTGTCTTTAAATGTTATTATTTTTTTTTTCAGTAGCGATATTCGCGCGAACGTGTTGATTATGCAGTGTCTTATTGTGGGAATGTGTCATTATTAAATTTACAATGATTCTTGAAATTTTCTACGGAAAACTTTCGGTTACCCATTGGGTAACACATTCAGCCACGATTGTACTATTGATAAATATTTTAATCGAATAATTATCTGCTCAAAAATAATATCCAATAAATCGTACAGGACACACAAAAACCGTGAAAAATAAACATTATATGCTTACTATTGAAAAAAGTGATGGTCGTTGTAACTTGGTTATTAATGTCGAGTTTTTAATGGAAATTACTTTGATAAATAATTTATGGTTTTCACTTGTTCGTATAATTGATTAAGTGATCTTTACTGTTACTTGGCTACCACGACCCAAAAAGCCGCGAATACCTTTCAAAGCCTCCTCTTGAGTTATTCCACGACTGACTATGCAAATTTCAATGTATTGCGACTTGTTGTCTGGATCTTGTTTGTTCTCGTTTGTAGTCATTTTTGTTACTTGCTCGTGGAACCATTAACAAGCAATAAACCCATGAGCGGTCGCGCTATAAGACTTTTTCTTACACTTGCATCAAAACGATTATTACCCAAAAATTTAAAGGGGCACAAGCATTTGAAATTTGTTCTATATTCACCAAATTTATTTATCTGTATAATAGAAGAGTTAGAAAAATGTTTTCGACATTTTATTTATACTTTTTTTTTATTAATTGTTTTCGTTCATTACGTCAATTTTCGTCATATTTATGTTTTTTGAGAAATATAGATGTTTACAAGCATCGATCACTGTGATGAAATTACTTCAAAGTAGGGGAGAGGTGCCATGAATGGGACATGTTTCTTTAGTTGCAGATTTTGAATATTGTGTTAGTGATATATAACAACTAGATTTATACACTTGAAGCATATTTATCAACTTGTAACTAAAATGTAAACAAAAGTTGTTCATTATAAAGAAAAATTAGAAAATTCACCTTTTCTTGAAATACGAAAATGTCCCAGTCATGACTAGATAGTTTTGAATGGGACATTGTTAGTCATGAAAGGGACAGGCTGATAAAATGAACCTTTGAAGGAACAATATGTTACAATTATAAATATCAGGAATTTCACGTCATTTCTACCTCCCAAAACCGTAAGCTCCCTTGATTCATGTGGTTTTTTAATGTTTTCCTGTACCAGAAATAAGAGGACACTTGATTCGCGATTTTTCGTTTTGGCTGTTTATTCGATTTTCACACCCGGTTGAATTTATGAATTTTTGCTTTGCCTCTCTAGATTGATAGTTGGGAAATAAATGCAACAAAGATGACTAATAACAATTCTAAATATAATTCAAGTCTCCGAAAAACATTTGATATTTTTTCACATTTCTGTCAAGAAAATGAGTTTTCACTCAAAATAGCTCAATTTCATTTCCGACTTTCAAAAACTATGTTCAACATTAAAAACTCATCAGTAATTAAAAAATATGGATAAACGAAAAAAACGAAGCACCAATTCAAAGATAATTCAAAAGCAAAGAGAATGAGCGGTGGCTGGGGTTTCAATTTTGGACAGAAATAAAATTGCAGCTATTTTAGTGAAGTGATAAAAAATTAGAAAATTGAGCGTCTTTTTTTGGAGTATTTTATTTGAAAAAAAAACCGAGAAAGTATGTTTAAAATGGAAAAAGAATGGCAAAGAGATAGGCCGTGTCACATTTCAATACATTGCTTAATACGGAATTGAATTTTTTTTCTCTCATATGATGAAAACTGATGAAAATATAAACAGCCACAATACATATGGACGGACGAGCGCAGCCGAGGGTACAGTTATGTGATCGATTTAAATTATTCGTACGACCATGAAAATTTTTAAACATTTATCTTTTCTATACATTTATCTTTTTTATGTAAATTTGTTTAATATAAAATTTCAAGGGATTTAATTTTTTAAATTGGAACAGGGTGTTTGGTTTTTAGTGGATAAGAATCTGCTTACTTTTTTAGTGGATAAGAACACTGGCATACTGCGGACCCTACCCTGTGTCTCATGTAAGATTTTCCACAATCCCTTCAGAAAAAAAAACATTAAATTTTCGTAAATGCACAGCTAGTTCTATATAAAGATGGAAAGAAACCTAATTTTCACGTCAACACCATAAAGTGTCGTATTTATACTAGTACGTCGCTCAAATCTTCAAATCCATCATCGAATTATGACGACTTTCGTCGATCATGCGGGTGAGAGTTTTTACGCAATCACCGATTATGACCTGTGAATATTAATTGTATTAAATTTAACATTCATTATTTCAAATAGAAAAAATTTCAATTATTTTTAACGGAATGCTTCATACACTCCGTAATTGTTTCCATTACTTTTGTAGGGGCAATTTCTATACATATTCTTATTGTGCGCCAGCTACAAGCTTTCGCAGTCGAGCCGTCCATCTGCAAAATGTAAATATTAAACATTATTGAATTAATCATTTTCATTTTATTGCAATAATTTGTTTTTTTGTAACGTAAGCAGTTTGTTTTGAAGAACAAATTGTATCCAATATTTTAATATTATACATCAATGAAGAATCCCCTTAAATTTTGATTTACATTCGTATCGAAAATACAGGGATATTCAAATGCAGCGACGTTGTACACGCTTTCGGTGTTTCGATCGAAACGATAGTACTTCCGATTTATTTTCGTAGTTCGAATCGAACTAGGCTGTAATGCGTTGGTACATTTATTATTGATGTCGAATTTATTTATCATCAATGTTATTATTTTTATTCAAATGATTTATCGTTTAATTATCATGATACGTTTCACTTCTTCCTTTTTGAATATAATGTTTCAATGGAAAATTGTATTTGTGCAATTTGTAAATGTTACAGCGGGAAATTTAGATAACTCTCCGGTTTCCACAGAAATTACAGCTGCATTTGATTATGTTATCTTATAAGACGAGACGTAGTTTTGGTCTTTTTCTAATCTCGCAGTTCATATTTATTTCAAGGACTCTTGATGAATTTTATGTTTTCTGTTTGGAAAACGTTTCTTTTTCTTATATGTATTTTTTGAATTTCGAAAGTTTATAGTATAAGGTAAGGGTAACTCGGGTGATCCACTCGGCGCCTAGCGATATTTCGACTGACCCAAGCTGCTCTATTTTATGTTTATTTTTCCTATAAGAAGTGGATCTGGGAATTCCTCTTAATATGTGTGTTTTTCTGGGCCTCTTGAGAGACGGAGGCAAATAACGTAAAATCTAAACTCGTATATTTTTGGATTTTAGTGTATATTGATCGAGATAAAGTTATGAGAAAGTTTTACATCAAGAGTTTTTCATAGTCGAGATATTTTTCCCTTATATTGAGTATATTTGTAATTATTTCTGATCAATGCAAAATTCAGACGGATGTCACAAATTCTTGAGAAAATTACTGTTTGATCAAGTATTACCATATTTTGCTGCATCACCGGAAAACATTCTGATTATTTTGCATTACCCGAGTACGTACATGTTTAATATTAACATGTTTAATAAACAAGCTATGAATTCTATACAAAAAGTCAACAAATCCCCACAAAAAAACAGCATAAATGCTCTAAAAAAAGTTGAGACAAGTACATTTACTCCCCCCAAATAGTAATTCCGGTAACAAATTGCTTTCTCATCACAAAACCTCCACAAAAAGTTATAAAAGAGAGTACCTCCAGAAAAAACCAACCTTGCAGAAATTCTCTCATTTATATTAAATTTCTCAAAAAATTATAAGAGAGCCTCACAGAAATTTACCAATCAAATCATAATCTCACCAAAAATGCAAATTCAAACCCGACCAAAAATTAAGTCTAAACTTCACAAAAAGTCATTAAATAAATTAAAACTATAAAAGCATTAATAGACAAATACTTTCAAACCTATTAACCTCTAATAAAAAATCTTTCAATTAATTGAAAGTACCACAAATTGAAACTTCTACAGTACAGTTATTTTAGAACAAGAATGAGAATAAACAATAAGCATGAAAAAAAATCCCGATACAAAAAAATTCTAAACGAGAAAAATTAAATTGAAAAAAAATTTCGGCCGAAAGTACTTGGCGAGTTCATGACGATGAGTGATACAGTATGTTAATTAAAAAACTCGTCAACATCTCTTTTATAACTTTTTGTAGGAGTTTTGTGATGGGAAGGTCGTATGTACTATGTACGTAGAGTCCGCAGGATAAACCTGTAATATCGGCTGCTTTCAGTAGGAAAAGAATTTGCAGGCTTGGCCGAGTTCCGTAGGATAAACTTTTACTTTCCGAGTTGACCGCTACGAAAAAGCGCCCTTACTACGGAAAACCAGCGGTGAGAACTTGGCCCCCCTTTGGCTTTTCAATTTTTTTCTAATTCTAATCGTTTGTATTTCGTTAGTGGGTTAGTGTTAGAGTAAATTAAACATTTGTGAGATGAGTTTATCGCTTAAATATCAAGAATCAAAATTTGCGTGAAGTTAGCTCCCCAGATTTTATTTTCAATGCTTTATGAGTTTAATTGTAGGTCAATCGATGCGAAATCGTTTGTGGGCGACGAATATCACAATAAAAACATTTGTTAGATGCTTGTTTATATGAAAAAATCAAAAACAAAATTGGAGTAAATTTTTCCGAACCGGTTACATTACCGAGTATATCTATAGTTACATGTAAACGTTATTTTCAAGACGATTATACCCATATTGTGGTAGTTTTAAGGACTAATGGTGCTTTTAAAGACAGTGCTTAAATAATTTTAATAGTATTTGACTGGGCTTGAATAGTGGCATCTTTGAATCTGCCGCTGGCCCAATATATATAAAATCAGTAATATAACCGGTGCAGGAAAATTTACCCAAATTTTGTTTTTGCTTTTTTTTACATAAACAAGCATATAACAAACGTTTTTGTCATGATATTCATCTTCCAGAAACGATTTCGCATCGATTGACCTATAATTAAACTCATAAAGGATTAAAAATAAAATCGGGGGAGCTAATTTCACGTTAATTTTGATTTTTTATTTTTAAGCTTTAAACTCATCTCACAAACGTTTAATTTGTTCTAACACTAACCCACTAACGAAATACAAACGATTAGAATTAGAAAAAAAATGAAAAGTCAAAGTTGGGGGCCAAGTTCACACCGCTCCAAAAACCTCGTCTTCGGATATCTCTCTACTAGTCTGTGGTTCATGCAACTAAAATTCGAATCCTACTAAAGATGGCAGCACATAAATTCCAAATGTTAACTATTATGAAAAAAATACGGATCGTATTATTCCATTCTACCTCATTTGTCATTCAAATTTTGAAAAATTGGCCAACTGACTTAACTGATGTTTAATTCAAAGATATGATTGCAGGATACTTTTAAATTTATTTATAGGAATGTAACTAACAAAAATCAACATAGATTTGCACCATAACATTGAAGTCGTTCCCCCTGAAAATCACGATTCGCTAATTTTCCGAGTAAGAGTTTTGTCTGTCTTGTATGTTAATTAGAAAAATCGATATGAATGAATATAATAAATCACTACCACAGTTTTCTAACTTTTTACTCTTTTTTTTAAATTCTGGTTTAACTATAAATCTTATTTGGAAACTTGTAAACGATTTTTGTACATTAATCTCCATATTAACATAAAAAATAGCTGAATCTAATATTTCCGTGATTTCGCAAATCTGATTTTTTCGCTATGATGACGCAATCCCTTAAACTCTTAACTGTTATTATAAAATTAATTTTCCAAAATCAACTGGGCACTTTTATGCAACATTGCCAATCTATTCTCGGAAATTTCTCAAATTGGATTGGAGTATACGATTGACAATAAAGATGTAATTCAAATACCACAAACGATGGATTATGGTCTTATCTGATCATTTTTACTTTCGGATGAGGAACTCAGGATTGGTAATTTAGATAGTTAGCTACGAAAGATAAACGTACTCAACCATACGAAAGAAAGAGGAAGAGAGACAGAAACAAAAAAGAAGAAAGAGGGCTCGGGAACATGCCGTTACATAAACGTCGTCGAACTCGAGGCGTGCGCTCCGGGCCACTGACGCTACTACACCTCGAGGCGGGAAGGGGAATGACTTACATAATTCCTGAATTTCTGAGCCAGGAGCACATTGTCGGTTGTCTGCAGGTATAGAAGCCACGATCGGCTCTATATCGTAACCGATGCCATGAATAGTTTTGACATGAGCGAAATATTGACAAGACCTCACGAAAGCACAATAATTTTTTCGGAACAACAAAAACGACTTTCCTTGCGAATTAATTTTCTAATGCGGACGACATCGTCCCTTGTTCTGAAATCGTAAAAAAAAAAAACAGCTTCGCAATAGAGTCAAATATGTTTGAAAGTCAAACCACCAACGAGAACAACGAGGCTTGGATGAAATTCCTCTATTCCGGGAAAGCTCATCTCGACTTTCTCACGATAGATAAGATAGACCGCAGAATATTCTTCTTCTATGAGTAATCGACAAAAGTATACATTACATAAGAGAGTGTATATTTTAACTCGAGTAGGTCTCGTTGTGTTATCTTTTTCTACGACCATAATTTTCGGCGATCAATTGCGACTAAATTATTCATTTTAATCGATTCTCACCATACCTTGCCTTAAATTCATTTCTCATTCTTCAAAAATATTCTATTGTGATCATGATAAATTAAGCTCCGGACGCTAGCACGAATATCATTAACGTAACAATGATTTATTTTGATTCGAGGAATTAACAAATTATTGCCAAGTGGCTCTAGTACACATCAAAGAGGAAAGCATGGGACATTGGGATCCTGCTATGGAAACAGGTTTTTTTCTTTATCTTCATAAAGCAACACAGCACAAATTCGACTTAACTATTGGCTCATAAATATCTGTTCCTGCTATTAAATCACGAATTAGCGAATATGTAACGAGCTGCGTCTTCGCTGTTGCTAGCCTCAGGATATTACATACATTTATAAATGTATACATATATATAAGTATATGTAGACATATTATATACGCCCTAGGAGCCAGGCCGCGTTATTATTTTTTTTTTAGTTCGCCCCCTCGTAATCCAACTTACGTAATGACCGGGTAATGTAACCAAATGTATGTAATGCTTGCATAAGTCAAGCCGAGGCGCTTACACGACCTACGGAACCCAGTGATGTATCTCTCTTGAGTGAGAAAGGCAAAGGGAAGGGGAAAGGAGGAGGGGGGCGCGAGGAAATCGACGCTGACATCGCCGACGCTGCTGCCACGATCGCGGTACGTCGCCACCAAAGCATAATCCATTGTTTGGCAATGGTTATAGCACGTGTTGTGTAACGAAGCGGTCAATTGTGAAGTCGATCGATGGCGAACTCTCAACATCGTAGGAGAAGCCACGTCGAAGATAGCATCGTGAAGCTTCGTAGCCGCAAGCTTCTTTATATCGTACACTGTGTATCCCCTCTCGACCTTTTCTCGTCTTCTGACTCGCAAGATTGCTCTTTATTGAGTATGGACTTCGAGACTCCGGACCTTCTCGAGGACAAATTTCTTCGAAATGAAGGGTTGAATTTATTTTTAGACTGGGGGGTTGGAAGCGGATGTACCACGGCCTACAACCATTCCTTCCAAAACAGAAGATATTTTTTGGCATTGTTCTAAAGGTTTTGAATTGTAACTCAGAGATCGAAGGTTATCAGTGTTCTATCGATTTTTGTTGATAAACTTTCGCGCTCATAATTGCTGATTGAAATTTTTAGAACTACAACCCCTGACATAATTGACTGCGACGCAGATTACGTTCTTTTGGCGACCTTATGCCGCAATGATTTACCGACCAGTGTTCGTATTTATACACGTCAAAGAATCCATACGTAACAGCAGGAAAAACAAACCGTGTTTCCAGCAATGAACAGACGTCCGCACTCAGGGATGCTAGTTGCGTATACGAGGACGATAAACAGTCTAGATGTGGAGTTCTTTCGAATGTATTCCGAACGCGCTATCCTCCACATCGCCTCAACGACACGAGCAACTTTGTGCGCACGCTAATTGAGCAAAGAACGTGCTTCGTTGACGGGAGTCCGGCAGACTTGCCACTTTACAAATGAGGAAATCGATTGTTCATGGAGGAACGTACCACTACGATGGAGTTCCATTCGCCTGACATGTATGTCAACAGAAATTGTGAATTGTACGCGACTAAAATTTCACGAAAGATTGAGGATGAAAAAGATACTCGTTACTATAAATTTAATTGTTCAGACGTAAAGAATGCACTAATTATTTAAGAATTCCAAACTTTTTATTCCATCATTTTACAGGAACGAAAAAATATTATTGATTTTCTTAACTACCCAGGAATTTTGTACCGTCTCATTTTTTTTCACAGTATTTAGAATTAAAAAAGGCTGGGAAGAAATAAAGTATCAGTTCCAAGCAGTCTCATGAATTTTTCCTTCTCCCTTGAATATCATATACCACACACAACAGCAAACAAATCAGTCACCACAAAAGTGCATCTCTCGATTTGAGAAAAAAAAGCATACAGTGCATAATAGTATCAGTGTATGGCCGCACAGAAAGCATTAGTGTATGGTTAAAAATGAATAGATGATCTTTTGAAGGATCGGGAGCAGGGTTAAAAGTGTAAATGTACTGTATGAAGCAGGGTTAAAGAGTCTTCTAATCGGCTTATGCAAGAGACTCGTGTTTTCCCGCATCCCGCAACAGAGAGCGTGCGTAGTTTCGCGAATACAGACTTGCAGCTGACAATTTCCAAACAATATCTCGACGACGCAGTTGAACTGATTATTTTCTCGAGTATACGAGGGTTTGTGCATATGCGTGTATATGTGAGTGAATTTAGTACAGAGTGTTTTCAATAGAGCTAAGCAGTTTTCTGTCGTTGACGTTACTATGCATCACGGAGAATCGAAAGAGGCTTTCTGTCCTCTGTGGCATACGATATCGCAATTATAACGCGCCGCGGTTATATAGAACTGGGAGAAATGATATCAGCGATAAACGGTGCTTACATGCGGGTACCGCTATACAGGCTGACTCAAAACTTACGTCCAAATTGTAAAGGATAATCAACTTACTACATACGGAAGAATAAAGTCCCTAGACACTATTTTCTCTGATGCATAAAATTCATGAAATATTGCACAATTCGAATCCGCTATGACTCTGCTGTAACTACTGAGGTGAATTACCTTTCACGAACTCGAATATTTTACAATTAACAGATTTTTTTGTACATAAAAGTAAAAACACAACCCAGTCCACTGGAAAAATATCGAGCCAGGTTACCGAAGGTTTAGAAAAGAATTATAACTTTAAAAGTCGTCTAATTTACACGATACTTTATAGAGATGACCTGTTGCTCACATTTCTATTTAATAATTTATATATTAAATAATGATAGATATTTGATGTAAACTGTCCTATGCTTAAATTAAATTCTAAAGGTTACGTAGCAATGATAAAAACAGAGAGTCATCGGATGTTTGAAAAAAATATTCATGATAGAACTTGAAAGAATGTAATCAGCAGACGATTTTTCGTAGCCATGACGTTCAAGAGGTTATGTTATCTTCGGCAGTTTTTACAACATTTTTAACGCTATTCTTGTTTTTGCCCGTTACAAATTGACTCACATTTTTACCAATGTCACTCCGCACTTTATACGTATTTTCACTCATATTTCACAATTTTTTTTAACCAAATACAATAAGTCCAGCTTTTCCCTTTGACAGTGCATTGTTGACATTTGTAGTTCTCCAAAAAATATCAAAAAGTTTCATAATTTATACAATTAAGCTGAAATTTTCGTTTTATGTTTATATTTGGGACTCATAACTGGTTATAATATTTTTAAACAAAATGCAGCCTAATTTATGAACAAATGTGGAGGGCCCTGCTTATGCGCCCAAAAAATACGGCCCTCCACGAAAGGAATACCTTAACACTCTTGGTTGTGGTCTCTTTTCTACTGAATTTCACCATTTTCTTCAACTGTGGATTTGAACTTTGGATCTATGTGATCGTGTCACGATAAGTACGAAGCAAAAGCTTTAATGGGACTACCATCGACCTTTTCATTGCCTCGATCGCCTTCACTCTTATACATCGTTTTCTCCTGCTCGTTCGTCATAATAATCGTTCTCGTTTCACCTATTTTATGATTAAAAAATGAAATAGACGATGAACGCATTAGAAAACGATCAGTGGATAATTGTTTTAATATAATTTACTCGATTAACTCTAGTTTACAATAAAGAATGCTATTTTTTTCTCGCTCGAGGCCGGTCTGATAATTATTATACAAATTGGCGTATTAAGGGTCAACTTGGAAAGGCAAACAACTTTTTTCCTTATAATTGATGGCTCGACGTATGCTCTCGCTTCCGGATGTATTAAACACTGGATACTCGAGAAAAATGTTTAATAGGGGTAGAACATTATCTTGGGAAAAAGATGTAATCACGTTAAAAATCTTGTGGTTATAATGAATATTAGTTGCATTCAAGCAATTTGGTAAGAAAAAATATGAATTTTTAATTTTAGATCTGCTAGCGTATATCAAAAGTAAAGGCAGGAGAGGAAAGGAACGATGAGTTTAAAATGGCATTTATGTTCTCACAACGACTCCTGCTAGGGCGGATAGCCAACAGCACATGTGCTAATAAAATACAGTGATTAAAATATTCACCCGAAATGTAACCATCATCGTATATCTCACCACAGTTTATTATGAGATTACAATATTTGAGGTAGTCGTATAAACTTCCTATTTTTTCGCACATCCCATACTGAGTTTTGATACACGCAGTTTAACCTATAGTTGACAGTATTTAGCACACATTTTTTTTATACAATCTTCAGAGATCATTTATCGACACGAATGATTCAGCAGAACACAAATTTTTGTTCTCAAATTGATTGAACCTCCAAATCAAAAGATTTTCTATTAGAAAATGTGCATAAATCCTTAAAATCAAATACGTTAATGAAATTACCTTTGTTATTGCCTGTTGAGATCAATTTCATATGATTTCCAGGCTATGAAGAAAAAACAACATAATTATATCAATAATCAATTTTTGACAAATCAGAAAGGAGCAAGAAAATAACAGTCAGGAAAATTGAACACAATCAAACCGTTGCAACAATCCTTAAATAATTGGTCAAATAATGCAACGTCTTGAATATCTTTAACAAAATACGTTGCACTGGGACAAAGATAACAAAAATTAGTATAAAAGTTTCAGTAATTGTTTATCGTGTGACAAAAGTGTTGCTACAAGTTAGACATAGCAACGGGGCGTTAGATACGGCTCGTTTAGCGTGACGCAATGACAAAGCGTGGAACGGGAGACTCGAATGCGACGAGCAAACGTCACTCTTCGTGTCATAAAGCGTAATATGCGAAAAACCCACATGAGTGACCACCGCACGCGGATTTCCGTTTGCAAATGCATATGTTAGTATTACGTCTGTGCGTTACTGTCCTATTACTACTTACACGCGTATTACCTCTGCGGTACTATGTATCAACGATATGGCACGCGTAGCGGGTAGCAGCGATATATTGCGTTTACCTCTCTCTCTCTCTTTCTTTCCCTCTTTTTATCGCTTCTGTACGTGGTGACGCGCTAACACACAACAAAAGTACACGAAAATATATGCACCAAGACACAAGCGCTCGAGAGAAAGAGTACAATGCCGAGTTATAATACGCTTTAAAACGTATTATGGCAATGGTACACCCACTATGGGCGAATTACGTAAGCTTAAAGTCAGGACCGAGACATAGTGCAGAGGCGGAGGTAGCAAAGACCGTGATACTTTCACGTCAGACTTTTCATCGTTGTTCTATTTATATATAGAGGAGGGAGTGGTAATTTGGACCCCCATTTTGTTTTTCGAGCATTGAATTAATAAAAATACAGCAACAAATTAAACAAGAAATACAACTGAATTGAAGTTTCAACTGCTCTTATATTTTAAGAACTAAACCATCAAACATTGAAAATTAATGTACTTCAGCTTTACTTATAATAATGAGTCTTAGCTATCTGAAGCTATGGCACTGCCAAATAAGAACGAAACTCCAAATATAGACTTCCTCTCTTGATCCATACTCACCCTACTTATACAACTGTGCCGTATTTTTATCATCTGTCACTAATGTTCTAATATTAGTATTAGATAAACTATTTCCATAAAATCGTCGTCTTAACATTAAACTTATCCTATACTCGAGAAATTAAGTTAACACTATTTTCAACCCACGTATTTATATCGTGCCATTTTTATTCTTCTCATTATCGCTTATCAAGAGACTTGGCAGTGGTTCGATGCCCAGACTGAGAAAAAAAATTTGTTCATCGAACTAACTAAATCCGATTTTGTTGGATGAAAAATGGTGGACCCAACAATTTCTTTCTTGAATGGCAAATGATTTACAGTCGGCTCTCCCTTATGTTACATTTCCATGTATCAACCGTCTCCTTATGTCCTTTCCGTCCGTTCCCATGAGTCAACTTCTCCACCCCCCCCCCCCCCACTCCAATGCGTGAAATATTTACTCTTGCGCTCTTTTTACATTCCCTTTCTTTCTATGCGATGTTTGCCCTGTGTCAGCGGTATTAAGAATGGTGATGGAGGAGAAGTTGTCACATGGGATTGGATTTGATGAATCTTAGAAATGAATGTGGTACGTGAGACAGCCCCTTACATATTATCTTCATGTCAGATGCTAACATTATCCGCAATAGCATATTGCCAAGCTATTGGTCTTCTTAAAATTCAGTTCGATGTATTTTCGTGACACTGCAATGAGAAACTCATATCCACCGAGATCCTTCCTTTTGTCGTAATCAATATTTTCACAAATATCGACGATCCCATAACCTTTTCGTTCAAGTAGGGCCCACGGATAATCATTTATACTGTTTATAGTTCAGTATTCATTTTTAAGGCACTGGTACATCATTTGTATAAGGATTAAAGGTGTAAATTAATGTCTCCTCTGGACCCTGATTGCAAATAAACTTAGCCCTGAGTGTATTCATCGTTCATGCTGTCGGTAAAAATCGAAATGCCTTCCGATAAAAAATCCCTCCCTAAGCACAAAATTCCCACAACAAATTATAAAAGCGATTTCTTCCCAAAAAAGCTAACCTTGCAAAATTTCTCTCATTCACATCAATTCTCACAAAAAATTATAAGAGAGCCTCACAGAAATTTACCGATCAAACCCAAAATTTCACAATAGATGCCAATTCAATTCTGACAAAAAATTAAATCTATATAAACTTCACAAAAAGTCATTAAATAAATTGGAATTACAAAAGCCTTATAGTAAGTGTGGAAATTCAGTTAGGGCCTTGGCTAGGCCCTGATTATTTTTCCCTTACTCTGTTAGGGCCCCAATATGGAATCCCGAAGGGCCCCTTGCGGGTCGGTCACACTTTGTCAACGAGAGCCCAACCGGGCAAAAAGGTCGGGGCCTTTGAAGGAAGTCCTATTGGAGCCCTAGCAAAAAATAAATGTTAATAAAAATAATTTTTTTATGGTTAGAATTGCATATCTGATCATAGTTCACCTTATTTCAGTGTTCGCATTACTCCGGACATTAACTTGTGCGGAAAAATTTTTTCACTTACACCGAGATTCGATCCGACCTACCTATTGATCTTTGACCCATCGTGCACGCACGCTACCCATTACACTATTATCTAGTTGAGAAATTCTGGCTCAAAAATGTAACACAAGCTGCAGATACGTCATGTACATATTACACAGTATATTTAATCAATCTATAAGTAACAGAGTTCTTAAAGTAAGACAGAAATCGTAACAGTAAACTTAAATTCCATTCAACAATAACAATAATATCAAGTATAAATGATAATAAATTGAATTATTAATAAAAAATACATAGAATAATATTTATTATTATATTATTAACGTAATAATAAATATAATTATGGTTTATATTTTATTATTAATATGTAATAATAGTGATTATTTATTATTTATTTATTAATAAATAATTATTTCTAATTGTCTATAAATAACTAAATATATTCGTTGTTGCGAAAATAAGCTTTATTGCTTAAAAAAAAATACGTTCGTTTGTGAACTGAAATGACAAAAGCAGTTTCAGATTTTTCGTCTAATCAGAGGAATCCACATCAATTTTGATATTAAATATTACAATTTATTTTAATGAGAGCTACTGTGATAAAGAATAGGACTAAATCCTCAAAAATTTAACTCAAACGCATCATATGTTTTAATAATATTGGCAACCCTGACATTTCCCGATCGGGTTCCAGCCTGGCAGTATTAGGACGATAGACTTAAGGCTACGTTGACAATACCCGTCCGGGCCCTTAATAAGTTTCCTCACTGAAGCCTTTTCTTGTAAACTCAACCAGCCCTGTTATTCCCCTTGTAGGGCCTTGTTTGGCTGTGGTGTGGAAGTCCCTAGTAGGGAATCCACATTTCGGCCCTTACGGGCCCCAAATTTATTTCGGGTTGCCCTAATAATTTTCCACATGGGAATTAAAGACATTAATAGTCAAATACATTAAAATCTATTAATCTCTAGTAAAAAATCTTTAAATTAATTGAAAATACATTTGTTCTACAATACAGTTATTTTACACAAAAAGAACAAGAATAAGAAATTAGTATGAAAAAAAATCCCGAGACAAAAAAAATTCCAAATGAAAAGAAATTAAATTGAAAAAAAATTTCGGTCGAAGTATTTGACGAGTTCGTGACCGTGAGTGATACATTACGTGAATTAAGCAAAAAAAACTCGATAAGTACTTCGGCCGAAATTTTTTTTCCTATCCAATGAAAGCATTACATGCATCGCCCATTACGGCAGACCTTAGTTTAATATATTCTGTGTTAACTTATAGCACTTTACAAATAATTTATGTTTCTATTTACTCGGTGGACATTGATATGGATCTAGAAAAGGAATTGTTACGTGCAGCAACTAGATCAATATAATATGTGATGATTATTTTAAATATCTCATGAGTGGCGAATATGGTACGTATTCACGATGGTATTTTTGCACTAAAAAATGGAACCAAAGTATCGCAAATAACAACGACAAAGAAACACATGAGTCGAACCAGATTTTCAGCGTGTTTTAATAATTGTTGTGATACAAATAAGCTTCACGTCTTTTTGTCTTTGAGTAATCGCAGATTTAACAAAAGATAGAAGAGTATCGAATTTTGATGCTTAATATCAAGAGACTCGGTAGAATCGCGGGACAAGTACATTTGAAGCTCTGTTCCGAGCACTTGCCGAGTCATATTTTCTCCTAATAAAATGATCCACGGTGGTGGAGGTAAAAATTCGATGACATTTCAGCACATTGCAAGACCTAGGAGGTCTTTGGTGGCTTGCAGAGCGAACTTTAAACTAATTAAGCGATGCTCTTTTGATTGCGCCTAAAATCAGCACGATTACTTGTATAATTACGGAAAAAAACTTTGCACAGGCTTAGAATTATGCTCGATTTTAACACATTCAAGAGTTCGACGTGTCTGTATACGCAAGCAATTGCAAATGCACGGTGAATTCCAGCAAAGAATTCAGAGGTGATCCGAAGATCTCTATGCTCCCAGACTCCTTGTACAACCGGCATGCACACATCCAATAGTCCAATCGTGCGAATTATTTTTAAATATCATTTTAAAGTTAATTTCAATAATGAAGTTAAAACTGGAGTGGGTTCTATTAAGAGAGAATTCCCATTACGATCTTGCAAAATGTCGATAATTGTTTTTAAATAACTACTTTATGCTTTTAGATCATTGCGTTTTAAAAACTGGTAAAATAAAATGGGTTGGCCCTGGCGCTATAGCCCGAGTTCTGGGCATTTTTTAAGTTCTACTACGTTATAGTGCTGATACTCTTCTAATTAAAACAGCAGAGTTCTCATGTCCTAAATATCTTAAAACAATTTAGAAAAATTTTAAAACACGGGATGGCACTCGATAACTCTGATGAAATCGACACAAATCAAATCATTTTCCGAATTTCAGTCGGTCATATTGCATATCCGGATTCAGCGACCCCAAAAACCTCAGAGTTCCAAGTTTCATGGAAATCGAAAAAGCGTCATTGTGTTTTTTTAAAGTGCGCATATTACGTCATATATACTGGTGGCACGACTTTTTTCCGTGTAATATGCGTCATTCGGTTGATTTTTATCTCGGTGCACCACAGCGAATAAGTTATCACCGGAATCGAAATCGTAAAACATTTTGACACAACATCTTTATATACAATACTTACATTTAGATCGTAAGAAAACGCTAATATTATTCGAGTGAAGCTGCAGATAACAGCTAGTATTTATATAGACCTAAACCATGTCTATCTCAAGAAATAAAATTGTTACTAAAAAACATCAGTACTGATGTTACAGAAGCATTATTTCCGAAATCAAAGTTTGTCGAATGAATGAATGCACGGCTATACCTTTGTCAACGGATCGAATTTCATCATGTATGACAGATCCTAGCATGATATTTATTTATTTTACCCATTTTACAATACCGCGATGAAAGTTTATTCGTTAACGAAGTTATAGCTGTTTACCTTAATTGACATTGTATTTCGCGCCTCTTCCTTCAGATCATTCTATAGTACCCTCATTTTAATGCTAAATTTACCACATCTTTAAAGACAAAAACCGGAGCTTTTTCTCTCCACCCACCTTCAGGTATCTCTTCCCGTCTCGTGATGCTCATTCTTCTTTTTTGTGTCAAAGAAGAGCCACATCATATTTTCGTAAGAAAAATTTTTCAAGATGGATAATCACCACGGAAGAGAGGACAGAGAGGATATTTTGGAAAAAAGGATACAGAAATTAGAAAGCTTGTTAGAAAAGAAGAGGAGAAAGAAACATAAGAAACGTCGGAATCGTAAGTTAAAGAAAGTTCATTACATTAGCGCTTTTCAGAGGACCATGTTGATCAATGGATCAGGTTCCATTTCTACGATAGTGAGAAAATTTAATGATCAAATCCCTCATATAGGCTCTAACCTATATGAAGTGGGCTCTTTGAGTCTCATGATCGAAATGGGACCCTTGGTGAGGCTCTAACCTCCCAAGTTGTAGCAGCTTGCTAACGAGTGGTCAGTACATATGTACTAACGTTAATCGTCGCATCATGGATCAACGATGGTTAAATTTTAGCGTATAAATTTAATACGTAGGTCATCGTCACCGATCGTCATCTTTTGAGAATCGATCTTCCTATGAAAGAGAACGTTCTCGCAGTCGAAGAAGCAGATCGTTTCCTTCAATAGAAGAGGAGGGTTCAATATTGGGAGATGGTTCTACTCAAAAGGATTCTCTGGTGCAATACAATAAAGAGGGTGGTTCGAAAAATGATGGGGTTGTATTGCTCACGGACAAGGATTATAATACAGAAAAATTAAATACAGGAAATTTGGTAAATTTACAAAAAGAAGATTCGACAGAAAAAACTGAGGCTTCAAAAGATTTAGATCCTTCGGGAGAAGTGGACATCGAATGGGAAATTCTCGAGGTCATGGGAAAAAGACTGGTAGAGGATCGTACTTTTGTGGCTTCCATCTCAAAGGAGATGGTTATTCGCTGGGAGGAACTATTAAAAAAGGACTACCGGCTGAGGAGGCTTCAGATTTAATAAAGAAATATCCAGTTCCAATTAACGCCACAATCATCGACGCTCCGAAAATAAATCCAGAGGTTAAAGTTTCACTATCAGAAACTGTCTTAAAGAGAGACGAGAGAATTTTGGCAAAACAAATAAGGATCGCGACATGTTTATCAGCTGTCGGGAAAAGTTTCCTAGATATTTTAAGTGAAAAATATGAAAAACTTAATCTTTTGGGAATTCTCAGCGACATTGGCAGACTTCTTGTCGATTTGCAACGAAATGAATCGATCATACGGAAAAATTTGATTCTGACAAATCTTAATGTCTCTTTCAGAGACATGTTAAATGAATCAACGCCAGATGAGTGGCTTTTTGGGAAACAACTCGAAGAAAAGATGAAAACTACAAAGACTCTGATTTCAGTTGGTAAGGAACTGAAGCCTGTGCAGAAGATTCCAGTACAGAAGAATTCAAAAAACTTCAAGTACCCGCCTGGTCGACCAGCGATTGTACATCGTCAGTCATTGGCGAATTCGGGCGGGAAGAAACCATCAGTAATATCGAAGAACCGCGAATTTCCACAGAGACAGAAATCTTATCGGAATCGAGAGGATTCATCAAGCAATCGGAAACAGGGCAGCCGGGAATATCGTCGATGATAACGGAAACTTTAAGTCAGTTACCTGAAAGATTACGATTTTTTCTTCCAATTTGGAAAAAATATTGTAATGACGAAAAAATTCTTTCTTGGATTAGCGGATATAAAATCCCTTTCACTTCGATTCCTTTTCAATCGAATCCTCCTAAATCAATTCAGAAATCAGATAAAGAATTTAATACACTAGCGGATCTAATTCAGGTACTTTATGAAAAAAGGGCGATCGTACCCTGCTTCGATAAAGAGGGTCAATTTGTTTCCAGTATTTTTTTCAATTTCTAAAAAGGATGGCAGTAACAAATTTATTTTAAATCTAAAGAAGTTGAATACATTCGTGAAAATTGATCATTTTAAACTGGAGGATCGAAAAACAGCTATCAATTTAATGAGCAATGATTGTTTTTTCGCTACAATTGATCTGAAAGACGCATATTATACGGTCGCTATTGAAGAATCGAATAGAAAATTCTTAAGATTTCGATTTGCAGATCAACTTTATGAATTTGTATGTTTACCTTTTGGTTTGGCCACAGCTCCCTATGTTTTTACTAAACTATTGAAGCCAATTATGGCATACTTACGTCAAAAAGGTTTTCTTTCTGTAATTTATTTAGACGTTGTTCTGATTTTAGGACAGTCTGCGACAGAATGTGCTAAGAATGTTCATTTAACTTGTTCCTTATTGCAACAATTGGGTTTTGTTATTAACAAGGAAAAATGTCAACTTACACCGTCGAATCGTTGTAAATACTTGGGGTTTTTATTCGATTCTTCAAATATGACTATAAATCTCACAGAAGAAAAAAGGAAGAAGCTCAAAGACTTGATTCGCAAATTTCGTTATATGAAAACTTGTAAAATTCGAGAATTTGCGGAATTTATAGGTGCATTAGTAGCCGGTTGTCCAGCAGTCAAATATGGGTTCGCCCATATAAAAGCTTTTGACAGGGCTCGATATTTAGTCTTGCTCAATAATAACAATTGTTATGATGGTCGCATGAAAATTAGTGAAATATTACATAAAGATTCTAAATGATGGGATGAAATTATTTTGGGGACAGAGAACTCAATTCAGGTTCCAAAATATTGTTGCGAAATTTTTAGTGATGCATCACTATCCGGATGGGGAGTTGTGTGCGGAGGTGAAAGATCACACGGATTCTGGAATAGAGAAGAGAAAGGGTTTCATATAAATGTTTTAGAACTAAAAGCTGCCTTTTTCAGGCTAAAATGTTTTGCCAATGAAAGGCATGATTGCGAGATTTTGCTGAGACTAGATAATACAACAGCTATCGCGTATATAAACAAAATGGGCGGTATACGGTTTAAATCCTTGAATAAACTATCAAGATTAATTTGGAATTGGTGTGAAAAACGAAACATTTGGATTTTGGCATCTTTTATCAGTACGAAAGATAATATCGAAGCTGATTTTGAATCACGGCGATTAGAAACTGAAACAGAGTATGTTCTGTCTAAAGATGGTTTTTAAGAAATTGTTTCTGTATTCGGTCAACCTGAAGTTGATATTTTCGCAAGTAGAATTAATGCAAAATGTAAAAATACATCTCGAGATCCCCAGAGTATCGCTGTAGATTCTTTCCCAATATCTTGGAAGGCGTTTTTCTTTTATGCTTTTCCTCCTTTTGGAATAATATTCAGGGTTTTACGGAAAATAAAAGAGGAGGGGGCAAAGGGTATGATGATAGTGCCGAAGTGGCCAGCTCAACCCTGGTATCCCTTATTTCATACGCTCTTAATTGAGGAGTCTATCTATTTCGAGCCTAATAAAGAATTACTATTATCTTTAAATAGGGAACCATACCCACTTTGGAAAAAACTTACCCTGGTTGCAGGGCTCTTATGCGGAAGGCATTCGGATTAAACTTGGTTCCAGAGAAATCAATGGAACTTATGACGGCGTCTCTTCGTACTTCATCTTTAAAACAGTATGATGGCGCCTTACACAAATGGTGGGAATTTTGTATGTCAAATAAGAATGATCTATACAAAGCATCAATCGACAGTATTTTAGTATTTTTAGTTAGAGAATACGAAAAGGGGGCTTCTTATGGAACCTTAAACACATTGAGATCTGCGATTTCTTTAATTATCGGACCGCAGATTGGTCAAGATTATAGAGTAAAGCGACTCTTTAAGGGTATAGCGGAATCCCGACCAAAAAGACCAAAATACAGTCAGACATGGAATCCTCAGATTGTTTTAAATTACATATCTTCGCTGGGGGATAATGAATCGATGTCTTTAGAATCGTTATCGGGGAAGCTCGTTACTCTTCTTACTCTCGTAACGGCTCATCGGATGCAAACTCTGTCGTTAATAAGATTATCAAACATAGAGCGTCTTAACGATTCAGTTCATATAAAGATTTCAGACAAAATCAAAACTTCGACATATAATAAGAAACAACTACTTCTGATTTTACCTGTTTACCATAAGGATCTAAACATTTGTGTTGTGACAACGTTAGAAGCATATATAGCACGAACCAAAGAGATACGGAAATCTATTGATTTGTTATTTATTGCAATAAAGAAACCTCATGGAACAGTTTCTTCGCAATCCTTGAATCGATGGGTTAAAAGAGTGTTATTTGAAAGTGGGTTAAATACGAGTATATATTCCGCTCATAGTACTCGGCATGCTTCAACATCTACAGCAATAGTTAAAGGAATAAATATCGATTGTATAAGGGAGACTGCGGGTTGGACAAGCAATTTTCAAACTTTCGCAAAATTTTATGATAGACCCATTGTTAACTATAGAAATGATTTTGCAAAAGCAATTCTTGATAATTCATATCAATCTGAAGTTTAATTATGATTGTCTGTTAAATATAATTTTACGTTATTATATGTTGAGAAAATGTTGATTGATTAAACAAAAGTATTTTCGGTGATTATATCTTTTCATTATTATTGTTGCCGTAACATTCTTTAAACATCTACAGAATGATCTGAAGGAAGAGGCGCGAAATACAATTGAACGATTAAACGAGCTTATCTGTAAGTGAAGTTTGATTGTAATTGTATGTAGCGCCTCTTCCGAAGATCAGAGCCCCACCCGATTCAAATCCCAATCTCCAAATACGACATTGGAGAAATTTCCCAAATAGTTACGGGGAAACTTTGAAGAAATGAGCATCACGGGACGGGAAGAGATACCTGAAGGTGGGTGGAGAGAAAAAGCTCCGGTTTTTGTCTTTAAAGATGTGGTAAATTTGGCATTAAGGTCGTTCCCCTGCGACAACCTCAACCAAAAGTTACATACCGTGTGTGCGTTACATGTGTGTTTAAAGGGTTGATAATTCGTAGTAAATAAATTTAAAAAGCACACAATATTGACTCGGTACCAATAGATAATACGACAGATATCATCTACTGTCGTAAAATTTATTCTATAAGTGTTTTTGATCTGACATTGCGAGTAAACTTTTTGCCAGAACTGTTCGGGCTATGCCCCAATACACAAAAAAGGTTACATCTCGCGCTCGCGCTCGTTTGTTTGTAGAATATGTCGTATAAGGCCAAAACCGTAGTACTTCTCCAGGTTATTACTTTTAAACTAGATGGTAAATCATCTTCATGTTTTTTCACAACATTCGTGATATCCTGCTCTTGCTCCTCCTCGTTTTTCATCAAGTTCTTGATTTTAGTTCTGACGGTAGAATTAATAATGTACTGTTTACCCATGCATGGCCCATATCTTACGTATTAATCAAACCAACTTCAAGTATAAATATCTCGGGTTCGGGATGGTAAAACTTGTTAAAATTGCACAGATTTTTGAATAACGTATTAAATAATACGTATGCCAAATTTCAACCATTTCTTAATTCAACGATCCTGTGGGGGAACTACCTTAAGATGAGGGTACTACAGAATGATCTTCGGAAGAAGTGCTACATACAATCACGATCAAACTTCACTTACAGGTAAGCTCGCTTAATCGTTCAAAAATTGTGAAAAGTGACTTCTGATTAGAATTTTTATTTTTTTTATTTTAAGAAAATAATGTGAAAAATAGTAAGACCATCTCTTAATTTTTGGGGGATTGGAACTTACGGGAAAATAGTTTGTTTTCAATTATATGTTTTGATTTGATACTATTTGATATGATACAATTAGATATTATAGTAGTAATTATTGTACTTGGGAATGTCATTCGATATATCTTTGCGATAAATGTCTCAACTGTACAGACGATCTGTCATTATCCTTATATTCAATAAGTGTACCCTAGTCAAACCATTACAAATTGTTACAAATGAAATCAAAACGGATGCATATAATTAACAAATAGCCGCGGTATTTAGATGATTTCGATAAATTGCACGATATGTTATCGCATTATTAATCCAATTCCTCTGAATGTGTCTATTTTTTTCTCGCTAATTACTCGTTATTTGTATATTTTTATATCGAGTGCATACGTAAGTATATTAGAGTGTTGTGATATCGAATCCTTTAATAACATGCCTGTATCCTTTTTATCGCAGTATAATTATAAGGTGTATTGGAGTGTAGAAAAAATTATGCGGTCGATCTGGATCAACGACGTTTAATTACGATAACACAATCTGTAAAATGCTTACGTCTCATATACTTTACATATTATATATATATATGTAACATGTGATATATATATGTATACATATGATCATTATGCCTGCCTTTTATTCGAGACTCCTACAACTTACTTTTTTCATTCTTTCTCGACACTCTGCATCGACGAAACTCAGTTAAATGGCGAAGGAGTTATTTGCCTCCCGTCTTGTTTGTCTGGTCGATCGTTAATTTGCCTCGTACATTTTCTTTGTTGACCACACACATATTGCATATGGACTCGGGGTTATATACTTACATATACGTTCAATGAATTCTCATTGCCAACATGGCTGCCTTTTATAGATGTATGTACTCATAAGTACATACATCTATAAAATATATATAAACACGTATGAATACCGTATTGAATACTCGTCGTCTGCGATTATGCAAACCGCTCGTGATTCTCGAGAAGTGAGGGAGAGCCAGAAAGAGATAATAACGATAAAGTATACCGGAGTGGCAACAATAATCGTTCCGTCGATTACAAAATTACGAGCGACCGCGTGAGCGATCGCGTGCTTAATCTCGTAACTTAACTATATGTATATATATTTGCCTCATATACTGCATATGAAACATGGCCATGATTGTTCATAGCGCACGTAACGCCCCAAACAAGCCAGTGTTAAGTTATGCCTTTCTTTTACATCGGGCCCATTGATTGGCACAAATTTCAGATCTAATTTCGCAATGATCATGCAACAAAGTCGAGATACATATTTTGCAATAGTTATTGTTAATTAATTTCAACCTTTTTGAAACTTCATTTTATCGCAGTGATTGTTCCCTAATTAGTTTAGAATTTCTTTTTTACACAAATTGAGCCTTATGTGTAGCATAAAATTAAAATCTGATTTTGCGACAATGACGTAATGTATACGCAATGAAAATTCTGGGACACTTTTTTTAATTACTCATAATTTCTGTAGGAGTTGTCGCAGAAGTTGTTTTATAATTTTATTTAGAACAGTATTTGTTATTAAGTTATGTCTCTTGTAAATATATTTTGATATTGTGGTTTATGAATATTTGAACGAATTCCGAAATTTTTTTATACCTGTGATATGTCTGTGATCTGATGACTTAATGAAGTTACCAAGGATCAAATTAATGATTTGAAACTATCACGTCTCTCTTGGGACTATTCAATGTATAGTTACTAACAAAACTAGTTCAGGCACTAATCTTGCAGTCCTACTTTTATGCACGTTATCAAATTGAACGGGCTTAATTTTTTTTCCTTACCTTGCATTTGCTCTATTGCCCAGAGAGTGGTGATCGTCACGGTAGTTACGGAGATCAATCAAGTCAATGAAATAAAACTTTTATGTCACCAGTAACAGCTAGTAATAAATCTCTAAAGTTGACTGGCTAAAGCTTTCATAGGATTTGCGTCATTGGTGCGTACGATGTTTTTTGCCGAGTCTTATAACTGTATTATTCAAAGGAGCCTGGGATTCGTTGTAAAAATGTTTGTCATTTGCGACTTTCTATCTAAACTTTTTTTTCCAATTTTCTTCGGAATTTAAATAATTAAAAAAATGTATTTTTAGTATTTACCAGAACGTTCACAAATTACGTAATATGCTGGGGTGAAAAACATTGATGATGATTGAAATGTTGCTTATCTACAAATAGATCAATCAAAATCCCATGAATGAAAGTTGAATTAATAGATTGATTGTATATATTTTTAAATGCATTGAAAACGATCTCACCAAGAGTGAACCAGTTTAATGCAACTAGAAAAAGATGATCCATCTGTTATTCCGGTATCTTCGTCTGTATGATTAGTTAACAAATCATATGCTGCACTGTAAAAAATTTCCGTACGAAAATTAATACACATGTATAGGAAGTTATTACGCAGATACCATACATGAAAATTCAGATACGCTGAGGAAAATTGAGAGACGCGATATTTTAATGATACGAGCACTGTTCAGTAAAATTAATATACTTGTGTATTTGAAAAATCATATACATGTAAAAAATGTTGACTTTGTGCATATTAAAAACACGAAACATCAACTAATATTACTATACAGGTATATTAAAGTTCATGTTACCAGCATAGTAATTTTCAGATTCAAGATTACTAAATTTCAAGCACCGTATAACGTTTTCGCATTACATGTCTACGATATTTCTAGAAATGTATCATAAAATTTGGTGATCCTTTTTGAATATTAATATACGAATGAATATTAAATAAATTCAGCTATTATGAGATTTAAGGAGAATACATTAAGTGCTGTACTATTGTGTTCGATTTCTTAAAGTTGAAGGTCGAAATCATGCAGACATCTCATGAAATAAATTAGAGTGACTTATCACCACTTGATGCCGTGGCAATCAAGTCGAGCAATTGTCGCCGTAAAAATTTTTATTACCATCTCAACATCTTGTGTTAAGTTTGGTGCTTACCATTTTCATGTTTTACACAATTTTCTTAGACTCGAGCGACTTGTATATATCCTCGTCCGAAGCACATGCCTCCTATGAGAAAGTCGACGCTCTGCGCCACGCGGTGGCCAGAGCGCGAAGCACGGTGCCCACAGAGCGTTACGAATTTCCTACACTTGTGTATTAATTTTAATATTGAGATTCTTATAATTAATCCATAGGCAAATGAATTTTAATGCACGGATTTTTTTTTATACTACAAGGTATATTAATTTTCATTCCCATTTTTGTACCATATTTTTAAGAGATAGAGTTATGATGGGAAATAACATGTATCGTATTATTAACATTCATGTGTATCTTATTTTTCAGTCAACTGTAAAGAAAAGTGAAGATCATACTGTAATTTTAATACATTGTTCATAGTAGATGAATTCATATACATTTGTATCAATTATCAACCAAACATATGGTTTATTTCAATGCATGCCCACAAAATTTTCAGATTTCATATGAATATTCAATGTTATGCATCTTAAATTCCACATCAGTAACCAAAATTTATGTTCATATTTCAATTTTGGCATACGAGTGCAATAATTTTCATTTCATACACCCGGTTTGTAAATTTCATTTACCGTTGTGTTGTAAAAGTATTGTAAATTTCATATATTTTTTAACAGTGTGTAATTACCTCTATATTGTAATGGCTTCGAATCTCGAATTCACACAGACATACATCAAATAGACGATCGCATGAAAAAATGATTGTGAATAAAAATGATTGACCGAGTTAATTGAGCCGTAACGCCAGCTACGAATAAATTTCACGAAATTCTCTATGCATTCACGTAGCACACGCACGTAAACGCCCTTTTTTCACAATTCTACACCCACTCATGTGCAAACAAGTTGCCCTTTTAGCATGCAGACTCGTTATTTTATCTCAAGGTTGACATAAATCTTGTGCACGACTTCTCGTCTATGTCCGAGATCAAAAATGCAGGAAAAAAATTGTTCTCGTTGGTTTGTCATCGAGGAATCTTCATAGGTTAATATAAATGAGGTAATTTTGATATTTTATTTGTCGGTTCGGTATCATGATTATTTCAGCAAAACGTTAATCGTCTCGACGTAGTGGGACTCACCGAAGAAATATAAAAAAAATGTGGTGACGTAATCAATATTTTTTTTTGCGCCACGTCTTGGAGAACGATCGAGAATTCTCGGATCACTTGGCAATTTTATACAAGCTGTCCTAAAAGTTGTGCGAAACCATAGAGTAGTTAAATTGCGAAATTCTTGGAACGAAAGTGCTTATATGGTTCTTCTTCTCCCATGAATCGTGGACGAGATATTAACTGATTCTCGGTTACCAATCCGGGGCACCGATAGTGGCAGGATGGAAACAATGTAGAAGGGACAATCGTGAGGCTATTTGCTGCGGCTTGAATAGGCAGGGCGCTCTTCTGTCACTTCACACTTTTTTTTAGATGCTGCAATAAATTGGCTAACACTATTCCTACCCCTGAGACAATAGAAAGTGGCATTGCCCTTCAAAATTCAACGATCTGTTTACTCTGTAAATCTTAGGAACGATATTTAGGACACTTGACATTGGTATACGCGTAACTCCATTACCGAGGATTTCGGTCCATTAGACTAATGGCCAGCTTGGTCGCATAAAAATCAACGCGATCTCTGATCGCAAAGTATATCGAAATTTAAGTTGATGGAATTTAGCCTCTAGCGTTATATTTGCTATATCAGTTACGAATGAAAGAACCCGCGGGCGTCAGTACGAGTGCTTACTCAACCCAACAGAGCGTTACGTGACCGGTTAATTCTCCACTTATTCTTTACTCCTTTACTGGTATACGCTCGCTTTTGATCGCGTAATAACACTGATGGATTCGCATTATGTTGATGTATTTTAATGCTTTATTAATAAATATATAAAAGAGGGAGGAAGTAGGTAGAGGGCGAAGCGAGTATTAATCAATGGATGACAATTGCTAATTTAAAGCAAAGGAATTTTAGTGTCATTATCTTTAAATCTGTCTCACTAACTACCTCTTAAGCCCATAAAAATGCCCGAGAGAAGAAAATCAATAAGGAGGAACGCGACGGTAACGGGCGAAAATTGACAATTTTTGGAAATTTTTTTTCCCAGGTATAACTAATTATTTAAGGATCGGGTAAAGGATAAATTCGAGTAAAGAGGATACATTTACAACGTTATAAGCTTCCATATGACGGTAAAAAAAATCCTCTTCATGTTCCCATCAAAATCTTGATAAAGGGTTATGTGACAATAAAAAATTAAAAAATTACGATATCTATATGAATTTAGCTATTGTTGTACGTATTTTTTTTTATTTTATTTTTTCACGAAATGGCGACGATTCGAAAGTTGTTTCTTAATTTTTTCGAGTCTTAGAACTTTTTTGTTTAAGCGGTTCTAAAAAATAGTAATTATCGTAATTTTAAAAATCGGCTACGTACAGATTTAGTCACTGCGATAACGAGTATTTGATAAAAAAAAAAATTAATCGGTTCATTGGTCTTCGAGTATATGCTGGGACAACGTTGAAAAAAGTGGTTTCGAGGAAAAAGTATTTAATTTTTCCGTTGCTTTTTTCTTGATACAAAATAAAGTCTGAACTCAAATATCGGTACGTATTTTTTATTTGAAAGTTTATTTTCATAATTTTGAATATGTTTACTACAGAAAAATGCAAAAAAATAAAACATACAATTTTTTGACCCATCATAGTGGTGTTTCCCCTTAAGATTCCATAATTATAGAAATATAAATCTATTTTAATTCATGTAAAAAGAATGAATAATCTATCAGTGTTACAAATTTCAACAAGAACAAAAATTCATGAAATTCTTTAAGGGGCCAGTCCAGTTTGAAAATTTGAAAAAATCGATTTTTTTTACTGTTTTCGAAAGTACATACATTCAGAAATATTGTGTCCAAATTTTATGAAAATCCGAGCTCTCTAAGTATTTTTTTTTTATCTGAACGTCAGGACCTCATTTCGTCTACCTGAGCGTATAAACTTTAAACGCGTTTTTCTCGAAACAACGTTTTCAAAATCTAGCTCCATCGTATCTCTAAAACTAATAAACCGATTCTCTTGAAATTTGAACCACATATTGTAAACATGATTCGCAACA
Organism: Rhimphoctona megacephalus; assembly: GCA_963989365.1. NCBI lineage: Eukaryota > Metazoa > Arthropoda > Insecta > Hymenoptera > Ichneumonidae > Rhimphoctona > Rhimphoctona megacephalus. The sequence continues at coordinate 20,154,559 of OZ022420.1, forward strand.
AGATGACCCTCGATGGTTTTAAAATTTTGATTTTTACTCTTTTTTTTGTTGTGAAAAACTGCAAAAAAACGCGTTTTTTTTTACTTTTTTCGTATTTCATCTGCCATTTTTTTATTTTTTGATAAAACTTTATATTCGAGGGTCATTTTGTAGCTAGTGTCATACTAAATCTAATGGATTTTGATTTTTTTGTTTCAGACAAGTCGTTGTCGAGTTGTGATGGAGCTACCTAGCCCACCTATTTTTGAGGCGTTACATTAAACTATAGTTTTTGTACTTAAAAATGAATAAAAATGAATTAAAAATTTTTTATCAAGCCCAACAACTTTTATATTCATATCTTTTATAAAATCCTCAAAAAAAATCGCAAAAATAGCCTTTTTTCGTGGCTCCAAAGTGGGCTGGCCCATTAAACATTATTTAAAATTTAAGAGTGTCAGTAGTTTTTTCTTTACCGAGAAATTTATTTTTGTATGTTGATCGAAGAAGTTTCATAAATTAAAGCACAATATAACATGGTAAACTTGAGAGAAAATAAAAACCTATGGAACTTCGTAGCAAATATATTTTCACTATAACTATTTTTGCGTTATTTACAAATAACCATAAATAAGGATGTCCCGCTGCGTTCTCAGTCAATCTGCATTCTCGCATAGGCCTCAATAATATTGTTACTTCTCCCATCAAAGAAAAAAAAACAACAATACTACAGCAAAAATTGCGGTCAATGTATGTAAAATACGAGGATTTATATGTGTCATCGATATTTTTTTTTCTGGCTACTCAAACCTCACCAGAAATCCAACGATATGTAGTATCTTCAGTGAAGCATCGATAGAGATTCATTGGTATTGGCTAACTACCCATAAATAAGATGATCTGTCTCATAAACAAAATGATGAATGCAATGAGCAAGAACCCAACGTAAAAAAGCTTCAATACCACGGAGGACTAATGGATTATTCATCGTAACGATGAAATACAGATTCCGTAAAAGCATTACACAGATATATAATATAAGTGTTATTACATGAAATTTTCCACTCGCAGTCAATCGGATACTATCCTGACCTTTATCGTCGCATAATCGGTCGGCATGCCTTCACATGGCAAATTTCATGTGTACACATTTATGTGTACAATAAATAAATGATACTAAATTGTACGCAATAAATGCCTAATGAATTATATCGAAATTGAAGTGCCGCACTTATGATGCCAATTTATACGTGAAGTTTACATTTATTACATTTCGTAGTCGACATTATGTTGTTGAACATCCTTGCAGTTGAACATCCCAAGATAAGAGATTTGGATGCAAGATAAATAAAGGATTTTAGTATTTAAATGCAGTGACACATTTTGTTATATATCCCTCAAACGATGCAAAAACTACTTCATCATAGTTCTTAGTGACACTAAAAACTTTTTCATTTTTACGTATCAGTTTCAATTCTCTAAACAATTCGATGACATCTCAGAATACATGCTACTACTATTTCATATATATCGAATCGTTCCAGTATTTGAACACCCTCAACATTCAAATATCGAGACTTGAGATTTTTTCGATGCTCTTTTCTCTAAGTATGGGAGGTTACTGTGCAAGTTCGTGCACTGACCGGCGGGAATTGCTTCGAGTGGGAATCACCTTAAGGATTTCTGCGTTTTATCTTTCGAGGACCTTTAAAGCTCGACTCGACATTCGATACGAATACTCTCGTATTCGATGATTTAGGATATGGGAGACAAAGAGGTGCAACGTAGCTCAAAAGCGCCAATCCTGTCACAATTATAGGTGGGAAAACCATCTTGTGCCAGTATATTTCGATTGTACGACACAGCCGTACGCCTTTCTTATACCCCGTAGAAAAACATGGTAAAACGCGCTATGTCAATATCTCTCGACGAGGATTATGGTTTCTTTACGACCGCCCAGTCGTGGCTTTTATTTTTCCTCGATTATTGAATAAAGAAGTATTGGGTAAATCCAGGATTCAGGAAGAAGCAGATTATACGTCAGCGCTCCGGCCATGGCCGTCCGAAAAATTTTTGCTCAACCGGAAATCCAGCCAGAGAATAAGGCTGTCCCGTTACAGTATATTTAAAAAATAAGTAAACTATTAATATTTTCCATCATAAGATCTCAACAGCGGAGCGACAGCGCTCCGGCCATGGCCGTCCGAAAAATTTTTGCTCGACCAGAAGTCCAGCCAGAGAATAAGGCTGTCCCGTTACAGTATATTTAAAAAATAAGTGAACTATTAATATCTTCCATCATAAGATCTCAAAAAATTGTATGCTATTCATATTCGAATATTGAATTGGATTTAAAATAACAATTTACAATGGCTTATTCTTCATAGCTAATTAATCTAAGCAAAAACCAATCAACACCAACATTTACTGTTAAACTTAAAATCACATTTTTCCTGCTCAATCAAAACTCATTTAAAAGAGTTGGTGAAGTTCCAAAATAAGAAAATAAGATGTGATTGACTAATTGGAATCGGTTATAAAAAACAGAGGATGAAAGTTGTCCAAGCATTGCGTTAAGAAACAACATGAAATTAAATAAAAACGGTTACATAACCATGGAAGAGCGGGTGTAAACAGAGGGAAAAAAGGATAACATTTATAAAATGAATAGGGTGTACAGTCTGTTGCAATGTTGTATGAAGCAATACAAGGCAGTCTGCGCGTATTACATAATATTAAACTCTGCCCCATACAAATACGAGACACCGCGATATAATATACGAACAAACTATTAAAAGCGTTTCTTTGGTCGTGGTGACTGCGTGTCCCGCGAGTATATTGGAAACTCGAAGACGTCATTATGCAACTGAGACGCCCTTGTATAACAAAGCCTCAAAGTGTAACTCGGCTCGTGAATGACATTATTAAAATCTGCAGATGCGATATAAGTACGTTTGTGTGGTGAGAATTTATTCTGCGAACAAACGGAGAGAGAAAGAGAGAAATCCTAAAAGACCATTAAATCCTTCGTAACTGCAAGCCCCCATCACAGAATCGTCTGAAAAAATTGTCATAAATCTATCATAGGTATAATTACATTAAAAACCTAATTTTATGAGTGTAATATTTATAGAGTATCGGTATTTTTTTCGTATCATTTTATTATTGTTCATCGAGTCTCTTTATTTTCGTACGAGAGAAAATATTTCACAGATATTGTTCTTACAAAAGGCAAAGTCACAAATTACATCCGGAAAAAAATGTATACACAATGAAATTTTAGTGTTGATTACTCAATCATTCATCCACGCTCACCCGCAGGCAAATACTGAAACAATCGATTCTGGTTTTTCACCATTTTTGGACAGGAAATACTTTCGACTTATCTCGAGATCGGTTTTTCCCTCGGTGGCTCTTTTCTCTGTTCCGGAAAACTCGTGCACGATGTTATGGATATAGATAATTTCTATAAATTCCATCATGACGAGGAGGAATTGGCCAGACTCCGTACCAAAATGATGACTTCAAGATAAAGCTTGGACAAAATGCGAAGTTGTTTTGGAGATTCCGCGAATTCGTCCACAATTATTCCTTCCGCGGTTTCGGAGCAAAAGAGGACAAGCATCGTTCCGTCGATCGATTTTGATCAGCAATCAACGAACAAGGAGTGCGAATATTTAAAAAAAAACGAAGTTGATAAATTTTACTCTCACATAAGATTTTGCAATTTCCTGCGTTGAGATGAATATTCGACCTCAACACTTATATCCAAAATACAAAAACACTACGTTTTATCAATCATCATACCTTAAAAAAACACTGAAAAAAAATTAAGTCCTTTAAACGTTGATCTATTTGGTATAATATGAAATGCCTACACTTTGCAAAAATACATCATTTAGGGGAAGAAATAATGAATAAATAAAACGAAATAATATTCGTTCGTAATATTCGAATAATATTAGTTTTCAAAATGTATAATGTTGACAATTATTAGAAGTTCTGCCTATTGATTTGTTATTATTATTTTTTAACCCGTTCCCGAATTTTTTTTCAGTAAGTGGAAAATTTTTTTTGAATGATATATATGGTGAATGATATATAAGTAAAATAAATTGTATACAAACATTACCGCGACTCTTAATCTGCATTTTGTTGCAAAACTCTAAGAGAGCAAGATACGCTGGTAAATCACAGAAATGCATCATCGCGGATGCATCCAGAGTCAAATTGCAAGTGTTATGTGTATCACCTGTGTATGCATAGATTGAGATTAATTAACCAAGTATTGCGGTACTGTAGTTTCATTCATACATTTACATTTTAATTATTGGATAGATCATAAATGAATAAATTAATAATAATCAGATATTTCTTAATAATCGAGGCAATATGTACGCCTCCTGACAGGTTTATTACTGTTATATACGACTTAATTCGATAAAAATTTAAAGTTATGATGAAACACATAATTTTCTAATAATTAATGCCATTTTTTTCATGATTATAAGATCTGATATAACAATTGTAGTTTCGCTACTTCTAGCACTCGAATTTTGTAAATATATATTTGACTAAGGGCAATATTTCAATAATCTAATTACTCGGTTCCATGAAAACTAATTTTACTGAAGTGATTACAATATATCGTTTTTTTTTTTTTATTTCAATCTCCAAGGAAAAATCTTTTCTTTTATACCCTATGTGAAAAGGACGAATTCAAAGAACTTCTAATATCCAAAACCATACGAATGAGATTTTTTTTTACTAATAATCAATTTAAAAAACTCATTTATTTTTTATCTTATTTAATCAATCTCAGTTGCAGATTCCTCCTCTGAAAAGTCTGTGTTTCCTTTGTATAACTTACGTCGCGTTCTCTTATTCAACTTTCACACGTCAAACGCTACTTAATTGGGCTCGCATCGTACCGACGGGACTGTAACCACGGCGAGAGTCGCATTTGAAAGATTTTGCAATCCCGAATACCCACGGTATCGAAGATTTCTTGCAAACAGCTCCAGGTGTTAAACGACACAGACCGTCAATGCAATGTTGTATGCACCAAAAGGTATATCTCTGTCGTGGAGTTCTGAAAACTTTTTCTCTTGTGTATCCATATATAGAGTGTCACAGATGGTTATCACCATAAACATCAATTAAAGGATTGAATACCGAATGGAAAAGTTGATTCTGATCAAACGAATACCTTGTCAGCAGAAGACCTGTTCAAAAAATTACATCGACTTAGTTGCCATGGAATACATAGGGTAAAACACCCAGTCGCCAGCCATGTACCAGTTGTCGGCCTTGTATGAGTGGGAAGAGTATGAAAGATGTCTTCCGCACTCTTCCCTCTCATACAAAGTCTGGAACAGAGGCCGATTACTGATATATGACTGGCGACTGGGTGACCCTACATGGAATACTGCAATTTTATTTACAATTGAAGAGATGAGCTGTGGCTGGACACCATGTACATGTTTTTTTTGTACACAAAATATCCCGAACATAAATGTGCTAAATTCGAATATGAGTCCGGGTTTACTTCAATGAATAACCGAATAATAAACCCACAAATATTCTTCCATTTTACTTCGGTTAATACGTTCGTTCTTACTCTCGCCCGTTATTACCCTTCGTAAATGTGGGTTTTACGAACATTCACCGTTTTTAAATTGTTTGGGGTCAATATTATGGCTATCCGTTTAATATAATAATTCACTTATTGCGAGTCCAATGGCAAAAAAATAGGGGTCGTAATAAACGAACAGATTTACTTCTTTTTCTCCTAATTCAACGGTTGTACTTATTCTTTTTTATTATATATCGCATACCATAAATTAAATGTGTGCATGTATATTCAAATAAATATTTGTAATAGCGTTTTTTTGTGTTAGTTATACGAGATTCGCTCTTGCCAGCAAAAGTCGCGAATGCGCGGTTAACCACACACGCCGAGGGGATAATGCTCGTGGCCACGCTGTATCTCTACACAAGTTCTATGCTTAATGTAAAAAAAACCATATGTTTCGCGTTTGTGGTTTCGTCATTGTGCGGTGTGCATAAAGTCTGTATTGGCAGGGTGCACGAAAATACTAATACTATTCAATTATCAGTGTGTTACATATTCATGCATACTGTCAGCGCCACCTAAAATCATGCTCCGCATTTTTTCAGGCTTAACGTATACGCAATACACACTTATTTTTAAAGTAGTATATGTACGTGCACCCAGCCAATACTCAGATACTAGTGGCTGTCTCAACAATGGAAATACTTATGAAAGGTTGCGTGTTTACAGTGCGCCAAGTCGATGACCGCGGGTTATGAAGTAAACGTCCATCTGAGGGCACTCATTGTCAGAGTTATTCTCGGTTCACTCATCTTCCGATCATTTATAGAATTCAATAATTCTACGTCACGTATCATATTCTGTTTATAAATAAATTACCCAATATGTCCGATTATAATACTGGAATGAAGGGGATATCGGTGATAACCTTATTACGCAAATTCTATTATGGTTTTCTTATTGAACATTGACATGCCGAGAACTATTCAAGATTTATATTTGAAATGATGATTGAAAATGTATCTATCGAAGATTCATATACGTAACGAGATTAATAAAGGCATCTACAGGGGGGACAAATTGGGATTTACAGCTCATCGATTTACCGGTTATGTCGGCAGTAGATTTTATAACGAGCCGAACAACCTTTACTCTACGAGCGAAGATTGAAACATATATGGAAGTAAGCCACAGCAGGATAGAAATATGAGAAAAGGGCCATTTAGATATATTTTAAGATGGGACAACGAACACTGCTATGCTTTCACGAATTCGCTAGACCTTATACAATAATGTTATTTGAAGCTTATGAAGTTGTAGCCGCGGATGTATTTATATATAGCTCGATGTTTACAAGAATTATGGCGATATTCATATTTCGTACGAATCTGTCACAATCCTGCCATGTGACTGCCGTCGCGACTTGGCAGTTTCATAAGCTAGATATAATGCCACTTCGTCCAAATTTGTAAGGATTTTGATTAAAGGAAGGTTACCGTCCAGAGGCATGAAAAATGCATGAATTTCGGGAATTTTTTTTTTATATAAAATAAATATTTTTGGAAATGAGTTTCAACGTATTTTATTCTTCTATCAATGGAGAGTAAATTTCAATTTTATTTATAAAAAAAAATCCAAAATGGCGGCTCCAGCTCCCGTCAAATAAAGCCATGCATGGCGTGTTTTGGTCTGCGCGGGGCGTTCCACAGCCTTGCCAGTTCATCTGAAACAAAAACGGGTTAAAAATGATGAAACTAAATTAAATTTGGGGGACCTTATCATTTTTCGTTTTCTGAAAAATCCCTGGATAATAAAATGGCAGCTGTTTAAAAAAAAAACCTAATTTTGTTGCTCTATTTTTTTTTAACGGACGAAACAAATATTTCTAAATCAATTTTTCACAACAATCGCTTCCTGATGACCCCACAAATTGAATTTTCTTTCAATTACGCAGAGATTCATGTGAATCGGTTCATCCGTTGAAGCTATACAGCGCCCCGCGCGCTAAAAAATTCTGTTTCCAGAAAAACACATTTAAAATTTAACGTTACGAGTTTTCCAGCCGGGGGACGGTTCCGCTCAACAGGCTGTAAATTCTAAAATACTTTAGATATGAAAATATCCTTGTACATATCCTTGTATTCTATATCCTTGTAATATCCTTGTAATATCCTTGTATTCTAAACACTTTAAGGATGCAAATTATGTAAAGAAAATCGAATTTTTCATCGTCGTGAACGGTAACCTTCCCTTAATATAAATCAAATTCTGTGAACAAATCAACTCATCGTACCATGTTGATGACTTTTGGGTCTGGTCTCACGTCGAACATAGCTTGATAAGGAGTCATTAGAGATAACATTAAGGCCTCAAAAGCGAACCTGAAGTTTGACATGATCGTTATTTTGCATAAACCATTGAATTCATAGATAAAGGACACTAATGATTTTACCACAATATTTACACTATTATGCTGTCAGAGCTTCATAGTGAAACATCTCTCCGGGCCGTCAAGTCGATTTAATTGAGCCTTTTTGAACTCGTTTTTCATAAAGCACGATTTTTTGAATTAATGCATAATATTACTCTTGCAGTTTTCATTCGATTAACTTCTAGTATTTTCAGAGTACTCTATCGAATCCTTCATTATTGGGAATAACATAGAATTAGTGTAAAAGATTGGTGCAATTAGTAATTTTATATAATAACGGAAAAAATCCTAATCGCGAGTATAGATACGCGGCGCGACTTACCTTCGTCGTTTAAATTCTTTTTTTTTTTTAATGCTTGGATGCAAGACGCTGCCGCGTCTCTAGATAAATTTTATGCTAGAAATGTTAAATTTTATAAACATAGCTACAATTTTAGAAAAAATCATTCGTTTAAGAAACTCTTACATAATCCGGTATTTTTTATATACAGATAATGATTTTTTCACCAATATTTGAAAAAGCAGCTCGACCAGTTTATTTTATTTTATACGTATGTTTACGCATAACTTTTTATCAGATTCACCAATTTCGATAAATCTTCTTTTTCTCTTGAAAGAAAGAACTTTCAAGGTGGTCTCATATTAATTTCATTACGATCTGATGCTGAGTCCAATATTTTCATGAAAGTTTATGTCAAGTTGGAAGTTGGACATATTTTTCTTTTAATAACGCAAAACTATAATATATTAAGAAAGAAATCATTGCGGATATCAAAAAGTTTATTTTCAAGAGTATAATATGATTTTTTGTAAACAAAGACAACTGAAAAAAAAACAACGAACATCGGAAAAAAGCCCTAAATAGAAAAAATAAATACACCAAATACCCATGCAATGGAACCTTTGATATATAAACAAAATTGAGGTCGGTACCAAAAAAAATGAATCGAAACCCTATAACCAATCGGCAATTCGTATACACAAGAGTTTGTAGTTAAGGGGTCAGTCCACTTTGAAAATTTCAAAAAATCGATTTTTTTACTGTTTTCGAAAGTACATACATTCAGAAATATTGTGTCTAAATTTTATGAAAATCCGAGCTCTCTAAGTATTTTTTTTTTTTTACCTGAACGTCAGGACCTCATTTCGTCTACCTGAGCGTATAAGCTTCAAACGCGTTTTTCTCGAAACAACGTTTTCAAAATCTAGCTCCATCGTATCTCTAAAACTAATAAACCGATTCTCTTGAAATTTGAACCACATATTGTAAACATAATTCGCAACAAGATGACCCTTGATGGTTTTAAAATTTTCATTTTTACTCTTTTTTTTGTAAAAAACTGTGAAAAAACGCGTTTTTTTTACTTTTTTCGTTTTTCATCAGCCATTTTTTTATTTTTTGATAAAACTTTATATCCGAGGGTCGTTTTATAGCTGGTGTCATACTGAATCTAATGGACTTTGATTTTCTTGTTTCAGACAAGCCGTTGCCGAGATGTGATGGAGCTACCTAGCCCACCTATTTTTGAGGTGTTACGTTAAACTATAGTTTTTGTACTTAAAAATGAATAAAAATGAATTAAAAAATTTTTTTAAATGTATTTCAAGACTTTATTTATCAAGCCCAACAACTTTTATATTCATATCTTTTATAAAATCCTCAAAAAAAAATCGCGAAAATAGCCTTTTTTCGTGGCTCCAAAGTGGACTGGCCCCTTAAAAGTTTCAGTTTGCATAATTTTTAATTTCATTGACACTGAGTTCAATTTTTTTTATGTATACCAAAAGTTCCGTAGTATTGATATTTGATATATTTATTTTCTCTTCTGTTTAGGGCTTTTTACAATGTTATTTTACCTTGTGGCTGGAAAAAAAAATAAATAATTTCAATATTGTTTGGTACCTCGCAATATAAATGTATACGAAATCCTTCAGACACAATTTTCATAAAGCAACTTATTTAGCTGCAATGAATAGGCAAAGGTACAGCTCATTTTAATATCAAAAGTGGCCTAAAACCACCCCTAGAATTGATATTATGTTAGCACAGCTTTGTTGACATAACCCTCCAAATTTCGTGTAAATTAATTACTATAATAAGATTGCAGTGCATCATTTTTACTTCACCACAAGCGACCTATAGCTCTCTAATAGCATGTCGTATCGTGACAACTATGTGTCATCTTTTCTCTTCGTTGTTCTCTCAGTTTCGTGAGGGCATCGAATCTCCAACGTACTCGGTATTGAGAAATGAAGCCGCAGCGGCCCGTGTGAAGTTACGCAATCGGCCGAGGCCCTGGAGTAAGAACGGAGGGAAAAAACAGAGAAAGAAAATCAAATTTCACAACCACACTACCGGTGTATTGCCTACTCTTGGGTTTGTGTTATGCGAAAGAGAGAATCGCGCCCTCTGTCAGACTCGTGAGAAAAACAGAGGAAGGGAATTCAGCACATCCAGCACGCGTCTGCCAACTTTGGTGAATGTGTTACTGGGTTTTGTACAAGGCACGCTTACACCACTCGCGAGATCACGTTGGAATCTCTTGAAGAAGCGAATTTATTACAAGAACTTACAATAACGTAATCCCATCATGAAGACCCGGCTGTGTTCTCATTGCGAGAATTAATAACATACCGGCTATTGCAATATCCATATGAAATTGCGAAAGAATTCTAGATGAGAATTCAATTTCAATAGATTATTAATTTTTTACTAGTAATTAAACCTACAGAGGCGAGAATGATTATGTTTGGAAGAAACTTCAATTAAATGTAGGTGAAGAATTAATCAGCAATTCTTATGCGCAGTCTAAATTCCATCGTTCTTTAATTGATTAACTAATTTTTTAAATCTATAACCCCATCTTCGAGGTGGCTATGAATCTACTATAATTTTTAATTATATAATTAAATAACTACAAAAAACATCCTAGGTCTAGACTTGAAAACGGTCAATTGGTGTTTTTCATAAAATATATGCGCCATCATCGAACAGTAAATATACAAAAGTGTAAAAATGTTTACCATCTCTATTTTCATTTCTAATTTTAAATGGTGACTAATCCTCGATAATGGCTTAAACATTAAGCGAGGCATGGAAAATTATTGACTCATCGTAAATCTTGAGTTTTATGAGCGAATTGACCGGTTAAAAAAATGTTCATTCGTTGTTTTCGGGTCACCGGACCGAAATACGGTAGCCGCGTACTAAAAGTTCTGAATAAACAAAGCCGAAAATCATGTGATTTAGTCAAACTGAAAGGACCAATTTCCGATGCTCTAAATTTCATCAAAACTATATTATAATTATTGTAATCATGAAACGCCCGGTTAATTTCGAATGTATAGTTTCAGGATTAACGATAATAATTCTATTCCTAAATATCTTGCCCTGCATTTTGGAACTAAAATGATTTAATCTTTAATTCGTTCCTATTAGTTTATTCTTAGATTGCCTGTTGCGACTCGTTCTGTGGAATCATGACTGAATGATCTCGACAATCTTGGAGCAATGACCGATGACACATGGTACTAATATGAAATGAAAAACAAGCCACAGGATTTAAATAAGTCATTACCATACTTAGCGTGTTACAAATGACGTTCATAATCCGTGTAGTAAAATTAATTAAATATCCTACAGCATCCCTATCAACAACTCTAAGACACTAATAAGCCGAAATTGTAATTTTCTTCCCACCAGTTTTCATAAGTTCTATAATTGTTTTTCATGATTGAATTTCGTAGTCGAAAAAACGAAAAAAATATGTCATGAAAAAAGTTATTAAACTTCCATCTTTTGACGTCGTAGGCGTCGTAGAAGCAGTCCAATTTTCCAAAACTTCGATCTATTTTTGTAATCGACAAACCGTTCGCGTCCGGCCTAAGTATCGTAAATTCAGATTTTATAGGCAATCAAAAGCAGCGAGTTGTAAAATTTGCCAGACGTGCACGGCTGTTGTGTCGTCGCTCTTGACATCGGAATAATCATGATGAGATGGAGAAAGGTTCTCCATGTTGGACGTGAAGTCTATAGCGATTGAAGGAGTAGTGGTATCGGAGTCGTTTTTTTGGTTGGCCCTGACCTGTTTCGAATTATGTAACGAATTCAAAAGCGACTCTAGCACCGGATAAACATTTTCTTTCTCTTCTCATTTAACCGCTCACGACTTTTGGTGCCACACTGAGAGGTTTGTGGTATCGGCGTGCTCGATCGATCAGCTATTCTCTTTGTCTTTCGTTACCACCACGCTTAGTCTTTTATTACTTCTTTCTCTTTCTCTCTTTTTCTTCGTCAATGCTTTCTTATCTCTCTCGCTCACTTACCATCTCTCGCGCTTTCTCTTCATTCGTTTCAGTCTTACATCTCTTTCACTCTCACTACTTCTGAATCTGCGTTACCAACAGCACTGGGGAAGAGACAGAACCTTCGGTAGTGCGCTGATGCTCTTCGTGTGCTTGGATTAACAACACAAGAGGCGCGGCTCTGCCTGCCCAGAGGAAGAAAGAGAGCTACCAACAGAACCAGGGTGAACACCCAGACAAGGTCAAGCCCAGCCGGTTGGCCCGATGCGACAGAAACGAACGGAGCCGGTCTCTACTTTCATGTTTTCTTGCTGCTGACGCATTACAAAATGCAACGGCTTGCCCCCAAGATACTTCTTCAACTGTGCAGCCATGTACACACACGGCATATGCACACAAATGATTTCTTCATCTCAATCTTTGTGGATGGATATCATTGAGTTTCTCCATTTTGTTGCTGATATGGGCAGCATTGCTTTGTTCTTTACAATGCCAGCCGGAAACGCTCCTGGTGTAAAAGAAAAAAAGACCATGACGCGAATCAGAAATCAGGATAGCTAGTTTTTACATATTGTTGCAGGTATGCGGTGAATTCCGAATTAACGTTTAATATATTGTGTCACAGATCAATTCTGAGTCAAGATATATGAAGTTTCAACCAAAATGCTACGGCCATGAAAATAACGATCAAAGTGCCATTAATTTTACTGAATCGCGTCTGAATATTCGAAAAAAATTATATTCCAATCATGTATTTTTAGAATATTGATGAGTTGGGTGTTTCTAAATTCTGTAAGCAATTTATTTTAATACGAAGCTTATATAAATAAAGCATCAATCAACTCGACCCCTAAATGATTGCAGCACTGTAAAAACAAGTGTGTTGTTTTTACGCCATAAGCAAACTATAGACTCTTTGTCGCCATTTTCTACACGTTTTAAAGTGTGTTGAAAGTCTACAGTTTGCTTACGGCGTTAAGTACATAACACATAAGTGTGTTGTTTTCGACAACACACTTGTTTTTACAGTGAGTACATATATTTGCATCTGTTAATCTTGCCTCAAAAAAATCTACAGTACATATTACCTTAAAAACAACGTAGATATGACGGTATTATTTTTAGTTGAAGTACAAGACAAGTTCAGGCGTATAACTAAATCTATAACAAACAAACAAATCATAGATCAGACAAAAATGTCTCAATGCTTATGTTTCAGTGATCAGCTTATTATTTTTACGCATGTATTGACTTTAATCTTTACGGTAACTCCGAATTGCTTTTAAATTCGTTTCTGTTCGTGTAAATCTACTTTAGTGACATAAACGCAGCGTCTTCGTAAGATTGGAAATGAGAATACAGTGGAGGACCAACAGCTTAATTTTTGATCCTATCAAGCTATGTAACAACAGTAAATAAATTCATCATATAGGCACAAAAATCGGATTTTCTAATCTATTCGGTGATATTCAAGAACATCTAATGTTGTATTGCTATAATTGACAATTTTTTAAGATGATTGACCTAAGTGCGCAATATTTTGTTCCTCGCCGGCAAGTCGTTGAGTCTAGGGATATTCATGGAATCTATTAAATGTCGTTTTTAATTCTGGCCGCGGTTACAGAAGCATGAACAATGAACAAACCATAGGAGGTGCAGAAATTATGGAAATGAGCCTCAGCAGATAGATATCTATACCAACGTGTATATACGTGTATAAATATATATATATACATATTACATATAAAAGCGAGATGTGTACAACAGTTGTCACGTTATTAGCTATCTCGTAACGTTTTTTTTTAACGTTACGTAAGTGTGTACGATGAGACGAAGTATTGGCCGAGTATGGTATCGCGTATACAGTGATATCGACTTATCGACGTAGCACTGGATCGATAACCATCAGCATTTTAAACGTGAATTCTTCTTTTATCCACGCACATTGTCTCAGCTTCTCTCGCTCTCTTTAAGCTTCTTTGCTAAATACAAATTTGTCTACCTGTAACTAAGATCGGTTTTGACATATTTTCATAATTTTACGATTATTCATGTTGACTCAAATGTTTCTCTTACTTCTAGTTATTTATTATGGAAAAACTATACTAAAAATACAAATTGATGGAGAAATTCGTATATGCCAGACTCTCGTATTGTGCTCTCTCAAAAGTCGAGCAAAGCACGTGTCAAGTGGGTCGCGAGCACGTAACCACGCTCTGCGTCGTTGTCGTCGCTCCCGCACTCTCAGTTTTACGTAACGAGCGCTTCTCGCAACGAGAGAGAGGTTGAGGCTCATTTCTTAGTCAGCCTAAGTCCATGTAATCGAATATCCAGCACGATATTTGTCTACATATATTGCCACGTTTCTCCCCAAGAAACGTGGCAGCGTTTCACGCTAAATGATAAAAAATTATATCCCAACCCCCCATCAGTATTTTTATTTTTACACGGAAATTTTGATGGATTCTTAGCTTTGGTTTCATCGCCTTTCGCTTGATAATCTTTTCAATCACTCTTCCAAATTTAAAGTGCATGTTTATACTTTGAAAAAGTTTGGACTTCAATTTCCGTTGGATTTTGAAAGGCTTAGGTAGTTAGCTATGAAGAAAAGACAAATAAAAATTCACTCATCGAATAAATACTTATAAACTACTACTCCACAATCACTCAACCAGAAATTACATTTTGCAAACATTTCGGATGACTAACTTCCCTACTAAAATTAATTTTTCACGACCAATTAAAACTTCATTGAATACGATGGCACAATTGAATTAAGAATAATTTTGAACTGTATTTGCTGACATTATTCATGAAGGCTTGATTCTTCAATTTATGATAACATATGTAGAGAAGAAGATTTAGGTTTCCACCAACAGAACCCAAAATGGTTACGTAATGATTGTACTTTTCTAACTAAGTACTAACGGGGAAACTGATTGACTTGAGGCCATTTTAATGCAACGATTTCTTTCTGTTATACGTTACATCAATGTGGGCAATATCGCGTGGTTATAAATATTTAAGACCTGAGTTACGAAGCAATTACAAAGTGTGCAATATAGGGTGAAGTTTTTCATCTGTCCTTAGTGCTACGAAATGAATGGAATAGCTCGACTGGGTTCGTTAATGTATTTCTTTATACTCGAGAACTTTATTTATAGATATACATTCAACTGGATCGTATGATTCGACGAGTTATAGACAAATTCTCAAGAGGGCGAGTCACGAGCAAGACCAGTTTTAGTTTTCCCCAGTCAAAAGTCAGCATGGTGGTTCCGCTTCGACGATTATAAGTTAGGAATGCGAATGCTCTGAAAATGGGAGAAAAAAATAAAAAGGTGATACCATATATGGAGGACATGGGTCGTGTTCTCGGTTCTCAGGATTGAGCGAGCGAGATATCCACCGATTCTCCAGCTCTCTTGCTAAACATGGTACAATTGCTCAACCGGTTTTCTTTCCGATGCTTTGCAACACGAAGGAACAAAATGATTATCTTATGCTGCGCGAATTCTCTGGATCAAAAAGTCGTCAGATCAGAACGGAAGACACAGTGAGGATGCATTTAAGATCAAAATGTTAACAATTGTTAGCTTGTGTAGATTTTTTTCATTCCCTCATTTTCTAACTTGTTCGATGTAGATTATATGAGAACTCGTAAAAATAATCGAAGATACGACCTAAGACGTTGAGAAGGGTCAGCGCCACAAACTGGTCTAGCAAACGTGTTTTATGAGCATTCTCATTGGCTGCTAACCGAGTTAACGATGAAGGTCCAATCATTGTTTCGGTACTTTTTAAATTGACTAAGGTTGCTACTGCGGAGGTTGTGTGGAGTTTCGATACCTATTGACTATTATTTGACATAGGAATGCTTATAAGTACGTGATCTCCTATAATTGTTGTTCAGTAATACACTGCACAGCTCCCATCAATATTGCCGTATCAATTTTTTATTTTATCAGACAAGAGTGTCGAAAACTTTCGAAGCAACTGAACAAGTAGAGTCTGAACTCCAATGACCTAAGAAATAGCAGTAAATATTTTTTCTACCTTGAGGCTATCATCACTCAGTGAGTAATTCTACTTGAATGTACAAAGATGCCATTTAACAAACTATGGATATTCCTGTCAAATCAGTTACAGCTACGAGCCAATGAAGAGAGACACGAGGATCGCCGTCATATATCCTGTGGCAGTTACGCAAAATGCATTTATACGGTCTTCAATTTGCCGTTTAAGTATGCATGGTGAATGGCGAAATATATATATATATACCGAGTGTCTTAAATATTACTTCTCAAACTAACAATAGAAAGATGGGGAGAGTCTAAAATTCTGGAAAGCAAAGTTCTTATCCATTGCCCTCTGCGAACGGAGTCCAAAAAATATTAAGTAAACATCAGCAGCAGCAAATCCGACGAACCATATAATGAAGAATAAGCTTGGCTATGGGGAAGCGCGTGTGCGATTAACTATTAAACTAATGAATTAATATATCACCATTCTATTCTCTCTTGTATCATATATCGTGCAGAAAAAAGCTCAAAAATCTTCCTCTTCAGATGTCCTCAATTTATTATAACTCATTACTTTCTGTATTTCTTAAGTAAGTATACATAATAGTATTCTGATGTGCTTACGTTACAACGAAGTAAATCCGTCGCATAATGGGCGAGCCTGGACGCTAATAAAAATTAAGAAAGGAAGAAAAAAAAGAAGAATGGGGCAAGAGAAGAGATTCTCGCGGCGCAAATGTTGGGTACATAACTGTAGAGACGAGTGAGCGAGCAAGACTCGTTCGCCCAAGCTTTTAAGAAGGCGTAATCGCACTATTTTCGTAATTGCATTATTACGAAGGTAGTCAGTAGCAAGTGAGCAAGTGCAAGAGAGATGAGTACGAGGGAGAGGACGAAAAATTTAAATTCTTTCTATTACGTTGTGCAAGCGCCTTCGGCGGCTTATTGGTTACGTCTATGTTATACACGTGCTGATCCTCCACTCTCATATAAAAGTAAATAGTACTCCGGCATTCAGGCATCCGTACAGGTAACCAATTGTGTCGTCTGCTTATGTGTTCACCATAGTTATGTAGCGTAACAGAATGAAATATCTGGATGACATTTCAACGATCGCGCTGTTTACAAATACAGCATTACAATTTCTTTTGTGTCGATGGTTACTTTGATACACTCGTAAACCTGCAATGTTTGCATTCTAAAACAGTATTCAATTTTCGAAAAAAATGCTTAGTCACTAAGTACACAATAGTAGCAACGTTTGCAGATGCTTGCAAGTTCGATATTCCCATAATAGCAAATATCATTGATTCAAAAACAAGGTTTGTATCAATGATATTTGTTATTGAAACCAAAACTGAACCATAAAATATTTGATGGAGCAAATCTCATTCAGATGCCCCCCATGAATAGCTTCGTGATGCAAAGATGCTTGGAATAATTTCACGTCATCATTTGTCTCGGTATTCTGGACCAATTATTTCATTAGTCAAGTAAATATGAAGAGAGATCGAGAGAGAGAGGGAGAGAGAGAGAGAGAGAGAGAGAGAGAGAGAGAGAGAGAGAGAGAGAGAGAGAGATCCAGGGAAAGAGATGATGAAGAACAATCGGAGTTGCTATAACGAAACCTCGCCGTCTCTGCGTTGTTCCACGGCTTTATTACCATCGTAGCTCGTGATATAACTTGTTGTTCGATAGACTGCTTGTTCCTATATCTATATGTATGTATACATATTTGTAGATGCATTCATCTGGACCGATGATCGTGATACTACGCACGATTTTTCAAGAGTCGAGCTGTTGCAGCATGCAAGCAAAAAATGTTCATTGAAATCATTAGCCGATTGTGTTAACGCATTTTTTTACTGTGTGGATTATATAAGAATTCGTTATCATTAAGTTAGTATATTAAAAAACTTATATAAAGTGACTGTAAACGATTGTACAAATTATTAAAATAATTTGTGTTTTTCGTAATCAATGTCCCGAATTGTTGCTCATTGTATAATCTTATGAGTAATCTTATGAGTAATCTTATGAGTAATTAATGAACAATGTAAAGTGTTGAGTCCTATTTTAAGTCGAAGCCATCTTCTGTCTCTTTCAATTTCTTTTCGAATTTATCAGGAATTCAAAATACATACAAGCTTACCTAGATAAATAAATATTAAAGGTTGTCAAAAACAACATTTTTTTTTTTTATTTTCAATGCGTTAGCGATAGTTTTCACTTCCTAAGAAAACTTCACAATGACATTTTTCTCTACAAAATGAATAATCTCTATAATATGTTGACGTTTTTTCTTCCCTAAATTTTTCGAACAATTTTAAATCAATGTCTCGTATAGAGTATAAAATCTAAAAAAAACCCCCATATAAAGCATAGTCTATAATTTTTATAATTTAGAAATTACAAAGGAATCGATCTTTAATTTTTTTATAAAATTAACATTAAATGGCTTATCACGTTTGATCTCTATAAGTTATATAACAACTCCATTAGTAATTTTATGGTGGATTTCATTCTCCACAAGGAGATCTTAAAGCAAAATTTCTAAATTGAAAATCTTAATACGAGTAATTTTTGTTTAACTTCAAAATAAACCTATACACTATAATGTATGTTTATATCCTTTGTGACTATATGCGTGAAAATAAACATCTCGATCTCACGATTTTCGATTACATAAACCGTCGTTCTGATGCTCGCGGGTCCACGAAGTTTTACGACGATATCGGTGATGATCTCGTTCTTATACGAAGAGAAATATTCGAAATGCGATTTAGAGCAAATGGAGGACAATACGATAAAAGCACAAAGTGGAGCAACGAGAGAGATCTTTTATTGCGTGGCTTACACTCGCTCAAAAGGCGGTGGAGCGCTTTAAATTGATCAATTGGTGGGAATATGAACCACAGTATTATATCAGTACATTCGTAAAAAATTTTTACTTAGTTTCAATTTTTAATCACTTTCAACAAGTCCCATAAAAATGAAAAAAAATTTGATCATCGAAAATCACCGCCCAAAATCAATACTCCAGATATGGTTTTTTCCAAATTATTTGCAAAATAATTATTTCGCTTATTCCTGTTGTTTTTTCTTCATTCGAACCGAAATTATACCACTTTTATTTCGTTTATAATACACAGTTATTACTGCAGAAACACAGGTAAACACTTTAATTTACTGAAGGGGTTAGGGGTAGTCAGAGGCGTAAAAAAATGAGTATTTCAAATAATTTTTTTTTTAGAGTAATTAAATTTATTTTATAAAACTAATGAAACAGAGTTATTATATTATGTTTTAACTTTACTTGATCCAAAATTTCAAAAAAAAAATATTAATTCTAGACGACGTTATTGCCATCTTTGTTGAATCCCATTCCACAAGTAGTGCTTTGCGGTGATCATCAGAACATTTTACTGGTTCATCTAAAATCAATCAAACAAAAAAAATCATTAGTTTAATAGTTAATCTAGTACTTAATTGAAGCTTTTTTTTTAAATAAACAACATGACGGCTTCTGAAAGTTTACTCTCGGATTTTCAAGGAAAAAAGCACTAATTTATTGTTAAAAAAAATAGTTTAAAAAAAATCCTTCGATTAAGTACTAGTTTTTAATGCTTTCAATAAGCTGTATAAATTTCGTTCAAATCCGTCGAGTGATTTTTGAATTACAGTGATCACCGACTTTGAAAACATAGTTTCGAGAAAAACGCATTTAAAGTTTTAGTCTAGGCGCAGTATTACCTTTTCGTATAAAGTAAATATAGGATATCTCGAAAACTATTTGTTGGATTGACTTAAAATTTTCAGGTAATATTTTCGAGACATTATACTTCAAGAAAGTGCTTAAAAAATCGATTTTTTGAAAATTCTGACTACCCCTAACCCGTTAACACACTATACATTCTTGAAAGCGTGAAAATGAGCCAATTTTGCTAGGTGCGCTAACACCTCCTTCGATTATGTAAAGTTTTTCGCATCGTTTCTTCATCGAACCGAATGACACACACGCATACTTATGCAGGGGAAAAGTGAGGCTGGCCATTCTGGATTGCACGTGGTCTTAGCCGAGCCACTGCGGTGCAAACACTCTGTCGATAGGACCGCTCCTTTTGCTTGGTAGAGCTCAAAGCTGTAAGTAAGCGTAATACTGACACGCCTTCTACTTGAATAAATTTGTCTCGAATTACGATAATTATTATACTCGACAATTTACTTGCACTACATTGTCTATTGTTTCCACGCCATATTAGTCGTAACAAAATATACAGAGGCCCTCACATCGCGAATGGATAACAGGGCTAATTTTGATGACTCGTTACTCAATCTTCCGAGAAAAGAACATGTGGCACGTAATATCTGTAGAATTGTAATTTTATTATGAGCCATGGATGAAAAATATTTCAAGCTACATCGATTATTCACTCACGAAAAAATATCTGTTAACCCGTCAGAAGGCGCGCTATGAGACTTTTTCTCACGCTTATATTAAAAAGATGATTACTCGAAAATTTCAAATGGCATGAGCATTTAAAATTTTTTCTGTCTTCACCAAATTTATTCTTCTGTATGATAGAAGAGTTAAAAAAAATTTTGAATTTTTGTTTTTGAATTTTTTTAATTATTATTTTTTGGTTTTTAGTATTAATTATCGTTGTATTGATGGTTTTTTAAAAATAAAAATGTTTAATAGCTCCAATCACTCTAGCGAAATTGTTTTCAAGTTCTTATTTATCAAATTAAGCATTTGAAGCTATACATGTGAGAAAATCTCTCATCGCGCGCCTAATATTTAAAGTGTACGTAGCGCGCCTGCTGACGGGTTTAAAAAAAAAAAACTTAAACTAGTATAATAAATGCTTAATTTATACAAGCTGTGACATTAACCCCCAAACCGTTGACTAATACAAGTTCGCACCAGAAAATTTTTCAAAATGCCGGCATTCGACGGGAAAGTTGTTCAAGGGCATACCCCTTTTTCGACAAATATGTGTGACCCCTCTAGTATCTAACCCCGTCGGGAGAACGTTCATTGTTTCCATAACCGCCGCGAAAGCGGCATCGAAAAATTTAGTTGGTACAAATTCGCATCGGTATATGCTTTAAGGTAGTACTGTTGGTTTTAGAAATACCGTTCAGAATTTAATCAAATTTGGTACAGCAATAGATCATGATAAGAAAAAGATCCAGTTAAATTTTCAAGAGGCTACAGAGAACCAGTAAAAAGATATTGGTATTGGTAATTTCATACAGTTAACATTGAGTCTCATGAGAAATCACAGTTTTCATTGTATTTTACAAAAAATACCGTTCAGATTTCAATAAAAAAGGGTAGAATAAGAGAAAATATTATAAGGAATATTTTAAATCCTTAAAAATACAGGTTGAGAGCATGTGATAGTAGTAATTAGCAAATAAATATCCCAAATGTACGTTTATATCGTAGATCAGTATAGACGTGGCAACGTCGCGAAGAGGTTATAACGAACTTGCCACTAGTTCCCTTCAATTTTTTGTCACTTCAATTTGTTGCAATCTCTTCCGGTACATTTTTTCTGTTACTCTGCGGCCCTTCCAGTGGTAGATTTTTTTTCTTCTCGTGGTTTTGACATTTTAAAGATGTTTTATTTCGAGTTGACATACAAAACCGAATAATGATGCGCCCGTCACCTGTCAGCCTTTACGCATAGCTTTTGCACACCTCTCGAGTGAAACAGACCATTTCTGTCTCTCTCACTCTATCGCGACGTTGCCTTTTCTAAATAATACGTAAGTCAAACATAATGGTGTATGCATTTTGGCTCTTGCAGTATCGACAGTTCTACCTTAAGGTCAATGAATCATGGTTTGTGAAAATAAAAAAAAAAACAGTGTATTTCGCAATCAAGGACCACTTTTGTGTTTAAAGAAAATCAATTCATCATTATTTACACGAATTACTAAAAAAAAAATGAAGTCATTTGATGTAGAGACAATAAAAAACCCTCTCGCATTTTACGCTGTAAGAGAGATAAAATAGTCAATATTGATGACTTTTTATATACATTCTTGTTTGTGATTTTAATAAAAATATTAACTTCATATTCGTAAATGTTTCATAATGAGTTCTGAAAACCCTCGTGTGCGACGACCATCCGTCAGCAGTCTGTAGCGAATGCGAGCGTTTTTTGGAATTATATAATTTGTATTCCAGTCATCATAAACTATTTTTTGTATTTTCAATGAAAAATGAAAGGTTGTGCGAGTAAAATATTTTTTTTCTTCCCTGTATAGCATAAAATGTAAAATTTCGTTATCAAAATTAGTGCATGTGTGAGATCATGGAAAAAATACTTAAGGGACGGTTCTCATCAAGATCGACCAAAAAATCGATTTTATTTTTGTATTTTTTGATAGTTTATTATATATAGAATATGTTCTCAAAACGGTTTGGCCGAAAACAATTTTATAAAAAAGATATAGCATCAGAAGGGGGCCCACCTTTTTACGCGAAAATTGTGTTCGCACGGTAGCACGTCTTTGAAATTCTTTGAAATTCTTTGAAATTCGTACCTGTATTACCATACTATGGTAAGTATAGCTACCAGATGTCGGAAGATATGCTACGACTGTGAAATATTGGGAGGCGTGCCTCTATATACTCTAATCTTTAAACTCATTTCCTGAAAAATCATGTTTTTCAAATCGGTCTCCACAATAACTCAAAAACTACTTGATGGATCGATTTTTTTTTGTGATTTTAAAGTAGATTAAATTTATTCGAGCCTGAACCTAAATGCAAGTGATATTTGTTGTTTTTTTTTTTTTTTAGTACTTTTAAGGAAGTTGTATCGATATTTATATGATATCATACGAAAAATACATTATATTTGATTATTCCAAGTTAATGTATTGAAATTTGGCGTGAATCTTCTTGAACAGCATTTAATTATGTGTGAAAAATGTGGAGAGGTTCCACCGTCTAGTAATCGAGATATTCATTGTTGAAAATGACAAGTTTAACATGAGCTCTTATGGAAGCTTTCAAAAAATTGCGAAATTCAGCAATAAATATCTTAATTTTGAGACGATGAATCATCGGCATATTCCGCTAGAAGTTTAATACCATATTAAGCTTTCTATTTACAAAATTTTATTGTGTAAAGTTGGAAAATAATTTTTACATGAGAAACGCTATAACCTCCTTAAGTGTGACAAAAACGTGAAAAAACGCTACCGACAATTCAAATGTCCGCCATTTTTTTAATTTTTGACTTTTTATTGATATTATAGGTTCAGGCTCGAGCAAATATTATATAATTTAAAAAAAAATTGGTTTTTTGATTTCAGATAATTTTTGAAAGTGCTACGATGGAGACCGATTAGCCACCTTTTTTCAGACGGTCATGTTACAGCACGTATAAACAATTTATATGACTCTATTTGTTACTAAAAAAAAAAATTTTCTGTACCTTAAGACTTAATAAATAAGTGCCAAAAAACTTCAGTTGTTTATTTACTTTGGTCTATGGAAAAAAAATTCATGAAATTCACCTTATTTTTCGGTCGCTTGATGAGAACCTTCTCTTAATTCAATAAAATTACTTTTGAGTATTTTTTTCCTCCCAAAGTCACTTTTCGACCAAAAAGGTGCTTAGGTGGTATTACATTTTGTTTACATTTAAAAAAATCTACGATTTTTTTTGTAAAAAGTGACATATTTGAAACCACTTTTTTTTTAATTTCAATTTTTCTCGCAAATTTATGATTTAGGTTCAATTTAAGTGGCACTAAGTGATTTGGCAGAAAATTTTACCCCAAAATCATATACTTATGTCTGCATTTTGGATTTTATTTTCACCTCCAAATCATGAGTTGTAATCATGAAATCCCTATTCGCATCTGTGTACGGTTTAAAGGTGCTGGGAATCACTGTACGGTTTGGGGGTTAAAATTACGTTGAAATCTTTCGAGGATTTTTGAGAATAAACAATTGTCAGTTTTTCATTTGAAAAGAAATATTTTATCAACACAGAACATACAATAAAAGTTAAGTAACTTATGCGCATCGAATGACTCTTTATCTAATTTAGTGATAAATAGTTTGAAGAATAATGGCTGATGTAGATAAGTGTTCAATTTTTGGCACGTGCCGGGCATTACATGCGCCATACTTAGTGAGTTTTCTACGACATTTACGTGTGTGTATATATATTTGTATTAGTACATTTATATCTATAAACATATATATATATATATATATATATATATATATATATATATATATATACACACACACACAAGAATAAACGATGAGATGACACACAAGCACACGTGGCGTTGAAGTGAAATTTTAGCTGCACACTTTTTGGCACTGTGACCATAAGCCACCAGCGAAATTCTCTTCTCCCTATCTTTTATACCTGCATCCCGCGTTTCTATTTGATAGAGACGGATTATTCGAGGCATGATATGTTGAGAATTCGGTGCTAATTAGGACTACCGGTTTTTCCTTTTTGTCTTGTTTCAGCCGTGAAATATGATTAAGCGAAGAAATTAATTCATGCTCCATAAGATTACAAATAATGGTTGTTTCAATCCTTCGTATAAACCCCAAACATTCATATATCAATTTTAATTTTACTTAATCATAGCTTCACTAAGACAATCGATGAGTTATAAATTTCGTTGATGACGTTTTTTATGTTGATAAACAATCAAAAAAAATTTACGGCTACAACTTGATCATTTGAAAAAATTGGACATCGTAAAATTTCGCCAGGAGTCGGTACTTTTAAATACCAATGCCAGTGCAGTAGAAATTAGTTCTTCTACATAAGCTGCGCACTCTATCAGCTTCTATTTTAACAATCGAAAATTCGGGAAATCTTTCGCAGAACGCATTCTAAAACGAACATATTCCCATTCGCTTTATCCCGATCCGGCAATTACTGTAAAATATAATAGAAGTTGAAATGTTCTCCATACTTATGTGAAAACGCAGTGCAATCTTTTAATAAAAAATATTTACAATTAATTGAAATTAAAGATAAAGCGCACTTGATATCTTTACTAATACCCATGTATACATGTATAGACAGAATGCACATGGAAAACATTCATGAGGCGCCATTTTCGCTCTTTTACATAAACGCAAGCGGTTTGAATTTATCACCCGGTCCGTACTCACACCAATTCCTCTGCTCTCTATATACGATCTTTTTTCAAAATGCAACGTCGTAGTGAACATACGTAATTCGATGCACATTCGCCAACAAATAATCTCGGAACTCTTTCCCTCTCTCTCCTGTTATGAGATCAGATACATCGGAAATCACATTAACCACGGATCGAACAAATAGATCGATTTTTCCGGAACTTCAACGGGTGTTGTGGCGCTGCAATGCCGAATTGACAATACGAAAATTCCAGCAAAATTCAACGACGTCTTGTAGTCGAGGAATATAATTTCTAGTCAAAATAGTTTTCAACAATCTTTTTTTTTGCATTGATAAAATGGGCTTTTTGCTAATTAAATTATAAGTTTAATGTTTATTTTATATACACAACCGCATACATTTTTCGCAGCATAACATTTTCACATGCTTTTTTTCAGCATTTCTTTTCAATAGGTTAAATCCATAGTGGATAGGTATAGGCCGATAACCAAGCAAACAATTATGTTTAAGATAAAAATTTAAGCACTGATTAACATTTTTATTTTTATTTGATTCTGTACATCGTATCTGTAGTTTTTTTCCACTTAACCTTCATTTACGTACTGTATCGTTTACGCTGACGAGATAGATTTTGCTCTGCGGAGTCTAATGCTGACATGGCGTAAAAATACGAGACTCGAAGCAAGTTGTCTGTGCGAAAAGAGAAGAGACGAAGATGGTTCAAATTAATCCTCATTCCCATATGTATACATATAGCAGAAACATGAAGTGAGTAACGCGCTACTATGCTTTTCTGCCATTCTGTGAACGAAGCTGATTACCAAAAATAAGAGACATGATTGAATTTATTCTTTCCGGAAAAGAAGTTTCGACATTTGTTTTCGAAGCATTTCTCAAGTACTTTTTTTAAAAGGAGGCCTTTTCCTGTTATTTTGCGCTTGAATATTGTTATCAATGTAATTTATATAAAACAGCTCAATGTGTATACGATAAAGAAAAACCGCAATAATTAACTCGCAAACGAGATTTTTTGACAAACCTCAAACTATTTTTTTGAAATGCCTATGATAAAAAAAATTCTTATGAAAAAAATATCCGTTATAGATATCATAAACAAAAATAAAACTTGTAAATACTAAGTGATCAAAATGATTTCAGGTAAAATTTAAATGGATATATAAACGAAGAGAATGTAATGATTTTCGAATATACGTAAGTTAATCAAATGATAGAAATAAAGGTGCGCCATTATTAGACGTCACATCACCCATTTATAAGTAAGGATATTTTAAATTGGGAATCCCATAACGAATCAATCGAGATACAAGACCGGATTGTTACTGAATACATTCCTTACCCGCTCAAATCCGATGTGAACCGACGTTATTTGACTACGACTATATAGTATATATATAATGAAGGATTCTGTTGTAATTTGAATCAATTATACACTGAGGAAAGAAATTTGTTGAATCATCAGATTTCATTTTGCCCGCTACAATCTTGTTGACTCAACAATAATAATGTCATAGTAAGCGCATATGTAGTTCAACCTACAAATTAAGTGGTTCAAACAATCAAATTATTTTGTTGCATCCGTTTACTTGCGTCAACACGTTATGACATTGTTTCAACTAAATAAAGCTGTCGAAATAACTAAATCTGGATTTAATCGACTAAATATATGATTGAGTCAACAGACTTGAAAAAAAAAAATCTGTACGTCCCGTTCAACTAAATTTTCAGTTGTGTGAATTGAATCATATGGTCTCATGTGCAGAATAATTCGTTGAAGATATGAAAATATTCCAACAAACAAGGTTTTGTTATATGAACACGTTTTGACATTATTGTTACTAAATGGGTTGTCGAAAGTATTAACGAACGTTCGAGGAGCTTCTCAGTCCGGCCACTGCGTGGCGCAGAGCGCCGAGGCTCTTCTCACATACACAATGGCCTCTGGACAGACATAAATTGCGGAAGTCGAGTAACATGAAACGTTCCAACCGATTCTGATCCAGAATTAGGTAGAGAACTTTTATAACTGACACGGATTACGGATTATATTCCCGTAAGAAATCTATCAGAGTCTAATAACTCTCATGGCCAACTGATTTCTCATCATCATCATGATTGTTGAGAAATTAGTAAAATACATGATTGTTGAGAAAGTAGTAAAATACATATTTTCGGATTGTAAGAGGTTCAATTTATACATATTTGTATATCAAACAAACAAATTTAATATCAATTTGTTTAAAATAAATATTCGTTGTTAATTTGATTCAAATAAATCATTATTTGACTCAATTAAATAATTATTTGATTTAAATAAATATTCAGTCAGAAACAATGTCAGTTTCAGTCAAATAAACAAAATATCTAGTTCGATTGACTCTTTTTTGTAATTTAAAATAACTGGATTATGTTGTATCATGAACTGAATGTTTTGTTCGCCCCCGTGACCGCAGGATTTGTTGATTCAATAAATTTATTTTCTGAGTGTACTTCAGAGGCTTTCGATTAACCCTATTATATAGCCAATAATTAATTATCATGAAATATTAATATCATTTTACTATTTTAACTAGCACAATTGGTTGACTATAAATACGAAACTAGTTGTATTTTGAGTTATTTCGAAAATAAGTTTCACGTTCAAGCACATATTGTTCTATCTTCAATTTGATTTATTGATCGAATGAAAAAAATATTAGCAATTTTTTTGTGTATTGATACATCGTGGTCTTTCAATCGCATACTTAAATATCACCGCGTGTACGATTTGTTTGCTTTAAACGTGGCTGTCGACCTCTCGTCAGATTCGAGCCAAATTACAGACTCTATCATGGGTTTCGGGGTAAGAAGCCAAGTGTACAAGACAAAAGACTAGGACCGACACGCACCTATCCCCACTCGTGTACACAAATATAGCGGTGATATTTACTCTTTACCCTGTATTTAACTATCATCGCCTCCTTCCTAATTCTCTGGTCTTCTATTTCTTTTTTACTCTCTCGCAGCGTCGCAATTTACACTCATTCATTACATAAAGGTTGTATCCCCTCGCCTCCCGCACTGTTTATACGATTGAAATCGCGCGTCTTTATTTTTAGTCTTGCAGTGCTTTATGTACGTTCTTTACTATTCGTGTTAAACCGAACTCGAATACATTTATATACACATACATTTATATTTATATGAATGTATGTCTTCGTACATATGTCCGTATGTATGTAAAAGAGAAGTAGGAATCCGAGAAGACTCTCTCGCTTTTCCTCACTGTTTCTGACGAAAGTCGACGCAAATACGTTTTTGTTGATTTCGCTGATTTACGCAATAATCTCACGATTCCTAATCGAAATCCTCGCAATCTTAAAAACACCGAAACTAAATTTCAAGGATTCGAGAAACGATTGAAAAGCGTACAGCCATGAAATAACATGCCAATAATCCGGTGTCGTAATTTTATAGAACTAAAACTCCATTCTGGAATTGCTTTAACTTTAAAAATACATTTCTATGTGGTGCATACAAAATTTCAACATTTACTTGGCATGTGTGCATAAATGTATGGGACCCCCTTCGCAGAGATAAAGCCGAGAAAACCCTCCCCCCTCTCCCCGTCCCTACACCAACAGGACAAATAAAAAATATGGAAAATTTGTGTGAAAATTGAGGCAATTCATGGTGGGTGGGTGCACGATTGGAGGCGTGAGGGTGAGATTAAAACTTAAAAAGGAATCCCCAGTATGCTTTTTTTTACATGAATAAATATATTTTTCGTGTATTCTACAATAAATATTATAATGCGTTGATTTTTATCTTAAAACTTGTTCTAAATTTTGATAATAAACAGATGGTAATAAAGTATGAAATATTAGAACAGTGCAAAAATATATTTTTTTGAACGATCTAACGCATTTTGATAATAAATAATGAGATTTCGATCCGTAACCTTTCGATTAAGGTATCCCGAAATCATTTGACGTAAATCCTCGTTTTATTATGACTGAATTTTAAATAGGAAACGATTGGATGGAAGTTAATACGTTAAGAAACTTCAAATATAGACTCATAAAGAAAAGTAAAATTAGATATTTATTAAGAGCCTGAAATCGTGATGTAATTTATGTCATTATATAATTAATTATTTACTGACATTCGATTATGCCGCATATACTTCCAATATATTTCCAAATATACTTCCGTTTTTAATTTTCATACTGTTCTTTATTTTATATATTTTTTCACGAATAGAGGCTGTACATGCATGTTTTCTTTATTCATGTGAAAAATTTTCAAGTTTCGACATATGAAAATATAGTTAAAAGTACCCACTATTACAATTATTTTCTTATTATTATTATTATTATTATTGTTTCTGTACCGAAAAAATGTGATAGTGTAATTGAATAGATACAGACATTAAAATTATCACTGGAGAAAATGATAATTATTATAATAAAAGAGTTCAATCCGGTAATTGAATCGATATAAACATTCTTGGCGAACTCTATCAATTTTTTTCTCGTATCCTGACAAGATTCATTTGCAAGAACGTATTGAACGCATATACGCTTGTCGCGCTGCTTATCATTTTGCCGACAAACCGCAGCTGCGGATGTTGCACCAACTTCATCCCACCACACAGACAAACATCGATTAAACGACAATAAAAATTTTACACACACATTTCTTGCATCGTAATCTCGATTCTTCGAAAGCTCAAACACTTTGCATACCATAACACTTGATAGAGCTAGAATCGACGATGAGAATTTTATATTTCCATTGTGCGATTTCGCGAAATTGCATATCTTATTTTTACTGGTTTTCGTCCGAGCTTGTATTATTGAATAGTCAATAAAATAATGAAACAAAAACAAAAACGTTTATAAACAGAATTTTTAACAAATTTTTTACCGGTCGTTCTGTGTTTTTTTTATTAATGTTTATTCATTACATACTCGTATGACTTACGTATAAGTTCCTTTTATTCTCTCTCACTCTTTCTCTCCGATAAATACATATAAACACAAACACGAAAATCAACGAGTCAAATATTTTAATCCCGGCGCCAATTGTGGCTATCAGGAAAACAGAGATACGAGGAAATTGAAATAGATTTGATGATCTCGTAATTGAAATTCAAAATCCGTTAGCGCATCTTTTTTTTCTTCAATGTGTACATATATCTATATATAAAGTTTGAAGTATATTCTACTTAGCCAACGTGTGTTAAAGAATTGGCAAGTTTCCGGTTGAGGGAAACGTGAATTATTCAGGAGGCGAGGTGACCCGAGAGGAAGAAAAAAAGATGAAGGGCAAACAGCGTTGAGAAGATTCGCCAAAATGAATAGAACTTACACAAATTGTAATATCTATGTATATATATATGTGTGTGTGTGTGTGTGTGTGTGTGTGTGTGTGTGTGTGTGTGTGTGTGTGTGTGTGTGTGTGTGTGTGTGTGTGTGTGTGTGTGTGTGTGTGTGTGTGTGTGTGTGTGTGTGTGCGTGCGTGCGTGCGTGCGCGCGCGCGCGCGCGCGCGTGTGTGTGTGTGTGTGTGTGTGTGTGTGTGTGTGTGTGTGCGTGTGTGTGTGTGTGTGTGTGTGTGTGTGTGTGTGTGTAAATATGATATATTTACAGATATAACTATAGATATTCACAATACAAAGGACTTGCGAGGAATATGCGATCTCCTTTACGTAACGTGCTCGGGCTCAAGCGATACGCCGTATTTCGATGATTAACAATTTGTTTTGTGATCGGCAAAGGTGACTCTTTGTACGACACAAATAGCTTATGTAACGTCCAAGATAAATACGCGCTGAGAGAGTGCGGTATTAAGATTATATGTACACCATATTTTATCGTGTGCGTGTATATAAAATATATTTATATATTAAATGGATATATGTGTGCTGAAAAAAGTGCTGCCTATACATAAATGCGGAGAAATAATGCATCTTTTGTTTTGTCGTTTTCATGGAGGAGCCGCTCGTTGCAGCATCGAGTTTGGACCCCTTTTTAATGAAAAGTTTATTTTCTGGAGCGATAAACGAGTTTCTCACATTCCACTCATTAATACTATAGACTCGCAATACGACGAGCTCAAATTCTCGATGATTTTACAATATTGTTTCGTTGAAAAGAACATACGATTTTGCTTGTTTTAGAATTATTAATTATGCTTTACAACGAAATAAATTTTTTTACAAATACATGAAAGACGATTTAAAAAGTGATGATCAAGTCACCCGATTCAAGTTTTTCCTTATTTTTCTTGACAATTTGAGATAACAGTAACCGGGAGATTTTCAAAATACATTAATCACTCATCCCCTGAAATTAAAACCCAAAGATCAAACGCTCTAAATTCGTTAGGACGATTTGGATTTATTTTTGTTTTTTTTAAGCGTTGGAGCTAATTCCCTCGAAGCTTTTCGAGTTTATACGTATCTCGTCGCAGTGACCGTTCCCCTCAACAAGCAGGATTATAACCATCTCGTTGTACCATGTTCTCCTCTACGGTTAAGCGTTTTTTTTTGTTTTTTTTTTTATTTTTCTGCTTCGCGATATATAGAACTGACGCGTTTTTATTTATAATCACGCTCGACGAGCTTTACGAAGAGGGGAAAAACTGCGCCTTCACTGCGATGTGTTGCATTCTTAATATAAAACTTTGAGAGGGCATGAGACCACGTTAAATAAATGCGAAAAAAGATTCGAAGCAAGCACCGAGAATTCACTCTTGCAAGATTCACTACCAATTCGCGGAATCAACAGATTATTTTTTTTTTTTTTCGTCACTCATCGTCAACTTGACCATTTTTTTGTTTCTTTCATACATGGATAATCGAAATAAATGATTTACGATGCACCAGCAATAACGCAGAGCAAAACCATTGTCGATTCTGCGACAAGGTCAGTCCTAAGATTATATTCTGACGATGCAAAGATTATCGTCTCACGGATCTGACGATTTGGCCCCTTATTTATAATTTATAAATACATGTATATCTGAATACTTATAAAATGTTTTCACATGCCGAACAAAGAGCGGATTATTTAAAGAAAAAACACCGCGTATTTATCCCCCTTTACCACCCCCGTCCCCTTCAGTTGAGTTTGCTCTTTCAATCCTTAACTTTCTGCATCGTTGAAGTTGTCCCATTTCATTAATAAGAATCTCAATGAGTGTAGATTTTTTCATGAATAGAGATTCGTCAGGACATCGTATTGGATGTGAAAATTTTAGTCAATGCCATGCTAGGAATTTAAAACGAGTCGAATTCCTGAAATTCACGTGTGTTTGTACACTCTCAATAGTCTCGTGAAGATGCTAGTTTAATTTACAAAATTCATATCTTCGAAAATTAAGTACTAATCATTGTTTTCAAATTTTGTAACTTTGTAAATACATTTAAAAGTATTATTTTGTCCACCTTCAATAGAGATGCTTTTGCAAATTGTTTTTCTTCAGATACAATCACGACATCGCTCAATGAATGATTTTTATAACAATTTGGTAAAAACTAGTGTTTTTCGTCATTTCTTCACTATTTATTATTGCCATATTTCTACCTAAATACAATAATGTCGATAGGTATCTGGCGGTAACTCCTAACATTTTTTTTTTTAATTAATTTAACAGTAGCAAATATTCATACGGTTTATCACTATGAGATTTCAATCTGGATGCAACAATCACGAAATCTCGTTTTGTGTTTCAAAAGTAAACGTTCCTTCGAAACATTCTCAAAAGTTTATTAACCCAGCAAGAAAATGTTTCAGTATGTAAGATGGCTGCGAATCAGCTGCGATGATTGATGCCAAGCTTGTTGCAAGAACACAATATGTATGTACATATAGTATGATTGATACAAGTTAAACGACAAGCCAGATCGGTCGCGCGGAGATGCATCATCGATGTGTATCCCTCTCGTTGGAGGAATAAAGCGAGGGAGATGGAAAGTCGCGGGATATCCTGCGCGTCAGCATCGTAAGCTCCGGATCTCGCGAATGCACCAGAAATCCCATTTTTTATTTTATTTTTCATATATATATATTTTTAATACAACGTCGCATATGAATTCCTCTCCCTGATGTGCTTCGTTTCGTTGCCGTTTTAAGCCGAAGGTATCGCCACTATCGCGTGGAATTGGGTGTGGATGGAGCATAATATACAGGTTCTCCAAATTCCCCACGCATACGCGAAGGAAAGAGAGCGAGGAGGAATGACGGAGGGAAGGGGAGAGAGAAGAGAGAGAGAGAGAGAGAGAGAGAGAGAGAGAGAGAGAGAGAGAGAGAGAGAGAGAGAGCGAAAACCGCGCGCGACTCGACGAGAACGCCGACGCTCTGGGCCGCCAGTGTGCCACTGACAGCCGAGACGTCAGTTGGTTCAGAGACATTAGCTCGTACGCCCCTCCAAGCAAGCAAAGCCCGCCCGCGTGCTCGCCACGCAACTGTCAAACTACACAACCATACTCCATTCTTTTTTCAATCACCAACCAGATATCACAATTAAAATTTTCTTTTCTTCTTAAATCATCCGTTTTACATGCCATTACTGAAAAAATTGTGCAAGTAGAGTTCTCGAGAAAAAAAAATTACCCCCGAAATTGAATAAATCACGCGAGTGTACAATTGTTACAATTTTAAGTGCAACCCTATGAAATTTTTTGAGGGGAATAATCGATTATCTTCGAGAATATTTTCAAGTGATAGTTGGTTGTTTTATTTTTTCTTTGGAGTTATTCACTCAAGTGTCGCGGATACAGTGAAATTTAGCAAACCTGATGACGGAATAGTCGATAAACGAGAATGTATAGCGTTTTCAATATCTGGAAATCAGCGGGAAGCGGTTTCTACCGGGAGGATTACCTTCGAGCCTAATTTTATATCAACTCCTACACATACGCAGGGATATGTGTATTAACTGATCGATCGGTAGGGAAATAGCACGTATTTGGATGAACGATAATTACGGAAACCTGGTGGATTCGAGTGTCTAACGGTCTTTTCGATCGGTTCATCGATAACTCATTAAAGAACAAATACGTAAATACGTATGAGAATATACGTGCCTGTAATAATCGAGTCGATGAAGAAACACGAGTACATTAATAAAAAAAAGAAGAAAACAAAACGAAGTGAATAAATAAATAAGAATTGAAAAATGACCGAAATAGCGAAGGAAGCTTTCGCTTCGAAAAATTATCGGTTAGCACTAGAGATTTATGAGCGCAGCTTGAAACAACAAAACCCAAACATCGAAACGTTATTCGGTTATGGTGATTCCCTAGCACGGTGCGGCAGAGTACGCGAATCCCTTGACGTTTATTCCCGTTGTTTAGCCATAAGTCCAGCGAGTCCTGAACGACTCCGTCATTTAGCAACAGCTTTGCTCGATGATCTCGACAGTACCAAAAGTTTGACAACGAGACGCCGAGAGACCGAAACCTCATCAGGTTCTACCGCGTTTTTGTGCACCACATGCGACGATTGTCTATATCAACCGGTCACTTCAAGTTGCGGTCATACACATTGCCGCAATTGTTACGAGACCTCGAAATTGTGCCGTTCCTGTGGTCAAAAAAATGGACCTATCGGTGAAACTAACGTACTCGTTCAGAGACTCGTCGAAAAGTGGTGGCCGACCGAGGCCGAAGCTAGCAGGGCCAGACACGAGGGTGACCTCCTACTCAGAGAAGGCCATCCGGGTCAGGCTCTCGAACGTTACAACCTTGCTGTGCATCTTGGTGAGCCTCACTTTTTTTTTGTTTCGGTAGTATTTTTCACCCTCATTTAAATCGATACCAATTGGTTTAAAGTAAATGTAAATAGGTTCAAAATTAACTCGTTTAACCCTATGACCCCACTTTGGAGTTGCGCACGATTCACCTTCAAATTGGATATTGTTGAAAAAAAAAATTCTCATTTATTGAACAAGTTTTTGATAACGAAATCGTAATTTTCAGCATTTTTACTTATAGTTGAAATAAAAATAAATGTTAGAGCGATGAGGAATGACATGATGAAACTTAAATCAGAGCCCTGAGATTATAATCCACAAAAGTTGATTTCAAATCGACGAAAATCTGTTTAAAATTGGTTAAACGTATTTCCAAAATTTATTCGCATCAAACTTCGGTTTCTAATTTATATTAATAGCAACATTATTTTAACGTTATTACTTTGCCATCTACCCCGATAGCCTTGAATATGTTTAAGAATCTCGAAAAAATTCTTAGTATCAAAAATGATGATGTATGATAGTACAAATTAAATTATAAGAGAAACGCAGATGGAAAATTCGTCTACATTTTTATTCATTAATCCAATTTCCTTTCCCTTCACATCCATCAGCTCTTCAGGATGCTGACCTTGGAAAAATCGCCTTGCGTCTTCCCGCCAAAGCTGTGAAAGAAATAAAATCACATCAAATTACAGAACATTTTTATACTGTTGCTGTCACTAAAAACCACATTCTTCTTCTGTATGTACTTTCAAACTGAGTCGATTGTTTATCGGCTCTGAACACCTTCAATCTTTCGTGAAATTACGGAACATCTTTGTAGATCGTTTTCTCGGAATATTTTGGTCCATAATACACTTTTGTCTTCACTGCACTTGTGTTGTTTCTCATCTCGTGTGAGATCGCATGCCAGTGGGCTTTTTCAATCGTCAAACGGTGAGGAAAGAGCCGGGGGCGTTTCGCCTTCTCGCTCTCTCGCTGCTGGTTGACGACCCCGTAGCTGCAACGGCGCATACGCAGCAGAACGAGCACCAGTCGACGCTCCTTTGCCCTCGGCTCCTCGGACGTTGCAATGTAGGCATTTTTATGTATTTCCTACTCTTTTGGAATCCATTGTTTTTTAATTTAGGTGTATTTTCAAAAATCATAATATTGATGACATTTGGCTATTTGTATTTTGGTGAACATATCAATTAGTGTAACATTCATACAAACTGATACTTTTGTAGTCAAAACTTATGCAAGTGTATTCTATTTTATGCATATGTTACCTGTTAAACTCAATTTTAAGACAAACTACCTTAGTAAATAGCAGTTTGTCCTGAAATGAGTTTTGGCCAATAAGAAATAAGGCAAAATACTCAGTCACCAATCATCTATCAGCAATCGGCCTCTCTCCATACTTTTTATTAGTGGAAAGAGTGTGGAAAAAATCTTTCGCACTCCTTCCCACTCGTACAATGATAACTACCGGTGCATGGCTGGCGACTGGGTGTATTACCCTATATGCATGTTTATAACATGGATGACTTGCCCAGAACTACACCGTTAGGGCACTTTGTCAGGCAACCGAGCAATATCATACTTCAATGGCCCAGGATCGATTAACCAACTTTTTCGTCCATCTAAATATCAAATTTGAAATTTCAACTAAATACTCCGTTAAATTTTAGTAGCTCGGACACAAAGAATGTGATTGTATTAAACGGAATTTTTTGAGATTGTTTTTGCTCTTTATTATTTATTTGTTGATGTAAAATTAAACAATAATATTCACTTTTGAAACGATCAAATGATAAAGTACAAATAAAAATGATGAAGTAAAATACGGAGCCAAATTGAATAAAATTAGTAATAGCTTGCAGAGAGATGATAATATTTTGCAAATGAATACTCGTTTTTCATGTTTTCTTTAATGATTTACGTGTCAACCTTACAAGATTTTCATACGGTTTTATTTTCAGATAGCCTCTCTCATGATTTGTCTAAGTCCTAAATTATGCTTCACTAATTTTCATTTATGCTTCTTGACATATTTCTTTATAGCTCTTTTGTACGGAAAATATGATATTTTTAGAATTACACACTACGGGGTCCAATGGACTGACAGCAACACTAAATTTTCACCTTTTTTTCACCACACGCCTTTTCATAAACGTTATAACTTTTTATCAAACGACTTTTTGGCTTTACTGATTGCTTTTCCGAATTGGTCAGAGTTTGGCGTTTCGATTTCACTACAATCAAACCTCAATAGACCCGTTTGTTACAATGTTATAGAGCAATAAAAGTCGTCGGTCCAATAGACCGATAGTGTGTAAATAAGGTACTAAAAGCTATAATGTGTAGCTAGGGTTAATCATATAATAATAAATATTATTCAATGTATTTTTTATTAATAATTCAATTCATTATTGTTTATACTTAATATTAATGCTATTGTTAATTGGAATTTAAGTTTACTGTGACTATTTCTGTCTTACTTTGAGAACTCTGTCAGTTATAAATTCATTAAATATACTGTGCAATATATACATGACGTATCTGCAGCATATGTTACATTTTTGAACAAAAATTTCTCAACTAGATAATAGTGTAATGAGTAGCGTGCGTGCGCGTTGGGTCAAAAAAGATCAATAGGTAGGTCGGATCGAATCCCGGTGTAGATGAGAAATTTTTCCGGACATTTTGATATCCGGAGTAATGCAAATACTGAAATAAAATGAACTATGATAAGATATGCAATTTTAATCATGAAAAAATATTTTTATTTTTTGCTAGGGTTCTAATAGGGCTTCCTTTAAAGGCCCCGTCTTTTTTGCCCGGTTGGGCTCTCGTAGACAAAGTGTGACCGGCCCACAAGGGGCATTTCAGGCTTCCATATTGGGGCCCTAACAGAGTAAGGGAAAAATAATCAGAGCCTAGCCAAGGCCCTACCTGAATTTCCACACGCGGGGTAATGAAACAATAACTGTAGAAAACTATCGAAGTGTATTAGAGAAAAGCTTCGAAAGTATAGAGCATCAATATCGATTTTTCCGTTCGAGAAAATGGGAATAGGGAGGAGAAAGAAATAGACATATAAGATAAGAATTTGAGTCAGCAAAAAATTCTATAGAACACGCTCAAAATGAGAGCTCGACAGGTTTTTCAGAAAATTTATGTCAGACGGACACACGAAATCTCGACATTTCGCACGATATCTATATTCATATTTATATATATGTATATTTTTATATGTATATATAAACACGGATACACGCGATGGGTCAACGTTCTCGCTCGAACGGATTCCCACCTGATAATCATTATACGTCCCGCTATTAATAAACCGGCTATAAAGAATCTGTTCTCGTGAGAGAGGGCTCTCCGCTCTCTCGTAAGATTTCCCGCTCGCTTTTCTCTCATATTCCCCGGATTGTGTATCTTCCGTAGCAGTCGGTAATTTTTTAAACTTGCGCAGAGAAAAACAACACCAACAATAGATAAAAATCAATAGTACAAATTAATTAGATAAATTCTAATTCCGTGATAATAAAAGTCTTGGAAAAAATCACATCAAATTTCATCGAATTCCTTTTTCTGCAATTATTTATATATACATATAATTATTTTTTCATAATATGTCCTCAAACCATCGTACAAGGAGCGAATTCAAAATATAATAAAAAAACATCCGAATAACTATTTACAAAAAAATATGTCAAACCTGTCATTTCCGTTCTGACAGAAAAAGCGCGTCAGTAGTAGAAAAGGCCATTACGACGATGTTTTGCAAATTCGAGATAGTAAGAATAAAATACATTAATCAAAACGTAAAAAAATCGTCCGTTCTTGGAACAAATCAATTACATTTTTTCCTTCTTTTTAAGTGTATGTTTTGGATGGACAAACATTGCGATTGGGCAATTCAGTGTTAACGAAAACTAAAAAAGGTTTTATTTTTAGATATACCTGTACTGCGTGGAACAATACTATTTTAAATATCTGAACATTTAAAAAGATCCTAATTTACGTACGTACACTGAGAAAAAAAGTTGTTCATCGAATTAATTCCATTTTGTTGGACGAAAAATTGGTGAATCCAACAATTTTTTTGTTGAATGGCAAATGATTTAGTTTATTCAACTAAATCATGAAAATTTCTTGTAAATGAAATCAAATAAATCACCGAAGCCAAATGATTTTGGTCGAACAACTGGTACCATTTGCCTACGCCTACTTTTTACTTGCTTTAATAAAATATTTGTTTGAATCTCAATTACCAAATTGACTAAACTGTAATCGTTGGGACGAATAAATGAATTAGTTTATTTGGATGATATTTTGTTGCATTAACATTAATTTATTTAGCCGTACCAAAGTTTTGTTAGTTCGGCCAATAACTTATTTCAGCATTCACAAATTATTTTGTCTTGTCCCAAAAATATTTTGTTGCCCGTATCGAACTAAATATTTTGGTTGAGAGAAACGAAATTTCTTTCGGTCAACAAAATTTTTTTCTCAGTGTACTTGTTAAGTATACGACTATTCATCCATTAAAAAATATTTATATACGTACTGTTTTCAAATTATACATTTATTAATATCTCAAATAAAAAATATATACGTTTATTTGCCTTAATGCACATCTTTTTATTTTTATATATACATTTGTATATACGTTACTAATCAAATTGTATAGGGATAGGGTGGGGCTTGGCCAAGAAAGGGACGCGCAGCTGCTTAAAGAGAGTAGTCCGATGAAGAAAAAGAGAAAGAGAATTACCCATATGCAAGCTGACTAGCTCACTGCGCCTGTATACTATAAGTTCACGGCCAGTTCGAGTCGACTACGTTGACGACAGGATATAGAGTAGAGTCTCACTCTCGCTCCCGCTTTATACTTTTGGCTCTCCCTTCCTTACGTAGTTACGTAAGGAAATGAGCATCGGAGTTCCAATGCTGCCACAGTACAGCGTAGTTTGCGAGCTATATAACATTACTGGTATGTGCAATGAACTATACAGGGATCCAGTGATGTTAGAGATATAGAAATACGATAAATTGTGGCTTTGAAGAATCTTCTCTTGGTTTATTAATATTTTGAATTTTTTCAGAGATATCAAGTTTTGGGATGAATGATTGAAATAAGTTTAATTCAATCAATTAATTTTTGTTCTTTCGAATCAATTACGTCGTACTTTGACTCAACGAATTTTTAAAATCTTTGAAATCTGAATTTGAATTTGAATTTGAAATTTGAGTCAACGAATTTTTAAATATCATACTTATCATTCCATCTACTTGAATTATGTTTTTTTATTGATAGCCTTTTTATTGCAAATATATGAAGAATTTGTTGAGTTCGTGATTTTATTTTGTTTGGTTCATGTTTTTAGTGTTTTCGAGGATGCGTCTAATTTGTAATAGGGATCGGAGTATAAAAAATCAAGTCGAATCGGTTTGATGTAAAATCAAATTTTATACGATTAAAAATAATTCGATCAAATATTTATGTAAAAGAAAACCACAATAGAATAGAATGATTAAAAGTGTATAATTATCAAATGGCTTTTTTTTTTAACCTACAGTCGATTCCAATAGGCTTTTTCTTATTTTTAATAATCGCGTTCATTTGTTTAAACCAATATCGTTTAAACGAATGAAACAAACTCGTTTTTCACAGGTGCAAAATTTAAGTATATCACAGTTCCCCTTATCTGCGGCTAGGACACGTAATGCTATCGATTTTCTTTCATACATAGTGTGAAAAAGAAGGCCAACACGAATGAGAAAAGTGGAATTATTATGCAAGAGTTCCTGGTATATTTTTCGATACCAAAAATGAACTTAGAAAGGTAATAAAAATATGTATACTCTTTGTATTACGCGCTAAATTTCTACGATGAAATTACATTGCACCTTGAAATAAAATAAGAAGTATAAAAAAAAAATTAGAAAAATCGAAACGAACGCTCGGACCGTGACCACTTGATGGCTCGTCCCTCGTGCCAGTGGTTGCGGCCACCTGTACACCGGCGAACGTGAATAAAATCGAGCACAGTCTGCACAGCCATGAGAAAAGTGTCCGGTGGTATATCTCCCGCGAAAAAACCTGCACCAACATTTACTCACTCACAGTCTTTCGTTCTTTTTCTCGCACCTGGCCTCTGAGCCAGTTTTCCATCACTCCCGAGTAAATCGTCATTTGTCTCTCCTCTTTTTT
Organism: Rhimphoctona megacephalus; assembly: GCA_963989365.1. Taxonomy (NCBI): domain Eukaryota; kingdom Metazoa; phylum Arthropoda; class Insecta; order Hymenoptera; family Ichneumonidae; genus Rhimphoctona; species Rhimphoctona megacephalus. The sequence goes on from OZ022420.1 coordinate 20,196,006, forward strand.
ATTCTCTATTTTTGGACATGTGAGTTCTACCAGGTGTATTTTTTTTAAATCACCATGTTGGGAATTGTGACACAGAACTTCAAACAAACGTATCCTAATACTGTAAAAGTAAATTGCAAAGTAATTTTTAAATGTATGAAAAAAATTAATTGCAATCAATGCAACTGTAAAAATTCGTTTAATCCATGCAATAAAAAATAGATTATTGTTTATGAGCACATAATATATTTACCTGAAAACATTTTCAATTCAATCGTACAGTGTCGTATATTATAGCAAGTAAATATTTTATTTTGATTTTACTCAATTTCCAAATACAATTAAATATATCTGTATTTAACATTTTTTGCCATAAATGTTACGTATGTCTATATTTACCTTTTTTCACAATAAAATGTTAAATAAATTTATATTTAGCTTTATTTTGCAAATTGCAACGAAAACATCGTTAATTGAAAGACGTGCTGTGGTTGTTAGTAGTGTAATCAAATTTTTTAATAACAGAAATCGTTTATAATGGAAGCACGAAGTATTGTTAGTTTCTCTATTATTTTGATAAACTTTATTTCCGCGAAGATTATAATGAATAAAATTGTTTTAAAGTACAGAGAATCATTATCAAAATATTGATGAGGATTTGTTTATATTTAAAAAATACTGATATTACTGAAGTTCCCGAACGATTAGTAATACTCTTATCTTGTTTTTGCAATTCTGAGAATCGAGAATTATTCATTAAAATAAATCGTTCTCCGCGTCGATTGTATATAAAACGCCACAAAGCTCTTTGAATGTTTCAAAAGCCGCCAAAAGATATAGAATGCTGCAAAATTTATATCGCTTAACGGGAGAAACCAGTTTAGGAGGCCGAAATTTTGGTGTTTTTCGTGAATTTTTTTAACAGGGAAGGAATAATCAGATTTTGTTTAAACTTGGAGGATATTTTATTCATGTTTTGAAGTAGACTTTGTAATTTTTTTAAGTCATTTTCGCCGGAAATAGTGGAGTTAGAAGCTGCTGTCCATGGACGATCGCCATCCGAGTTTTTTGCTGGTGGGCATTCCTGAAGTCACAATTTTTATCTGTAATCATTACAATTTTTTTTTTTCGTTAACAACATATTTCCTAAGAATATGAACCTAATTGTGATCACAAAAGTTGAAAATTGCATGTTTTTGAGGTGTTTGAACACAATGTCATGTTTTTATACCATATTTTTTTACCTTTTTTGCATTAAAAAAATATTTTTAATAATAATATCATCCCAGAGTTAGGTCCATATAGATTGTAATTGAATAAAGAATATTCACACAAACTTTCAGAACGATTGGTCAATAACTTTTTGAGCTAGAATGCCCACCAGTTGAAAAAAGTCGTCCGTGGACAGCAGCTTCTAACTCTACTATTTCCGGCGGAAATGACTTGAAAAAATTGCAAAGTGTACTTCAAAATATGAATAAAATATCCTCCAAGTTTAAACAAATTCTGATTATTCCTTCCCTGTTACAAAAAATTCACGAAAAACACCAAAATTTCGGCCTACTAAACTGGTTTCTCCCGTTAAGGTATTCCTTTCGCGGAGGGCCGTTTTTTTTGGGTGCATAAGCAGGGCCCTACACATTTGTTCATAAATTAGGCTGCATTTTGTTTAAAAAAGTTACAACCAATTATTAGTCCGAACTGTAAACATAAATCGAAAATTTCAGCTTAATTGTGTAAATTATGAAACTTTTTGATATTTTTTGGAGAGCTACAAATGTCAATAACTGCACTGTCAAAGAGAGAAGCTGGACTTATTGTAATTGGTTAAAAAAATAGTGAAATATGAGTGAAAATACGTATAAAGTACGCAGTGACATTGGTAAAAATGTGAGCCAATTTGTAACGGGCAAAAACAAGAATAGCGTTAAAAATATTGTAAAAACTGCCGAAAATAACATAACCTCTTGAACGTCATGGCTACGAAAAATCGTCTGCTGATCACATTCTTTCAAGTTCTATCGTGAATATTTTCTTCAAACGTCCGGTGACTCTCTGTTTTTATCGTTGCTACGGAATCTTTAGAATTTAATTTACCGCAAGACAGTTTATATCAAACATCTATCATTATTTAATATATGAATTATTAAATAGAAATGTGAGCAACAGGTCATCTCCATAAAGTGTCGTGTAAATTAGACGATTTTCAAAATTATAATTCTTTTCTAAAGGTTCGGTAACCTGGCTCGATATTTTTCCAGTGGACTGGGATATGCTTTTACTTTTATGTACAAAAAAATCCGTGAATTGTCAAATATTCGAGTTCGTGAAAGGAATACCTTAAGAGCTTACATACATCTAGAGGTACCAAAAATAGGGTCAATTTTAATAATTTTTTTCATACTGAAAAAGTGTATCTACTGAAATAATTTTTTATATATTTAAAAATACATATTGTTGTGAATGAAAGCGGAAAATTTCATTGAAAAAAATAAATTAGTTGTAGTTTTTGTAAAACGGTTTCTTGCAAAATGCTATTTCCGGTAACCACGATTCCGACTGTACGCTTTAACCCAAAAATAAAACAAAATTTTTTCTCAAAGTTGATTAAAAAAACAGTCTTTGTCGAGGCCGAATTATTTTTTATGAATTTTTCCCAAAATAGCAGAGTTTTGAATCGTAAAGTGGGGATTTGACCAAAATGTTTTTTTCTTTTTTTTGCTTGTGAAACAAAAACTATTATGTTTAAAAGAAAAATTGCTCGACAAAGACCAGGCAACTATGTAAAGGTTCTCTGCACCAAATTTCATCAAAATCGGTCGTTTAATTTTCGAGATTGAATGGTTACCGTTTTCAAAAACACCATTTTGAAAAAAAGCATTTTGGTGTTTAAGCATCTGTCAAATAGAGATGAATTTTTTTTCTCATAGTTGCAATATATTACCGATTCCCAGGAAATTTTTAGAAATTACATGTAAAGGGTGACACCATCGAAAAACAAGGTTTTTGAAAAATTGAGTTTTTTTTTACCTCTCTAGGTGTATGTAAGCTCTTAACAAAAACTGTCCTGACGATTTTGCGATTTCTCAGATTTTAATGAAAATTTATATCCGCCATATAAATCTTTTTTTTCTGACTATCCGACGCAGTTAGACATTATTTTGGGTATACGTATTATCGGAAGAGGGACTCATGGTATTTAAATGAGAGCACTTTTTTTTTACATGGATTTCTATGCGTGTGTTATTCGGAGCAACTCGTGTTCGCGGCTGTTTCGTGTATACATCACGTCGATTTTTCTTTTTTTTTTTTCCTCGGTGGATACTTGCCAAAGGGGAAAGAGAAGAAAGAAATAACACTCCCGAGTGTGGTTTCTCTTTCACCTCACGATTTTCTTGGGGGATAAGGGTTTGTTGTGATGTGAATGTCAAAATCTATATCATTCGTGTAAGGAGTATAAAGGACGCAGTATTTTGAAATAAATATATTGTATACATACATAGGATTTCCCAGGTTGAAACAACAATACGGAACGTTAGTTCTAGACGAAATTTCGAGGCGAAAAATCTCGTACCGTTTTTCTTTTTTGCTCAAACTCTTTCCTGATGAGTTATCAATTAATAAACGTGACAAATTTGGGCTATTTTAATGCGCCCACTATCGAAACATTTAAAGACTGAACATAAATGTATAAAACCGATTTATGAAGCCTTTAATTTCTTACAAAAAATTAATAGATTCTTTTCTGTCTTTAGTAGTTTGGTAATTCGAAAATTTCTATGCCAAATCTTCTCCCTGGCATAAAACACCCCATGTATACGCGTCAGTGGCCTTTCAAGATCATTGGTCATGCGCGAAAACCACAACGTAGGTTTATTTTTATCATTTTGATAAAGCCATTCAACATTCGATTCATAAAAAAATTTGTGACTGTCTATAAAATGAGTTTTTCTTCCATCTTCTGGAATATTTTTCTGGTGTGACGTCTAAAAGGTTACAAATTTTTTTTTTCATCTATAAAAATGAGAAGAAAAAACTTATTGTTTAAAATGAAAATTGATGAAATTCTATTTTCCTGTGAAATGTGTGTTAATTTTTAGGAGCAAGTACGAAAGAATCATTAATGAAGTCATTTTTTAAATTGTTTCTGCGTATACTCTTGCGGGTTTTTACGTCCCATCACTCCATCCCCACTTTTCCCCCACTTCAGTAATTTTTATGTTCCTATGAGACCCCTTAAGCATGTTGCCCACAGCTACTCTTCCCCAATGCACTACTGTATCGCATTTGCACGAGGGCCCAAGGAAACTGTGGAAAACCCGGCCGATACAGGCGGTTATATTGTTACTGAGTACCAGTTGGTTATCACCATCAGCAATTCAGAAAAACGACCTGTCGCTCAGCGATCGATGCGTGAGCTGATTCATGGTTAAGCAGTCACCCAACTGAGCACTGACCTTACCCGAGATTGCTTAACTTCAGAGATGGCCGAAGCCACCCACCGACCACGCACCTATCGCTGCCGGTTAATGAAAGTAGTATTTTAGTTCACTATTCAATATATTAGTGCTTGCAATAAATAAACTGGCATTGGATTTTAATTGAGATTTATTCATTATGAGTGAGAAAGAATACATATATTATCGAGTAAATTATGATAAAAATGTATTAACAATAACAGCCAATGTAAAATGTAGATACCACATTTTTTTCTGAAATAGAGGTCTCGATGTTCCTCCAAACTACACAAAATTTCAATTATATGGCTCTTCTTTTTCGATACACATATTTTATATTGTTCCAATTTTTTTTCTATACGAATTTTGTCCTGCCGTACAACTAAATTCACGATTCACATATTATTCCGTGCATTTTGACGTGACCATGAGCCGTTGTCTTCAATTGGAATGGGGTGAAACAAAAAATCGTAAAGAAGGAAGCCTTGAAGAACAGGGAGGAGAAAGAATGAAGGACGAGCGATGCCAATCCGGATACGAAAATATCGAACGATTTGGGTAGTGTGCAAAAAGGGATATATGGAACGGGAGCAACGTGTCAGGGCCATGAGTGTGCTCTTCGATGCTTGCCGACGGGGCTCGAGCAGGTCGAGGAGAGTCTCTCTCGAGGTCTTTCTCTTCTCCTTCTATTCTTCTTCTTCTCTTTTTCTTCTTTATTCTTCGTTCCTATTTGTTTTGTTTCCCACCGTGTGTATTCTCACGTCTCTGTGGTCCTGGCCGAGACTTACCACTCGATCTTTTCTCCATTTTTATTCCCAAGTGGTAACTGCTTGCATCTATATAGACATGCATTCGCGAACTCGAAAAAACGCGTTCAAAAATATATACATTTATATGTTCCCTTTATTTACAGGGTTGAAATTGTGAGATGACCCTAAAACCGGCAAGGATATATGCAGGAACGTTCAAAATAAATTATCTTCTTATTATTTTATGAATTATTATAAGGTAATTTATTTATTTTAATTAATTCATTACGTTCTTCATACCGATCAATTAGTTTTAATTGATTCTAAATCAATTTCGTCAAAAATGATTATTTAAAGTGCTTTAATAATTTGTTACCTAAATTTCAAAATATTGTAAATCAAACACGATTTATCGAAGACTCGATAATCATTTGAACTTCATCTCTCATCAGTTTTCTATGTTGGAATCTCTAGGTATTACGGATCCATAAATGAGTTCGGATTATGGAATAATCTGGGAGGCCGCAACGAAATTAATCCGTTTGGTACGTCGGGAATGGTGTCAAGGTGATGACGTGGGAGAAAGAGAAAAAGAAAGAAAGAGAGAGAGTTTAAATAGAAGCATGATGTTTTTCCCCCTTTTTATCAATTAAAATATAACGGGATCAAATAACAATTATATCAAACAAATCATAATCCGAAAAAATATTCAAAATGTGAAACGAAAGTAATTATCTAAAAAAAATGATATCGAAATTCAAATCGTTGGAATGAATTTTTCTCCCTTTACATTAGTCTCTTGGCCAATGCAGGCTATGAAAATACTCAGTCTTTCTGTGTCTCTTTTGGAAATGCGAAGATAAAATCAACAACAAAATGCAGACAAATTTTGATGCAAAATTGATCAACTATCAAATAAAATTGAATACACTTATAACACTTTGGTTTTGGCCCATATTTTAATTAAATCTTCTTTTATTCCAATATAGATCTTATATTATTTATAGTTTTTATAATCAACTGTGTATATTTAAAGCATTCAATAAATTATAAGTGTATAAGATGGATATACTCGTGAAAAAATATGCTTGAATGTTTCGTAAATCCGCAAAGAACAATACTTCCAATCGGTAATCATCGAGGATAATTGATCACTTTATTGCAGTTAGATGTGACTCACAAACACGAACACAGAACACTAAAATGAACAATTTTCCCGAAGGACATATGCAGATATATAAGTCAATGCTGTTATATCCAACTTTCTATTTTTGGTTGCTTACGTACATTTAGTACACAGAAAAAAAGATTTGTAAATTCAACTCACCATCTGCGATCACCGAAAATTTGTTAAAATTGATCGAAATTAGTTTGAATTTAAGGCACGGTGTTTGGTTTAATGGAACCAGTTATTTTAACTGTATAATTTTAGTTGTTAGTTATTTTAACTGTATAGTTTTTTCACCACGAATTACCTAATATTTGTTCAATACAACTACATTTCAATTCAGACAATCAAATATTTTTTTTGCAATATACTATGCAGGTGGCAACCGATGTACCGATATATTTTATTGAATTAAAATGTATATTACGCTGCGCTGAATAAAGGGTTTAGTAAAATCAAGTGGCCACGTTCGACCATAGATTAAACATTTTTCACACTTGATGTTTGTCAGATCAAATATAGAACCTCTGTGGGAGGAGGTGGATCGCAGAATAATTATTCAAAATTATTGAAATAAACACGCTTTATATGTAGTTCTCAAAAATGAGTGGGATAAAATTCCGATTAAACGATTACAGAAATTGGTCGACTCAATGACGACGCGGTGGGAGGCTGTCATAAAGACCAAGGGATATGCCACTAAATATTGACTTGCTCATTACTGTAGATTATAATTATATGTTAAAAAAGAATTTTTTCAACAGTGTCAAAATACTTTTGATCCACCAGTTTCCTCATTTTTTTAAAATTACTCTACTATTTGTTATGAACGAGGGCCATTTTGCCACTATTCTGTAGAACATTAAATATCTTTCAAAAAAAGAAACGATTGATTTTTATGTTTTATATTTTGTTTTCAGTTAATCCAATTAATGTATTTGTCAAAATACTTTTGAGCGCTACTGTATGCTGGTAACATGAACTTTAATATATCTGTATAGTAATATTAGTTGATGTTTCGTGTTTTTAATATGCACAAAGTCAACATTTCTTACATGTACATGATTTTTCAAATACACAAGTATATTAATTTTACTGAACAGTGCTCGTATCATTAAAATACCAAGTCTCTCAATTTTCATCAGCATATCTGAATTTTCATGTACGGTATCTGCGTAGAAACTTCCTATACATGTGTATTAATTTTCATACGGAAATTTTTTACAGTGAAACTAAATCTGAATAATATTAAGTAAATATTTTTTTTTTATTTAGCCGACGTGCTTTGTTAAATGAAACTATATATTATACTGATTTTACGGAAAATATTATGACTATGAGCATGGCACGACTTAAAATGACCAAACGCGCGAGTTGGACTGACCACGCCGCCCTATTTTGTATTTAACCAATATAAAATTATATAAATACCACAGTGTTCTAAATGAACTAAAATATTTTGTCGACATCAAAACCAGATTTAGCCACCTTTTGTTCACTCTGTACGATTAGTGAACAGTCGATACTCAAGATTTGGTTATTGTAACTAAATTTCGGGCGTGAAAGCTTCTCGGTTCGGCCACACAAGGCGGCGCAAAGCGTTGAGGCCTTTCTCACATCCAAAACACGCTCCGGACGGATATTAATTACAGAAACTAATGCGACTTTCGTATACTGACTGCTTCTGTCTAAGAAGTCGATGTTGATTATTTTTACCTGCCCTCAGGTGGCAGGATCATGATAAATATTTAATTTGTCTATCCGATTAAATGTTGGAAAATTTTTGAACGTGCTATTTTGGTTCATTTGAAATTCAATTGTCCATTTGTGAATCAAAATGAAAATTTGATGTCGCAAATAAATTATTTGAATAGACAAAAATTCTTATAAATATATATAGAATTCTTGTAAGCAGTAAGCCACGCACAATTCGTTTCAATCAGATCCTAGTTAAACCAACTAGATAGGTGGTATATTTGATACAGTAATTTTTTTTTGGTGATGCATATATATATAGTAGATTTGAACTTCCTTGTAATTAGATAGATTTAATACGTTATTAACTCAAATCGATATATAGTTAGGTCAACTGTATCTGGATGCGAAAATATTTTTTTGACACATTCAAATTAATTTAATTCGTGAGTTAAATTAATGTCATATTTGTCTCGACACCCGTTATCGTAATATTGGCTTGGTTTAATTCAGTGCCTTTTGAATCTACGAATTCTTTTTTTCTGTATAGCCCAAACTAATTTCTGATCGAAATGACGTACAAATAAGATATATAACATAAGTATCTCGATTGGATTCATGTAACAATTTCTTTCGTTGGTGATATCGGAACTTCATGCTCCACATAATCGCGTGATTATATGGCATTTTCGAATAACAGAAAATTATGTTCTATCCTCGTGTCCTGGAATACGCTATGGCATTGTGTTCTCGTTTTATTGCTAATGTATTGGGTTTTAAACTTAATTCCCGCTGTTTTATATGAGATGGCATAACTACTATTATTTTCATAGAAGTAACACTAAAACTATACTGTGTTGAAGTATTGCACATAACCTACAATATTCAGTATTCGAGAGTGAATTCACTTGTACATACTACTTTTTTTATGATATTGAAAATTTCAGGTTTTGAACCAACGAAACCGCATATCCGGGAAGCTTTGCTTTTTTGCTTTAATTTAAGAAAAAAATACTGCTGAAAGTCATCGCTTGCTTCAAGAAACTTATGGTGAACAGGCTCTATCTGAGACAACGTGCAGAGATTGGTTTAGACGATTCAAAAGTGGCGAGTTTGACTTTAAAGGCAAAGAACGTCCAGGACAGCCAAAAAAATTTGAAGATGAAGAATTGAAGACCTTACTCAATGAAGATCGATGTCAGACTCTTAAAGAATTGTCTAATACATTGAACGTTACTGAAATGACTGTTAGCAACGTGTTTACTTTTTCTTGGACTGGTTCAAAAAGCGGGAAATTGGTTACCACATCAATTAAACGAGAAACATCTCGAAAAGCGAAAAACGATTTGTGAATTGCTGCTTGAACGATGTGAAAGAAAGTCATTTTTACATCGAATCGTGACTGGCGATGAGAAATGAGTTTATTATGAAAATCCCAAACGAAAAAAAGCATGGGGACTGCCAGGTGAACCAAGTCCATCAACGCCAAAACGCAATATTTATACTCTAAAGGTGATGCTGTGTGTGTTTGGTGGGATTAGGAAGGTATGGTGTACCACGAGTTGCTGAAACTAGGTGAAATGATCACAGCTGTTCACTATAAACAACAATTCATGAAACTAAACCAGGAGTTGAAAAAAAGTGGCCTGTGTACAACAAACGTCATAACAAACTAATTTTGTTCCATGACAATGCTCTGCCAAATGTAGCAAAAACCGTAAAAAAGTATATAAAGGACATAAACTGGATAGTCTTACCTCACCCGTCGTATTCACCGGACATAGCATCGTCTGATTATCATTTATTTCAAGCGATTCAGAATGATTTGTCATCACAGCATTTCAAGTCTTTTGAAAATATCAAAAAATGAATCGATGAATAAATCGCCTCAAAAAGCAACAATTTTTATTGGCGTAGAATCCATTTGTTGCGTGAAAGATGGGAGAAGGTCGTAGCTTCTGAAGGGCAATACTTCGAATAAAATAGAATGTACCATAAACTATAAATATTTTTTTTTTATTATTGAAACACAACGGGAATTAAGTTTAAAACCCAATATTTACAGAATGTAGTTATTGAGCTATTTATATTGTATCGTATCAGTTTACTCAGAAGTGACTCGTTACATAACGTTACTGGCCAAATCTAATGATATTACGACAAACCAGTTTTTCCTACCCGATTTGAAGGCTCTAGTTTAGCCTAGGGAAAATCGATTTGTCTTTTGAAATCGGATTTGGCAGGTAGAACATACATACGAATATTTTTCAGAATCATTCATTTGTAATAATTTCATGGTTGATAAAAAAGATTTTGTCTAATGAATTTTAATTAAATTTTACGATCATCTGTTACATTGATTGTAAATAATCGATATAAATATTTATTCTGAAAACGATTTATTCGAAAATTAAAAGGATTTAGTCACTGAATCAGAAAAATGCAATGTACTTATGACTATGCGATTAATTTATTATACACCCAATGTGAATTTTTGGCAGGCAACGGCAAACGAAAATATCACGTTTCCGTAACGAATTTCACGATTAGATGTACCCTCTTTCTCTCACAAATTTTAGTATAGTTACATATATGTGTGCAAATATATTTCTCTCCTGAGGCTTTTGCTCGATGCTCACAACAAGTGAAATCTCACGTCCTCATGTATGTTCTGATTTTGCTTATATACACAAAAAGTGGCACTATACAGCATCGCTGCAAATTAAATATTCAACGTTGATGCGCTATCGTGGAAACTCTTTGGAGATGTTTTCTCGTTCATATACAGATGGTAGAACGTCATAAAGTATACAATAATACAAAACAAGCACATTGTCATTTGTGAATCACTATTTTACTCGATGAAGCGCACTAGCGGTGCCGCTATCGTTGACCGAGAAGAATGACTCGCTTTGTGCCGAGACTTCGAGAATGATTCTTACGAACATGCGCTTTTTGGCTGAGTGCTAAAAAAATGATTATTTCTGACATATCTCCTTCACATTCGACGACATTGTTTCACACTATAAGTACTATAATTTAATATAATTAATAATAATTAATATAATATACATTAACTTAATTAATAAATTAATTAATTAAATTAATTAATAACAGACATTATTTTACACTATAATTACTATAATTTAATATAAATAATAATAATTAATATAATATTATCGCTATAATATAATATAATGGAAAAATTAATAATTAATAATAACGAAAAATCATTGATTATACTGATTGTTGAAAAATATTTGTTGCAGAATATTGGGTTGTAGTGTATGTCGTTATAATTAATCGATAATGATTTATGTTATCATGCAATTGATATTATTTAATGCTCGTGCAATTACTTTAAAAACATTTAATGAGGCATCGCTATACATGTGTTAGCAATTGTTTCGTCGTCATAATTATATCAGCATGCTTTTTCTACCTGCGCAAATCATCAAAAGAATATAAAACATACAATTTTATACGCAATTTTACCAGCAATTATTTTACGTTAATAATTTATTCAAGCTCATTAAATAAATATATATATGGATACACATGTTCTTCGTGATTGAATTTGATAACGTAACTTGTGTCGAGAGCATGAGTTTTTCAGTCATTTCGTGAGAAATGGGAAGTCAGGAAAATTGATTTGATTCGCCGACTGTTGTAACGAGCGAATATGAGACGAGCCTAGCAGACAGTCATGTAATTCCTCTATGTGCAAAGATAAATTGATTAATACTTCAAAGTGCATGCAGGCTAGAAAAAATATTCAGTTCTGACATAAAATGAAAAAGACGATTCTGGAGCCAATTAAAACAGCATCTCTTTCGCACGATTATTTATTGAAAACAAAGTGTTTTGAGTGTACGATATTAACTGCATGTTATATAATTTCCATAAATTTTACGTACTTCAATTAATTTGCATAGTTTTTGTTAATTTGTTAGAGTTTGCTGCATCTACAGACGCTGCCGCGTCTGTAGATGTCTTATTATACTCCATGGAGTAAGCAAATTATTTTGGGAACGGAAAATAAATTTCACATTCTATAGCCATAATGATAATTAATTCAATTTGTCTTCTTTAATATAAGAAGGCATGACTAGCTTGATTGTAGTGTAACCTGTGTCACGTGTTACATTATTGTTAATAGCCATTTGAATTTCATCATTCCGTTTGTATAAATACATATAATTTACATAACAATTTATATAATATACATACAGATACTTTTAGGTATAGATTTGTGATTAACGCATACAAACTCACATATATTTGCTTGTATTAAAATAATATCGTATTGAAAATGATTAACGTCAGGATAATTTCAAGGCTTTTTTCAACTGAGTTTTATTGGCAGGCGATAAAAAAAAATAGATAAAAATAAATTAATATAATGTATTGAGATAGATTGAGAGAGTTTGCAAGGCGTCAAGTATCCTTACGTAATTAGGGATTAAACTCGAGGATCATACCCACTTCGATCTGAGATGCGATTGATATCTCCTCGATTCCCGACACGTATGGTAAAGAGATTCCCTCTATTTTGCTTTGATATCTTTGATGTAGTAAATCAAAAAGAACAATGATATACTACGAGGCATCGTAAGGAGATAATCGCGACTACAATTTAATCCACGATCATTTTTTCTCGACTTTGACGATGTTGAAGTCATTCTCCTCTCATACAATACCGATTTAATTGAGAAGAAAAAAGGCAGCACGAAAACCATTTTTATTCTTCTCAAGCGACGTAATCGTTCAATATATTTGCGATTCTCCGGGAGTTGCGAAATTGCGAAACGATTTCACGTAACGAACACACACGATGGTAACAGCTTTATAGTTAGTGTGCATATACACACTTATATAGAGTAGTTTCATTTTTCTGTTGCATATATGTCGTGACCAAACGTAAGTCGGAAGCCTGTTACATTTAAAAATATGAAGTATTCCATGTAAAAAAAATAATGCGGCCTCGACTGTCACCGTTTTTTTTTTCCAATATATTGCTTGCGATACAATTACTAATCAATGCGAAAAAAATTGTCCTCACCGATCTTTCGGGGATTTTAATTGCTGTGCTAATTCGTTCTGACCCTCAAATTTATTATAGCTTTACTATAATTTTTCAACATTTTTAAACTAATTCTTTCGGAATGAAAATGTGATTTTCTTAGCCCATTTGAACTTATGAACAAATTAGTATAAAAGGTTTGCTTTGAATTATGTTATGTATGTATTTGTAAATTTCACGACAATTTTACTAGTCGTGTTGCCTCTTTTTGTGTCAGACTCTCGACGTAACGATCTCTTCGATAGGCTGCCCGGCATAACGCCAACGCTTGATTTACATGCAGACATCTCGATATTTCATCAAAGTTACGTCTGGCGTCAACGTATACCTGCGCATGTGTATGCATACACATAAAAATAAATATATTGATAATCGTCTCCGTAGGCTTCAAGACTTTGTATACTTGTAAATAGAGCTATATCTCGATCTTCGTTATAAAATTTTTGCGTACATCCATGAGAATCTTGTTGCGTATCATTTCTTATCGATAAATTATCAATCAAATCAGCAGCTAAAAAAAATTTCTAGAAAATTGTTTTAAATATGTTTTCAACATTTTTTGAGACGATGAATGAAATACTTTAAAGGCAAAGGTCCATTTTACTGGGATTTTTTTTTAAGAATTTTCATAAATTTTTTTGGCCGAAACAGTAAGACCTATTGAAAAATCCTGTTGCGCACATATTTATTGATATTTTTTATGCTTATACAAATTTTTATAAGACATTTCGTTGAGTCGTACCCGCATAACACGCTGGACCACAGAAAGCAACATTTTATTGGCACCCACGATTAAACCCGTTTAACTGATCCAAAATAAAAAATCCAGATATATTTTGGTTTGTCAGATGCGTACCTTGATCGTATTGAAAAAATAAAAAATCACAGAATGGCGCCATGATAACAATTTTTTTTTGGCAGTTATTTTCAGTTTTCCCGAGTTGTACAGATCGTAATTTTTTTGTAGAACATTCTCCACGGTAGGGGCTACAGGAAGATGTATTCCGAACAATTTCGCGAAAAATTTAGGTAAATCGATTCAGTGGTTCCTGAGATATCGTGGGTACAGGTTTGAAAAAAATGGTTTCGAGAAAAACGCGTTTAAAGTTTCGGCATGAATCGGTAGAATTAAACGTTGATTTCAATCACTTACGCACATGCAATCAGCTATTCTGGCGGCATATTCATCTGCCTTTTTTTATCCATCATCCAACTCAATAAGTACTGCACTTTTACTCGTGAATTAAATACGTTTAATTCGGAAGTTGAAGAATAACATCAGCAACAATCGATTTTTTTATCGGAAAAATTGGACTTTTTCCCTCAATTCATGACATGATCAATGCACACATTTTTTTGAAGTTGGACAAAAAATGATGGAAATATGAAATAAAAATGTACTAACAAATACGAAAAAAATTAATGAATAAGAAAAAAATAGCAGAACCGCGATATCCATTTTTTAAATTTGTGATGATCTTCGCAATACTATATGAAAAAAACAATGAAATGTCGTCAGATTGCCTCATAGATTTAATGCACAGTGTCTCATATACAGATGGACAAATCCGCTGTGGCAAGTCATCCAAATCTCCTGACTGATAAGATAAACGTTCTTGGGTGTTCGGTCACGTGCTTGCTGTCTTCTACTGTCAAACTCTATTATGTAAACTTTGCGATGATCCTCCTGGCGACGGGCCATCGACTGTGAGAGGCACGGTTTGTCTCTCTGTTTTTCTTTCTTCTTTTTAACTAGGCAAATCTCTTTTCCCCCAGCATCTTTTCTTCGGCCTTGTCGTGAAGAGTATCCCAGAGATGAGAAATCATGGCACACGACAGAATCATGTCTGCCTTTTTTTACTTCTCCCCCTCCCCCCTCTCTCCCTCGCCCCCCTCCCTCCCTCCCCCCCCCCCTCTCTCTCTCTCTCGCTGTCTTTCTTATGCTGTTCTTTTTCTTCCTTCCACTTTCTTAAAAGTTTTGATATATTTATTTTTAAAACACTCTGTCGAACGCACGAAACTCCTATCGCTCTCTTTCTCTCTCACACAAATCCTTTTGAAACTTAGTCTTTCGAGCTGTCTTTCGCCCGCTATCGTGAAATTGGTCGAGCGGAAGTGAGAAACTCTACCTCTCTTGGTCCCCACAGGATATTTTCGTACCCGGAAGCTCTCGGGAGCTTAGAGCCGCTCATATATAATCAACTTCTCTTCGCGTAACTCCAACTGCATCGAACCAACACGAGTTGAGGAGCGACGTTCTTACGTTCTTCATAATACTTCGGTCAACGACCGTCGTTTCGCGCCCACCGAACCACCACCCATTTTTCTGAGCGTGTTCGACCTTGCAATTTTTTTTTCATAAATATTTTACTAAAATTGCAAAAAATATTATATTTAAACTGAATTTTCATCGATCGACCAACAGCACAGAGCTATGTGAATCATAAGTGTAGCTTCTTACGATAAGTGGGATGAAAACATATGATTTAATTCTTACATTAATCTTATATTTAGTACCAAACAAAGTAATAACTCAGCCACACTACTAAGCCACAGATATATTTATTTTCATATTCATATACAAAAATATTAAAAATTATACCGTGCATATAATAAACAATTTGAAAATTCGTTCACGGCAATTTATCGCGTGGAATTATGTTTAATCATTGACAAGAACAGTTCGATCAATAATTTATTCATCGAATTGGTGACGAAATCTAAAATTCTATAATCATACTCCCGTAACACAAAAATCATTTATCATAAGTGGATAATTTAATTATAAACTAATTATTATTTACTTGAGCAATCAGAAAATAATTAACCATCGATTTTTTGATTGCTCGTATAAAAGATGCGTTTGAATACAAAATCATTATTTTCATGCATACACAAAATTGAGATGTATTATATATATTTACTACTTCTTTTTTTTCGACTCGTATTATCTTGACTCGTTTTCCGTTGTAATTAATATATGGCAGGCGAAACTTAATAATGGTTTATTACTTTGTCCTCTTACTCTGTGGTGAAAAATTATGTGAAAATACAGACACACACATATACACACACGCACATATTTATATATACATTTTACAGATAAAGGAGGCTGCCAATTAGTTGCAAGTACACACGTATTATTAAATAAGAAATAGCGAGAAAGCCTAGTCTAGAAAGTCGCCCTCTCATCCGTTCCACATTTCTCCGACCTTGTTGCTCGAGAAATAAAGTCATGCAAAGACTATCTCCTATTGAAATTTACGATTATTCTCTCACAAATTTTTTTCCATTGATGGCTTATTCATACGATAAGCAAATATTTTGTCAATATATACTTTCGATATAAATAGATTTAATTGATTTTCCGGCTACGTTACATGTTTTAAGGTAACGAAACACGTTTTTTAAATTTTTGTATTAAAATCTTAATAATCATCATGAAACCCTTGTTTCATATTTAAAGTACGGATTTTGTAACATATTTTTTTCGTATTGCGTATTAAAACAGGGCCAGGAAAACCATAGAAATCCATTTTTGTTGGTTTGGTTAGTTTATTCGTTGAGAGCTCATAGATTTTCGGAACTTCATCCTCTATCGGACCCCATTAAAAGCTATACAATTCTATAAGCACAAAATTTGGATTATAACAAAAATAACGAGAGATCGAACGACAATACTAGAATTGGTTACTTAGCGTTTTTTTTTTTTATTGTTACATATTGTCCACGAATTCTTACTTTTGATTTGGCAACAATTCAACCTTTTCTTCAGACAAATGGATCAATTCAAACAACCATACAAATTCGTCGTGTTTAGTGTCAAAATTTAGTGCCCTGATAAATGTTTGGCAACAAAGATTATTTATAGATCGGTGTTATAAAGAAAAATAATGATGCCGCAAATGGGTATCAGCCCGTTTTGTGAGGTTTAAATTCACGATCTTTCGTATTTAAAAAACGTCGGAACGAAGATGATTTGGTGTGCGTAAAGGAGAGAAGAGAGATGATCGGTGCATTTGTGAGTTGTATATGTGTCGGTCGATCATACCGGGATCCCGGGGACTCCGCGGCCGGACACTTATGAATCATATACCCCAATCATTCTCTTGATTCGCTTACGTAATCCCTGATCTCTTCTCTCCCCCGCACTCTTTCTACCTCTCTCGATTTCTCTATCTCTCTTTCACTCTCTCATAACGAACGAGAACTCGCTCTATTTATACACGTAATGTCACACCCGCGTTTATAAATTAATGCGAGCAATATGTATATACGAGAGAAGCAAAATAGTCAAGCTTGCAAATTAATTCATATTTACGAATTTCATAAGCTTTTTTCTCAATAAATCTTCTCTCATGAATTACTTTTTTTCATTACGTACATGAGATAAGTATATGTGACAACTCTTACGTCTGTAAATTCAGACGGAGTAATCTATCATCAAAATTGGTATTCACGTGGCGAAAAAAAGAGAAACAAGTAATCGATAAGAATTCCGATTAAAAAAATCTTAAATATTCAACTAAAACATGAAAATAGCGAGTACAAAATGTACGTGTTCGCAATCGCAGAAAAAAATCAACCGGTCGTTTTTTTTTTTCAAAATAAAAAGGTAGTTTAAATAAATGGAATAAAGTATTCAAAATTACACATTGTTTTATGCCATCCACTATTCCTGTACGAGAAGTTGTGCTTTTTTACACTGATCTTCATACACGAAATTGTATGAGTGAAACGGAAACGATATTTAATTGAAAAATTAATAGATCCAAAATTTCGATTACTGAACCAACTCTGTAGATTGTAAGCTAACACTGGCGTTTTTTTCATGAAATGTTGCATATTATGTAATCGTAAATACACGCAATATGAGTGTTAACAATTGAAGGAATAAAAAAAATACGATCGTTGTGCAATTAAATAGCAACACTCAATTAAATTAGCAGTTCGCAAGTACTGTATTAGAAACGATGCTCTTATTTAAGAAGATTAGTAAAAAAAATGGTAGATGGAGGATCTTGTAAACGTTGAAAGGTTTTTTTACTGATAGAGAACACACATACATGGCATATGGATTTAGAGCCATGTATAAGGTAGTCCACGTGGTTTTGCGGCATCGAGTTGTTCGCGTAACACCGCTCTAGCGAACGACATACACAGACCGGCCGAATCTATCTTCTCGTGGCGATCGGCCGGCGAATTACGTAACGATAGATTTATATAAATGGTTACGTTGACACCAAGAGAGCCCCGGCCGAACGAACACGGGCCCGGAGAGCCCGCGCTTTGCTCGACTCCTATATGCCTATCCTCTCTGACTTTATCGTCGTCGTCGTCATCGCCGGCAGTTAAAGTTATTATCTAATAAAGGTAACAGTTGGTTCATGCACGTTACTCCGTTAAAATCGAATTTTACTTCTATATATTAAGTTATATATTCACTTTCCAATGCACATATGTAACAAGCAAATAGGCAAAGTTGTGTATGTCAAAAGGGCCATCCTATACCGATGAATTTTGGCTGAAACAATATTAATCTTTCTTTCGTATTAAAGAATAATAAAAAAAGAGGAGATTGTCAGGGGATATCGCCAAGAAAATTCCGACAAACTCTAATTGACATTTTTTAAATGAATAAATTTGTATCGTCTTACCAAAGAAAAAGATAAAAGGATAAATGTGGCGAAGTATAATGGCAAAAAAAAATTATTCGGTGAATTTAAATGAGAGCGTCGCTCATACTGCTTTACATACTACAAAATACTTTTTATTTATTTTTTCCTCAAATAAATTTCAAAGGGCAATCCTAAAAAAAAATCCTCGAGCAATTTTGATGTATTATTTCCTACTGGCGTTAATTAAAAAAAATATTTTTTGTAAACATAACGAAATAGTTTGAACTGGAATATCAAATGAATAATAATGAATAATAAAAATATTTTTTAGGACAGTAAAATTCAAGAGGATATGTAGCCAATGAAAACACTGGAAAAAATGATTTGAGGATTTGAAGATAATGTTTCGCTGTCAGCATTTTATTTACACTAGGATATGCATAAATATGAATATATCAAGATATGTTTGATATTCGGGAAGCATCAGTCAATTTTCAAACACCGCATATGCGAAATTTTTTTGCTGTTTGTCGAATATATAGCTCCCGTGATTTTTTCTCTGATTTCGCATTTTTTCCCGAATTTATTAACAGCCATGATTTTCATATAATTATACAATTTCAATCACAATAAATTCTACACGATTTCTCATCAATATAATCCGAATTTTATAATAAAAAAACGCCATACACCTTTTCTATCATTCATATTTATCAATTGCTGAATATCTATAAGAGGAAATTCCATTTTACGGGTTCATCACTGCGTCGCGATTAATGGAATTTCTGCGAGGTTTACTTTCGTCGTTTTTTGGCAAACATGTGAATTTCGATACTCCGATCGATCGGTCGGTGGGTCTCGGTCGATCTCATATTAGCTTCGATTGAACAGACCACTGAAACATCGTACACACATACACACAAATATTTCTGTCGTCTTTCGCTCTCTCGTTGTCTCAATTACATAATAAAAAGCGTTATGTAAGAACGAGTCAAACGTCGCGACGCATATAAGCGTGCGTGGCCGTTCTCAGCCGGTCCCTGACTATATGTGTTCGTCTTCACTGCCACGGGGACCTCTGCTCATCGTCACTTGGATAAATACATGCTTCAAACACCGTGTACATTTACGTGATACATAAGATAGAATATACACAGACTTACACATATATTTATATATATATTTATATATAAATACATACCCGTTAAACCAATTGCCAAGAGACGAGTCTACATACGATAAATTTACTCCGATTTCTAATTTTTTTGACCCTTTGACTTCCCTTCGAATTTTTCTTGTCTACGAGCATTCGCTAAATTCAATTATCCAATAAACTATTTTGAATGATATCGTTCGAGCCGTGATTCCATCCATCGTACGCCGAGTTACGTAATTTTAACCAAGGCCCCAATCAATAGTCATTAATTGGCGCTCACTTAAGTTCAAACTAATTACTGGAATTCCAATATTCGCTCAAGTTCACTTTATATATTTAAGTGCTGTTCTCTAATAACGTAGTACTTGATCATTGAGTGTTTTGCCTTAGAATTAAGGGTAAATTCTTTTCTGTTAATTTGATATGATTTAAATTACGTAAGTATTTAAAAAATATCGTACAGAAGTTGAGATGTAACTGTTTTCAATTACTAACAACTCTCGGTTTCATATTTGAATACTTTTTTATTTATTTTAAAGTTTTAAAACAAGTTCAAAGACTTTTCGTAAAATAGTCTTCAGAGATTGATCGATGTAATTCACATTTTACATTCCCAAAACATTTAAAGAAAAGACGAGCAACGATTTCTTAAAATCGAAAGAAAAATCTTTAATTTACATAGAGTCATTTTGATTCCATATACTTTTTTTTTCTTCTTATTATCTGATATTAATTTAGCAAAATATGAATGTATCTTGATTACCACAATTTTGACTGAAAAAAAATAATTCATTACTGCACTAAGGCAAGCGTCTGAGAATAAAATTGTAGAGTTTAGAGCTACAACGCAACAGAGAGTAGCATTAGGTCGAGAAGGCCGGGGGCCAGGGAACTCGATCGAACGGAAGCAACACCGCATAGCTGCGAGCCACATCGCTCGAGGTACTTGACCGTGAAAAGTACCACGTTCCACTGTCAGTTGTTTTCCTATCCTTTAAACTAATAATATAATAATTTTGTCGTGTTCGTATATCATTCTCTGGCGTATTTTTTTAAAAAGCAAATACGAAACAAAATATACAATTGGGTGTAATCCGATAACCGGTGAATAATTTTTTTACATGAAATGAGCAATAAATTAACATTGAATACTTTTAGAAATGTTTACTATATCCGGAAAAAATAGAATATGAAATGAGTACTGTGTCATGTAATCATGAATGCGCAAGTACAAACGTGAAACTTTTACCGATTTTTCGTGCCTCGTTTACACGATAAACTAAACACTATTTCACATCTTCCTCTCTTTGTCATTCGCTATCTCCCTCTCACACATAGTTTTTCTCTATCTTTCTTCATCTATAGCACAGAATTTGTAATGTACTTTTTTTAGCCGTAAAATTAAAAATTCTTTTCACGTTTGTGGCGTCGTTTGAGACGAGCAACCTTTGCAATTTATCGTTGTCTCCCCTGGTGTGTTTGCCTGAGTGTTCGTCGTGACCAGTAACTTCTACTTCCCGTTTCCTGTTGTAAATAATCGTCACGCCAGTGACCACCGAATTTTCGGCAACTGACCAAATTATTTGTGAAAAAGAAAAAAACGAAATATTGTTATCTAAAAAATGACAATTCGGTACACAATTATCATAATATACATGACGATCTATTAATATTAATAAATTCGTAAATTGTCGTGATTATATAATTTTTGCGCACTATTTGTACTTCACACAATTCTCCGATTGTTTGTGTGTCTATATTTATTTGTCACGTAATCAAATAATGGGCTTTTCAGTTTCTGATTATTTTCGAAAAATCTATCTCACTAATGAATCTCAACTGGAAGATTCAATAGACAAGTATAATTAATTGTTTGTTAGCTTAATTTTGAATATAATCGTCATGGTTTAAATTGTGTAAGTTTGTCATGAAATTCTACATAATATATTTAAAAAAAAAATAATATCTAGAGGGATTATTATTATAAATAAATATTGTCTTCACATTGTATTGAACATATTAAAAAATTTATTTAGAGGATAGCGAAATTATAGTGAGTTTTATAAAATTGTCTTCTGTCGTGTTTTGCGTTTGCAAATTTCATTGTGATAAATACAACTCAATTAACCTTCTGTCACACGCGCTAAAATTCGAAACGTTGCTACATGCGTCGCGGGGAATTGCCGCAATGCTTTTGAGCCTTACAGTGTTGCCATATCGTTCTTACGCGCATGCGCACGCCGTTGGTGCTCAAGTGCTCAGTAGGGGATATGGCAACGTCGAACGTAAAATCATATATGCGACTCTACACGCCCTAGCGGGGAAACGCCGCATTTCTTGCAGTTAGACCCATCACACACGCTTTCGCATAGCGTAGCATAACGTAGCAGAAGAGATTTCGACCAATCGGATAACTCCAGACGCATATATATATATACGCTATGCGAAAGCATGTATGATCGACCTTAGTCGTATTAAATATTATTTATAAAATATAAATTGAAAATTATCGTATAATTTTCTGTTTTATTGCGTTCTACCAATGATAATACAAGAATAGCTAAATTGTCACAAGTGTATCATTCATCAATTTTTGTTGATTAATGAAACAGCAAAAAATGTGGCGTTTCGCTCATAGCGCGTGTGACGGCGGGTTAACCCTTTGAGGGGCACATTTTTCTATTGAACAAATTTCCAAAATCATAGGGGTTCTTGAGGTTTTTGGGGTCGCTGATTACAATTCTGGCGTCAAAATTAAAAAATTCAAGATGGCGGATCCAAAATGGCGACTATTTTAGGTTAAGTTCGCGGTTTATCGTTCAATCGGCACAAAATTTGGTATAGAGAGGTTTTTGGGGTCGCTGATTACGATTTTGGTCTCAAAATTAAAAAATTCAAGATGGCGGATCCAAAATGGCGACTATTTTAGGTGACGTTCGCGGTTTTTCGTTCAATCGGCACGAAGTATGGTATAAAGAGGTTTTTTGGGTCGCTGATTACGATTTTGGTCTCAGAATTGAACAATTCAAGATGGCGGATCTAAAATGGCGACTATTTTAGGTGAAGTTCGCGGTTTTTCGTTCAATCGGCACGAAATTCAGTACAGAGAGGTTTTTGGAGTCGCTGATTATGATTCTGGCATCAGATTTCTAAAGTCCAAGATGGCGAATCCAATATGGCGACCACAATTTGTATAAAATTATACATAGGTCTCATTGAGTGTTGTAAATACTAAAAATTCGTGGATATATTCTTCTCCCTCTCAGCATGACCCAGAACTAACGACGTGGACGTGGGGAAAAACTAGTTCCTTTTTCTTATTTTTGTTTTTTTTATTTTTGTTTTTGTTTTTTTTATTTTTGTTTTTTTTTATTTTTATGTTTTTTTTATTTTTATAATTTTGATTGATTTTTTTCTTGTTTTGCTTTTGTAGATTTTCATTCCTTTTTATATTTTCTCGTTTCGGGTGAGAACTTAGCTTATTTCTTTTCATGGTACTTCATGAAGCAATTTCTTTTTTCCTCAATGCACAATGAAACCTTGCATGTCGTACAATAATGTTTCGTCCGTTTTTAAATTGTTTTCGTACTGCAGTAGCAGCATCTTCTGCGATTCTGAACACCAGGGAAATGTGGTGCCTGTGATGTTCTGACCGCATCACTTACTTGCGACTTGAATTTGGATTTCAATGGGCATTTCGTAGACGGTCTTCCTCTGCTTATTCGATTAGATACCCCAATCAAATGATCAGCTACTGACAATCTGAATTTTTTCAGTGACAAGTCTTCTGTTGGAAAAAGCTGTCTGTATATAATGAAAGAATTCACTAATGTTACATCTAGGAAATGGAAGAAGATACGATGCCACCATTTTTTGCTTTTCGGGCTGATCTCGTAATATGATTTCAGCATGTCAGCTTTATCGACGCATCCCATATAGGTATTGTAATCTTTGGCCACTTGTGGACAAGTCACTACTCTCAGAGAGCCGTCTTTTTGTCTCCTATTGACTTGTGATATAACTGACGGGTCATGAAAGTTTGATAAAAAGTGTACTGGTTTCTTATCAATCCATTTTAGCCATCGAACACCTTTGAACGAAGTTCGGAATTCGCTATCTCCAGGAGTCATATTTTTTTCGACTTTTTGGTTTTTTGGTAAATCTTTCCTGTCTTTTCTAACTGTACCACATGCTAGGATTCCATTGTTTACTAAGCTCGACATCAAATACACCGTAGTGAAATAATTGTCAAAGTAAATACGATAGTGCTTGTGCACTAAAGCACGACTCAAATCCTTTATTACTCTCTCACCTAAAAGACTTTCTGTTTTATTCCCAATTTTACCGGTGTACATTTGAAACTCGCAAATATAACCATATTCGTCGGCTCTAACCCAAACTTTATATCCTCTCTTGATGGGTTTCATTGGCATGTACTGTTTCATACAGCTTCTGCCTTTGAATTTTATCATGCTCTCATCAATTGCTTCATTTCTTGTTGGATTATAAAAATGCTTATAAGTTTCAGAAAGAATATTCAGGAAGGGAGCAACTTTATACAATTTATCATACCCAGGTTCACTTCTTTTGGGTTCTGTCGTACAGTCATTCAAATGTAAATTGGATAATAAGAAAGAAAATCGTTTGACAGGCATGACAGAACTCACATATGAATCATTCATTTGCAAGTTTGTAGACCAGTAATCCCGATATGACGGTAATCTTTTTATGCCCATCACAATATTCAATCCTAAAAACTTCTTTATTTCTTCGCTCGTGATAGCTTCAGAAACGATTCCTTTCTGTTTGTAATAAAGATTCGATTGTTCAACAATCGATTGAATATTTTGTTCTGAGAGTAAACATAAAAAAATTTCACCTGGATTTTTAATATGTTCTGGAAAATTTCTCGGACCAGTTTGCTCAGTAAATAGTGGATCAAAACGACATCTCCTCCTTTTTTCCCAAATTCCATCCATTTCTGCGATACGATTACTGAGAGGAGTATCATCTTCATCAATGTCACAATTCGAATCATCATCCAACTCAACTGCATTATAGTCGAATTCAAATGATTTCTCTGGTAAAAAATTTTCTGTGATACAAATATCATCTTCGCTGTTTTCAATATCGTCATCCGACTCATAGTTACCAGGGATGTCTGCTTCTTCAACATTTTCATCGTCCCAGCTCATTTTGCAAAACTGGTGGGTCAAAAATTTTTCGAGGAGGGAAAGACAATTGTGAAGTAAAAGAAAAATAATTCCAGCGTTTTTTACGATCTACCGATGTCACTTACGAACGCGTAACTGTCCATATCATTGCGTACCTAGCGGTAGGAAACAATTTTTCTGCCGTTTTTTATGAACACTACTGCTCGCACCTAGTGCTCGGGAAAAGAATTTTGCTTGAAAATTTGTTTCTAAACAACAAATAAAATATTTCATAACAACAAAAAAAGAAAACAATAACAAGATAACAAAAAAAAATAACAAAATAAATAATACAATTTTTTTTTCATAATTCAATTTTTTGAAAATTGGAACATTTTTTTTGAAAATTCTAGCGTGTCGAAAAATCTGAAAAAAATATATGTTATAGTACTAGTCATGAAGTATGTGTGAAAAAATTTTCAAAGCAATCCAACGCTCCGTTCAAGAACAGCTGATTTTATTCGAAAAAAAACCAGTTTTTTCGGTTTCAATTATGTAGAACTAATAATAAATAAACAAATATACACTTTTTTTCATGAGTAACTTGTAGCTTGAACCTTCAAGTTACTAGAAACAACTTAAAAGTATTAAAGTATTGCAAAATACAACGGCAATAAGAAAAAAACTGCAGGAAAAAAGGTGGTACACATATGTACCACTGCCCCTCAAAGGGTTAATAGAACGGCGTTTCACTAAAATTGTAATAAGATGTCCTGATGATTTTCCAGTCCCTTCCAAAAGGGTCATTGCTGCTACTTCTGGTCAGTTTTAAAAAATAATTATAAAGTACGATTATTTCAAATTTATCTTCGTAACTCGATATAAACAATTTTAAAAACACATGTTTCTCCAAACGTGATAACGTTTTTCCTCAAGATAGCGTGATTATATTTTCTAGCTTACAAATCAACGTTTCGTTGTAGTTTATTTTATAATGCGAATATATCTTGACTTTATGCTTTATAATATTTTCTGGGATCTCTCCACGAACAGTGTTACGATTCATTTTGGTACTCATTACAAAGTTACGACAAGACTCCTCGCACTCACACTCTATATACGCTGTTATCGTCGTTTCCTCTTCGTTACGAGAGGATCGTGGCGTTACGAGAGGGAACCCATCACGGCGCATTTGAATTGAAACCAAACATATATAAATATACATAAAAAACAAAATGTAACAAAGAGATAAATGTGTAACCAAACAACATTGTGGTGGTTATTTCTATCTACGCCTTTATAATGTCTGCTCGTAACATCGACAATGGATTTGTAACTCAAATTCATCACAGATTTCTATAATATTATATTTTAGTTGAGAATGCAATTATAACCAATCTACCAATTCATTATATGAATTAGATAAGTATTTCAATTCATTGTGCTCACAAAATATGAATAGACCTTTCATTTCTCAGTATTGAAAACTGGTTGAAAATAATTTGCGAATCATTTATTTTCGATTCATAATATAAATCGTGTCATAAGGAAAGCTGTACGAAGCATCGCTTCGCAGACAAACTCATTTAAGTAAATACCTGAATCGATGCTATCTACATTTAACTCTAGCTATAGACTTCAACTTTTAGTTCCTTACTTACACACTATCGGTCTATTGGACCGATGACTTTTATTGCTCTATAATATTGTAACAAACGCGTCTATTGAAATTCAATTGTAGTGAAACCGAAACGCCAGACTCCGACTAATCCGGAGAAGCAATCAGTAAAGCCAAAAAGTCGTTTGATAAAAAGTTATAACGTTTATGAGAAGGCGTGTGGTGAAAAAAAGGTGAAAATTTGGTGTTGCCGTCGGTCCATTGGACCCCATAGTATGTAGCTTGGGTTAATTTGTCGACGCATAGATGAGCTGAATTTTATAGTGCACGATTATCGACGACATATTTTGATAACTGTTTTCACGGAATTTAAAGGCTCCTCAATGTTTATATATAAGGAAAATTGGCGACTATCTTTTTCAACGTTGTATAAAAAAACTGGACATGCTTTAATAATAATCTTAAACATGAAAATGAATTGAAAATTTTTCTGTAAATTCACATCTGATGCATAAGTTCAAAGATGTGTCGGAGGTTTAAATCACGTGGTGTAAGTCAGTGGTATTTAAACGCTGCAACATTGTTATCCTATGTTTGGTACGGTGAGTCTCGTGTGGTATTGTAACGGCGCACGGGTAAAGCGCGTAAGACTCGCAGACGCGTATCGGTGAACGATACAGATGGCGAATTGCATCAAGTGCAACCGCGAGCGAATCATCGCGGTTGAAGAGGGAGAGAGAATGAGAGAGAAAGAGATGAGTATGCAGCGATGCGTCCGATCGCAGTAGCACGTCACCAGCAAACAGCCAGGCGTTACGTAAAGGTCGGTCACCCGACCACGAAGAGACCTCCTCGTCGTACATACTTATTCCTCTTCTCTCTTTCCCTCTTTTGATTTCTCTTGGGTCTCTTCCATTTATCCAATCTTGTCCCACGCGCTTTTTTTCCATTTGATTCCCTCCCTAGCTCTAAAAATAACTCAATCTCTCTTCCTCTTTCCCTTTTCTTTCGGCACTTCGTCGAAAGAAAACGAAAAATTTTGGCCCCGTATAAACAACGAATTATGCTCGTGGCTATCACATTTGCCTTCTGGATGAAGACGTGGTGAGATTTGAAGTATTTTCACGTGGTTACGTAATTCTTGTCAAAAGTCAAAGGGTTTGACTTTAGATTATTGTTTTTACTATGAATACGATGCAAAATGAAGAACATTGCACGGTCTTTTTGCTTAGTTTAAATTTCAATTTTTACTTTATCGTCCATTGTCATTCGAGATAGAATTTTTTTTTCAACACAAGAAAAGTAATTATAAATCGAGTAAAGAGTCTTGAAGCGAACTCTCTTTAAAAATGTACTTGTCTCGAGTCGCTGCCGCGACTTTGGATGAAGATAAAACGTTTGTTCCTACCCATAGTTGAAATGCGCTATGCTAAATAATCGTGACATAAAACGCCTTCGGTTCCAAGATATATTTTGATGTCCATACCGAAGGAACGTTTTAACTATAAGCAAATTAGTATACAACGACACACAAGATTTTGTACGGACTATCGGGACTATACCGTCGACGATTTATGTGGCTCGTAAAAGTCCATATACTGCAGACTCGGTGTTGCTTCTGAATTTTGTGAAAAGCTATATAAACAACGATTATAGCCTGCAGCCTACTAACTGCTAAGCTTCTGTCTCTCAAATATTTGTACTAGCAAATTATAATCAAGCATCTGTTTTGCAATATCATGGAATCATGAGAAAATTTGCACATACACGGAGAGAAAAATATCACAAAAATTACCGTGCTCTGCACAACAAATTAGGTGCGAAAGACTTCACTGGGCTAACTTATAAAAAAACAAATTAAAGATTCCAATCAGCATCGCAGTATTTGAAATAAAGTTATGAATTTTTGTAAAAAGCCTATGAATTTTTGTAATACGGCACAGTAAAATTTCGGAAACAACACTGTAAAAAATCTCATTACAAAATAAAAGTTCCTTTTGCTGGACTTTCTTATAAATATTCTGAAATATTTCTCTCCGTGTACGATCTTCGTTTATGTAAAAAGAAAGAACAGAATGCCACTAGACCTTTAAGAACTGAGGCAGAAATTACTGTATTGAATTCATGCTTTTTCTTCCTGTCATGTATTCCGCGGACGTGCTTTGACCAATAGCTCATAATTTCTCTGCTTACCGAAAAGAGAAATGAACGAGAGAAACGTCAAGCTGCATGAGCTCCTCATTAAGATGATTACGGATCTATATATCTTAACCGCCTGTAGCATTAATAACCACAGTCATATTAATGGAAATCAAAAAAGGAAAAGGGAAAATACCGTTATAAAATTAAATTGGTATAAACAATTATATGCCATAGCAACAGAATCGCAGGCCTAAATTAATCCAGATTAGACTAAAGCTCGATCATTGCTACCCAACAGACTTAGTCAAGTTAAATAATACCTAGTAAGCATTAGCAAAAGTAGATACCAAAGAAATAGCTGTGTCCAAAGCTCGTAAACCCTGAGTTAACACAACAGGCGGTGAAAAAGTTTGTAGCTATTGCAAATGATATGCACCCCAATTAATAGAGTCCACAATTTCATCCAAATGAAGTACGCATCCTTTTTGTCATAATTCGACGTTGGTTCATGTGCACGGAGATTTTTACATGAAAAATGACAATGTTGACATAGCTGCATGGGACCATGTTGCATATTTTGAAGAAAATTTACTATGTTTTAAATGCACAAACAAAGTAAATTTCCTTATAATGAAGATATGATCCGTGGTCGTAATCTGAACATAATAATTTTTCGTGTAAAATTCTATGCGTGTATGTTTCGTCCCGATCGATTGCGTCGTTTGAAAAAAATTGAAAAATCGAGTTTTTGCAATAATTGAAGTATCTGCAACCTCGTGATACACGGAGAAAATGAAGATGAAAATTCAAATAAATGGTATAAGAAATCCAGAGAAATAATGCTAAAATAACTTGAACAGAGCTTGAATTACCGACCCTACAATGCGCGTGGTAAAAAAAGCGTTGAGATTACATACATTAGATAATTTAATATGCAGCTAAAACGAATCATATCTTTTGTATGCTATAGTCTGTTATATATTTACGTGACATATTTATTCGCTCCGTTTAAAGAAAGCCATAATAAATATTCGTTACTAAATTCGTGGACAGAATTGGTTCGAACGACCGAACTCGTTCGATTCGCAGATTTTATACTCGCCGCAGAGTGATGTCTCGTGTGAAAAAAGTTGCGAGAGCGAGGAGCGAAGGAGACAATACATCTCATAAACAGTTACATTAGCCATCAAGCAACATAAAAAATATGAAAACGAAAAATTCCTATGACAAGCAACTAATTCTGCTATCATGAAACACTACACAATGCCTAAACTGAAATCTGACACGCATTTGATATTTATGTCTGTTAATGGAAGCGGATTTTTACTATGCTGCTTCTCAAAATGACTCACTTTCAAGGTATATTCACTCATCAGTTATAATTCCTAAAGGGCATTGTAAATATTTAATGAAGGCCCATCGAAATATTGTTTTTGCACACACTATCATTTCTTGTTTATACAGAACTATTTACATCGTATACTCAAAGGAAAACCACGAGTTGCAAAAATTACAATGCCTCAATGTAACTTTTACCTAAATTATCATATTCTATACAAAATATAGAGGATATTTAGAAAAAACATTTTAAATGTTACTGGATGAAACAGATTCGTTTACTCCGTGTACCTGCGAGCTGCTTGCCTAGCGTCTCCTCAAGATTTGAATACCAGTTTCAACTGCAATGCTATCAATAGCTGCTGAAACGAGACTGACACCCGTGTATGGAACATTTTCTACTTTTAGTATGATCTCCGAGTACGGTCGTCCAACAACCGGAGGGTATCCGAACTGAGTTCTTTCCCGCGTGTTTTAAGCTCTCTTTGTCTCTCATGCGTACATTCCCCGTTCTAGGGTTGAAAAGGCTCTATCGATCCGTCCTTGCCTCGAGCAAGAACATTACACACGTATATACATATATCAGCTGTTATATATCCATATGACTGTTCGTATCTGAAGCACACTCTCTAGAACTCTTGTACTCACTTTGGAGTGCCAGACTGAATTCGAAATGACGTACAAACCATCATGATCTTCGTACCAGGTTCACATTTGTATATACTTAACCTGAAAATGTATACCATCTTATGAAAAGTTGGAAAATTATTAAGGACTCAGTAAAATCATCAATTTGTGCTAAAAATTAAAATTGGGAGCTTCAATTCTAATGATCAACAACTGTTAAAGAAGATTAAAATGAAATTGAGCAATGATTTTAAATAATCCTGCACTCGTTGTCTAAACAAGCAGACAAATTACAAAAGCATACATTTTCATATGCAAAAGTAATTCAATTCATGATATTATTATTGATTCAAAACGTTTAGCAGTGTTATCTTCAAAAATTGTGTTTTTTTGTTTTCGTTCTTCATCCTAGAGTACAAATTTACGAATAAGAAAAAAAGGTCTGACAATAATTGTACCTTCTGTGAATTGTTAACAATGAAAAGAATATTTTTAAATGAATTTTCGTGATTATTCTGTTTACGAAGATGAGCCAATAACTTTTTTTTTCTAATTCATATAACCATGTATCCTTTTTCGTTAAGTCAATAATCGTTTCTGCAATGAAAATACGAGTGACTTAGTCTATCATAAAAAACGTAATATTCGGTTCATATATCATAATGTATAGTTTACCATATAACAAGGAAGCCTCACGCTTACATGAATGTGGTCGTCAACTTCCTGCTTCCTGTTGAGATTGCTCTCGCTATAAATGTAAATATGTTAGCGCGTTCATTGAACGCATTCCTTTTGGTTCTCTTTTGATAATAACAAAAGTAACTCTATCTCCATACATCTGTATATTTTGTTTACTTATGCAGCCAACGCGATGGGTTAAATTTATTGTTTGTTACCTGCAACAAATTGTCTTCTATTTAGTTTTGAAATAATCGATGATTATCAGTTAATTATTCATTTCATTATGTAATTCTTAATGATTACCTTAAAATCGATTGTAGGGTCTGAGTTTTTTCTGGTTTTTTTGAGAATCAACGACCCATAAAGGTTACTGGAACCTCCAAAAATTACGAGGAAGTTCCATGACCGTGAGGTCTCGTCGAAAACCCTATCGATCCATCCATGAGCTTGGAGGAAGAGAGGGAAAGCGACAGAGAAAGAGAAAGACCGAGATCTCTAGCTTTGGCCGGGCTTCGAGTTCTACCTCTCTCTCTCCCTCTCGCTATCTGCCTACAAGAGAATCTCCCCCGGTAAAAGCCTGGACCTCGCTCCTCTTCGAGTTTCTGGTCTCTTCTCTCGTTCGCTTTTCTCACCAAGTTACCATAGGTACAAAATACCGAGACTACTACGTGCACAAAACGCATATTGTCGGGAATTAGAAACTCTGGGATCGCCCCACAACCGTCAACACGACTGATGAATTCGTCTGGGTGACCACAAAACTCATCTTGGTTCCTAAGAACAAAGTAGTCTGGGAATTTTCTCTTTCCCTCGTTATTTTTTTTGTCTTTTCGTCTCTGTGATGTGAGATTTAAGATCGGGTCGAAAAACGTTCCTACAAGTGTATCGTTGAATAAACGGTGTTCATAAGACCGCTAAATACGTAGGAAAAGAAACAGAAAAGGGGAAAGAGAGAGAGAGAGTGAGAGATCGAGACAGAGACAGAGATGAAGAGAAAGAGAGAGGGAGAGACAGTTGGAGGCAATAACATTGCTCATGCAACAAAAATGCCAGGATGCACTGCCGCCTGCTTGTCCGTACCTCGTTTGAATTACCGAGCCGCACCGGCTTTGTATAATTCACCCAGGAATACGATGAAATATTTTTGACTCATCATAGCATTGAAACGATACAATAAGCCATCTAAATAAATCCCGATGTTTCTAATAAACTTTCATCCTTTGGACGCCTATTATTTCTATCCAATTAGGGAGACACTATAATTTTTTTCATGCTTATAGAAATTTAGAATACATCAAACTTACGTAAGTGAACAAATTCATTAAAAAACCTCATTAGCTTATCGATGTAGTCGAGTTCATTTTTGTTTGATTTTGTACCGTTAGAAATAGCTTCAATTTAAAAAAAAATGCAGCGTTCCCTATTGCTAATGATTATTTAATATTAACGTCAACGTTTTTTCAGCACCATATTCCGGTCAACGTAGGCCATTCATTTTTTATAACAATTCTTAAAATTCCGTTGCAATTTTCGTTCGGTAAAAAGCTTACATTCCCGATCAACGTGGGTCACACCCGTTTGCCATTTTAGCTGATCGGTAATTGGGAAGAAATTCACGCTGGGACGAGCTTTACTCAAAAATTCCTTTTCACTCACACTTTTTTAAGGGTGAGTCTCGATTAAGGTCGAACGACAAGTTTTACTGTACTCACAGAAATGGAAATATGCCTGGACACAAATAACTCATACGTTGACTGGGTAAGGGTTAAGAAATTATTTTCTTTGATGACCCTGAAATAATTTTTGATCCGAAGTAAAATATTACAATGCTTATATTTAGGAATTCAATTTTATTGGATATGTTTTACTGTCGCCTCAACGATTCGTCCATGAAAAAAAGGTTGTTTTTAATCCTCTTCCATATATGGGATATATCGCATGATTAATGATGAGTCAAGCATCGCCAGTGGTTTTACGAAGTCACTGACAGAGGAAAATTGTGACAATCGTGTGTATATATTTACCGCTGTGCTGGAAATATTGTGGGAACCTCGAGTGATTTACAGAATCTCTACCAAGTACTCTCTAATTCGCTGCTGGTTCTTGCATAACGTCTGAGTACATCGTGAGTGCTCGGAGTATTGGAGAGCTTGAAGAGCAATGGAGATTGGTGATCAAGAGAGAGAGAGAGAGAGAGAGAGAGTGGGAGGAAGGGAGAAAGAAAAAGAATTATGATTCCATTTTTATAATTGTTTTCAGTCCTTTTCCTTTTTCCTTTGTTCGTCCATTTCTAACTGTCAGAATGACGCATATTGGCCACAGTCACATTATACACGTCGATTTAACGCTTCGATAGTATCGACCTCGACATTCGCGAGAGAAAACTACCATCTACGGTTTAGACAATCTATATCCCACATGCATATACTTAATGCCTTTCCTAGAGTTCGATGTACTTTTAGAATCAACGATACCGAATTATATGGGACTTTCCATGCAGAAGTCGGTAATTCTGTATCGTGTAAATAATTGACGAATCTTCATTTCTACACAACGTTAATGTAAAAAGATATACTTCGTTCATGACGAACAGCTTTATACGGAAATTCTTAACACATCTTCTTACTTAATGTAAAATAATTATCTATTTACATTTATTTAAATGCATATAAATATGAGTGATTGACATTCGCCACTTG
The DNA here is from genome assembly GCA_963989365.1 of Rhimphoctona megacephalus. NCBI lineage: Eukaryota > Metazoa > Arthropoda > Insecta > Hymenoptera > Ichneumonidae > Rhimphoctona > Rhimphoctona megacephalus. The sequence goes on from OZ022420.1 coordinate 20,230,169, forward strand.
TCGTTTTTTGGGTAAATCCAAGCAGTTGCTGTGTTACTGACAACAGAATATCTGCCGACTATTATTTTATCGCCAAAGAGAGATAAATAGAGAGTGAGAGAGAGGGGAGGGGGTAAAGAGATGATACAAGTCACCGACATTTCTTTGTTCCTTTGTGTCACTCAGCACTCTCTCGTTAACTCGTTCGCAAATAAAACGATTAGATGTTATATACGACGTGTATGTATATATATTTGTATATCTTCATTTTCATATGTTCATGTTCATATTTATTAAATGTGAATGTAAAAATTTAATGATAAATGACGATGCATGCAACGTTTTCATACGGAAAGTGAAAAATAGTAATTTCTTCAGTGAAACTCTCAACATTACGACATTTTTTTTACTCCAGTTTTGATTTTTTCTACTCCTTCAATATTTTTATTTAATCCTTAGTCCAGAAAAAAAATGAATGAAAACTATTTTCCAACAAATCACACCAACGAATATTTAAATTGTTCGATGTGTATTTTGTAGTGAATTTGAGGATCAATTTGAATGCGAATTAATTGTGCTATTTTAATTATTAATAATCTTATCATTTTTAAGCATTTTTTTGGAAATTAATTGAGTAGCAATAATCGGTTGAGATACATTGCAATATTCCAATTATTCAGAATAAAAATGATACAGATTAATATACAAATTATCCACCAATTACGGGTTTAAGTGATCAAATTCATGGTTAAAGTGAATTAATAATCGGTGTTGGACTATTATTAATATTTGAAAATAAAACAAGTTATTTGTTCTGGTTTTATGGTAAAAAAAAGTATCGCCCGCAACCGATGGACATTACGTCAGTGTTAACAGGTTCCTATATTTAAACTGTATCGCGATTATTCGCTGGACTTGCTTTCGCAAATCTCATGTAATTGGTCGATATATATATATATATAACAATTTCTCATTCGAAAACCTCGCGCTGTTGACTCGACTTGTTTTAAAATTCGTAACGGCAATGGGTGGAGGATAATTGGTCGCTGAAAGAATTTGTGAAACTCTCGCGGTCGGAGATCACGCTGGACCAAGGGATATATTACGTATACGTATAAAAATACTTATATATGAACAATTTCAAAGATAAAGATAATAAAAAATGCTACTCTTTGTATATGGCAAAACTATTGGGGAGGTTAGTCGTTACGCAAAACACTCGGAAATATCGTACCGATGACGAAACCAAATGGAGGCAGGGTGAAAATTAAATTCGTGATTTTTAGAATCCTTTTCCCCCATCATAAAGTAATACCGTACCGTCTATACAGAAATATTCAATTCCATTCACCTTTGACGGAAACTTCGATCGAACAATCTCTCAGAATTTTGTTTTTTATTCTTTTTTCGTCTTCTTACATAATCTCATAGTTTCTATCGGCCATGGAATTACGAAAGACGCTCAGAGATCTCGAATTTCAAGGATTCGTTGCGAAAAATTAATGCTGTATTTCGTGAAAATTCATTTTAGAAATATTAAGCTTGTGACAAGGACAACCACTTGCTGGCATGTTAATTATCATTTGTTGAGTAAACCGTCATATCATATATGTTGTATGTCAATTCTGTGGATTTTAACGATGACTTAATATTTCTGAAATCATCCACCTTATAATTTTAATTAGTATATTATAGTAATTATATAAAAAACGTTTTGATATTTACTCGACTATATAGAATTCAGTATTTATATTATTTTGGTTGTAACTTCAAGTAGCAAAAACTTTAGTGTCATTGAGATCGATGAAATTTGAAAAAAAAGATCTTGTTTGGAACTGATATGCAAATTTGGAATATATACAATAATTCTTATCAGGAAATATAATAATTACCATTATAATGTCTAGAATTACATTTTTTTTTTCAATTGAGAAAATTTCACACCGATTGCTTTATCAAATCTTATAACTTTTTTCTTCATTTTGTGTTACAGCTCCAAATAGTCCTTTACATCTTAGCAACAGAGCCCATGCGTTGCTCCTGCTTCACCGGCCTCAAGCATCACTGACAGATGCTGACCATGCAGTACGAATACGTCCTGACTGGGGCAAGGTGAGCTCTATTTTTTATATTATTTGGTGTGCATTGATTTGTTGATTTTCTTCATAAAAGTTACTAAAAAGTGAAATTGGTTAATTTAAAATCAAATGATTATCATTGTAATTACAACATATTTTTTAAAGAAGACAAACACATGTCAGGTTTTTATTCAAATTAAAAGAATGAATTCAAATACAAAGTTTCCTTGACTAGCTTCTATTGGTAAGCCGAAGATAACTTCAAACCAATTAAAAATATATTTCATAATTATTATGTGAATTTCAACAAATTTTATAAACGAGATGAATCTGTTTTTAATTCCTCACTGTCAACACGGGCAAAAAGGATACGGGCGTTATGCATTTGACCACGATCATGTGGTTTTCAAAATTTTTAAAGCCGAATGTTTGCGAAATCGGCAAAAAATTTCTTAACCTTTTAAGGACAGGAAATTTTCCATTGAAATTGACTTTTTTTCATGCGAAATTTAGCTATATATGTACTGAATAGCTTATGTGGAGTCGCCAATCTTAGAGGTGGTCGACATATCGATCACTCCCGTCCTTAAAAGGTTAACCAAGTTTGGTACATATTTCTTCTTAGATCAAGACAAAAATCTCGATGTAATAAAGTATAAAATCAAAGCAACATTTTCCTTGTAACTATAATTTATACTTGTACTTTCTCCGAGGCTTTTAGATTCGTACATTTCAGTCTGTTCATTAATATTTTTAGTAAAAAAATAATTGTATCATTATTTGAGACATTTTAATTATTTATGTTAAATATTTCGTAAGCTGGAGCGAATTTCGCTTTGAGATTCAAAAAAACCGAGTAATGTGGTTGAAAGTCTGGTTTACGCGCTCGGGGCGAAAAATAGATAGACGTAATGACGTTTTTACTACGTGGTACTACGCTCCACCGTAGTTGGCCTGGTTGCATGACCCGGGCGTTCACTCTAGAATGGCAAACCCCGTATAATATTAATGCAGATCGTGAAAGAAAAGAAAGAGAGTGAGTGAGAGGGAGACAACGAAATCTAAAACATGAAGACATAGAATATTCAACAATGCTATGTAATTTAATCGATAGGGACATTACCGAAGAGGGATGGCGCTATCGGCGCTTGGAAGACACGAGGAGGCCTTTTTTGCACTTTGCGTAAGTGTCGCCATTGACAGGAATCCTCAATCTGTTCGCTATGAACTCACAAGGGTAAGTTATCAAAACAGATAAAAACTTATTCACTCCCAATCATCGAAATTTAGTCGAAAATGAAAATGATAAATTTGTAACACTTACGGTAATTTCAAGCCAAATGAGTTTGGTAGCAAGCATTGCTTTATCTATTTCTTCATTAGGAAATCCGTGAACGTCTATTGGTTTTTAAATTTGAAGAAAATAAGTACAATCGAAGTAAACCTTATCGAAATAAAATAAATATCTGTCTAATTTACCGGTGATCTTACTAGTACATGAAAGTAAAATATGTATATATATATATATATATATATATGTATATAGTGGATTTAGTAAACTTACGTAACCTCGAACATAAATTTGCATACAAAGTTTTCTCTTGAAAAACCACAAAGCAACTATACTACAAAATATCCTCGAAATTGATGAATAAATAATATTTTCCCACGCTTTTGATCCCTTTTCTCACTCGCGTTGGGAATTGATGACTAATATTATTTTGCGAACTCAAGAACTTTGAGTTCCAAGAATTTATGCAACATGGGAAGATGACGTTGCGTCATGTCAGACTGTCTCTTTCCTGATATATATATATACACATATATGTGTGTAATTCCACGTGGCCTCGAACCTCGCTGAAAGTATATATACACCACTTTGTAGTTTGAGCTCTGGCTGTCCATCGACTCCTGGCAGAGCGAAATAAACTCGTGAACGAACTCAGCCAGCGAAAGCTTGTATCTTATAGTATATGTATGAGGCATTCCACACGAATCGATCTACTTGACCCTCACCATTCTCACGGTTTTCAATATTTTTTATTCAATCAATCATCAAACTATCCTGAAAATGTTTTTTTAAGCAATTTTTTTCTATCAATAATGTTTGCGAAAGATTTTTTTCATTCATCGAGACACTTGCGGTTATTAAAATTTCAATCAGTTCTGCCGTTCTGAACCATTCAACAATTTTATGCATATCGTCGTAAAAAAAATTGGACATTATAATTTTGCATTTTTTTCTTTGTTTTTGTATTTCCAAATATTTTCCATTCAATTGAAAATGACTTATCAAGGTAATGATAGAATTATGCAGTTCCGATCGTGTTTCGTTAGAGCGAAAAATAAAAAAAATAAAAAATGAAACAGGAATTGTTATTCTCATTGAGTATTAGTAGTGTAACATGTAATCAAATTGTTAAATTTTGAATTGTTTTTTAGCTGGCTGAGAATGATGATATGAATTAAATTGTAATTGAATCCAATTGCTTTAAAATTCAGCGGAATTGGTAGTCGGCCGTTAAACCACTTTTTAACGAAAAGAGAATTTAGCGAAAAATAGAGCTCGTACTTTGAGTAGGTGAGGATCACAGGTGAATCGTATTAACGTGAATCGCTCACAGATACAATATTATAGTGAAGTAGTCATATGTAGGCAAGGACTTTCCGGCTCGCTTGGTCGTCGTACTCTCGAGCAACGAGCAAAAGAGTCACCTCAATGACTCGGTACGATGGTCAGGTGAGTGACCGACGTACAGACCCACGAGGGTAACGACAGTCACGCTATTATATGCTCACTTATCTATAGCTTATAACGACGAGCAAACAGTCGTGTTGCATCAATAATCGCAACTTTCGACATCTTTAAACATTTTTTAACCAATTTTCCAATTTTTTTAACCAATAAAAAGGTTAAAAAATTTGTCACATTTATTTAAAAAATCATTGTCGAAACAAATCTTTTGATTCATTAAAAAAAAAAAAAAAAAAAACAATCGAGGCGAAGAAAAAGGACAACATTTGTCTAATATTACTGGTGCAAGGAATCAAAATTATTTTTTCATAAAGCGAACGCTCAGGCTAGAAAGTGCGTTGCAACTTCAAACAGAAAATTTTGTAAATTTTCAAAAAAGTCAATACGACGAAGATGTTTTCAACATTTCGACTATGTCATTTTACCAATTTGCCGACTAGACTCTTATTGTCGTTTATCACGATCTGAAAATTAATAAAAAATTGATATCGTAATTATGAGTTTAAAGAATAAATTGATTTCCTGAATTCCAGGTACTTCATCGAATGCTGTCACCGAGCCAAAGACGGCAGGGACCAATTTCGACGAGATCACCTTACAATAATCACGTAGAAACGAGTCCAAGGACAAGACGAAATCGTCACAACCATAATCACAATCATCATCATCCACATCATCACCATCATCATCATCATCATCATCATCATCTTAATCATAATCAACAGCAACAGAATCTTCATAATAATCATCATGAGAATCATCGTCAGAAAAATCATATGCTATTGCCGCTAATGAGTCCGAGTCAACGTCATAGGAGAACGATATTGAACACTTCGGATTGCGAGGATAATAGCAGTGGAGAGGAAGAAATTACTCAGGTAAACATATTTTTCTTTGATTTTTATCCTTATAACAATAATAATAAAACAACACAAATTTTTCTTTCATTATGATGTACTTTAATGGACCAACTAAAGTGTCGAATCTTTAACGAAACTATAGCTCGAATTTATTTAATTTATTCCGGAATAAAACGCCTGTTTTAGGCACAGCCTTTGAAAACCAGGTTGTTTTTCGAATAATTCTAGATTAAGCCTAAACTAAGATTAGAGTCTAAAATTAAGTCTATAAAATTAGTCTCTAAATTAAGTCTAAAATAAGATTCTAAACTAGATCTACGAATTAAGTTTACACTACTGTTAACTCAACTTGGGACAGGCAATACACTCGTAATTTATGTAATACTTTGCGTCAAGAGTCTGCGGTAGATCAAACATGAAAATGGCTTCTTTTTAACGCGGATTTTGATTTTCTATTGCCTGAAACCCCATGAGAACAGAATTATTTGCATTCCTTGCAAGGTTTCACTGCCAAAAACAGTTTATTCCCGACAACCGAATAGGAAATGTATCAAAAATCAGCGAACCCCAATTTTTAATGGATACGAGCAGAAACCTTATAAAATTATAATGAATTTCTTTTCTCATAGGCTTACACAATCGAGTAACCATTCTTCTTTTACTTTCAAATGAAAACGTGCAACGATCGGCATACCCCAATTTTGCAGTGGGCATGTATAGCAACCCCATAAGAATGCAATTATAGCAACCCCATAAGAATGCAATTAATTGCCTTTCTTGCAGAGTTTCGAGATTGTTAGCTCTTCCTTCCTATATGATTGCATACGAGGCGTGAAAAATCTTTGACAATGAATGCACATAGAAATCCTATAAAATAAGATTGATTATCCTCGTCATAGAGTTTCACGACCATACCACCGCAGATGTTTTGTTCCGATGTGAAATAAATAAATTTCAAAAATCGCTGCATCCTATTTTTTCCACGAATATAAACCAAACCTCATAACAATGCACTAAATGCTTTCCCGGGGTTGTATCATCACGATCTTTTCTTTTTCCGACTGATCAAATGTACGAAAGAGGGAAGAAATTGTCAAAAACATTTAGTTTTGAACGCATGATGCTTATAATTTATTGCCGTTATGTTGTCTTCTTTTTCGTTTTGAACGTCTCGGCCACAAAAGTTTTCCTTATGCAACGAGTGAATAACTCGTATACAAAGAAAATAAGAGAATAGGATATAATGAAAGAGACCAAGAATAAGAGTAAGAGCCTGCAGTCTTCATCAACCCGGAGCTCTTAAATCTTTAACTATCACGATCTTGCATAGCGACGAGAAAGACGAGAGAACTCCATAATTATTTGCAATCACGTCTAATTATAAGCATGATCCTAGAGTCCCGGACAAGGCTCATATGCCTTTCTTTTAGGATCAAATTTCAACACGTCATCAAAGAATTGGATAATGAATTTTTAAATATTGCACTTTACCATTATTGTTGTTGTTGTTAATTTTGCTCAAAAATCTATCAATAAAATTCATCATATGGGAATTCTTGATAATTTTGATCATAAAGTCAAGCATGCACTCAAGCACTCAATGCAGTATTTTTTAGCGTTTACTGCAGCTTATATTTATTTGTTAAGTGGTTGAAACAAACAAATCAACGTATTGAACGATTTCAACAAAATTTTTAATCAAACAACAAATCTTTTTTCGCAGTGTTGTAATGGAATCGTAAAAAGTCATTTTAGTTTTTGTGTTTTATAAGCTGCAGTAATTATTAACATATAACAAACATATGCATATATATATAAACACGTCTAAGTGCCTATCGATTGGACCCTCGTCCGACAAGTCTGCAGACTCATTCGTTTTATTACCCGAATGGCTGCTGTCGAATATTTATTTACCAACGAACTCAAAATGAAAAAAAATCCTTAAAAAAAAATTGTTCCAAAATCTCGAAATTGTATTAAAAATGACTGAACATCAGTCATGAAAAAATTGCGATTTTAAATAACTATAGTAAAAACTTTTTTCAATTAACTTTAAAGTGAGAATAATTGAAGAAAATCGAGTTTGAGCTTTTTTGAAAAATGAAATTACGTAAATTTTTATGAATCAAGCCATTTTCTTAATGTGTTTTATTTTACAGGCAATTTGTCGGAGACTCTTATCGAGTCCGAGTCCGAACGACAATGCGAAGCTGCATTCGACCCTCGATCGAGTTTATCAGGAAGTGGAGAAACTGAAGAGTGAGTTTTACTTCCAAAGAATATTATTCGGTTCAATGTACGACTTTTCAAAAGTAACGATCCGACTATTGTTTTATTGTTTCTTTTCCAGGATTAGAACCAAGACCCATCAAAACTCTTCTGCCACCTTTAACTGGTGGAAGTGCCTCGGGCGAACTTGATTGCATTTTATGCTGTCGAACTTTGTGGAAGCCTGTAACGACTCCTTGTGGTCATACGTATTGCTGGATGTGCCTCGATCGTTGTCTTGATTATTCCTCAGCCTGTCCACTTTGCGTTACTTCACTTGCCAATGTAAGAACTCAATCATCATAAACCGTATTTCAATAATTCATAAATTACCGAAAATCCATCATCAACGACTTTCAATTTTTTTTACTCAATCATTACCTTATTAATTAAATTAATGCTTATATTAACAATGATCTTTGTGCTTTTGTGCTTGCTTTTTGAAGACTGTGCACTGTGGTGGCTTTTGAAGACTGTACACTGAGAGAATTATAGTCGAAAAATTATCGTTAAAATCATGAGAACAAAGGGACTGAACGAACTTTTTACGATTGTTATCGAATCTAATTGAAACTTTAACAAAAATAAAATACACTGTCCTGATCAGTATCAGAATTTTTCCCGAATATTAAGAGCTTTGTTTTTTTTTTTTATAGAAAAGTTATTTCATATTTTTCAAAAAAGCTGAGAATTGTGTTATCATTATAGTTTTCATAATATCTGTTTCAATACCCTAACCGAGCATCGCGGTAAAAACTTTGATGCAACTATTCCCCTTGTGTACTGTAAAAATTACTTATTCCACTTGATTTATTATGCATTTCAAAGTAAAAAGAAAAAAAACGCGACACTCAATGATAAATACAATTTTTATATTGGTCCTCATGTTCCAGCGTATCACCGTAAACTTTACTTTGATATTATTTACTCACAACTATATTCACTCTGAGATTACGAATAGTCATAATTTTTATTTCTATTCATAATGTTTAAAATGGTAAAGAATAGTTTCCTTAAATAAATAAATAGTCATACTTACATAAAACTTTTTCCTTTAAATTAGCTTAAACATCATTTTGATTTTCTCTGTCATACTTCCACCGAATAATTACTAACCTAAAATTCTAAATTATTCGAGAATAATCACTTTTCATTAAAGTACAAACTGGTATCGAAAATGCAGTGCCCTAAAATATAACTTTAAAAGCGCCTTATAAATTGATAAAAACAATTGAGATTAAGAAAAAAAATGGTAATTATTTGGAGATTATACTATTTATACTTGGTTATAGACTATTTACACACTTTTATAAGTTCTGGAATGAGCTTTTTTATTATTTTTTTCAGATTTGAAGGCTCCCCTCCCCCTTAATATTACACCTTACATCATTTTTTATACATAACAATAACTGGAAAAAATTTGGACCAAATTTGAACTGGAGCCACAAAAAAGTGTCACTTGTATTTTATTGGTACTTTTTTATTAATTTTTTTACATTTGCAGGCTCCCCCCTTAATATTACACCTTACATCATTTTTATACATAACAATGGCTGGAAAAAATTTGGACCAAATTTGAACTGGAGCCACAAAAAAGTGTCACTTGTATTTTATTGGCACTTTTTTATTAATTTTTTCATATTTGAAGGCTCCCCCTTAATATTACACCTTACATCATTTTTTATACATAACAATGGATGGAAAAAATTTGGACCAAATTTGAACTGGAGCCACAAACAAGTGTCACTTGTATTTTATTGGCACTTTTTTATTAATTTTTTCACATTTGAAGGCTCCCCCCTTAATATTACATCTTACATCATTTTTATACATAACAATGGCTGGAAAAAATTTGGACCAAATTTGAACTGGAGCCACAAAAAAGTGTCACTTGTATTTTATTGGCACTTTTTTATTAATTTTTTCACATTTGAAGGCTCCCCCCTTAATATTACACCTTACACCATTTTTTATACATAACAATGGATGGAAAAAATTTGGACCAAATTTGAACTGGAGCCACAAAAAAGTGTCACTTATATTTTATTGTCACTTTTTTATTAATTTTTTCACACTTGAAGGCTCCCCCCTTAATATTACACCTTACATCATTTTTTATACATAACAATGGATGGAAAAAATTAGGACCAAATTCGAACTGGAGCCACAAAAAAGTGTCACTTGTATTTTATTGGCACTTTTTTGTTAATTTTTTCACATTTGAAGGCTCCCCCTTAATATTACACCTTACATCATTTTTTATACATAACAATGGCTGGAAAAAATTTGGACCAAATTTGAATTGGAGCCACAAAAAAGTGTCACTTATATTTTATTGTCACTTTTTTATTAATTTTTTCACATTTGAAGGCTCCCCCCTTTAATATTACACGTTACATTATTTTTTATACATAACAATGGCTGGAAAAAATTTGGGCCAAATTTGAACTGGAGCCACAAAAAAGTGTCACTTATATTTTATTGGCACTTTTTTATTACTTTTTTCACATTTGAAGGCTCCCCCCTTAATATTACACGTTACATCATTTTTTATACATAATAATGGTTAGAAAAAAGTTGGACCAAATTTGAACTGGAGCCACAAAAAAGTGTCACTTATATTTTATTGGCACTTTTTTATTACTTTTTTCACATTTGAAGGCTCCCCCCCCCCCCCCTTAATATTACACGTTACATCATTTTTTATTCATAACAATGGCTAGAAAAAAATTTGAACCAATTTTAGGCTGGAGTCACGATTCTATATAAGTACCAAAAAAATTGAGTATCACGTGTAATTAAAGATGCACAACTCTGAATTCACGTAACTATTTAATTTCACTGTGAAGTAACGAATCGACGAGTACCAGACGATCGATGACATAACGAAAAAAAGTCTGACGAAATTACGTAAAAGGTAGAATGAAGTTAGTTTTTAATCTCTTAACATCCGATGGATTGTTATGTTAATGATGTAATGAGGTGAACGTTGTACAGTTTTCATTAAGTCAAGAATAATGTAAAAACGAAGATCAGCAGTGTCTTAAGAATCATCCACGTTTGTTTAAGGATTCTTCCCTTTTTACTTATTGTTTATTTAATTATTTCCTCTGTATAAAATCTTACTCGTTAGTCACGAATGGTTTATTCTGGAAAATAAACGCTTTGCATTAAACTATCAAGACTAGAAAGAAAAGGAGAGAGTAAAAAAGTTTGACAAGCTTTTTATTCATTGTGACTCTTCATCAAAACTCTTTTACACGTAAATGAGCAGTTATATCGTATTTTCTTCCTCAAACGGTTAACGATGTAAAGGCCCATTTTCCTGGAGCCGTAAGATTGAAATGATTATTTGCGGTCACGTGCCGTTATATCCTGATAATACCATTTGCTGACGCTAGGCTTCCGTGTATTTAAACGAAAGTTTTATGCATTGTTTCACTGTGGTCGTCTTCAACATTGCACTTTTAGACAAAAGAGAACGGAATACTCGTTGGCAAGTGATAAAACCACAATAAATACGTCTATGTGATTTCACTTTTTGTCGAAAATTTTATTTTTGATATTGTTCCTAATAACCGTTGGACTGGCTTTGATTTTGTTTTTCTTTATCACGCACTTTTCTTTCTTTGCTTCGTTTTTTTTTCCACATTTTTATTGGCAGGTTATCATATTCGTGTTTTGTTCTCGATTCTTCAAAACTTTTTCGTGTTTTCATTTTTTTTCCTTCTCTTCGTTCAATCATGCTTTTTTCGTATCGATTATTTTTTTTGTATTTCCATGTCCATTTTCTTTTTTCCTGATGCAGTAACGATCAAAAGCCATGCTTTTGATTCCATGATATAAAAGCCAAGATATTGTTCATGCTTGTCGCATTTCCACTTAAAATTATTTGGCACGCAAGAAAAAACAGTTGGATCAAAAAGCTCATTTTATTTTAGAAGTCGTAACCTAATGAACGAAAACAATCAATGTGTCAGCCTTGAAACGATTGCCGATCTAATTAATACACTCACTATGAATAATGGGGGCAGATTTTGAAGGCTAATTTGAAGGGAGAAGCCTAACCACACCAGATTACAATACCAATGTGTATCAAGTTCGATCAATTGACAAATAATTATTGTGATTTTCCAGTACTTGTCGAGTAGCCAAAAAACCGTGACGGAGTTTGTTGAAAGAGCTCTCAAGATCGTCGCACCGGCTGAATACTCTTCAAGAGCGGCGAATTATCGTCTCGAGATGGTTCAAGGTCTTGGTCTCCTGGGGAGCGAACAAATTGCTGTTTTTGTCTGTACAACAGCATTCCCATGCGTTGCTTGTCCGTTATTTGTATACGAACCCAGGTACAGGCTGATGGTACGAAGATGCGTCGAAAGTGGAGTCAGACATTTTGGGATCGCCGCTTGTCTCAATCGAGAAGCCACGGGCTCAAAAAGGTAAAAATCCCACAAATTTTTTTAAATACGTTGTGAGCTTTTTCTGGTCTTTTGGATATTTTTGAACGTGAACTTTGGTTTTTTATTAGATACGCCGAATACGGTACGATATTGGAAATCAGGGACAGAGTTTTGATGAAGGATGGTTGCAGTATCCTAAGCACAGTTGGAGGTAGAAGATTTCGAGTACTTTCGGGTGGCGAACGAGACGGCTACGACACTGCTCAAGTCGAACTGGTTCGAGACTCACCCGTACAGCCCGAGAATCTTACGAATCTCACGGAACTTCACGACAAGGTCAGTTACCTTTTTATTTTGTCTTTTGCACTTCTAATGGATTTTTTCAAAATAAATATTATGGAATTTACTTTAAATTCGGAATTCATAAAAATTAAGTTGGATTGGTCGATGTTTTTTATGCCGAATAAACTATTCCGTTTTCTAAAATTAAACGGAAAATTGTTGACAATATTCTTTGATTACTTTAAGAATAATTGCAAAATGCAGTAACACGCGATAAAATTGCACTGAAACATTTTGAAAGTGCAAAGAAAATTATATATTTTTGTCCTCTCATAAAAATTCGGTCATTTTTTTGTTTTATCGGCCCTCGGTGATCACTGGCTAGAGGAAGCTCTTTGTATTTGTATCCTCTTTAAAATGGGGCTAAAAATCATGTATCCAGTTTCATTTTTCAACTTCGTCGAATTTTATTTAAAGTTCAAGATCGTTCGAGATCCGATTGTTAATCATAAGCTATCGTACTGTGAAAGTATCATGGAAAATTATTCAGCATTCCTCCAATTATCAAATGTGCGGAGAGACAAAAAGATAACCGAACTTTTATTCTTATACAGATTTATATAAAAGATTTTTCAATATCTTCTATCATTTTATTCATTCGATTATTCTTTTTTTTTTTTTTTTTTTTAGAAATTTAAATTATTCTTTTACGAATTTTGTATTATTTGAAACACTTCAAATAGATGTGCAAAAAAATCATTTCAAAAAGATTTGTCAAGTGAGGTAGTTAAAATTCGGAAGTAAATATTTTCTTTTGTTATTTTGTGTCGCAGGTGAGGTCAAAAGGTAGGAGATGGTGGTCGACAGTCTCGTCGTTTCAACAGGGCGAGATACAACGGGTATTTGGCATAATGCCAGACACAGAGGACGACTGGTCGCGTTTGCCCGACGGTCCGTCGTGGACATGGTGGTTTCTCGCGATTCTGCCATTCGGACCGCAGCTTCAGGTTGGAATTCTCGGCACGACCAGTCTCGAGAAAAGGCTCAGAGCGATTGACAAAACTCTCGATCATATGGAAAAGAGACAATTGACAATTGCCGCAGCGCCGGCCGAAGAAACGACAACGACCTCAAGCATATGTCACGACGATCGTGCCATTACAGAGACTGCAGTGTCAGTGGTGCAGCACTCATAAAAATATATATATATATATATATAGTCAAAAAAATAACATTAAATTTTACCCTCGAAAAAAGTTTCCACCATTTCTCATTTCACCCAAGATTGAACCATTTGCACGTGTTTTCCTCGTTTTAAGAGAACGTAAGAAAAAAATATCAATCAGCAGAGTCTGTATGATAAAAAAAATTTCCACGAGAAAAATGGAGATGAAAAATAATATTTTTTGTAACCGTCGTTTTAAAAACTCGAACTACAAGTTGTTTGGCTCTCTGCTTAGAGTGGATTTAATGGAAACAGGAAAATTAGAAAATTAATTTTTTCCAATGACCAAATAGATTTCAATTTATATGGATTTTGTTTATTTCATCTGAATGAATTTCGTAAGAATAGATTGAACGAATATTTCATTTTCTTTACTTTATGGATATATGCAAATGGCTCAAATTCACTTCATTCCGAACGACCAAAATTCCAAATATTTTTGGTCCTCGATTCACGAAGAATCAGCGTGTATTTTTTATTTTCTTTCGACTTTTCCGGTTATTTTTTCTATAAAATTATTGATAGAATACGATACGAATCGAAAGTATGAAAAAAGTGAAAAAGATTATAAATTATTCACTTTTTTCTCTCCTAATATATCCGTTTTCTTGACTCTTTTCTCTTTTTCAATCTCTTTTATATCTAAACTATGCTTCCTAAGGGACTCGTCGAGAAAGTGAAGAAAAAAATGAAAAAATAAAATAAAATAAAAAAATGAACTAATCGAACACTTTTGCATTCGATAGCCATTAAAAATTTCAGCGAAGACGCCTTATGAAGGAGGATCGGATCGATTGATCCAAATATTTCTCGTCATGAGTATACGTGTATTTTTACGAGGAGAAAAAAAAAGACAAACCTATTCCGATTCTACCGAACTTGTACACAATGGATTATACATATCTGCGCGTACAAATCGATGATAAAACAGTTTTCTTCTTGGTAAGGCGTTGATGCTTCTTCCGCTGATGCAATACGCAAATCTGTTCTTCCATAGTTACATATTTACAATTTATCTTTGAAAGAAATTTTTTAATTTAAATTTAAATATATCTATATATATATTAAAAGTATATATGTATACACACACGTCTATGTATACACACGTAAAGTAGAGGAAAATTGGACAAGTGTAGACAACATGAAAGTGTAATTCGAAAATTTTGGGACATCTGAATTTTCTCAATGACTCAATCTAGCGTTTAAATATTTCAGTAAAAAAAAAACATTCTTACCAGAAACCCCCTACGAAACAATCGTGAGAATAAAAATAACTTCATGAAAATTTTTTGGTTGAAAATGATTTCAAAAACTTAATGAACGAAAATATGGATATTTTTCTTTGATATTGTCTCTTACGATTTTTCGTTGATTTTAACATGTCAAAAACCTTAATGAAAGAAAATATGGATATTTTTCTTTGATATTGTCTCTTATGATTTTTCGTTGATTTTAACATTTCAAAGACGATTGTAATTGTTTTTAAAGCAGTTTGAGAGATCGGAAAACTATTTTACATAACTTACATAAATTAAGCCGTAGCATAAAACGCTGAAATAATAAAATGCAATTGAAGAGTATATTAGGAAACTTTAAGTTTTTCAAAAATGAAATGATGTAGGAAAGAAATGAGTGTTTACATTTGTACGTTTTTTTTTCTACTTTTTAAAATCCACGAAGCAAAATGACCGAAAATTTTGACGTTTTGATTGTTTATTTGTTTTTTTTTGTGCATATAAGCCGCACATTTTGCCAATCGAGAAATGAAGAACGAATCATTTAACGATCGATCGACCGATCGATCAGCCTTCATTTTCAATCACAACGACGCACTTTCCGTAACGCCATCTCTGTCAATCTCTTTTACTTCTATTTTATAAAAAAAAAGGAAAAAAAAAACAAAAAATACGAAATATATAAATATATTTCCTTACATTCAATTCCATCACCGATAAGACTTCGCACGTAACACAGCTCTAGCGTCTAGTAATTTATTCAAACGTGCGATAATAATCGTGAGACAGTTATACGAAATGTTATGCTGAATTGTTTCTTGAATGGGAAACTTCATATCAATCACGAAATTTTGAGTATATAAACAAGAAAAAAGGCAGGTACATCTGTCGGGATAGATGTCACGTTGAAAAATCCACGGACATAATAACCGAGGATAAAATAATCTTGGATAAAATATCCGTGACTCATATACTAATAACAATATACGAACATGTTCAGCCTTATAATATAGCTTAAATTATGATATCTCGGGACTGGGTGGACGGATTGACTTGCAACAAGGACCAATAGAAAGGAAAAAATAAATAAAAAATGGTCCTCTACAGTCAAATTTTTTTACTCAACCCGTTCCTCCGTGAGAGTGATTTGAAAAAATAGAAAATTCTGAAAACCGTCATATTCGAGTATATAAGAGTGCGGTAGGGCTCGCGCTGGCTTTTTTTTTTTAATACTTGGCGTCGAGCCGCTACTGCTGCTCTTGATATTGTGGGCTATACATGCGTATGTATATATGTATGTATGTATGTTTGTGTGTGTGTATGTATACGATGGGTGCATTTGTACGTATACATATGTGAATGTAGTTATAATATCTAAATATTTGACGCCGTGTGGTTGGGATGTGTAAGTGAGGGAATAGCGGGGATAATCCCTTTAACGGGGGAAACCAGTTTAGGAGGCCGAAATTTTGGTGTTTTTCGTGAATTTTTTTAACAGGGAAGGATTAATCAGAATTTGTTTAAACTTGGAGGATATTTTATTCATGTTTTGAAATACACTTTGTAATTTTTTCAAGTCATTTCCGCCGGAAATAGTGGAGTTAGGAGCTGCTGTCCATGGAGGATCGCCATCCGAGTTTTTTGCTGGTGGGCATTCCTGAAGTCATAATTTTTATCTGTAATCATTACAATTTTCTTTTTTCGTTAACAACATATTTCCTAAGAATATAAACCTAATTGTGATCAAAAAAGTTGAAAATTGCATGTTTTTGAGGTGTTTGAACACAATGTCATGTTTTGATACCATGTTTTTTCTCCTTTTTTGCATTAAAAAAAATATTTTTAATGATAATATCATCCCAGAGTTAGTTTCATATAGATTGTAATTGAATAAAGAATATTCACACAAATTTTCAGAACGATTAGTCAATAACTTTTTGAGCTAGAATGCCCACCAGTTGAAAAAAAGTCGTCCATGGACAGCAGCTTCTAACTCTACTATTTCCGGCGGAAATTACTTGAAAAAATTACAAAGTATACTTCAAAACATGAATAAAATATTCTCTAAGTTTAAACAAATTCTGATTATTCCTTCCCTGTTAAAAAAAATTCACGAAAAACACCAAAATTTCGGCCTCCTAAACTGGTTTCTCCCGTTAATTTATTCAATTCTATTTATAATATCGTCGTTATAATAGAGGCGTAATTACAAATATTCTTATTGCTGCATTATTTGCTGAGTATTTGTCTGTTGTGTTGGGTGTATGGTATTACATCATGGAGTATGGTGTGATATGATGCTGTACAGTGTGATGATGGCGGATATTTTATATCCACGGTTATTTTGTCCGGGGTTCTTTTATCCACGGTTATTTTATTCGCGGTTATTTTAGCCGCTGATTTTTTTCATTACAGAACCGTCGGATAATAGTTTGGCTGGTTGTTATTGAAAATAACATCATCATTGTTGTGTTTTTGACATAAATGTTAAACATGAATTTCTATTGCGAATTGCTGACAGATAATTCTTTCTTTTACAACTCTCTCACGATTGTCTCTTCGTTTTTCACCTCTAAACTTGAAATAACGAGATAAATGTTGAAAAAAATATACATCTATATATACACATACATTTTTATCCAAGGAGATGTAATAAATAAATAAACAAATAAATTTGTATACATTTATTTATTTATTTATTTATGCACGGATATTTTGCAAATGAAATTGATGCAAACAGTGGGAGTGTAAAACACAATGTATATGTATATATAAATTAATATACATGTATACACTATTTTCTATTCTCTAGACTTTTACGAAGTTACGAATCATGCATTGTGATATTACTCTATAGCCTTCCTTATAAATTGTTACGACGATTCTCTACATGTACGTATAAGATATTTCACACCAACTCGTCCCGGAATGAAGTGTGCTCAAGTATTTTTTAGATATTTTACATTTAAAACAGTTGCAGTTATGATTAATGACATTCGTTGCTACAACGAAAGTTATTTAGCGAAGAAATTTTCGGTTATTATCAGATTTATAGGAATCGAAAAATCTAAGGTATCGGAAAACAGTAATCATTTCAGTGGACCATTCAGTACCGTTTTAAAAAATTCATATATTTATCGAAGATTCTTTTAGATAACTTCCTATTGTACTTTGAATGTTTTTTTTTCGACCAATAAATAATTTAATTAAAGTTGATTCTTATCGAGTAAAGACCTCAAAACACAGATTGTTCTTATTGTGAAATATGTAAAAAAAACTTTTTAATATTCTGTTTCCAGACTAAAAATGAAAACTTCATTTCGGACGTTTTAAACCTAACCAATTCGTTCATTTTGTTGAAACGCGTTTAACCCTAACTACACACTATAACTTTTAGTACCTTACTTACACACTATCGGTCTATTGGACCGACGACATTTATTGCTCTATAACATTGTAACAAACGCGTACATTGAGGTTTAATTGTAGTGAAATCGAAACGCCAGACTCTGACCAATCCGGAGAAGCAATCAGTAAAGCCAAAAAGTCGTTTGATAAAAAGTTATAACGTTTATGAAAAGGTGTGTGGTGAAAAAAAGGTGAAAATTTAGTCTTGCTGTCGGTCTATTGGACCCCGTAGTATGTAGCTGGGGTTAAACGGAGAAAAAAACGAGCGCTGGTGCCGTTGGAGTGAAATACCTTGTACATCTGTACGTGAATGTTCATCAATATAATAATATTAATAATAATAATAATAATAATAATAATAATAATAATAATAATAATAATAATAATAATAACTATCATTATTATTGCTACTATTATTTTAAGTATAAATCTAAACTAAATATGTAATGCCATTTAACTTTCCATTTTTACTTCGACATTTCTATATTTATCTTCATCTCACCATATCGAAATATATTGTAATGAAAACATTGTCAAATCAATGCTGCGTATTATTTTTTTGTTCCTCCTAGAAATCAGAACAATGAAAAAGCGATTAAGCTCGTATCGAATTCACTTAATTAGTACATTTTTTTGACACATCGAAAAAAAATTTTTTTGAAGTATTAATTTTTGTCGTATACGAGAGATTTTTAAAACAAAAAAGAAAATCGTTATTTCGATGACCGGTGTCGTTGGATATTTGGAAAAATATTCGGTTGCTCCAGCACCGAGCAGAGATTATTACGGCATTAGAATTCTTCCGAACGAGGTTTTTAATGCTATATAAACTTACGAAAAATGTGGCTTGACATTCATTTTCCTAACCTTGCGATCGATAAATTTTTTTTTAACACAACAAGGTGATAGTTTATCTCTGGAAAATATCTCATGGTCCACACAAAACACCGATCGTAAGGAAGGTCAATTTCGAGGAATTCACAATCGACAAATCATTGCAGGACGAGATACATCAGGTTTTTGGTAAAATCGTTAAAAATTTAATGTCTACATTTGTTTTTGTTTTGAGATTTTGAAAAGTGTTTTTGTAGGTCAATCTCTCCTGAAATTTGTGAGGGAGGTTGCAGAGAAAAAAACCGACGATTGGGATAAAAAATCTGTCGAACTGGATCGTGGCTGGGCTCGGGTTTTGATGGAAGGTAAATCGATGCTAAAATCAGACGCTAAACATGATGTCTCCCAATACGATAAGAACCGTGGAGCCAGAGACAATTTAAATTTTACGGGACAGAAATGTAACGTTACGACGAAAGCTCGATCAAAAGTCCTTGCTAAAACTCCCTTGAATATCGTCAAAACAAATCCTGCACCAAAAAGAATGGATGACAAACCAGCAGGAGTTGAAATTACGAGTTTAATACCTCGAGAAATTTCGTTGAGAGGAGTCAACGACGTTTGTGCAAAAATTTCAAATATGAATTTTGAAAAAAACACATTTTTGGATAATAAAACGAGTCGAAGTGCAAAGAGCATAACGAAAGATCTAGATTATGACGCAATTCTGGTGCGTCGGAAAACGATGGATCGTGAGGAAAGTAGAATGGCAAAACCGAAAAATACTATGAAAAACCAAAAAACGTCTCCGACCGTGAGAATTAAAAACACCACGATGGCAGATGGTATAAAGAAAAGCATAAATTCAAGTAAATCGAACATTCTTAAAACTGACAAAGCATTAACGAAGGAATTCGGAAATTTTCAAAAAGAAGACATGAATCTCGACGCGTTGATTCGTGAAAATGCGAAGAAAATTAGTAATGCGAGTTCATTTAATGAATCTCATTATTTCAGTTGTCTTGACCATTTTGAATCGTCAGCTGGTGGAGATTTCAAAAAATCCATTAAATCATCGTCGGGCAATTACGAGATTGAAAACCCTTGGTCGTCAAATTCTAGCATCGCTTCGATCAATTCGTGTAAAAACGACTCCGTAATCAAAACTTCGTCAAAGGCATATGACGTTGCGTACTTAACGAATAAATATAAAACAGCTCGGGAATATTTGGCTAAACAATCGAGAGCAGAAGATGAGAAAATGCCAGAAAAACGTGAGCCAAGAACTGAGGAAAAAATCAAGAAAAATTCTGAAAAAACATCGTTACTCAAGCCTGGCACATCATCTCGATTTCCAAAGAACATGATTTCGGATGTGCGGACTCTTGATGCGATTGACGGATTGACAAAATTCACTGATAGAAAAAACAAATATTTAGGACAATCAAATTTTAAAACGTCCCTAATTCACAAGACGTCATTAGGTTCGTCGAAATGTATCGATCTATCCGAAAAGTCACGACTAGAATCTAAAACGGAAAGTAAATTTTCAAAAAAAAAATAAATACAATAAGTGATACGATCATGTCTGTATTGAAAAAGAAACTGCCTTTTAGTTGAGTGCATATAAATGATTTAATATTTCAATTTGAATAACCGCCAAGTATAGCAATTCCAATGAAAACTTATAAGTAGCGAAATCTTTTCGAAATGATGCCAAGCATATTTTATGGGGTTTCAGGAAATGATTTAGAAGGTAATAGAATTGTTTTGTCGCCTAACGGTCCCCACGGTTATATTTTAATATGATTCGAGAATTCACATAGTCTCACAATGACCCGCAAAGGTTTACTTTTTTTATTTCGTGGCTATAAAAAGAGTTTACAAGCCCTTCGCTACAAGCTCGTTCCACCGCGTTTGGTCACCAGTGCAACTTTTATCGACCAGACTTGATTATCGGCCTTTTGTTTTCTTTCTCTCATACTTTTTCTATTTTTTTTATGCATGTAAAAATATGAATAGTTCATGTTTTAAAAGTCTCATTTTGCGTACGTGACGGACTGCATGTAAGGATTAAATTAGTGATGTTTTTTGTATCGCATTGAAAACCCAATTTTGTTGAAATATTAAAATATTTTGTTGGACGTATTCAACAAAATTATTTCTTCCGGGCAACAAAATTTGGAATGTTCCAACAAAACTTTGTTAAAATGAAACGAAAATTTGTTGAAACAATAAAAGTTTTGTTGCCTAGACAAAATATTTTTGTTGGACGTATCCAACAAAATATTTTACAGTTTCAACAAAATTGGGTTTTCAGTGCGGCCACGGCACGGCGAATGCAATCAAATTATTTGAAATGATGGTAAATTATTCTTCATTTTATACGTTTCGGCCCTGATTAAAGCCCTCCTCAGAATGTAAGGATTAAATTTGTAATGCGTAAAATGCCCACTCAGGAAAATTCACATTCATATTTACTACTTTTTTGTGCTACTCGTTCCTTTGGAGATCCAAAGTGATGTGCCACCAATCTCGTGGCAAGAACAAATCAAGCTTGGCTCTCCAGTCACGAGAATCAGTCATTTTTGATCAGTCGATATCAAATTCGAAAATAAAACGCATCGCAGGATGGCAATCCTTATTTTAATGGCTTCGCGCCTTAAAATCCGCGAAGTCAGAACCTTTGTTATATTTACGCGTAATTTCACTCAAAACTTGCAACCCTTGTTATATTTCACATCTCGTTTTACATTTTACTCTATTATTAGCAGTAATATTTATTTTTATTTTTAAATAAAGTTCAAATTGAGTATGACAACAAGAATGTGCGATTCTCTAATAAAATTTGATAGAGTACTAAAGAGAACGATACTCTTTACTAAAACTTCGAAGATGCCTTTCAGTTTTCTCCGAAATTGTTTTCCAATTTTTTACAACAATTCATTTCCATTCTATTCGAAGATGTTCTTCATCTTCCTACGAAAACCCTTGCTATTTTCGACAAAGATACCATTCAACTGATAAAAACATTATTTGAACATATAGAAATTTGCCTTGAAGTCAAAACATCACATACAAAAAATGTTTTGTTGCATTAACAATAAAACATATCCAACTCTGTTGATGGGTTATGCATGATATACAGTCGGAGTAAAAAATGAAAATGTTGACAGTGCATCCGTGTTAACAAATGCAAAGTTACTGATCTGTTACACTGAGATTCTTCAAATCGCCTAATACCGTAGTTGCATGAATGAGCTCCTCGCGAAGCTTCAGGGAAATGAACTTTGATTTTTTTTTTTCGACGATGTCTTTCTATCTCAAATGTCTTACAGATTTTGCATAACAGCAGCAAGCTGTTCTTGAATTTCAAAATACTGAGGATAGATTACACGAGCCATCATCCTTATATATCTTCAAAACTATGGTATACTTGAAAAGATTACTGCTAGCCGTTAATGTTGTCCAGAATCAACCTGTGTTTACCGATTGATGTGACACACAACGCGCAAATACGGATACCGTGTATCAACCATGTCAATGGGTGGATCCTCTCTGGTAGCAAAATTAGCCCTTCCTCACCGCCCTTCGTTCTAAATTATCATCAGCTGCTGATACTCGTTTTCCTGATCTGAACAACGAGTGCGAAAAATCTAGGTGACCATGACCAACAAACTGCTACAGTAGCCGCGAAAGCTATTGAAGTAGTATTCTAGTTTAGCCAGTCAAAAAAAGGTGATTATCGGGGATTTTGTTAAGGGAAAAAAATAATTACCTTTCTAAACTTTTACAGGAATTTTCTTGTACATTTAACCAATTCAAAATTCATTCTGTCTGTTGCTTGTCTCGTTAATTGTATATTGGTGTTTATCAAATGTGACTAATACACAATAGTCCGTCGCTATGCGGAGATATGCGCACATAGGAATTTTGATGGGCGAAGGAAAACTAGTTAAGCTTATAAAGTAATTCTTAGAGACTCATCTTAATATTATGTGGAATGAAATTTGGCGAGGTTTCTTAAAATTGGAGTGGACTGGGCTGTTCCAAGGAATGCGTGATAGCTAAAGAAACCTCATTCAAATACCATTAGTCATTGCTTGCGGAAATATGTGCTATTCTAGGGTTAAATTAATCAGAAAGGCTTTTGTAGAAGGATAACAATTTTTTGCTAGTCAGAAAGAGATCTGAACATTTTTCAGGGTGTTAGTATATGAACTTCCTTAAAAGAAAATCTGAAGGCTAATAAATCGTATCGGAAAAAATCGTATGGATCATTCTTGAACGTCATTCAGCTCGGCCGGTTTTCATTGTATAGCAAAATAAATTAATTCCTACTCTAAACCAGAGCGCCTCGCACGTTTTTATTTGCTAGAAGATTCTGTTACGCAAGAAGGTCGTAGACTGGTATTATAGCCATAAATTTCTCATTCACTCTAATCATCAATTATAGTACCAGAAAAAAGCAAATAGATCGAAATGTTTTTTTTTGCCACGAATAAAAGAGGAATACGGGATATGAAAATATGCCGCAATAGAAAAACGACGTATGTGCCCGAATGTTATGAACCAATATCGCTATTATTTTTCGAGAACATATTAAATTTTTAATTAGCGAAGTAAGGACAAATATATTGTAAATTATTAAGGACAAATATATTGTAAATTATACCGTAAATACTCTCGGGAACAACGTTGCGAGGGGGGACTGGGTGAGTATCTATGGCGCGAGTTTTGTACATTCATCGATCGGCGGTGGCCTCAACACCACGCAAGCCTCGTATAGGTCGAGGAGGAAAGAGGAGGCGGGGGGGGGGGGGTACACAGATTACTCGTTGCTATGATTCTGCGCACAATCAGTCCTCTCACCCACGTTTCATTGCACATTGTGAAATAATTATCCCGCAGTTAGAGAAAGTAAGAAAGACAGATAGAGAAAAAAGCTATATAAACATATATAAATATAGCCTAAAAGTTGAAAAAGAGAAAGTATAATAACGTAAAATTGGCCTTGTCAAAGACAGTGAACTCTCCATTTTATAAGCATCATCAATCCAAACGGTTTACAATATAAACGACGTTTCGATTGTCGTTAACGCCGTTGTCGAAGACATCGATCGAGGAAGAACAAATAAACGGACAGAGACCGCGGGAGATGGTGACAGGGAGAGAGAGGAGGGAGACTAAGCGTTGCATTTGAGACCCGCGTTTGCGTGGCGCTTTATTAACGTTCTCGGCCTCGAGTTACAAATGCGGAACCGTTAGTTCATACGCGGTTGTTGCATCGACACGTTGCACCATCCGACTCTCCGTGCTCAACGCGACAAAATGTGCTTTCGTTCGCGATTCAGTGTTTCCGTTCGTGAATTGCATTCGTCTATACAGCCTGGGGTTAACGACGGTGTGTTGGTGTGCTTTAAAGCTGTGTGTGTGTGTGCGTTGATCTCGTGCGACTGACGCGACACCGCACGTGAAATTCACGAGGATTCAGTTTGCGAAACGTCGTCGCGTTTGGCCTCGGCGAACGCGACCTCAAGAAAAACAATACATTACAGAGAAAAATAAAAACTCAGTTTTTACTTTTGTTACTAAAATATTACCGATGAGATTAAAACACGAAAGATGAACGAAGAGGAAGAAAACGAGGATGAAACGGCCGTATTTATGATGTGCGCCTGTAGAAAAGCCAACTAAAAGGCAGCCATTTCTCTATTTATCTCATACACATAAACATACAGAGGTATACATAATTACATATATGTACACAATATTACGAGGATATTTTTTCCGTATTTACTGGTAATGGCGAATTACCCCATACTTTGCTCAACAAGACAGTCCGAGTGAGTGCACAGAACGCTGATGAGAAAATTCCACGTTCTCTCAAAACCAGATGATTTTATGTAATAAAGGGCGGTCCTTATTTAGTATGTTTTTCAATTTTACCACTGACTACTGCGGAGAACGACAAAGTGTCAAAAAAGCAATGAAAAAAATACGTTTAACTTTAAATTCTATATATCCAGGATACATAATTTTACCAATCGATTAATATCGGTTGGAAACCGATTGACATCGGTCGTTTTGAATTTTCCTCGTCTAAATAATGTTCCGAAAAATCTAAAACTTAGTATATGTCTTGGCTATTGTAATTGGTTTTTCACAAAGAACAAAGAGATTTTTAGCAATATACAGGGTGGCCTCCCGGTCTGGATCAAAGCATCTAGAGTGATAGGAGACCTCAAATCCGACAGTACAACAACCCTTCTCCTTACGGCTCTACTCCATAACAACTCTGCTCTTATAATTTCTACTCTGAAATCCATAACGTCTCTACGTCTATTCCTGTATCATCTCTAATCTTCAATATCTCTACTTATCGCTAGATATGCTCCAAAGTAATACCACTTTGAAATACGCCTACCCCAAAATATCACTACTCTATAATATGAGAGTACAACAACTCTACTCATTAACTATCTAATCCAAGACAGCTCCGTTCTTAACTCTAGCTACACACTATGGGGTCCAATAGACCGACAGCAAGACTAAATTTTCACCTTTTTTTCAGCACACACCTTTTCATAAATGTTATAACTTTTTATCAAACGACTTTTTGGCTTTACTGATTGCTTCTCCGGATTGGTCAGAGTCTGGCGTTTCGATTTCACTACAATTAAACCTCAATGTACGCGTTTGTTACAATGTTATAGAGCAATAAAAGTTGTCGGTCCAGTAGACCGATAGTGTGTAAGTAAGGTACTAAAAGTTATAGTATGTAGCTAGGGTTAAATATCTGTGCTCTAAAATATTTTTTTTACCATAACATCGCTATTCTTGAATATACCTATTTCTGTGTCATCTAGGTATATTCAAGAGGTTACCGCCGTATCATAAAATAGTGATACTTCAAAGTAGGTATATTTTAGAGTGTTAATATTTTCAGAGCATACTTTATGATGTGCAGAAATATTGAAGATTAAAGACGACACAGAAGTAGAGATGTTAAGAAGATGATACATTATATACTTGAGTCTAGAGATTTTAAGAGCGAAGTTGCTGTATCGAGTAGAGCTGCAAGAATAAAAGCTGCAGTTCCACTCGATAACAACTCCGCTCTGAAGTTCTCTATTCTAGAAATGGAGCATTCCACACCAAATCAGCCACTTCAGAATCTTATATTTTTTTTATTTGGGTGAAAATTGTATGAGTTGTTATACCTATTAAAAGAACCTCTCTTAACCTTTTTCAGATTTTTTTTGTCCATTCACTTACAAAATATGATGTTTTTCTTAAAATGTAATGTTTTATTTTAAACAGCTCTAACTGTCCAAAAAATTGATTGAATCGAAATTTTTTTTTTAGAAACGTTTGGTTGGTTTGGAATTCAAAGCGAGAAATCATTGATTTCAAGGTGTTAGACATCTTTGATTTTTTTCAAAAAATTGACAAAAAAACTTTGATCAATTACTGAGGTAACAGTTTTTAAGACGCTGCTGCCTGTGTATTCAAGCTGGAGTTCGCAGATTTGAGAATGAGGATTTTTATTTGTACATGGTTTTACACACGCATATTATGTGAATCCTTGAAATCTTCCGGACTAAATTTACTGAATAAATTATCGATAAAGTAAAGAAGTTTTTAAGACCGGAACGAAAGAAACAAATCAAGTTTTTTTTCAAGAAGGAAAATGCGAGGCTGGACGAGAAGTTACGATTTAATAAAAATCAATCAAACGTAATTTTTTTTTAAACTAGAAAAGTTCAATGTTATGTGATTCTTGTTCCATATGGTAAACTATTCAATCAGCTACTTCGGAGAAAAAAAAAATCAGAACTCTATCACTGATCGTTTTGTTACAGCAATGAAATTATTCAATAAATTGGGTGTTAGGTGAAAATTACGAAAAAAATACATAACTCCAAAACTAAAAACTGAAGAATCGTATCATATAGGTAATTTTTACAAAATCGCATGAATCCGCGAATTTTCTTCTAAATAGAATTAATAGTCATTCAAGCAATTATTCATCATAATTCTAATTTTCGTTTTCAAGAAAAAAGAAAATCAGTAGGCTATCAAAATCAAAGCGTGCGGATGACAATGGACTTCAAACCCTATCGAAATTACTTATCGAATTTATTATCGAAATAAATTTCGATAGGGTTTGAAGTCCATTGTCATCCGCACGCTTTGATTTTGATAGCCCACTGATTTTCTTTTTTCTTGAAAACGAAAATTAGAATTATGATGAATAATTGCTTGAATGACTATTAATTCTATTTAGAAGAAAATTCGCGGATTCATGCGATTTTGTAAAAATTACCTATACTACTAAAATAATAGAATGAAATGGGTTTTTATATTGATACAATGAATAACCCCAATGTATATATATTTTTTCAATTGATTTTTCCTATTTAATAATGTAAATAATGAGTAATAAAAAGAAAATATACTGAAACAAAAAGATATGCATTGAATTGAATTGAAAAGATATTAATTGAATTGAAAAAGAATGCATTGAAAGCAGATCTGCCAATCAGTTAAGAATCTCTAAAAATTACGTTTTTCCTATTTTATCATAACATGTAGTTATTTATTTACTTGGATTCATTTTAACGTTCTATTAATTTTTGCGATAGAACAACTTTTTATATACACTAATTATGCACAATGTCACCACAAATGGTCGTCCTATAAACTTAGCTACTTTAGAACGGAGTTCCAATTCGTTAAGTCATTTTTAGATTAAGGAGGTTCAATCATCAACAAGAATCCAACTGTCGGACTCAAATTTTTTATATTATGTAGACGCTTCCTAAAATTTAAACGATATTGACTGTTTCTTTTTTTAATACTGAAATTGAGAAGTCGAGTGTTTTTAACCCTAGAACTCATGACCTATTTTTTTTTTACCTTCTAACCCATGACTAGGGTCACTAATGACTCCATGATTTATTTTGATCACACAATCGTTCCTCCAGAGATAAAGATGCTTAACACTAGATGGATGTCACTTCGTTTTTCAATCAGGAATAGAAATACATGTAAGAAATTCAATTTCATGCAATTTTATGCATCTGTTGCGTGCAAAAGGCACGATTGTACAGTTTGGATTGAAACTAAATAAATTATTGCTAAATAAATATTACTGCAAAAAAAGTAGACGTTATCACCGGTTCGAGATTTTAGGAATTTATGCACTGAGAAAAAAATATGGTATTTCTGACTATATTTCAACTATGCAGTATGTTTCCCTGAGGTGACAAAAATATTTTATGGTTACTGTAATCCACCAAAATATAGTTTTATTTACTATATTTCAATAATCGAATATATTAAGAGCACATGTTAATTGCAACAATGACATTTTTACATATAAAGTTAAGTATCTGCTACTAGTGGATACTAGTATGTCGCACAAAATATGTAGATCTTTTCACTATCAAAGACAAATCACCCAATTATAGGTATAGTCAGAAGTACTATACAAGATACCATTAATAACTTTCCTGATGTTATGTATGCCAATGACGATATAGTGAAAGAGAAACTATATAGGGACGGGAAACATCCTATGCCGAAATTGTTTTAATTTAATTAACGGGACAGACCTAGTTAGAATTTTCGAAAAATCGATTTTTTTTTATTTCATTTTCAAAAAGTAGAATCTCTTACGAACATTTTCCGCCCAGGTAAATGTAAATCGGACCATTATTCGCCGAAATACAAGACTTTGTAGCACGTCGTGTCTGAGCCATAGGTAAGCAGGTAGCGGACTTGAAGTGCGTTTTTCTCGAAACCATGTTTTTGAAGTCGGTGATCACTGTAGCTCGAGAACGGCTTTACCGATCGGGTTGAAATTTATATCACTTCTTCTATACATGGTAGTCCTCCATATGAACGAAGGATTTTTTTTTTGGATAATTATTTTTATTTTTAATAGCAAAAAATGGAACTGATATTTTGGTCAAAAAAACACTTTTGACTTTTAACGGCCGCCATTTTGTGAAAAATGGAAATTTTTCAAAACCCTTCGTTCAACTGGAGCATTATATCATTAACTAAAAATCCCCTCCGTTTTTTTTGTTTCAGATGAGCCGTTGCAGCGTGAGCTTGATCACCGCAAACCGTGTTTTTTTTTGCAGCGTCCTCGGCAATTGACGGTCACCAGCTTATTTCGATATGTATTGCGTTGAAAAAATTGCAACATATACATTACATATGTATCTTTTAAACGGAAGAACTTTTGTTGTGAATTATTTTATCGTTTGACCAAAAAAAAATCGGAAAAAAGGCCTTTTTTTTTGACGTTCCAACTAGGTCTGTCCCGTTAATTTAATTTCCCCTTACTTTATTAAAGCAAAATTACATCTGTTTTCAAAGTCCAATCATTCCAAAAGACCAGACGCGATTTGCGATAAAAAAGAAAAACGTTTATATTCACATTATATATATTTACATATTTGTTCTGTGGGTCGGGATCGAACTGCCTACCTACGGATTTCCTACCTAATGCCTACCTACCTAACTCGGGACTCTAACCACTAAACTATCGACTACTATGGAGTTCTTTGAAATTAAATTTCATCTATAAGCTATATATTAGTGCACTCTGATTGAAAAAAGTGGATTGCAGTAGAAACGTGTGTCTCATCGTTCTCAAGATCACTGAATCCTAATCTAGAGTCAGAATTTTCATTCGTTGGTGGAACCATAATAACTTGAGTTATCAATACAAAAAATCCAAAGTTCCGAAAATTCAGTGACGAAGTCATCGAATTGCTAGCAAGAATGACTTTTTTTACAGTTACAGCGACCATCCTGGTTGCTAGTGGCCACCAGCTATACCAGTTATACTAACCATAGTAGTTGGCAGTGGCCAATAACTTGTCAAGTTACAACAACCATACGGCCCTGATATGCATGCACCATTTTCTTTCGATGGTTGATGAAATATCTACTTAGCAGGCTGGATCAAGTGCTGTCATGGAGTAGCAATTCATTGTTTTTGAATTCAACCCCGCCGAGCGGACTTTTTTTATTAATTTTATGCATAAATGATTTTTTTTCTTTTTTTAGATAGACACGTGGATAATTAATTCTAGATATTATTACAAAAATTATTTTACTACATGTCTATTTAGAAGGAGAAACGGATTCATGAAAGCAAACAATTATAAAAAATAAATAAAAGTCCGTTGGGTGGAATCGAACTCAAGATCATTGTATTGCGAGTCTAGCACTGATCCAACTTGCTAAGCTGATATTTTGTAAATTAATGAAAGAAAATGGTACATGCTTAACAGGGCCGTACTGTTACTGTAACTAGTATGGTTACTAGCCACTAGCAACTAAGATGGTTACTGTAACTGTAAAAAATAGCCATTCTAGCTAAAAAATAAAATTGGTCGTAATGTTTCGTCTATAGTTACTGTCGTAAAGTATTTTAGTGAGCTTTACTCACCGGAAATTAATAATTACTATGTAAATAGTGTAGAGGTGATTAAAATTGCGATGGTCCGATCGGAATGAAAATATGCTACTGTTGATCATATTTTTGTCTACATAGCAACTTGTTCATAGTTTTGTATTTACCGTATTTTGTATTGTTAAGCTTTTTACCACGAGTGTATTGAGATTATTCGTAGACAAGTGAAATTAAATATTGAATATTGTTTTTTGGGATACCTGTCCATCTCATACGGACCTGGAACGCTTTTCGTTAACTGACGGGACTGGGATTAGTCGGAAGTAATAAAAGGTTTTAATTCGAAACAAAATGTTATATAGAAATCAAGATTATAAATTTATTAAATTTTTCGAAAAGAAGGGAGAGCGGTTGGTCCGCTGGATAAGGGCTCGGGCTCGCACACCGCGGGTCCCGGGTTCGAATTCCGGCCAAACCACGAATGAAAATTTGAAAAAATTTGCAAATGTTTCTGCTGTAATCCTGGGTGGTTCGAATTCCACCGTCATAAATCCATGCCCGAAATACCTCTCTGTGATGCATAAGCGATCGGTGTACGGTTTTGGTGACCTCCCGTGGACGGTTCTCATCGTGTGGATGGTGGCCCTCTAGCCGTGCACTGGCTGACTCATTGCATCACAACTGAGGAGGCGCCTGAACGCCTCTGGTGGCCGTGCTTGAGCATGCTCGTATTGCCATCCGAGGAGATTAATCAAGTACCGGCTGTATCGGCAAGGTTTTCTGCAGTTTCCCTTCGTCTTCGGTAAATGCGATACAGTGGGTGAATAAGTCGACTGTAGCCGCACATGAATCTAGGACGATTGATCCAAGGAAAATTTGTCTCGGAAAATTCGCCCCTCGGCAAATTTGTCCCCGCTGACTGAATGTTCCATTATATAATTTGCAAGTGGAACAGGTATTGACGTAGAGTAGTGGGGTGGGTTTCTATCATCTCGGTGTGTGTGCGTGGAATAGTGAGGTGTATAGAATCGCAGGGTGCGTGGAATCTCGATGTGTGTGGAGTAGTGGGGTGAGTTTATATCATCTCGGGGTGTGTGCGTGGAATAGTGGATTGGGTGGAATACCAGGGGGCATATTTTCTGGGGACGAAGTTTCCGAGGATGAATTTTCCGGAACGAATTTTCCTTAGATCAATTTTCCTGTTACCAAATATCTCGTGGTCGTCGCGTCCATTCGAACTTATTCAGTCGTTCCGTTGTAATAGCATGGCAAGTGATATCTCGTTTTCCCCATATAATATTTCGCTTAAAAATTCGTGGCTACTGAAAATTATTATCTCGGGAGATTTATATTAATATCACAAATTTTTCCGTTTATTTCTTTTCCCAATATATCTCACCTCGATCGTAAATAATTACCTCTGGAGACTTATATTAATTTCGAATATTTTTACGATTATTTCTTTTTCAAAATATTTCAACTCGACCGAAAATAATTACCTCAGGAGACATCAAATTCGCGTATTTTTCCGTTCATTTCTTCCAAAATACCTCACCTCAATCGCGGATAATTACCTCGGGAGATTTAAGTTAATTTTGCACATTATTCCGGTTATTTTTCCGAAAAATACATCAGCCTGATTGAAATCATTACCTTGAGAGGTTTCGATTAATTCAACATAAATTCAGTGCAAAAATGATTACCTCGGGAGTTTTCGATTAATGCAACATTACTTCAGCGTAAATATTATTATCCTGCCAAAGTATTTTTAATTTCGGCTATTTTCCCAGTTATCTGACCGTAAATTGCCTTGTCTCGACCGAAGTTATTACCTCGAGAAGTTTTTCTTAATTTGACCTGAATTCATCGTTAAAATCATTACCTCGGGAGATTATTATTAATCCCGAATATTTTTCCAGTCATCTGACCGCAAATTGCCTCAGTTTATTCATGTCATCCGATTTCGTATTTATTTTTCCTTAAGTTACCGTATCTCGACCGAATGTCATTGCTTCAGGAGATTTTTTGCTCTTATTATTATTTCATGTTTTTTTTTTATATTCTGCGAAATTTCCGCGCTAGTATTTTCGTAGGATTCGAATTATCAATTATATTATTTCGCTTCGCCAAAAGTCGCGCAACTTGATTACCTGATTTTGTATGGCACTCGTAAGACGTAATTGTAATTCAATTCCTTGAATAAATCTTGACATATTATTTCATAATTCGCTGCGTTTTCCGTGCTTATTTTGTGTCGTCACTCTCTCACCCAAGAACCAGTCCTTCTACCTTTTGTATCTCAGATGAGCTGAGTAGCCGGACTATCTTCGGCTGCATTTCGTCCTTCGAGCATCCCAATCATCTGCGGTGCTCAAAGGTGGGCAAATCTAAGTCGATCTATGATCGGCGGTACTACCGTACCTGACGCCCAGCCCGCCTTTACTGGCCGCAGGTAGTCTCAAAGAGACGAACTATGCAGATCGAGAAGGGACGTGGTTTTTGCCTTTTAGAGGTAAGAAATTCGTTACAACACATGCACATACATTCGGGTTACATTGAACAGAAATTATACGGCGACGAGAACAAACAAAGAACAAATGGAATAAACGGCATTATTTGACGTTTCAACTATTGGTTTGAGATTTGAGATTTGAGAACTTTGATTTACGAACTTAGATTATAAATTTAAATGTAAAATGCTTCCTGATCGGCTATTTAATAACCCTGCATGAGTCACCACACTCCCGAGCGCTTCCGACGGATCGGGAGCGAAACACACACTCGCGATGGTGGAATTACGGCCACTTAGGGATGCTCGCGACCCGAATATTTGTCCAAGCCCTGGGAATCCCCGAGGAAAAACTTGGTATTCGAACGGTTCAAGTTGATGAGCCGAAGACTTACGTCGCTATACGAGTCCGCCTAGTACCTGCCCTACTAGACGGACCCGCATACGGTTTACCCTACCCTAGTGAGGTACCGTCACTTTTTAGTTACAAATCCGTTATGAATTGGCTTTCGGTTGGTTTTTTTGTAGTTATATTATAGTTTTTCCGACCATCGAAAACTACAGAATGACCTTAACAAAACCCTAACATGACCGTTACTTTTAAACGAAAAGCAACCATAAAACGTTCATTAAGAAACTAAGTTATGAGGTTGCTTTCAGTTTTCAATTATCTCCCGTAACTTACCGAGAACCAGAAAGCAACCATTTGAAAGTGCAGCGAAGGTTACCTCAGAATCAAAAAGCAACCATAGCACAAAGGGAGTTCTATTGAAATGCCGTTCGTTTGTGGTTGTATTTAGGGTTAATTACGTTTCAATGTGACTATCAGAAACATGAGTGCTTTTTAGTTCTGTGTGGTTGCACTGATCCACTAGGGTAACGGGGACTTATTACACCGCTACGAGGATGGCTTCGG
Source organism: Rhimphoctona megacephalus (assembly GCA_963989365.1). NCBI lineage: Eukaryota > Metazoa > Arthropoda > Insecta > Hymenoptera > Ichneumonidae > Rhimphoctona > Rhimphoctona megacephalus. The sequence goes on from OZ022420.1 coordinate 20,264,355, forward strand.
TACGGAGCCTTGTCCAACCCCAGGAATCAATCGTGGCCCAGTTGGAACTAAATCTTCTTATCCGCCACAGGGATGGTAAGAGCTCAAGAAGCTGCTATCCTGGTGGGGTGTTTTGTTAAGTGGACAGAATCTTTGTCCCACGGTTTTCTGACAAGTCGGTAAAACTTCCCCCTGACGACAATCGTTCTCATGGTGTCTTGTGGATTCGTTCCGCAGGTCGTACGATATAGAATCAGCGGAATACGATTATCTACATTCTGTTTTGAGCACGGTCTCACACTTTTGGTGAGAGATTGTGCAAATGACAGTGGGAAAATTACACGTGCACATCAAGTTGTCCCTGACGAGTGACCAGGGACAAGTTGTCCCTGGACACCCTATAGGTGTGCGTGTACTTGCGAGACGATATATGGCTACGCATGGCTGACGTGACAGAAAGAAATAGAGAGCATGAGCTCGTCACATCTCTGTCTATTAGAAAAATAAAAATAAATTAAGACAGGGATGTGACACACTCTACTATATTTCTAATAATTTGGACAACATCCATGTTAAAAGCTACAGGAACATTGATAATTAATACATCATCAAAAGGAAGTATGATCGAAGAACGGTGTTAGACATTTCCACTCGGATTTTCGTCCTAAAATAGGGTTCACGGGGATGCCATCGGTGATGGGATACTCTGTATATTAAACAGAAAATATTATTATGACATCATTTTAAAAAAATATTTTTGGTGATATAGGGGAAATCGTGGCAGAGTGAGCTACCTTAAAAAGGAAAAAAAAGGAATTATGTAACAGGGTTTTTATCACTAGCTTTCGTTACCTTCGCGCCGCTCTTCCAGATTGCCCTAAGTACAAAAATCACATTGGGCGCCAGTCGATTTTGACGCGGAATTGACAAACCGCCTAATTACACGAAAACTAAAAACTCAAAACGAAGATTAATCGTAATGTATGGAAGAGTGGCTCACGGTAAATTGGGGTCGCTCAGAGAGTTGGTTCTGGAGAGAGAGCGAGGTTGTATGTGGCCAAAGAGACATGCAAAGGAATGAGAAGACAAACTAAATTTTACGTATTTCACTATTTTAAAAAATCCATGAATGTACAAATCTTTACAAAGACTAATGTACCGAGAACAAGGAAACCGAAACGGTAACATTTAACCCTAATAATAATTCTTACTACAATAATATTATAGTGTTTTTCAAGGAAAATCCATTATCAGAATAATAGCAGTCAGAAATAATAGGAATAACATGGGCGATGGCCTGCTTAAAACGAAGCTGGCAACGATAACTCGATACCCACGCGAAAAATAAATAGATAGCGATTCTGAACGGATGATAGCGATTTCATTACCAATTGTACATATACAAGGACGATAGCTCTTACTCTGGGCGACCGAAATATGGATAGTGTCTCAAAAGAAGCGGTAGCATCTATTTTTCGGAAGGAACGAACGAGAGCTTTTCTTATTCTAACTCGAAAATGCTCTAAAAATAAATGATAGCAAATATCGGTCTTAACCCAGGATCGAGAGCAGATTGAAAGCGCAAGAGGAGAGAGGACTCCTTTCGGCAAAATTATACCAGTAATAAACAAAAAAGTACTGATAACAAATGACAATAATAAGAATGCACATTAAAAGAAAACATGTTGGGATATAGATTTGATACGAGAAGAAAAGAATAAAACATGAGACTTAAGAATAACAATGACGGCGTTAATCGACTAAAAAAAACTTTGAATAAGTATCAAAAAATAAGTAAAGTACACCTTGCAAAAATTTTCCGAAATTTGGTTGCTTCAAGTTAGATTAGTTGAAAGAATATCACCAGGGTGGCTCGTTTTATGCACATAGAGCAATGAATTATTGTTTATAAAAATAAATAATGAGAGTCGATTTATGTCTAACACCTGAATCTCTGTGTCGCTTTCAAGAATTAAAGTTCCCGATATGGGATCATTTAACGCAAGACCATTTATTTATCTAATCTTGACTAAGACTCTATTTATATTGTTGGGTTCATAGATGGCATAAAGCCGTGCAACAGTAATAAACTCAATACGCAGCCTGCAGAGCATCAATGGCGATATGCAATCATTATGAACGAATTTCCAGATCATCCTGATCTTGAAGTTTGAGTTCGATCCAACAGATAAGAATAAATCGAACATAATGATCGATTCAAAAACTCTATTAGCAACCGCGTTTCTTACATCCTCACAAATCTCGAGAACCATGTGCACTAATCCCTTCCATTATTCAGCCAAATAATACAGTGAACTAAGTTTGAATCGGTGATAATCACATTGAACCTTATTTAATATCAGAAGTCAGTTTATGACAAAAATATCTGTGCTCAGCATATCCCAGAGAACTATTCGCTAGTTTAGCGCAATAGTACATTGCCTGCTGTAATTCTACCTCGTAATCTATCGGAATGTTGTAGATTCCTAGATGCGATGAAGGTTCTCATGCATGAGGGTTGATAGCCATAAGAGACATGCAGCTGACGTGGACAACCATGGGAAGTAAAAGTTCACAGTTTTTGCATAATTTTATAGATTGAGTCTAACGAAAAAACGAAGACGAATGATCTATGAACTACTTATAGGAAAACCAAAAAGACACATAATTTATCAATATTATCAACAATCATTATATAGAGCTACGATTCGCACGTTGTAGAGAGAAGTGTGGGGTCTGACGGTATGAGATGTAGACCATAGGAGCAGACGTAATTTCTAAGGTAGATAATTTTTTTTTGTAAGTACTTCAGAAAACGTTTCTTAAATGCATCAGTAAGAAGAGACATCTGTTTGAGCATTTTCCTTCTGCTAGAACGTACAGTTAAAAGTGCAATTTTTGGCATTGGATGCATTTTGCGATTGGTTGATGGCTGCGAGATGAGACCAGTAGATATCTCAGCGATGGAACTTGTGGATGGCTGTGAGATGAGACCGGTGACAGGCAGCGCGATAGGATCGCTTGATGGCTGATTAGCATTGTTTTCAGTCGAAGGTGATGCTTCTAATTTTGAGACCTTTACTGCCATTATCATTATAAAAGTTTCTGAATGTCATGTAGAGTTTCAACATCCACCGAGACGCGATACGATTGGTTCAGCGTATTGAAAGCGGTGTTTGTTCAATATCGGTCATCAAAGCTGGCGAAGAAATTCAAATCTTAGCGAATGCTTCGATTAAAAAGATAAATTCCTGAGCATTTAATCATTCGACTCACTCATATTGTGAAGAAACTGCAGACTCAAATATTTTTAAAAATGTCCTGTCACGTGGTTGCACTTTGTGTGTTACGTGTGATGGTATACTGAGCATTTGAATGTTATTAGCACGAGCAAACATTATCACTGCCAAATTTTTGTGCCTAGAATTTCCCGCGGGAATTAGTAGTAAAGGATTCTTCTTTGAAGGCTGCGTATACTGTTTGAAATGGTTCATCCACTGTAATAAATTCTCACTGTACATGTACCCACTTTCGTGTAGAGCGGCAATGTTTCCAAGTGGAATTCCAACTATCAAGCGACCATTTTTTTCCACTTTTTCCGTTGGAATATAAAACAAGGATGTATGAAATGATAAGTCATACTCGTAGAAAACATTAATGTGATAATTCGTCCCCGCTCGCCAGAAGTTAACTTACCGGCTTGCTTTTTTCCCGTTATCAAAATGATTTTGTCATTTTTGTGAATATTGCAGATACTCGTTTCATCAGCATTGCTATTTTTGATGCAGGGGATTTATGTCGTGTAGTAAATGGTTAAGCCGATTATAAAAACGATCAACTTGGTAGTTTGTTCAATCTGACAGCCCTCGCGATACTAGTCGACTCTGGAGTTCTAACAGCAATATTTTGATGTTTTTTAAAAGCCATTAAAAAAGCTTTTCCGGATCTCTTTTTTCTCTCAGTTGAACTTAAGAGGAATTTTTAACTGTTCTACGAATTGAAATGCTAATTTTGAAAATTCAATCTTTGTCAGCGGCATGAGGCAATTATCAAGGTTTTTGATATGATTATATAATTTCCGTGATTGTTCTTCAGAAAAGATCGATGATTTTCCTTCTATGACACATTTTCTCGTTTGATTCATAATGTTTTGTTCTACTCCCCTCTTTGAGTTGTTTTTCCTTTGTATTTTGGCATTATCAAATTACTTCGCAGAAGACAAAATGGTTTTACTTTTTTATATAGTTCCCGCGTCAAAAAAATATAGTCTCACCAAGGATTTTCGTGAGACATCTCCGCATGAGTATCGTGATAATAAAACTTAAATGAAAGGAAGAGAATTAGGAAAAAGTCTTAGAAAAAATAATATGAAGAAAAGAAAAATGCAATAGGAGCTAAATAAAAAAAGGAAAATATAAAAAGTAAAAAAAATGAATAGAGAAGAAAATGTAGTATAAAGAAAAATATATATTTATGTAAAAGAAAAGAAAAGAAATATTAGAAAAAAATAAGAGAGGAGAAATGATAATATTTTTTCAAAATGAAGAGACGTCAGTAGATAAAAACCTGTTGTTAAGTTTTAAAATGCAATGTCAATGATCCGATAGGAAAAATGAAGTTACTATCTTGACCGGATTATGTAAGAATCGAGTAGTTCATCCGCGGACGCAAACGACAGGAGCTCATCACCACTTGCCGAACGAGTTGTTCAAAAAAAATCCAATTCACCCTTAAATTCAAGATGGCGGTTAATCCTAATTGGGGTGGCTTCCCGTAAAACAGGATCGAGACTAACGATAAACTCCCTAACGGTTAGGAAAAATATTGCTGCACATTAATCATTGGACACCAGCATTTTCTTTCTTTCGTACATAGTAACTGGGTTAATTAAAACATATTGTAGGATTCAATAACCTACCGACATTCACACTTTTTAATGTACAAGCTCTGCGTACACAAATGATATAAATCACCTATATAAGTATATTTGTTTACGAATCGAGTCCATAGATACAGTTGTGGAAATGTGAAAAACCGGAAGTTTCACGATTTCACATGATACTAATTCCTCTACTAATAACGGACCATTTATTAGTGCACGATACATCATATAATGATTGATCAGAACCATGGTTTGATTAAGATGTGAACATGTATCAACAATACATTGAGTCCTCAGTGGTTATATAGCTATTATAAATAAATTAGTTATCATTGATATAAAACAACAAAATTTACTAAATCGATAAGTAAACTTTGATTTATCGATAAATACGTTTCCACAATTATTTGAAAGTGCGGCTCCGCCTAAAATCGGGCTAAAAAATTGTTTTTTTTTGGTTTTTGACGATGGAGAAATATCATGCATAAACATTTTTGGCTGACAAACTTTTTTCAGGCCCCGAATAAAAACTGCCTTCAGTTTGTTGTTACAAGAAAACATCACAGGCATGAATGTTGCAAAGATTCATGATCGTGTTGGCTCAAAAACATGTTTGGAACACCCCACGTTATCTTTTTTTAAGTTATGTTTCGACAATTATCATTGACTACTTTCGGCGGCCATCATGGTAATTTACACGTGACGATTTCTAATAATAAAAAATACCTTTGGCTGCGTAATTCTAATTCAAACCATACTCGCAAATAACGACTATGATGATGATGATTATTGTTGTTATTATTATTATTATTATTATTATTATTATTATTATTATTATTATTATTATTATTATTATTATTATTATTATTATTATTATTATTATTATTATTATTATTATTATTATTATTTTTTTACAAGGAGTTGCGGAATCCTTTTTACGGATTCCCCTTAGTCTAAGGGGGTATGTGGGACTCCCAAAAAAACAGGCCTACCCACTAAACCGCCACCTCCTTGATGTCCTCCCCCAGCCAGGGACTATGTTGATATTACTTCTGACTGGGGGTTCTGTCCGTGTACGTCCGTTCGTGCCGTTCCTCCGTATTTCGTTACGTCACGTCGCTCCGTCTGCTTAGTCGTCTGTTAAGCAGCCGTCCGCGTTCTTACGTCTCAGTATGTTTTCCGTGTAGGCGGCGACTAAGCGCCACCATTCCGGTTCGTGCAGCATCACCTCCACGATGTTATCAGGAGTGATGCTGCCGACCGTTGTCTCCAGTTCTCGTCTGAGTCCTGTCCAGCGGTCACATACGAATAACGTGTGTTCCGCGTCGTCTCGTTCGTGTCCACAGTATTTACAGTCCGATGTCCGTACTCGGTTCATGTTACATAGGTACCGTCGGAAGTAACCGTGCCCCGTCAAGAGCTGGGTGACGTAAAAATTCACGTCGCCAAACTTCCTTTCGAGCCACGGCCTCAGGTCCCGTATGAGTCGTCTCGTCCAGTTTCCACCTTGTTCTTCTGTCCACCGTCTTTGCCATACTTCCATCGTCCTTTCGCGCTCGGCGATTGCCGCGTTCTTTCGTCCTATGTCCGCGCTGCTCCCGTAGATCCTCTTGCGCTCGAAGGCAAGGAGATCCACGGGTATTACGCCCGCCACCACCAGAACAGCTTGTGCAGAGACTGTTCGGTAGGAGCAAGCGATTCGCAGCGCGCCTTGTCTCTGTACCATCGTCATCGTCTTACAGTACTTCTTTGTCTTCAGGGAGTCTGCCCATATTTCCGCGCCGTATAGGAGGATCGAGTGGGCGGTCGCCATCAACAGTTGTCGTTTCCCCGGCCTCGGTCCCGTCGTGTTTGCCATCAGGCGGCTCAAGGATGCTATCCTCTCGGCCGCCCTCCGGGCTGTCTTCTGTATGTGAGGCCAGAAGGTCATCTTCGTGTCGAGGGTCACCCCCAGATACTTGACTTCCCCCTTGGTCTCCGTCTCGTGTGTCCCCACTCTCATGGGCAGTATTGTCTGTATACGTCTTCTCGTAAGAAACGTCAGTTCCGTCTTTTCTGTTGCGAGTTGTAGTCCGTGGTCTGTCATCCAGCGTCCTACTCGTCTCATGGTCTGGTTCAACGTCAGCTGCGCCAGCTCAGGAGACCGCTCTGTGATCACCGCCGCCACGTCATCAGCGTAGGCGACGAGGAGCACTCCGAGCGGCATCTCCAACCGAAGCAGGCTGTCGTATAAACCATTCCAGAAGTCAGGTCCCAGTATCGACCCCTGAGCAACCCCAGCGGTGACCTGTCTTGTTACCTGTCCTTCGATCGTCTCGTACGTTATCCGTCTGTTTCTCAGGTAATCCTCCACGACCCGGACCAGGTACGATGGGATCCGGAAGTTGCTGTTAAGCGCCTCCAGGATATCCACCCACCTGGCCGAGTTGAAGGCATTCCTGATGTCGAGCGTCGCCAGCAGTACGATAGGTCGTGCTGCGTGGCAGTGTCTGTCCAGTTCCAGGAACGAGTCGACCACCTTTTGGATCGCTCCAATCGTCGATCGACCCCTCCTGAAACCGAACTGCAGGTCTGAGAGGCCCCCTCCAGCCTGCATCGCGTCCGTCAGTCTCGGTCTCAGTAATTGTTCAAAGAGTTTACCTGTCGTGTCAAGTAAACTCAACGGTCGGTAGGCCGACGGCATGTTATGGTCGCCCTTACCTTTTGGGATAAGGACGAGCCTCGCCTCTTTCCACCGATCGCTGAACGTTCCTGTCGTCAAGCACGTGTTGTACAGGTCGAGAAGTATCCTCGGCCGTAGGCGAGCCACGAGCCGGAGGATCGCGGCCGGTACTCCGTCTGGTCCCGGTGCCTTGCCAGTCTTCATCGCGTTCGTTGCTCTAGTGAGCTCCTCTGCGGTAAAGACCGGGGGCTCCGGCGCGTCAGCATCGTCCGTCACGTTCGTTCGAATCGGGTGCGTCGGAAACAATCCGTCGACAATCCGTCCTGCTGTTTCGGCGTCCTTGAGTTCCGGTGGAACTCGGGCCCCTAGTTTACCGGTCACCATCTTGTAACCGGTTCCCCAGGGGTCCTCGTTCACCTCCTCGCAGAGCTTCCTCCAGCATCTCGTCTTGCTGTCCCTTATTGCTTTGGTCAGCGTCTTCCGTGCCGTTTTGTAAATGGCCTGGAGGTTTTCCCTTTCGGGTCCGCCCCCAGCCCTCGTGACTCGTCGCCGATTTGCCAGGCATATCCTGCGCAATTCGGCTATCTCGTCCGTCCACCAGTATTGTGGTCGTCTTTTTTGTATTTGTCGTCGTTTCGGCATTGTGCTGTTGCACAAACCGTCTATTAGTTTGGCCGTCTCGTCTGTCAGTCTTTCCGCCCTTCGCCGGCCAGTCAGCTCAGGGGGAATTTTCGTCACAGGAGCTGGTGCTGCCATCAGTTCCTCAGAAAATTTTCGTACGTCGAGTTTGTCAAGGTTCCACCGCGGGGGCTGGTGGGTTCTCATTCGTCGCGTTTCTGTCTGTCCTGCCACTTCGAAGGTGATGTACTGGTGGTCGCTGGCTGTGTAGTCCTCGATCACCCGCCACCCCCTCAGCCGTGGCAGGATTCTGTCCGACGTCAGCGTCACGTCAGGGATGGAGTCTCCAAACCCTGGTCGTCTGTACGTCGGCGTATGTCCCGTATTTACCACTGCTAGGTCCAGCCTTGCGGCTATCTCCAGCAGTAGTCGTCCGCGTCGGTTCGTTTCCGTCATTCCCCACTCGATCGCCCTCGCGTTGAAGTCCCCCGCAACGACGACATCCCCGGGCAGGTCCCTGATACCGTCTTCCAGGAGTGCCACCTTCCTCTCGAACTCCGCCGCGGCGCAGTTGGGTGTCAAGTAGACGCTGACATAAGTGACAGCGCCGACTCTAGCCCAGACGTAATCGTCCCCGCCACCGCGGTTAGAGACTCGAGATTGGGCGGTCCCCCTTACCCAGATAGCGGTAGTCTCTGTCTCGTTCGTGATGTACGTCTGAGTCGTCCTTCTCCTGTATGGTTCACACAGGATCAGGATGTCCGCGTCATGTTCGTCAGCTATCTGTGGTAGGAGCATGTCTGCAGTCCTACTTCGGTTCAGGTTTCCCTGAACTATTCTGTCCGTCTTCCGGCCTGCTTCCTGCACTCCTCCAGCGCGGCTCGGAACACGGCGCACCTGCCGGTTCCGGCGAGGTGCGCTACGTCCTTGTGCCCGGCTTCGGAGCACAGTGGACAGACCGGTTTGTTCTTACAGTCCGTCGCGTGGTGTCCGGATGCGCCGCACTTGCGGCAGCATTTGGTCCTGTCCGTGCCTTTGCATTCGGCCTTCACGTGGCCGAAGCCCAGGCACCTGTAGCATTTCGTCACCGTCAGTCTTTTTCGAACGCGGCAATACACCCAGCCGATTCCGATCCGACCCCGCCGAAGCAGCGCATCGGCTTCCCGCGAATCAAGTTCGCAGACCGCCATGTACTGCTCAGCGCGGTTCGGACCGAAAATGTGGACTCGGAAGTCCGCGTCTCGTCCTGTCTCTCGTTTCAGTGCGTCCGTCACGTCGTCGGGGGTCGCAACACAGTCCAGGTCCATGATCTCCAATTGAGTTTTGGGGGTCACGGCCCTGACACTGCCCGTCTCCCCGATCGCGTCTTGGATCTGTCGCTCAAATTCGTCCCGTCCGTCCGGTTTGCTTGCGTCTACCTGCAGTTTCAGGAGACACGAGCCGTTTTTCGTTTTCCTCAGAGTCGTCACCTGCACGTGACTCCTCTTTGGGTCCACTGTCGACCGTATTTTTCGTACTATGTCCGAGTACGTGGTGTCTGAACCCGGTTTAACCAGAACAACCGATCCCCTTTGACGAGGGGCCGGTCCGCTCCAGTCAGCCCGGGTTTTCGCGTCCGTTTTCTTATTTGTCTTGTCCTTGTCTTTTCGCGTAACGGTCTGCCAGTCTGTGGCCGGTTCCATCGTCGTTGGCCTCTTTTGCGAGGATTCCGGCGTGGTCCCGGTCGACGATCGTTTCCGTTTCGTCCGTGGCGTCTCTTCGTTATTGTTCGTACCTGTCAGTGTCTTCTTACTGTCTACAAGACGTCCCTTTGTGGCTGCTTCCATCTGCATGTGCAGTGCAATGTCCGCGGTCTCGAGGATCGTCTTGATTCCCGTCTTTACAGTCATGTTCATGTTTTTCTGAACATTTGCTGCTTCGGCCATTTTCGTCGCCGTCTCGTGGATGAGCCTCAGCAGTTCTGTCAAGTCTTGTTTGTCATTCGTTGTTGTGGCTGTTTGTCTCGTCTTCAGTGTTGCGTTGTCCACGGCGGAGGCATAGCTTGCCGCGCTGCTACCGCTTGACACACTGTCCGTCCTATTTTGTCTCGGTGGGTTCAGTAACGTCTTGTTCGTGTCGTTGTTTCGTGTCGTCCTCCTTCTCATCGTGCACAAGTTGCGGTCCTCAAAATCCGTGCCGCTGCCCGTGGCCACCGGGGCTTTCACCCGATCGGAACCCGGGGTGGATTCCCCCTGAGAAGGGGTTACCACTTGAGGTATATCAAAATGTTTCAAGTGCATTGTCATGGTTGTTTGTCCCATCGTGCTAAAGGTCCCTCGTGGTCGCGACTCCACGAACCGCGCTGGGACTACGCACGGCCCCTGAGGTCCCCCCCCTCCCTGTGTGTTCGGTGTTCCCCCCTGTAGAGTGTGCGTGAGTATGCGTGCCCGTCGTGACGAACCGGGCTCCATTCACGGGGAGGGCCCGTTTATAGGGATCCCCTTCATTCACTTTCGGACGACCCCGTTTATAGGGATCCCCGAGCATTCGCTTTTCGGTAGGGCCCGTTTATAGGGTCCCCGAGCATTCACCTCCCCGGTTTGTCGAAGGGCGTGTATGTGTGGGTGTTTGTGTAGTATGTGAGTGTGGGTGTGTGTGTGACCAGTGCCCTGTTAGCCGTATGCAAAACACACGTTGCCCGCCCTGCACGTGAGAAGTCTCGGACGTAGGGTTGGATTTTGCAGAGCATTATTATTATTATTATTATTATTATTATTATTATTATTATTATTATTATTATTATTATTATTATTATTATTATTATTATTATTATTATTATTATTATTATTATTATTATTATTATTATTATTATTATTATTATTATTATTAATGTTGACTAATTATTATTTATCCGTCTCTTTCTAGGGAAGCCATGGATGACGACAACGACGATAAAGACGATACAAAACGGTGAATAAATGAAAAGTTCTAATTGTTCTGGAGCATTGTGAATGTTTTTTATAAATGTTGTGATTCAGATGGGCTGACTGAGAGCCTTTCATTCCAGAATATCTTTGCTTTCGTGACTAAAACTGATATTATGTTTTCTAAAACAGTTATAAATTCTGACAACTTATTTAAGAAGTAAATTAACACTTTAGCTCTATGCTGTTAAAGTAATATGATGCTAGAATAAGCGCTGTTATACCAATTAAAATAAATAAATAGATAAATAAGAAAAGCATTAGAGCCTGAATTTTGATGATGGAATATTGATAACGGTTTAATCGCGATCAAATTTGAATGATCTCGTAAGCTCTGATTAAAATTAAATTGTAGAAAAACATCACAATTACATCACAGTTAGTAAACCCTTTACATAATGTCTTTCAAAATTACTTTCCCACAAACTCTGAAGGGATTTTGAATGCATAAATGTTTATTACAGAAAATTTCGAAATCTAAGTGAAAAAAAAAGACGAGATCAGTTCAACATGTTGGTAAACGAACTCGGAAGTATGGTGACTGCAAACCCTCGAAAAATGGACAAATCAACGGTGTTAAGATCAACGATTTTATTTTTGAAAAATCACGACGGTAAGTTGGATACTAAAAGTAATGTAACACGTATCATTTTAATTCATAACGATTTAGATTTTAAAGAAATCATAAAAATATATTATCACGGTTTACAGAAGTTGCTGTTAGATCTCGAGTTCATGAAATTCAAGAGGATTGGAAACCATCTTTTCTGTCGAACGAAGAGTTCACCCATCTTATATTAGAGGCACTCGACGGTTTTATAATGGTATTCTCGTCGAACGGTCGCATATATTACGCATCTGAGAGCGTAACGTCTCTGCTCGGTTATCTGCCTAGCGAACTGGCGAATGCAACGATCTACGAGATCACTTATCAGGAGGATCAGTCGCATTTGTACAACATTTTGCTGAATCCAGGAAATGATCAAGACCAAAGTAGCGTCAATGAAGGTAGTTTAATTTTTTGTGCGATAATAATGATCATCTGTTTCTTTATTCTCATACATAATGAATAAATTTATTCATTCGATTGCATACATTTTATGAGCTTATTTGTTCTTTATTCGTGTAATAACTCGGTTGATTCTTCCAATAGTCTATAATGAATTGGTATTGAGCATAATTTTTACATTCACGCATCATCTCGTATATTTTTTGTTTAATTATCACATGTAGCGCCCATGATTCCCAAACCAACCATTTTCATGTAATCAAGAATGAAAAAAAAGAAATTTATATTTCAGCTCGATCATTCAATGTTTATAACGAAATTGATGAATAACACTCAGTTATAGACAGCGTTTTCTGTTTTTTTACCTAAAAAATGGTTGAAACACTTTTTTGTTATTTGTTTTCTTTTTTCTATGATGTATGCGATAAATAATATAAGAAGGTGCTATGTATAGTCCGGAGACAGTTAGAAATGAAGCGACCTTTCTGTGGTAGATGAATCAGCTCAGTTGCTTTCGAGTTTCAAGCAGCCGAATGTAAATAGACAGAGAGACACTTAGTCGGCAGTGTCTACAACTCTATTCTTTATTTATCAAATCTTAAATAAGTAAATGTTTAAATATCGCTATTCTAGTACATCTCTATTTTTAAATATCACTATGTTTCATCAACTCTATAAGTGTATAGCTGTACACTATAGCAGTAGTACAACTCTATTCTCAATTTCTCTATTCCTCAATGACTTCGTGAGCAAATATCTCTATACTGACACATCTCGGTTCCTAAATGTATCTATTCTTAATTAACTCTGTGGGTAATTAATTAACTCCGTCTTAAAAAACCTTATTCTTGAATATTTCTATTTCAACATTTGTGTATTCCGCAAAATATTACTATTCTAATATAATTTCACTATAAAATATGTCGTATTTAAATAATTTCGATTCCTGTACTCCGCTATCCTTAATTAATTGAAAAAAATCTTTATAGCAAAACATCTCTATTCTTTTATATACATCTTTATTCTAACAAATCCAAACAATCTGTCTTCCAATACTTCTTTCTTCTGAAATATTTCTCTCCCGACACATTTCTATCCGTGCAAAATCAATTGATAATCAAAATGCGTGATAGTATGTTTTTCAATTATTTCAGCACAAATAGAGATGTGTCGGAAAAGAAATATTTCGAAAGAAAGAAGTATCGGTAGACGGATTGTTTAGAATGAATATACAAAAGAATCGTCCCAAATCGAAAAATACAGAAAAATCGTCCCAAATCTTTTTTTCCAGTTCCATAACTTCAAAAATGTTACATGCAATGACAAAACAATGGGGAAAGTCGACTTTTTTGCAAGCCGAATTTTGTATCATCCAAAAACCCATAACGCAAAAAACGCATTACGATAAACATTTATTTATGATATTCATTATTCTTTTTTATTAGTTAATAGGTATGACTAATAATGATAACCAGCCGGAGGAGTTTGAAATTTCGCTATGGAACTTTGTTTTGTTCATAAATAACCGAAAATTCAATTTTCGTATTTTTCCACTTTTACTCGCATTATGGGCCTTTCTCGTAGTGATAACGTACATATACGTATATACACACATTGACTAGAAAAAAAATTTGTTCATCGAACTAATTCCATTTTGTTGAACGAAAAATTGGTGGATCCAATAATTTTTTTGTTGAATGGCAAATGATTTAGTTTATTCAACTAAATCATGAAAATTTCTTGTAGATGAATCAACTAAATAATCGGAGCCAAATAATTTTGTTCGAACAACCGGTATCATTTATTTGCATACACATACTTTTTAGTTGCTTTAATAAAATATTTGTTTGAATCTCAATTACCAAATTGACTAAACGGTAATCGTTCGGACGAATAAATGAATTAGTTTATTTACATGATATTTTGTTGCATTAACATTAATTTGTTTGGCTGCACCAAAGTTTTGATAGTTCGGCCGACAACTTGTTTCAACATTCGCAAATTATTTTGCCTTATCTCAAAAATATTTTGTTGCCCGTATCGAACTAAATATTTTGGTTGAAAGAAACGAAATTTCTTTCGGTCAACAAACTTTTTTTTTCAGTGCATACATATATCTTTGTCCAACACACACACACGCGCACACACACGCGCGCGCGCGCGCGCGCGCACACACACACACACACACACACACACACACACACACACACACACACACACACACACACACACACACACACACACACACACACACACACACACACACCCACACACACACACCCACACACACACACACACACACACACACACACACACACACACACACACACACACACACACACACACACACACACACATATCTAGTTCCAACGGTGTATTCCAGGATTTTCCAAGTTTAAATTGTATGTGACCAAGTGCAAGTAGTATAAAATTCAGGTTTGAATAGTGGAATTTTATACTATTTGCACTTGGTCAAAATGCTTAAAGATACTTTTCTCCCTAAGAACGTTTCCAGGATAGTCCTGGAATGTTTCAAAATCCTGAAAAGTGTCCTATTATTCCGATGACAGGCTTGGAATACACCGTTGGACAAAGATATATGGATGTATGTATATGTGTATACGTTTATGTACGTTATCACTACCAGCAAGGTAGTGATAATGCGAGTAAAAGTGGAAAAATGTAAAAATTGAATTTTCGGTTTTTTATGAAACAAACAAAGTTTCATGGGGAAATTTCAAACTCCCCCGGCTGATTATCATTATTTGTCATGCCTATTACCTGATAAAAAAAATATATATAAATCCTTATTTTTCAGAAAAGCCTCACTTCTGTATATTTACCGATACGATATGTTTTAGAGTAAAAATATTCCAGATTAGAGATATTTTAGATTAGACACATTTAGGTATAGAGATGTGTCAAAATGGAGATATTTATCCAGAGAGTTATTTGAGAAAAATAAATAAAGACTGGAGTTCTTTCCCTTACAAATTTATTTGGATTTATCCTTGGACTATAATACATTTTTTTCTCAACTTCCATTTACCCTAAATATAAACAGAAAATTAATTTCAATTTCTTTCGTTTTCAGAAAATCGAGTGTCTTTCACTTGTCATATAAAAAGAGGCGGCCTAGATTTTCGGGAAGAGACAATCTACGAGCTCGTACAGTTTGTTGGATATTTTCGTAAGTATATTCGGTAAAATGTTCTAGCGTTCTATATGGCAACATAGCAAATTTAACTTATTTGTCACTTTGTGCTTGATTCACAGGTTCTTAATTTACAAGTAGTTTAACTAATCAACTTGAAATACTGCAGTTTTTTTAGTAATGTTGAAGAAATATATATTTTTTTAAATCTAGAAATGCGGCAGCGTTTTACCGCCAAGCATTAAAGCGTTGTAACACAAGTTTGCATGCATTTGTATAAAAATATTGTATAGATATTAATTAAAATAATATGAAATGGGTTATTTGTTTAAGAGGGAAGAATTGAATGTTCGGGATGTCGAGGAGGTAATTTCGAGTTTATTTGAGGGAAAATTTCCTTTTATTCGTTTTTCGTCATGTTAAAAATTATGTTTTTAATTGTTTATTTTTAATGCTTTGATTATTTTCTTTTTTTATTCACGATTCCAGCACGCTGAAATCTGTAAAAATGTCTTACATTTTCACAGCAGTTTTAGAGCAAATTTCTTGATAATATGCCGCAAAAATTGACCGTTGTGAAATATCTCCTTTTTTATTTATTTTCTAATGACTAATTAATTATGTCTAAGACAAAGGACGTGCCCACATGTTATAAGACTTAGTTTTCGGTTATACGACATAACATTATATTGTTTAAAAAAACGGAGTCACTGTGTGCTCATACGCGAAAATTCTTGCACTAACTCCTAAATATTATGTTCAAACTTCGGGTGGGGGTAAAATTTTCGAATGACGAAATTTCGAACAGCTAAAATAGCGAATTTTAACATACAATTATATATATATATATATATATCGATAACTGTATGTTAAAATTCGCTATTTTAGCTGTTCGAAATTTCGTCATTAGAAAATTTTACCCCCACCCCAAACTTCCAGTCAACGCCACGCGGAAACGCGGCGACTTATCGAAATTTGAATGCGATTTTATCAATCTATTATGAGAACCTGAAAACAAAAGTAATTTGCAAGTGGGAAAAACAAAAAAAAGTAAGTACAGTGTCATTTTAAAAGGAGGCATATTATCGATGAATTGGTGCACGTTTTTTTTTAATATATTCATTGAATTATTGTTATAATATATTATAATGATAATATAATAATAATAATGAAAATGGCATATATTTTATTTATTCCAAATCTGAGATTTTTATATTAGCCTATAAGATATGTTTGAAATAATAATAATTTATCATTTTGATGGCAATACGACAACTTTTTTCTCGAACATTTTAACTCTAAAATACGTAAAATCTCTATACAATCTAATATATCTACTCACGCATCATCTCTAATCTTGAATATCAAAGTAGAGACGTTGTGTATTTTACAGTAGAGATTTTAAGGGGCCAGTCCACTTTGGAGCTACGAAAAAAGGCTATTTTCGCAATTTTTTTTTGAGGATTTTATAAAAGATATGAATATAAAAGTTGTTGGGCTTGATAAATAAAGTCTTGAAATACATTTAAAAAAATGTTTACTTCATTTTTATTCATTTTTAAGTACAAAAACTATAGTTTCACGTAACGCCTCAAAAATAGGTGGGCTAGGTAGCTCCATCACAACTCGGCAACGGCTTGTCTGAAACAAAAAAATCAAAGTCCATTAGATTCAGTATGACACCAGCTATAAAATGACCCTTGTATATAAAGTTTTATCAAAAAATAAAAAAATGGTAGATGAAAAACGAAAAAAGTAAAAAAAACGCGTTTTTTCGCAGTTTTTCACAAAAAAATAGAGTAAAAATCAATATTTTAAAACCATCGAGGGTCATCTTGTTGCGAATCATGTTTACAATACGTGGTTCAAATTTTAAGAGAATCGGTTTATTAGTTTTCGAGATACGATGGAGCTAGATTTTGAAAACGTTGTTTCGAGAAAAACACGTTTGAAGTTTATACGCTCAGGTAGACGAAATGAGGTCCTGACGTGGAGGTAAAAAAAAAAATACTTAGAGAGCTCGGATTTTCATAAAATTTTGACACAATATTTCTGAATATATGTACTTTCGAAAACAGTAAACAAATCGATTTTTTGAAATTTTCAAAGTGGACTGGCCCCTTAAGAGCAGAGTTGTTATAGATTGAAATTGTAAAAAAATGTGTTATACTGCCATCTCGATAATCATCCAATGATAAAAATAATAATAATAATAGTAACTATAATTTAAAACAGCGATTATTAGTTCTCATGATTTTTTAGATTTTATGGAAATCTTTATTATTAACAATAGTAGTTTTCGTAGTAGTATTTTTATGCCAACGTATTGCCTTTCGGCTTTGTACAGTCCCATTCTCTCACATATATTGAATATTAATTATTACATCTAATACTATATCTCGTTATTAACTATATCACTTTTTATTTTTATCCTTACTTCTACATTAATCTTAATCGATATTTCGAACTTTCTGACATAACCGCATATCTTGGTACAAGGTAGCTCTTTTAGAACATTATGTGATTCAGCCTTCCAGGCCTCCCTATTAGCCCTTCCATCTTTTCACCCCGGTAACCCATTCCTTTTCAATTTTTCTCTCTGCCAACCTGCAATCCCATATGTGTTAAAGATTCTTACTGGCCGTGTCGCATACTCTATAACACCATTCCGTGAACCCTTTCTTTCATGCCCGGCTATTGTTGTCGCATCTAAGATGTATCCATATTTCTTTGAAGGCCCCACTGATCTCTTTACTGCCTCAATAACTGTTCCTTCCTGTATTCTATTTTATAATCTTGTAGTGCAAACAGTAGCTCGAATTATC
Organism: Rhimphoctona megacephalus; assembly: GCA_963989365.1. NCBI lineage: Eukaryota > Metazoa > Arthropoda > Insecta > Hymenoptera > Ichneumonidae > Rhimphoctona > Rhimphoctona megacephalus. The sequence goes on from OZ022420.1 coordinate 20,282,447, forward strand.
TATTCTCTTCTGATCTTTTTCAGTGCCACACTCTTTTTTTCTTTCTAGCCCTTCGTTTAATAATCTTTCTAGTTCGTTTTCTTCCCCCCAGATGTGCTCAAAAGCTCTTCCCTCTCCCACTTCTACGATGGCTTCTCTTAACTCCTTACCCCGTTGTGGGCCACCTGTTGTTTCATTTATTATTAGTAATAATTTAAACTCTCCCATATCTACAGAAAGGGCACAGAACTTCAATATAATAAATCAACTCGATTGATAAAAATACGAGCCTCATTTTTGAAAAGTGGTCGAATATTTTGAAATTTATTTTTACAGGTTCGGACACAGATATCGAGACCCTATTGCCGAACAATAGATCCGGTGGTAATATCGTTAATGACACGAAGTGCGTTTTCGTTGGAACAGGACGCCTGCGAACTCCTCAATTAATAAGAGACATGTCATTCGTTGACAGCTCAAAGTCGGAGTTTACATCAAAACACAGTCTCGAGTGGAAATTTCTATTTCTCGATCACCGAGCACCACCAATTATCGGCTATCTTCCATTCGAGGTTCTCGGCACATCGGGCTATGATTACTATCATGTGGACGATCTTGAAAAAGTTGTACTTTGTCACGAATCACGTAAGGCTTAGTGTCATATTTATTATTTCAATATGACATTCTCCTTAAAATAGATCTTTTTATTCACGGCATGTTTTCTACCCTAACCTAAAGTGAACCTCTTAATAGACCACTTTGCTTTCTTTGCTTTCCTTATTTCTCAATTTGGCAGCTCTATTCACGTTGTTTTTACGGAGTAAAATTATATAATATATTTTTGCTTCAGTCTTTTCATGTTTAAAGACCCCAGATCGTGGAACATTAGATTTTTTCGAAATTAAACACATTTGCAGCCATACTGCATTGTTTTAATAAACTCACCATTGTGTAGTAAAGTTTATGACCAAAATGTTTAGCGCGCAAACGCCACAAAATTCGCACGCTCTTCTCGGTGATCTATTTACCCTGGGCGCCAGCCGTCACGAAGACTCGCAGAAAAGAGAGATCGCAAGCGTAAGACGGAGCCCCGAAACGAAATAATTTACGGGATTCTTTAACTATAATGTTATATCAAGAGCCACGATAGCGATTCGACGCCAAGTTTCTACAATACGCCTGCGCCGATTGCAATAGATTTTCCCTTCTCGACGGACGTGCATGTATAAACAATCATTTTAAGCGATTCAATTATCTTTTAACACAATTAACACAGTTAACAATTATTGATGGGAGAACATACGGATCTCGCTCCCTAAGAAAACCGTCCTGACCTAACAACGAGAATGCTGGTCAAGAGTACGAGCCCTACCCGAAGTACGTCGACGTAGGTGAAAGATTAGCCAAGTTCTCTCTCTCTCTCTCTCTCTTTCTTTCTCTCTGCTATGACCCTTGAGATTGAATTGGCAACGCTGCTGTAGCTCTTCTCGTTACCGCAGCGATTGCTCCCTCATTTATAGATTCCTCTCGAGGATATACCAAAAGAAAATGTTCTGGGATACGTAATTAGAAAAATAATCATGTAAGCTCTCGCCTTCGGTATGCCTTACGAGTGCATAGCGTGACCGAAGTATCTAGCGGGACAGTCGAAAGCTGCATTTCTCGCGCTCAAAAAAAAACCTTCACAAGTATACACATTATTTTTAATTTCTTGCGCTCTTAACTTCTGTTTCCAATTTCTTTTGCAGTCATGCAGAAGGGTGAAGGTACTTCATGTCACTACAGATTTCTCACTAAGGGGCAACAATGGATATGGCTGAAGTCGAGATTCTACATAGATTATAATCAATGGAACTCCAAGCCAGAGTTTATCGTATGTACGCACAACGTCGTAAGTTATACGGATGTCATACAACATTTTAAGTCGAAGAATAACGGGGATACCAGCAAAAATAAAATAGACGAAATTGATCGGACCACGACTGCGGGATTGCCGCTGGTAAAGCATTTATTTGAAAATTATAAAAATTCTCGCTAAACGGTGACTCTTCAAATATCTTTTTTGTAGCCAACAACACCATGCCCAATTAGATCTTCGACATGGTCACCGAAGTCATCAAAGACCGTGAAATTCAGTGTGAGTGCGTCGAAACTCCATTACCCAGGCAAAGTATCTGACGCAGCATCGATATCAATAGGTTCCCAAAGTTCGAAACAGTTAACATCGGCGACCAACAGTTTGAGACCCATCGTAGCGCCAGCAAACCCCATAACAACGAGAACACCGCTAGAATCAACCTCGAAAAATCGTAGTCAGACAAAAGTTGATCAACCAAGTCCAAACTACGTAGACTTGCAAAGATTCACCACCGAACCTACGCCCCCAGTTATCCCTGACAATTTTGTAACTCCGGCGGTTCCCGCAGCCCGGATTTCTTTGCCAATTACATCGGTAAAATAAAACCATGCACTTTTTCCCTACCGCTCAAAGATTTTATAGTACCAAGACAAATTCATCATGACGATTAATCATTTCTTTTGCTATTTTAGATCATGAATCAACAAAATATAAATCTCACAAACGCCCAAAATCGCATTCAGGATGAGCTGCAGAGAAAACACGAGGAACTTCAACAGCTAATTGTCCATCAGCAGGAGGAGCTGAGAAGGGTCTCGGAACAATTGTTCATAGCACGATATGGAATTCTGTCTCCACTCATCAACGTAAGTTGCTTCAGATAAAAAATTATCTGTAATTAATCAGCAAAGCATACCAAATTGCATAGTTTTTCATAAAATTTTATTCACATCCCACTTTCCTTATATCTTATTATCTTCCATTGTAGTGTTCAGACCGTCATATTGAATTTCACGACTTTTTCTTTTATCGCTCAAGTTTATCTTAATTCCTATTGCTTCTCTGGGACATAACGAACCTAAATTATTCTATTAGTCAGGTTTGTCGTACAACGTAGCTCTGTGTCAATCAAGTGGGCCGAGTAACAATAATTCAGACGCCGGAAAAACGTTGAATCCTTCATCGAATCATCCTATCCAAGGAATGAACATTATTCCAGCATCTGGGCGACCGTCCGCTCCAACGGTTCCTATGGAACCATTTCCACATTCAACGACAGCATTATCTATCAATGACATTGAGATGCCTCATCAGCATTATCACCATCATCATCAACAACAACAGCAGCAGCAACAACTATCACCTCAACAACAGCATCAAGATATACAAAGACACGATCAGAATCACCAGCATCAACAACCACCGACGCACGTGTCGCATCAGAATGATCATATGACTCCTATGACGCAGTTTCCAATATGTACGCAGGTTGAAATACCTTATGCGAATGTGGATCTAGCTGCGAGTACACAGCAGATATTAAATCATTAACTTATCGGTGTGTTACGGTGTTTTTGCTTATGAGCTCGGCAAAGTGTGATCTTTAATAAATGTTGTTCCTGCTGGATGTCCAACGCTACTGTTTGTGCCAAAATGTTTCTATATCATACGTTTTGAGATGTTATTTTTCTACTGAGGACTATTATTATGTTTTTATCGATGACCTATTTTTTTGGAAATTCAAAATTTATCTGTTTCACTCGTTGATCACTATAACTAAGAACAACAACTGTAAAGCATGTAAATAAGACTTTAAAGCATACTTCAGAATCACACTACTGTCAAACAACAGCGATACTACTAAAAGATGTCACCATGCTGCAAGTGTTTTCGGAGCTGCCTGAGGGCACACAATAATGACTCTACCGGTGTTTGCGAAATCTTTCGAGATAACTCGTGCATCTCGAGTTCTACAGGTGTTTTGTCTTATTTTTTATGCTACTTCACAGACAAACCTAACGCTCATTCGAACCCGAGAAAAGTTCTCCTCGCAACACATATTCATGTATTTTGTTTCCTACATTGAATCATCCGGGAAACGCGTGTCTCCACGATTTAAGAATTACTTTACGGATTTAGAGAGCACTCTCAGAGCAATGAGTGCTTGAAACAGGGTAAAAAAGTAAGGGTCCAAAAAAACTTCTTCAATTAATACATCATCAATTTTTGATGTGCTTTCAATAAACAATATAAATACAATTTAAGTATATGTTTACTTCCATTTGTGATGGAAAAATATGGTTGTGATGTTGGAATGCGAGACGTTTTTGCCTCGTCACGTAGCTGGATCTCCATGAATAGATCGGGATTGAATGCAATCGTAATACTTAGTAAATTCAACACACATTCGCCCTCTCAGTTACATATGGAGACCCATCCCTAACGTCCAAAGCGAACAAGCCGAACTCGAAAATAAACATTATGAATCAATTAATGAAAAATACAAACAAAAAAAATTTCAAAATTTTATGTCCAATCCCATATTTTCTCGTACTTTACAAACGATTAAGAGAACATTCTACTTTTTCGGGGAAGAATTTTGTTCATTTCCAGGAATTTTGTTTATCGGCAAACAATAACGTAGCAATTTTAAACTTATCCATCATTTAAGGTGATCTATCAGTCTCGCGGTCGGTAACAAAATAGATACACGTTTTTCTCAGTATTCTTGATATTTCGAAAAGACGAAGAGTTACACGTTGTTCTCTGATGAAAAAAGAATAACGTGTAACTTTTCGGTTTCTCAAAATATCAAGCGTGTCTGAGAAAACTGTATATCTACTTTTCAGTTATCTCTTGCACTCATGTAACTCATAGATCACCTTAATACTATGCTGAAATCGTACAAAAATATTTTTTTATGATACCTACCTCGAAAGTTTGATTTTCGATTGATGTATAACATGCGGAAAGTGACTTATAGCTGATCACACACGCTTTTGCATAGCATAGCATAACGTAGCATAACACGATTCGACCAATCACGTAGCTCGATACACGTATAGATAGTAACAATGGATAGTAGCCGCAGCATAGCATAGCATAAGGTTGAAAAATCCGTATTGTCGAAATTTTACGTTATGCTATGCTAGCGGAACTACAGGGAGCCAATCACAAGCGAGCGGCTTGTTATAGCAACAGCGTCTGGCGTCACAATAGTAAATGAACACACAAATGCTAATGTTGGCATTTGTAAGTAAATGAACTTACAAATGCCAACATTTTCAAATCAACTATGTAAATCACGATTTTATACACAATCTGTACGCAACAATTCTTTTTTTTATTTTTTATTGTTTTTCACAATTTCACTATGTATACAAAACAAACATTTTGTTTTAATCATTTTTGACGCAGTCGCAATTTATCATCTAGCCACCTGGTGGTTGCTAGGGAAATATTCTATGCTATGTGCATGGAGTCTAGAGTACAGGAGGGTTCACTCCTTGCAAATTGTATAGGACAGGGTGAAACCGAAATCGTGACTCGGTGAGGTGGCGATGGAGACGCTGATGGAACACTGTTACATGTGTTAATTCCGTGTGTCAACACGTAATTTCATGTGCGTTGGAGGCATTTGTACAAACATAACCTGTTCGTCGATACATGAATATCATGAATATATTGTTTTGAAAAAATGGGGTTCTAGTGCTCATATCCAGGCTGCCCGAGTGGTACATGAGCAGATAAAAAACGACAATTTACGAAAATTACGAAAACGAATTACGATTTCGAAAAAAGTATTAAAATTCTAACTCACGAATGTAAATAACAAAAATATTACCATAATTAGCAACGATTCGGGCATGACACTATATACAATTTATTCATGATTTTATTTCAGCACGACAGTGCTGAAATGTGTATATTGTTATGGTTTTAGTTATTCTTTCTCTCCGTAGAGTGCGCTACTTGAAAGCGTCCCATAAAACGCTAGTGACTTTCGCTGCTAGAGTTAGTTAAGTTGAAGATGGCTGACAAGACATACGAGTCGAGAGCGTCGCAATAAATTTATCTTCTTTTCAAAATTCTCGGGCCAAAATTCATTGTTTTACCCACCCAACGCGCGTTCCTACTATAGTGGCGACCGTGACAGGACTGTGAGTTACGTGTTTTGGGTTAAATTAGAGACACAAGTAAAGCCAGGGTGAAACGATGGATCGTGTAAAAAGGGCGCGGGGAATGGCGCGTTCCGCGTTTACGCGCGTTCTCACATCGCTGGTCGCCGAGATCGCCAGCAATAATGCTGAAACGGGGGACCTATAGAGTTATTTTGCGTTACTCAAAGATAAAGCAAGTGAGCTCGAAGAGTTTAATACGAAGATATTAGATCTTATGGTCGACGCAGATGCTACGGAAGACGAGTTGGAAGCGGAGGTGATCGGCGCGGACGAATATCGAATGAAGTATCACAAGGCGAAAGTAGACGTTACGAGAATTACAGAAGCAGCGCAACAACGTAACCCGCATTTATTTCAACAAGGAATGCTCGGTGTACAGCCACAAAATAACGTGCCGTTTCAAAATCGACGCGGATTCAAGCTACCGAAAATCGAACTCAAGAAATTCGGTGGCGACGTTCGAGAATGGCTACAAATCTGGAGCCAGTTCAAAAACATTCATGAGGATGAATCTGTCGCGAGGGAAGACAAATTTCAATACCTTATCCAAGCAATGGTGACAGATTCTCGGGCCAGCGAGCTCGTAAACAGTTACCCACCGACGGCGGGCAATTACGATAACGTGATCCAAAGTCTGAAAAATCGGTTCGGAAAAGACGAATTGCTAGTGGAAGTGTACGTGCGTGAATTGTTGAAATTGGTGCTGAACAACGCGTTGACACCCAAGGGAAAAGTTTCGCTAGCTAGCGTCTATGACAAATTAGAAACGCATCTATGATCGCTCGAATCGTTGGGCGTGACAACAGATACGTGCGCGGCCATGTTGTACCCCCTAGTGGAATCGTCGCTGCCAGAAGAATTGCTACGGGCCTGGCAGAGACAGACAAGTAACGCCATCCAGTTTGCCGCGAGAGAACCGGGAAACAACGCGCAGGCAGTCGCTAACCCCAAAGATCGTCTCGCGAATTTGATGTCGTTTATCCAAGCTGAAGTGGAAAGTGAAGAAAGGATTGCGATGGCAGTTAGTGATTTCGGTCTTGCTAACGAACAAATAAAAGATAAGAATAAAAAGAAATCGAAGAGCGAATCGAGCAAGGGCACTGGGACGGCCGCCGCGCTTCTAGTCTCAAAAGAGGTTCAGACGCCGGAGTGCATATTTTGCGACGAAGCCACAGTCCACAGTGTGAGAAGGCCAGAAAAATGTCTACGGAAGAAAGATCGGAGATTGTGAAATAGAAAAACGCATGTTTCAATTGTCTCAAGACAAATCATGGCCGAAGGTTCTGCAAATTTAATCAAAAATGCGCATGGTGCGGCAGAAAACATGTGCTGCTCATGTGTCGAGGGATGACGTCAGGAAAACCGCCGACGAAGAAACCGGGAGACGGACCGCCGAACAGTCAAACTGAAAGTAGTCTCGCGAATCTCTCATGCAGTGCCGAAGTTTTTCTGCAAACTCTTCGGGTGAAAATGTATAATCACGGAGAGGAGCGTATCGTTAGAGCAGTGCTGGACACGGGCTCACATCGTTCGTACGTTTTGCGTCAAACAGTCGAGGAGATGGGTTACGTGGAGGTAGGAAAGCAGAATATAATCCATCTACCGTTCGGAGGCGCGAAGACCGAAGCACAGGAGCATAGAGCACACCGTATACGACTCCGCAGCATGGACGACCGTTACGCTTGAAATTTCGTTGCGTTGGACCAGGATACCATTTGTCACAACATCTCCGGTATAACGAGAGGCCCATAGATTCAAGAGTTGGCTCAAGATGGTATACGGTTGATTGACGTCGGACAAAATAATGAGCCTATCGCGAAACTTATAGGAACCGATATCGTGAGTAAATTACTAACCGGCAGACTACAAAACCTCGAGTGCGGCGCGACAGCGATCGAGACTCGACTGGGATGGACGATTATGAGGAAGACTTCACTCAAAGACGTTTCACGAGTCGACTCAGCGTTGTTGTCAGTCTCCATGTTTGCACAGGCCGCGAATGCCTCGGACCTGTGGAGCCTCGACGTACTGGGAATCATCGATCCCATCGAAACGAAGACCAAAGAAGCTCATCAGGAGCAAGTGAAAAACCAATTTCGACAAACCGTCAAATTAAATGAAGTGGGACGTTATGAAGTGCTCCTACCGTGGAAAGAGAATCATCCACCACTCTCGGATAATAAGGAGATAGCATTCAAGAGGTTGGAAGCAAACACGAAGAAACTCGAATCCGAAAATCTTTACGAAGATTATTGCAGAGTGATTAAAGATTGGTTGGTTGAAGGAATCGTTGAACTCGTCCCGCCTACGGAAGCAATGAAACGCGGTTATTATTTGCCACATCGGCACGTGGTGAAAGAGAACAGTACGACACGGTTGAGACCCGTTTTCGATTCCTCAGCGAGAAGCAACGATTCACCTTCGCTCAATCAATGTCTCGAAGTCGGTCCAAACCTTATAGAACTGATACCGACGATGCTGCTGCGATTCCGAGAAAAGAACATCGGAGTTATTTCTGACGTAAAGCGAGCTTTCCTTCAAATTAGCGTAACGCCAACAGATTGAGACGTGTTCCGGTTCCTGTGGTGGAGCGAAGATGAGCCGTCGAAGATCGAAGTTTACCGACATTGCAGAGTCGTGTTTGGAGTCACAAGCAGTCCGTTTTTGTTGGGTGCTACAATCGAAATGCACTTGGAAAGAGAGCTTGGACAGACTGAAAATAAACAACAACGTGCGATGATCGAGAAACTAAAGAGATCCTTTTACGTGGATAACTGCGTAACCCGCGTTGAGATGAATGAAGAAGAGAGGCGTTCGAGAGAGTTGCTACTACTGTTATGTCAACTGGCGGTTTTCTACTTCGAGGATGGGAGTCTTCTGATCCAATGCAGTCAGATTGTACCGCGTCGGTACTCGGATTTACTTGGGACAAAAAAAAAGAGGAAACCCTGCCCGAAAAGGTGACGAAACGAAATACTTTATCCGCTACGCAAAATATATTCGACCCGATCGGTTTTGCGTGCCCAGTACTGCTGCGTCCAAAAATCCTGTTACAGAAACTATGGTCTACGGATCTGAATTGGGATACAGAGGTCGATGAACAGGTCAAGGATGCTTTCAGAGAGTAGCATCGAGAGTTGAAACTATTATGAGAATTACGACTTCCTCGATGGGCGTTCGGTAATAAAGAAAACGGAGACGCGACTTCCTTTCATTTTTTCGTCGACGCTAGTCGAGAAGCGTACGCTGCGGTATTATACGCACGTACCGAGACATTGGAAGGCGTTAAGGTTCAACTCATTGGGGCAAAATCAAGAGTGGCAACAATGGGCAAGACAACCATACCTCGATTCGAGCTTCTTGCCGCAACGATTGGAGCAAGGCTGATGACTTTCACTTTAGACGCGCTAAACGAGTCGCAATCAGAGAAATGTTGTTGGAGTAATTCGTCAACCGTTCTGTCATGGATCAAGCGCGAGAATCAATGGGCAACTTTCGTTTGGAATCGAGTACAGGAAATAAGACACTTATTAACGCAACCCTAACAATGGTATCACGTACGCGGTTCAATGAACCCGGCCGATCTCCCATCTCGAGTATGCAGTGCCAGACAACTCTTTGAATCAATGTGGTGGGAGGGCCCGGAATCGCTCAGGAAAACGCGTCATCAATAGCCGTCAGCTGATTATATCATCAACGAGGTAGAGGAAGAGGTAAGCCACGAGGTCAAGAAGTCGTCGGCGAGAGCGAAGAAAACCGAGGTACCTGTCCAAGCCGATCTTATCATGACCAACGCGAGTGTGCCCATCCCCGATCAGAAAGATTATTGGTACATGCGAGGACTCTCCAAGTACTCCAAGATATTACCTATGGTTGCTTGGATTCTACGCTCCGTGGCGAGGTGTCGAAAAGATCATTCTCGACGTCAACGCGGAGAATTGACGGTCAAGGAAATCGTTGAGGCCGAACTAAGATTGATGCACATAATACAAAAAGAGTCGTTCGACGGTCTCGCCGACCCGAAAATCAGGAGTCTGAATCCATACGAAGACGAATTAGGACTAATTCGTTTGAAGACTCCGATATCAAACCGAGACGACAAATTTGGATTCCGATACCCAATAGTCCTGGACCCGCAACATCCACTCGTCATGAAGCTCATACAATACCGTCATGAAAAATTGAATTACGCTAGATTACAAATTATGATGAGCAATCTAAGAGAGCAGGTGTGGATAATCTCCATTCGTCGCACTATACGCTCCGTGCTCGCAAGATGCACCACCTGCAAACGTTTCAAAGCTACGCGGGTGGAAACTTCTCCGGCGACACTGCCAGAAGAACGCGTATAAGATGCAGCAGTATTCGAGATATCTGGAGTCGATTTCGGAGGACCAGTTTATTTGAGAGGTGGTGAGAAAGTATGGATTTGTCTCTTCACCTGTGCGGTATACAGAGCTATACACCTCGAACTTGTTACTTCGCTATCGACTGAACTCTTCATCGGGGCCTTCCGACGATTTATCGCCGACGACCTTCCGTCATATTTAGTGACAATAGTACAAATTTCACTGGAACCAATAATCTGCTATGCGGGATCAACTGAAGTAAAATAGCGGAATGTAGCACGGTCGAGAAAATCGAGTGGCGATTTAACCCTCCCACAGCAGCCTGGTGGGGAGGATGGTGAGAGCGTCTCATGAGGTCGGTAAAAGAATTGCTGAGGAGAGTCCTACGTCGAGCTTGTCTATCGTTCGAGGATCTTACTATAACGTTGTGCGATTGTGAGGCGATCATCAATTCACGACCAATCACTTACTTGTCCGAAAATCCCGAGGACTTAGTTCCATTGACGCCGGCCATGTTTCTACAGGACATTCGAGAAGTAGGAGTGCCCGATCTCGATAATATCGAAGAAAACCAGTTGAGTAAGAGACGGCGTTATCGTCAGAAACTGCAAGAGGACCTACGGCGACGTTTTCGCTCCGAATATTTGGGACAATTGATTAGAGCGAGTAATACCAAAGCAAAAATAGCCAATCTACAAGAAGGTGACGTCGTCTTCATAAATCACGACAATCAAAAGCGCATAGATTGGCCTCTAGCTCAAGTAATCGAAGTCATACGAGGTCGAGATGGAACCGCACGGATAGCTCGTCTAAAAACGGCGTCCGCTGAACTCGTGCGTCCCGTTCAGAGGTTGTACCCGTTGGAGATGACGTCATCTGAAGAGGTCGAAGCCTTGAATAAATCCGTCGTCGATAAAAGGGGTCTTTCGAATAGAACTCTACAGCCTGAGGAAAAAGAGGAAGCGCCGTCGACCGAAGAAGATCCCGAGCCTCCTATCAAGACGGCGTTGTCGTCGTCGTCGTCGTCGTCGTCAAAGGAGAATTCAAAAACAGTAACCCGCACGAACAGCGGGCGGCAAGTCAATGTCCCCAGAAGACTCGACCTTTAAATTTCTTTTGTAAACGTTATTTCGTTTTTTTTGTTACCTAATTTTGGTTTGTTTTGTTTTCGTTGAGTTGCAAAATGTTTCACAACTCACGATGGGAGGATGTTATGGTTTTAGTTATTCTTTCTCTCCGTAGAGTGCGCTACTTGAAAGCGTCCCTTAAAACGCTGGTGACTTTCGCTGCTATAGTTAGTTAAGTCGAAGATGGCCGACAAGACATACGAGTCGAGAGCGTCGCAATAAATCTATCTTCTTTTCAAAATTCTCGAGCCAAAATTCATTGTTTTACCCACCCAACGCGCGTTCCTAATATATATAGTGTAGTTATATGAAATTTTCGCTCATCTGTACAATTCAATGAAAAAAACATTGAATTATCATCACTAAGAACGGGTTGTTCCAACCTCTAGGTAAGACTATCTGACAGTTAAAGATCTAAAAGTCAATGCTTTTAACCGCCAAATAAGTTACCTAGAAGTTGGAACAACCCGCCCTAAGTACTTTATTACCTAACACCGTACGGCAGGTACAGAGTGAGTACCGTTCAGCTTTTCTAACCTATCTCCCTATTTTTTTTAATACCTAACCTATGCCTGTCGATCGAACTGATATATATATATATGTAATTACGTTCCATCACTAACGCCAGCGCCACCACTTCGGGAACGAGTTTCGGCTTCACCTCAAAAGGCCGAGTGAACCCTCCTGTACTCTAGACTCCATGGCTATGTGCTTGTGTGTTTTGAGTCACGGCATAAAGTTTCTTCTTATACTACGTTATGCAATGCTATATGCAAAAGCGTGTGTGATCAGCTTATTTCTCAACGATTCGTCTTTTGTCTTACTTTACCGCAAAGATTGATGAACTGAACATAACTACAATTGCTTTTTCAATCTCAAATCAAACTTTCGGAACAGGTATCAGAAAAAAAATTATATGTAACAAGTGCGGAAAACAACGAATTAAATCGCGCGTATGCCGCATTCGCCTCAATTTATGTTGCATATCGAGAAATGTATTTGTCTCGAGTCGCTACCGCGACTCTTAATTCGCACGAGTACGAGTGTGAATATCGATCATAAGCTTTCGGCAATTTCACGCACGACGTAATTCGTTGTTTTCCGTACTTGTTACATAAAATACTATTTTTAAATATTATTTAAGAAAATTTATTAAATTATATGAGAAAATGATAAAAATAATAGACTTATGGCTACAACACTATCGTCCATAAAAGTGACTTGATGGGATATAAGGGTAAAAATCTGGTCTTTTTTAGATGTAATGTTCTCGTATAATTTTATTCGTATGAATCATTATTGTAGCACGAATATATATGATATTAGAAATGACAATTTAACAGAAAAAGAAACAACCAAACATCGATTAACGTTCAAACCATAACATCTCAGAGATGTCTGAATTTCTATGGATTTTTTTTGGATTAAGGAAGTTCTGCTTCTACTTTGAGGGACGCGCGGGGCGCCGGGAATCCCTATGCTTATACACAGGCTAGTCGCACTGCTGCCAACCTGATTTTTCTATCTACCTCTCTCTCTCTTTCTTCTTCCTGTCTTTCTTTTCTGCTCTGCGAAGTTGCTGCTCCAAAGGCTTGTGCGGCCATATCCCAAGAAATTCGACAAATTTTCATAAGTTAATTCGTTACATCTCATGACATGCGTATTCAATCAGGTCCATTTTTTTTCTCTATCACAGTAATATATAAGTCTGTACATGATCCAATTTTCAATGAGCCACCACTTTTTCAACTATATAATAGTAAATCATTTCTCACGTCAATACAGTACGTGCCATGAAGCTCTGTGCAATTTGGATGTAATTTTATGATTTTCTATCTCAGAAAGTAGGTGGTCAATCTTGTTTGAATTTTGCAGGTACACGCGGAATATATTTCCGAAAGTGCTATTAAAATTTCAAAGACCTGTTATATTTTTGAGATTCGAGCAGAGCTCCCTTAAAATACCGATCGAATAAAATTTTCAACTCGATATGCATGTGTATGTATGTGTTTATAGACATTGTGAAAATCGATTACAAATCGAAACAGAAACTTTATCTTGTTGTGTTGATTTGATGCATTTCAAATTTTTCTCCTTTCAAAGAACAAAATCATATTTTATTGTTATTCTTATATCATGTCACTTTCGTGTACGTTCATTGATATAAGTCCATTATTTTTTTCAATTTTAATGAGGCTCATAAGTAAGGCAATTATTGTGGTGACACATATTTTCGCTGTAGTAACGTTTTTTTACGAATCATTTGTATTCAATGATAAAATACGAGATACTGTATAACAGTTTTGAAACTGTTTATTTTTCCACAAAATAATTATACTGCTAATGCAAAAGCGTGTTGAGCGCGATAGCGACTTTGTATGCTATCACAAAAATTAAATAAATTACATTATTTTAATAATTGTTTATAGAATAAAGAAAGCATGGAAATACATAGTTTTTCGGAACATCTAAAGTCAAATTCCATACGTGATAGTTAACATCGTAGCTCCTATAGTATTCAATAACCTTGTTCGATTTGGGCGTCTGTAGCTAGAATTCTCTGTATAAACATTTCTTTTTAAGTCAAATGAGCTCTACAAGATGACGAAAAAAAAAAACAAATCTTCATCGTACTTGTTATTTGTTTTTATACCTTACCTATATCTGTAGCAACGGCTCTGAAAAGTTCTGAATTTCATTATCCTTATTGGAAAACAAAAAAATTGATATAAAAGTCAGTTCTTTTGTACACAGCAATGACGAAAAGAAAATAGTTAAGTTTTTGGTGCGTTTAGTGTACATAAATGTGTATATTCGAGTATGCGTGTATTAATTTAATTAAGAAATAATCTGCCGACCTACTAGCGTTTGGAACATACGTTAAACCTCCTTGTCAGGGGATGTAACACGAATAAAAATATGTGGTACAATGATGAACTTTCAAATAGGATTCACCAGGCGCGTTCTATGCTCGTTTGTTAAGGAGCATAGAACGGTGTCACTGATTCTGCATACAAACTTTGGTACAAATTAATAATAACATGTCTATTCTCTATTATAAATTAACCCCCACTGGTTACGCGAGGTTTAAACAACCCCAATGTTGTTTCAGTTAACAAGGTCATTTTTTCTAAATTTTAATGTTCAGATTCTTTTTATAACATTTTATCATCAAACTTTGAACGTTAATACAGTTGTCCCCTGTTTTGAAATGTTCAATGCATAATTAATACTTTTTTTTAGAGTCAATAAAATAATTGGGATTATTATAACCCCAACGCGAAGGATTAGTAAACAACTAAACGAAAAACAAAGAAAAGCATCATTTTATTATCTTTTCAAACAAGTTTGATTCCATAACTCGGCTACAGAAGTGTTTGTAAATGTTTTCATGAAATAAAGGAATTCAGTGAAGATGGTATTCAGGGTGTTTCATACAAAGCTACTTGAATTTTTCGAACATACGGTTCTACGAGAAAAATCATGTATTTATTTCTATGTGAATTTAAAAATAACGTATACGCATGTTGTATAGGTAATAATATATGTACTATATATTTCTTACGCTAATTACATCAAGTTATGTGCTCGTATATGAGGCATTTCACTGGAAAATTCCGTTCCAATACTTTGATCAGTTTTTGTTGGTACATCGATATTACATTTTATTATTGGTACAAATCTAAATAGGCGGAGGGAAAATTCGAAAATTTAATCATTTCAATCGAAAAAAGGTTGAAAATTATAAAATCGATAATATCATGAATTGAAATTATGTGGGTAATAAAAAATTCAGCATCATTTAAAAATAGTGTAAATTGCTTTGAAAAAAATAGAAGGAAAAACGAGCCTATGAATGGACTAGCGTTAAAAATCATGTAACTGCCATACTATTTTGAAAAATATTTTGACAAAAATTAAAATTGGCAATCATCTTAACTCGTCAGCAGGCGCGCTATGAGACTTTCTCTCACACTTATATTAAAATGATAATTACTCCAAAATTTCAAATGGTAGAAGCATTTAAAATTTTTTCTAACTTCACCAAATTTATTCTTCTGTATAATAGAAGAGTTGAAAAAAATTTTTGAATTTTTTAAATTATTATTTTTTTGATTTTTAGTGTCAATTATCGTTGTATTTATGGTTTTTTTAAATAAAAAAAAGTGTAATAGCCACAATCACTGTAGCCAAATTGTTTTCAAGTTCCTATTTATCAAATTAAGCACTTGAAGCTATACATATGAACAAATCTCTCATCGCGTGCCCAACGTTTAAAGTGGATGTAGCACACCTGCTGACGGGTTTACCCCTTTACTGGTAGACGGTTTGACAGTGAGGTGGACATTTCTAGTAGACAAAAAAATCGCAAATAAAAATTTAAAAATTCGTAAAAGATATTCGCACTCCTAAATATTGTACTCCTAAAGAACAAAAAACATGGAAATATATATTTTTTTAATTTAAGGGGGTAGGCTGCCTTGAAAGGGTAAAAAACACCATTAACATCAAAATTAATTGTCTAAACAATCAATAAAGGTAGAGAGATGATTCTTTTCTCAGTTTTAACTGTTTTTATAGGCTTAAACTTGAAGAAAAAAATGTTTAGCCAAAAAAATATTAAATTTTTTTTTTAATTAAAAAATCATTATAAAGACAAAAAAAATAAACAAAAAACGATGTGTAAAATCGTACCGTGCAGCCTCCTCATGGCTCACATCGGATCGTTAAAAAATTACAAGCTAATAATGTCGAAAGAAATAAATGAATATGTACGAAATATCGTGATTTATCATTTAGTCAATAATAGCAAAAATCATGCGAAATTTAATGCCCACAATTTTTTTTTCTTCTTTTTTTTTATCAGAATCCTGATCAATGATGTTATAAACCCGGGAATACCAATGGTATTCAATTTTGTATGATTAGAAACCTATTTTTTGGACAGCCCGCCATATGGCGGGTCTACCAGTGAAGGGGTTAAAAATACATTTTTCGCTTCAAAGTTAAAAAAAAAACATTGAAAATGAGGGAAGATAATTTTTTTCATATTTTCTCATGAAAGTATGCATCAAAATGAAAAAAAAATCGATATATTAACATTCGTCAATATTCCTACACTGAGAAAAAAATCAAAGTATTGCCAACTACGCGATGAGGTTGGACAATTCTTGATACATCGATAGATCAGATTACGTAGAATTAATCAACCGATGGTCGATCCATTGGTAGTCATGTCGTTTCCCCAATTACATGATGATTTTGCTGTCAAATTTTAATTTATTCAAGTTGATTATATTTTATGTGATAAAATTATAATATCTGGTTAGATTGAAAAAAATCAGATACAGTATCGATTGAATTTGAAATAAGGACATGGATTTTGAGTTGTTTACGGTTTGACCGTCACTTGATAAAAAATAATAGCAGCGATTAAACTTCTCTACGTAAATTGATTTGAATGAAACCATAGACGGAATATAATTTGCGATTACGCTAATAACCTAGTAGTAATTTGGATGATATATTTTGTTACTATTCAATCAAATAAACATTTTGCTAAAGCTACTGAAATTTAATTGATTCAACTAATACCTTGTTGCGCAAACAATAGTCCTCTCGCTTAAGCGATGCGATGCAACGCCCGTGCGCCCATAAGCCTCCCACATTAAATCATTGAAAATTGAGCACTCCGACCGATGGTCGCCAAGAATACCAAAATCCCAGTATTATTGGATTGATAGGGCGTAAAGCCCTGTCGTACGATTACAGTACGCTAGCACGAGAAGACTTGCTCACATAATTATATCAGGATAGACGCTTTTGAACCATAAATCTGCACAATAGCCTCTTATGAGAGAGAAGAAAATTTTAAAAATCGATCAAACGTATTTCATATTTAATGACGTACAGTGATCAAATGACCCAAAGATTTCGTATGCTCATTTCACAATCATAATTTTTCGATACAATCATTATACGTTTTGATTACACAATGTAATTTATTTAATTTAAATATGATTGATACAATTCAATGGAATATTTTTCCTCATTTCTCGAATAATGCGTTGATACTATCTCAAATGTTTATTCAAATTTAGTCTAAAAGTTTTTTGGATCTATTGAATATAAGAATTTTTTCTCCAAATTACAGACGCAATTAGCTCCACAAAGACTTCAACTAAGCACGGAGGTTAGTTCAATTATGCCATTAGTTTCGCCGTATCCAGCCTCAGGGCGTAGTTGAGCCTACTACGTCTCCATTCTTAATACTATATCTTTTTCTCAGCGTATCAGTTCGAATCTACCAATTCGTGTGGATATTCCTTCCCTAACGAACTATTTTAGAAAAAAAATTCAGAAAAATTTACAATGGATGGAGTCACAGCTGCGCGAAATGGTGTAGAATGCCTCATACATATGAAGAATTTAATTAAATATTTCAGTTCTGCGTACAAAAAAATCAACATGCCCACCTGATCTGAAGTCTTTCTCATTTGGGCGACCATACTATCGGCGTAATTTGTTTAGTGTTGTAAAATCCGATAATAAACAAATGAATAATAAAATTAACGACGAATCAATTCTTCAGTTTTTTCAGTGCATCCATAAGAATTTCCATTTCTTGATTTACGTTGGTTACCAATTCTTCGATCTGGTACTTGCTGTCAATAATACTTATGGTCTGAGTGTACGGATCATATCGTACGCCAAATTTTCTTGGAATCGTTTGCGCGAATTTTCTGAAATAGAATGCTATGTTAACCAATTTTTTTTTTTATATCAGTCTATATATTTTAATGGAATTTCATTAACGGAGCAATCGCCTTGTGGGTCTTTTTTAGAAACTCCTGATTTCTAAAGTGTTCTGTGAAACTTTCTGCAGTATTTCGGATGCGATTCTACTAATGAGGTAATTATCTTGCAGGTGCATTTTAACAATTTACTATCTCTAAAAGGCACTGCAGCAGTTCTTGCATTATTTAGGATTACTCTACGTGGTAAGTCAATAAACATTTCATCGTACGATCAACAGAACCATTATCTAACACAGCCTGATGTATGATTTAAAAAAAAAAGATCAAGAGGAAAATAAAAATATAGTTTGTTATTCATAACAAATTTTAAACATATAGTGTAACAAAGTCATCTCGCTTGTGATGAAATGTTTATCCGAGTACACTGTATATCGTATGAAAAAGCTAACAAACTACTTACATCATCTTCTCTTTTGCGTCTTCAAAGTCTTCGGCTACAAAGTACACTGGTTGATATTCCGTTATCGGATATTTTTGCAACGCCGTCTTGGCTGGGTCGAACGGTCGTAACTCCGGTTTACCGCTAAGACTATATTCGAGTTCGCCAAAAGAGGAAAGAAGACCTGCGCCATATGCTTTAAGTTCACCGTGTTGTCGGCAGAGACCAAACTCCACCGTAAACCAAAAACACTTGAAAACAAAAAACGATTACTTCAAATATTGTTGATTTATTAAAAAGAATTTCACGACAAATCAATGAAAATACTTTTCAAGAAATACTATTATGAAAAGTCAATGAATTTTGCCGCTAAATCATTTTTAACGGGTAAAACCACTGTAGAATTTTCGGAAAATCGATTTTTTTTATTGGCTTAAAATATACTTTGAACCCTCTTGAATATGAAGCAAAAAGGTTTATACCTGAAAAAAAAAAATTTCATTGAAATTTCGGGCTCTTCCCCGAGCGCGTCAGTCATTTCAGTACCACGTTTCAAAACTTTAAACACGTTTTTCTCGAAACACGATTTGGGTGGGAGTAAGATTTTCAAATGATTAAAACTTCGAACGGCTAAAACTGCGAATTTTTAAATTGAAGAATAGTAGTATGTAGACAGATTAATTCTACTATAGCCTTTATGCTGGAAATAAAAAAATAAGAAATTAAAGAGTTCGAAGTACATTTACGTCAAAAACAAAATATAACAGTAGCCCAAAAGACGAAGGCTGAAATAGCGATTTTACAAAAGTTCGACTATTACGCATTCGAGTTGTCAAATACTGAAATCGGCAATATTATGAATATTCACAATTTCAAATATATTTTAACGAAAGACAAAATATTAATGTGGTCAAAATAGCGAAACACCAGAAAGTCGAACGGTCGAAATAGCGAGAGCCTCTGGGCTGTAAAGTATTGCTTGTCATTCTTCGTGCTTGACAACGTTCGCTATTCTGTACTTCTAATATTTAGTCATTCGAAAAATTCACTTTCGAATTATTCATACTACATATTTTGGTCTCTCAATAAAAGAATTGCTCTCCATTTCGAACTTAGAAAATATAAACTTCTTACACTAGGACAATCTATATTATCTGCATTTCAAGTATAGATAGTCTGAATATATATTTTCGAATAAATGCGCGATCAAAGAAAAAAATATTACATCAAATGCGCATTCAACTTAATATAATATCGAAAATGTAAACTTCGAATTTCTTATTTTTCGTTAATCGAATGTTATGAATACTAAAATTTCAAAATATTAACCGTTCTACAATTTGGTTATTCTACATATTAACCCCCACCCCACGATTTTTCAAAACGGCACGCAGCATAACCAACAATTTTCATTCTTTTCATTTGAATTTTTGACAATATCTTAAAAATAATATTTCGAAGTTAAATACGTACGGAATTTTCGATAAGTTCATATGAACATTTTTTATCAACAAATAATTACCCCCACTGTAAAAACAAGTGTATTATCGAAAACAACACACTTGTGTGTTCTGTACTTAACGCCATAAGCAAACTGTAGATTTTCAACACACTTTAAAACGTGTAGAAAATGGCGACAAAGAATCTATAGTTTACTTATGGCGTTAAGTACAGAACACACTTGTTTTTAGAGTGCCTTTTATCTGTCGAAAATTGAACCTCTTCATTTAAACACCCGCCAATAATACAAAAATGAATATTGTCAAAAATCCCCTACGTACTTCACTAGTTATGAGTGTCTAGATTAAGGTTTGTTTTTTTATTCCAGACCAACAATAGCACCAGTTACACTGCGAGCGGCAGAGCGCCTCGAATTCAACAAGCCTCGCGGGAATGGCTCTGGTGTCGCCATTTTTTAATATGTTTCAAACATAATTTTTTGTTATACAGTTAAATATATGCTTAGTAACTCCCCCGAATATTATTATTCTATTATCTTTCCTTCCACCCGAAAAGAATTGTCGTAAAAAGGCATTTTTTGAGTCCGTTACAGTGGTTTTAGCCCTTAATCAAATTGTTCTAATAGTAGCTGAAATCAATTGATTTCGTAAGCATTCAGAGTAATAGTGAGATATCTGCATGGACGAACGCAAATAAAAAATATATTGCAAAGCATTATGGGCTAATGGAAAATTCATACGATAATATCAAAATATGTGTATGCACATAGAAAATTGATGAAATATTTCAAAAAAATGTATGGGAGGCATTTTACGACATTTACTACATTCCAAAACCCTGACTCCGTTTGATTCCTGTGAATGTGTTTATTTTTTTTCTATACAATAAATAAGTAGAAGCATGTTTTTAGAAATTTTTTAAATGACCATTTATTCGATTTTAACATTCACATATTTTTAAATGACCATTTATTCGATTTTAACATTCACACAGATGTTTGGTCTACTTCTTTAGATTCGAATTTTACGACATTTACTACATTCCAAAACCCTGACTCCGTTTGATTCCTGTGAATGTGTTTATTTTTTTTCTATACAATAAATAAGTAGAAGCATGTTTTTAGAAATTTTTTAAATGACCATTTATTCGATTTTAACATTCACATATTTTTAAATGACCATTTATTCGATTTTAACATTCACACAGATGTTTGGTCTACTTCTTTAGATTCGAATTGTGAAAGCTTGAAAACTATCAGAACTGCAACAAATATTATCAATAATATTTTCATGTAGTTTTTAACGTAAGTTACCGTGGTTTTAGAAGAAAAAATACGGTAAAAAATTCTACTTTTTTCACTCTTTTATCGTAAAGAAAGGATTTCCTTTCTTTAAAAAATCTCATTTTCATTTTGTTCCATTTTCCATTTTTGTATCAAAAACTCGATGAATGTACACAGTTTTCGAGCGCATATTCATACAGGGGATCGATTTTTTTTATTGAAGTTACCGCTATTTAAACAATTTGAATTTGAATAACAATACTCAAGTAGGTATGAAATAAAAAATAAAAATGGACTCTTCTAGGTGAAGTTCATATTTTTTTACGCAACAGCAAAAAATACATAAAATGATTATTTTTTAAGACTCGGTTTATTCTTTTCTAAAGTATACTGAACTAACCCAGAAATTGAGCAAAAATGCTATTTGTTACTTTTGTTATACTACTCATCGTCTCCAAGTTATCGCAGTTCAAAGACGTAGAGTAAAAATTCAACTGTCTGTTACGATTGAAAAAATGCAAAACCCATGAAATCCCAAAATACGAGTTTGTTAATGCCAAGTATATAAAAACTTCCAAACTTAGCACGAATCAAAGAAGTCAGGGTTTCGGAATGTAAAAGTGACGCGAAATGTTTCGTATATAGTGAAACGTTTCAATATTTGAATAGCGGTTCAATATCCAAATATCAAAACTTCGGATTTTTTAGATCCTCTTCTCTCTCGAAAGAGAAGTTATTGTGCAGGTTCGTGCACTGACCGGCATCTTGCCTGGAGCGGGAATTATCTTTAGATTTCCCCGTATTGTATCCGAGGAGTTTAACTCGACTCGAGATTCAAGACGAGTAATCTCGATTGGATGATTAAGAAAAAATGAGCGACTGTGCTCAAGAGCCCTATCGTGACACAATTATGTGGGAAAGCTTAATTGTGTCACCGTACTTTTATTGTACGATAGGTACACCCCCGCAAACCGAGGATTTGGGTTTTCTCACCAACCGTAAGTTGGAGATGCTCCATATTGCTTATGATTGATTCATTTTTGGTAGGAATAAGGAGAAGGAGATTGGAAAGGGTGGGAGCCTTATAGGCGTACGGGAGGTGCGTCGCTTACATGAAAGCGCGCTGACCGTAGCCCTCTACCAGATTTCTGACACACCAGAAATCGTGCCAGGGGACAAGGCTGCCCCGTTACAATAGATGTACAATTTACGAAATATCAATAAAAAATGATTATACTCACAGTAGCGAGTTTCTCGATGTACTCATCCGGAGCACCGAGAGACGCCAATCCAATGACCTGTGAAAATTGTGCAAATGCTGGATCGGCGAAGAGTGGCACGTGACCTAGAACCTCGTGACAAATGTCTGGTTCCGGCGTGTAAAGTGGCTTACTTCCGTGTCTTATATACTGTGTGCTGTGAAATACTCGAAAAGCAAGGCCGGCCAGAAAATCTCGAGATGACAGTAATCCTGCTACTGGCCTCAAAGAAAAACCGGTGCAATCTAAATTAAAAAAAAAAACGTTCTTCTTAACATGACTACTGCAACCTAAATTAACCAGTTGACTGGTAATGACGCATATGTGCGCGGAAAATTACGTGCAAAAACTGATTTGAATGAATCTTGGTATTCAAAAGTTTTTCGGGTCACTAAATCCGAATCTAAACTCAAAATTTGGAAATTCAAACTGGCGGATCCAATATGGCGGACCAAAATGTAAAAAATTACTTGATTTCAATGAAACTCGGTATTCGTATGTTTTTGGAGTCGCTGAATCCGATTATGAACTCGAAATTTTGGAATAAGAAATGGCGAATCCAATATAGCGGACTAAAATGTAAAAATTTACTTGATTTTAACCCGTCAGTGGTGGCGCTACTTACGCTTTAAACGTTGGACGCGTGATGAGATATTTTCTCACATTTATGTAGTTTCAAGTGTTTAATTTGGCAAATAGGAACTTAAAAATTATTTCACCACATTAATTGTGTCTTTTAAACTTTTTTGTTTCTCAAAACCCATAAGTATAACGATAATTGGTACTATAAAAAATGAATCATGAAAAAAAATGAACCAATCAACATTGAAAAAAAAATAATAATAACTCCTTTATCATACAGAAGAATACGTTTGAAGAAGATAAAAACAATTTCAAATTCTTATGCTATTTGAAATTTTCGAGTAATTATCGTTATAATAGAAATATGAAAAAAAGATTCAGCGCGACCGCAAATGGGTTAATGAAACTCGGTCTCGGTATGCGTAGGTTTTTAGCGTTGCTAAATTCAAATCTGAACTAAGAAATTACAAATTTTTCATCGTTTATCTAATCTGAAAGTGTCTTTTTCAATGGTTTTCGACACGGTGAGCCGAAGTATACCTCGAAATCGAAAAAAATACATCCCCGCGTTAGCTGCTAACTGAATTTCACGACCCCAGAATGTGCCACGTGGAGGCTGCGATAGGATTTTATACATTTTTTGTTTATTTTTCAAAAATGTTTTAAATTAAAACAAAAATTATTTAAATTTTTAAAAAATCTTAATTTATTTTTTTTATTTTTTTAGATGCGTGATATCGGAAATTTGGTTCCTGATTCGAAACCAGAAACATCAAAAATGGTTGTACCAATTTTTGGAGTATTATATCGTACCAGTTTTGGCACAGAAAGCGGCTCAATTTTCACGATAAATTGAAGCAAAGTTCAATGCACTAATTCACTTAGTGGTCGTGGATTTGTATTACGACATGTCTTCTTAACCTAAAAAACATAAATAACGCTAGATTTGAGAAATCATGGACTGATAAATGGAAATTTCCATGATGGCAGATTTTTATGGATATTTTTCAAAGGAATTCACCACGTAAATTTATTCTACGCTTGATCGTGTCATCGTTACAGCCAATTGTTTGTAGAGCGAAAAAACTCTTTCATAAACAAATAGCTGCAACTTTCAAACAAATGAGCTCAGAAAAAATCTGTGTGTTCAATTCGTAGAGGATCTCTTAAAGAACAAATTACGACGTAGTGCATCAAAATCGGTCAAAAATACGGATTATTCTTTGAAAAGTATCGATGAAAATCATTTATCAGTTAATGGTTTCGCAAATCTGTCGTTATTTATGTTTTTTTAGGTTAATAAGACATGCTATAGTACAAATCCACCTCCACTACGTTTACTTAGTGCATTAAACTTTGCATAAAACTGTCGTGAAAATGTTGCACTCGTTTGACTAGTGTTGAATTGCGGTAGTTACTTTACAATTTTTTAATTCAATACAAATCTTTAATGATAAAGCATAATCGAGGAATATTGTGAGATCTAGTAATCAAGAGCGTCGAATTAGCTATAAATAACTAGAACTAATTGTAATTCAAAGAAAAAAAAAAAGAAGTAAGTATGCAATCAATTACAATTGATGATACCTTTAAGGAATTGGGAAATGTCTTCGAGCTGAGGAATGTTGTCCTCTCGGTACCCACAATTTTCAATAAGAAGAGGAAAAACGTGATTGTGTTCACGACAAGCGTACTTGGGATATAATTCCGTCAATCTACGAAAAACAACACTCCAAGTTGCAGTTTCCTCCTTGGTATATTCAACATGAGGAATCGGTTGACCGCTAAAAAAGAAACCATATTGGAGAACGTGCATTGGTTTCCTCATAAACAGCAGAACGAAAAAAATGTTGTTCGTTCAAGAAAATGGCCTTCGCTGGAAACATTTTTTTTTTCTTTTCCGTTTCAAGACGTCAAGGACGACGTGTGCTGTCATCGAACGGACGAATGAAAGGGATATCTATACTATCCAATGATAATGATGACTTACTGCTTGTAATTATAGGCAATATCGGCAAAGTACTTTCTCCTTGCACGATAGACTGGATCTGTAAAGCCCGGATGGTCGCTATCAAGTTCAGAACCATATGAGAGTATTTGATTCGCAAACTTGTCAAGATCCCTCATCCTGCGTGGGAACCAGGGTACAGTGCCCAAATTATCTTTGTGATTTCTGAAAACAAATAAATGAAATGGAATTGTCATCGGAAAATTGATTAATTTTGTATATTGTTATTCGTTTTACAAATATTGATCCGTTTTCTATTTATAATTAATAATTGAATAAGTGATAATGGATTTTATGAAAAAATGTTAATCTGGAATTCGAAATTTTTATCTAAAGGAACCAGAAAACATTTGTATGTTGAAATTTTTATTTACAATAAATAAAACTCATTAAATAAATTATATTTTATTGAAATGACATTTACTGTCTTGTACATCAATTTAAAGATATAACTGTATGTGTATGATTTACTAAAACTAATTTTCGTTATGATAAGATTAAATTTCACAATTCATTTGATTTATTTAGTAAAGTAATCAAAACTATCTATTTCACCTTGATATAATCGAGAAATATCCGCACTGACCACGGATTGCCTCAATGACACCGCCGAGGTTTCCACCGGGTGCACATTCGACCATAAATTCGTAACCATCGTGCTGACGCAGAGAGCTTCGAGATTCGATGTGTAGTAAGTTCACTTTATGCTCCTGAGTAAGTTTCGATTAGATTGATCATTTGGTTGATTTTCAAGCAGAAAAGATTGTTTTTCGTTATATAATGATTGCATTTGAAAAAAAAAATAGACTGATAGTTTACTCAATTAAATTCAATATTTTTTTTTCAATCCATATTTAAATTACATTTATTGTATTTAGTAATTACTTTGGTTTCAATCAAATTGATCGATTAAATTTGTTTCATGACATTTTATTCCTATCTGCGTTAAAGAATGTAACAATGTTAAGAAAATTCATCAGTGATCATTACTACTAATTAAAGGTATAAACACTTGGTGATTGCATAAACCGATTTTTGAGTGCGTGTTATCGTAATTTAAGATATGGAATATTTAGATTTTTAAATCAATCATTTAAGTTGTTTTGGATTAAATGAATAATATTATTCAATATTATTAAATAAAATAATCATTTGAAAACATCATGTGCAATAAGTTTTCAAAATCAATAATTATGTTTGAATATGGTTAATATTATTTCGTATGGATTGAAATTCGAATTATATTTTTAGGATTTTTTCACACGAATGACAAAAAAAAATTCGAGACAAGCTCGAAGAGACAATCGCGAGACAAAAACATTTACAAGCGAGTCTCTACAAGACACTTTTGCAAGATTTTTACTTACAGCAAAAAGTTGTAAGTATCTGCCAAGGGCTCCAATTTCATCCTCCTCCTTAGGCGAAAAAATTAGACAAGTGCTTTTAGCTGAATCTCTTCCCTCTTTGATATAATTTCCACCATGCATCAGCCTCGGCTGAAATTTTTACGAAAGTATTATTTTAGTGCCTTTGACATAATTTTTCAATTAATCTTTTTCACGTTTCGAATTCTCGATGAAAAAACAGAATTTCCATACGTCAAGTTTATCCATGATACGTGGCATGATATTACAAGTTGAATTCAGAAAAGTAAAATATAAAAAGCAATTGCGGAATTGATAAATGAATTTTCAAATTTTTAAATACATGGACAAAAACGGAAAATAATCTTCGAATGTCGAAAAAAGATCACAATCGCGTTAAAAATATAAATTCAAGATTACGAGGGTACAAGGAGTGATAATACGAAACTGAGGAAAGCCATCGTAACAAGGTCTTATTTTATATGAATGAGGATTCCCATTCCCTGGCTACTTTATCCCTCCCCTCATCATTTTCTACCGATCATAAAACGCCTCAACACTCGGGTAATTTCTGGGCGCTCGACACCCGCGTTTGCGTTTCTGGTCAAAAGATTCTATTTAACAAACTTGTATGAGAATGTTATTAAATATTGATCGCAATAAATAAACAACTAAAACATATGGTGCTGATGGCATTGTAATAAATTTACCAGTCTGTGAAGGAAATACATTTTTACTGGACAAATAATGGCAATTGTTTAAAATTTTCTCTGCCACAACCACGCGAGTGCAACTTCAGCATTTCTTTGCATCATTCATCTTTTTCTGGCAGATTTCTCCGTACGCAATTAGGCGAGTTCCTTTCTCAGGGCATCGAAACAAACAATTTTTTTTCAGAGTTTGGATGATGAAACTTACTGTCTGTATTAAGCCACCATTTCATGACTCCAAGTACATTTTGTCTGTTCGACGCATGTCTTACTTTTTTTATTCGATGACCTTTCAATGGTTACTATCTATGGTTTTGAAAAACGTACGTCGACATCGGGAAACTTTTCGAAATGTTTATTTACATCAGTTTCATTCTGACATTTCATTTTGACCCCTTCTTCGCATTCGTTTAATCATTATCTTCAATTAGAAATCACTTACTCGACTTAATCATGGACTCGGAAAGCTTTCCGAATTTTTATTAGAAATTGCGTGTATATTTATCACGTCCGCTCTCAGTGACCCGAAGTAATTTTTTCTTTACTTAATAAAATTCATTAGAGGCGGACGCCTTACACTTTATCGATGAAAGCTTGAGTCATTTATTTTTCACATGTGATGAAATTTATTGAAGCATCTTATCATTTAGAAATGTTTACACCAAAGCACTGCATACCAAATTGTTCAAATATTTTTAATTAATTGTATTTTTTTTTCTCCAGAAAAATGTAATTTAAGACACGACATAACAAAGAATATTCCTTTTGATTTCTCGAGGTTAAATCGATACAAGAGTTATCGTGACAACATTTTCAGAGTACTTTTGATGATTAAATCTTTGCAAACGGGCGTAGGAATCTGCTCCTAATATTAAATCGTATGCCTAGATAAAGAGGCACTTTGTGAATCAAACGTAATTTACGTTGTATGTCCTTGTGTAAACTGGATGGTAGATATGATAGTTTAAGACACACTATATGTGAGGCGTTTTACGTCACTTTTACATTTCAAAATCCTGTACCGAAAATCCAATTTTGTTGAAATATTAAAATTTTTGTTGGAGGTATTCAACAAAATTATTTCGTCTGGGCAACAAAATTTTGAATTTTTCAACCAAACTTCGTTATACTGAAACAAAACTTTGTTGAAACAATAAAAATTTTGTTGCCTTGACAAAATATTGTTGTTGGACGTATCCAACAAAATATTTTACTGCTTCAACATAATCGGGTTTTAGTGTGATCCCTTTTGATTCAGGCGACTTTTTTTATACGTGTTCTTGTGCATGACATAAGCGAATACGTGTTTCCGAAAATTTTTCGATGTAGTAATTTCTTCGTTTTTTACAGCTAATTCAGTGTTCGATTTTTTACTTCATCTTTCTGAGTTCGAGCTGTAAAAGCTTGGAAGGTACGAGTACTTCAACAAAAATGAGTGACAGCAATTTTACGCAGTATTGAACGTACGTTTGAAAAAAAATAGTCATATTCTCCAAAACAAATGTTTCTTTTCTTCTTTTTACTCTTTTACGAATAAACTGAAATTTTTGAAAGACTATGCAATTTTACGCAGTATTGAACGTACGTTTGAAAAAAAATAGTCATATTCTCCAAAACAAATGTTTCTTTTCTTCTTTTTACTCTTTTTCGAATAAACTGAAATTTTTGAAAGACTATGCAATTTTACGCAGTATTGAACGTACGTTTGAAAAAAAATAGTCATATTCTCCAAAACAAATGTTTCTTTTCTTCTTTTTACTCTTTTTCAAATAAACTGAAATTTTTGAAAGACTATTTTCCATTTTTTCCCACCGTATTCGCTAAAAGTGGATAAAACTATTATAATATTTTCCAGCATCATTCGGACTCAAATACACGAAGTTAGAGCTATTCGGATGCGTTTATTTAAATTTGAAAAATTAAAATAGCTGTTACTTCAACAAAATATTACTCTGTGAGTACTGCATTTTTATTGCAGTACTCATATATACTTTCCGTATTATCGCAGCCTGAGTCATGAGAGGTAAAGCATTAGCTCAAAAATTCAACTAGTTGTAAAAATCGAAAGAAAGACTAAATAAAAAAATCCCGGTGCACGTATCCGCTTATTTCTTGTATGAAAAAACATTCGAAAAATCGAGACAAATCGGAAGGGTTCAGCGTTTTGAAATGTAAAAATTGACGTGAAATGCCTCATATACATATATATATATGAGTAGATTTGAAGTACCTCAAAACTTTTGAGGTACTTTGAAGTACCTCAAAAACTATCACCAAATACCAAATTTCAACTGTCTAAGTGCCCAAGGTCATGAGAACCAGCCTTTTAAAAGTCTAAAAATCACCATATTTAGCCTATCTTCAAAATGATGATTCACGAAAACCTCACGTTCAAATTGAATGATACAAGTCACATTTTGTTCAGTATACCATCCAGTTTGTAGAAAAAAAATTTGAGTCACCTAAGCCAAAAGGCCTTTTATCCCGACTACGTTAAATAACTTAAAATTTTCAATAATATGATGATTTTAAAATTGTCGCCACAAATTCATTTATAATCTCACTGACTTCTAGCATGGCTCATTTTTTTCGTTCTTTTATACCCTTCAAGCGAATGTGGCTAAAAATTTCATTTGCGTAAAGGAACTCAGAGATATTTCATTTCAAAGTTAGTAATTTTTGAAATATTACGAAAAATCGCAGACTTTTACCTTACAATACGCATTTCTATCAGCTTCAATCGTTACCAAAATTTAGGTGAGAGTAGTTTTTTATATCTAGAACGACTCCCCTTAAGGAATTTCTTGGCCCGAACTTCCATCACTCTCTACAGCCTGCTGAAGATCACAATAATTCTGATTACTTTTGAGTTAAAAAATTAATAATGCAGTGTTTATTACTTTTTTTTTGGAGATTATTTTACGCACATTTCAATAGGGTCAAAGCAAGAAAATAATTTTTATACGTGAATACAAGAAGCCAAAATTTGTCGCAATTTACTTTCAATGCAGCTCATCGCTTTTATGCTAATCTGATTTTATAAATGTGAATGCTGGTAAATTTAAACGCCACTCATTGGGTTATTTCCTTTTATTTAATTCGACTCAGAAACACAAGAATATATAAAACTCCAAATGGAAATTGCCATTTACCTAAATTCATTTGGGAGCATCAAATGTATACTAGATTTAATTAATATTTTTACGATTATATCAATACACATGAAAAATCCAATGTTTACGCCATACACAGTCTACGCAATATCCACTTCGTTGACGCCGTTTGCCGTTTGCCTATTATGTTTCAAAATATGGCTAATTATCACAAAACAAATAAGATGATTAACTTGGTACAAACCGGTAGGGCCGGTAGGTCTAATTTGACCTCAAGCGCGGAAATTACTTAAATATTAGAAAACTATCTATATTCTCAAATAATATCGTAGTGAGGTTGGTAGAGCGCTCATTTACTGTTTTGGAATTTAAGTCCAATACATTTGTATTATAGCATTTTAATCGTCCGTAGAAATGAGGAAATATAAACGAGGAAAAAAAAATAAGGCGTTTTTCGTGTAGAATAACATGATTTTTAATCTTTTGTCAGTCGCGAGAGTTTCCTTTTTTTCGCGCATTCTTTTGGTTTATTAATATTACATTGTTGAGTATGCTGCCTCATTCTCAAACGTATATAATATACGATTGCATACGATAAAATATCAGAAGCGTGCTCGGTACAGGGGAACGAAAAGCTGTAAGTAGATAAAACTTCTTCCAGTGTGTGATCGAAAACATATCGGTGTGAGGCATATTTGCTAAAACATGTTTCTATGTGACGAATGAGGTTGAAAAACCTCGAATTAGGATGGATTAGTCTTCCACGTGATTTTATGTCGATTAATTTCGATACTGGAGACGAGGAAGTCGAATGTGAAGTCACGGCTAGCCGACAAGTCGTGCATGAGCCGTATAATTTTAATATTTGTTTGCACAAATAGCCTGAAAAAGCATTGTAAGGGTGTTTGTTAATACCATGTTATTAGCACAAACCTTCCCCAAATCACCCATTCCTGCTTGAGAATATACTTTTCTTCAAAGTGTTTTTCACACACACACTGCGACTGTTTTAAATGAACACTAGGAATTGCCGCTTGCCATTTTTTAAATTATTCAATGTTTTTTGGCACCGCGAAAACCGAAAACTTTTCTTTCACCGATTTGTATCCTGTTTTGCACTTGGGTACGGCACACACTCTACCCATGTTGACGAAAAAGGTTATAAACGTTAAGATAAAAATTATCCCGAATACTTTTTCAAATGCGAACGAAAAAATGAAACAACAAAATAAAAATAACAAAAAAACCGCAAACTCAACAAAACGATATAAAAATTATTAAATAACGACAAAACTCGGAGATGCACGCTGACAGTCGTTTATTATGATGCACTGGCATGCGCGGTGTGTCCTGCGCATCACCCTCATCGATAGCAACGACGTACAGCGGCGTTGACGCGAAAGAAAAGCGGTACCATTAACGTGACAATCTCTCACCATTGAAATTGGGCTTCGTTGATAGACCTGTATACAAGACCGTGGTTGACGCAGCCCAATTTAAAAAGACTGAGGTTATAATTGTATTAATTGAGGAATTGAGGTTATACTACACTTTTGAATTGAGGTTATGAGAGGTGTTGACATGGCATATATATATTACAAAATTGTACTTTACGATCGCAGCGCCCCTCATTTTCTTCCGATTTTTGGGTACACTTCTTGTACGGTGTGTTCACTCCTTCTCTCTAATCTCCCTGGCCTAGACACCGATATCCAGGAGTAACATAAAGAGACACAGCTCACCAATAGGGACCGTGCGTGAACTATAGAGAGCAGCACCACCGCCAATGTGCGCGCTCTCTCGTGTCTGAATGTGCAATTTGTGCGGTGTTATTTTGGCTTTGAATGATAGGAATAAAGACAAATTTTACGATTAATAATGTTAAAAATGAGCAATTAAGGTTTTCAGCTCGTGATTAACAATCGTGTTGGGGGCTAAAATTATATAAAAATTTTAAAAAAATGTAGCTCAAGATATATCTCAAATGTCGTAGAAACACAAAGAACGGGCGACGAATCGGCCATATAATTCATTCCGTTTGTTTCTCTCTCTCTCATGCGAAATGGGCAGCGCTCTCGGGAAAAGAACAGTATTTTAAAAATGGTCGATCTTCTCGAAACCAAAATGGTGTGTGAGAGCTGCCCTGCATTTACCAATATCTTTTTGATGAAGCAAAACAAACAAATCAATTTTGTATCGTAAATCAATTAAAAAATCTTGTCGCCCGCGTATATGCGCTTGATTACTTAACACCTAGCTAATGCAGAAATTGCCCACTTCGTGACATTGTAAGCACCACGCACGGCCCCTATGGGGGTTGAGTAGATACACTCGATTAATTATTGCTTTTTTCACTGATAACTAGATGATGCGAATAATACATTACTTATTTTACGAAAATGATTCAATTTTAAATTATGAGAAAATAACGTTTCTGAACGAATCTAAACAATGAGATTCGTAAAAATTAAGAGCTTGTCTATCATAATTGGAAAAATTTATGTATTTGAATTGAAGTATTGAAAAGATGTTTTTATTTTAAAAGAAATAAACATAAAATAATTTAAAGTAAAAATTTTGACTTAAATATGCTTTTTATAACGTGATAATAATGTTAAAAATTTCTTTACAGTTTTTAACGTAATATTAGCTTAAATTTAGTGTGACCGTATTGAAATATGCGTAAAATAATCTTCAAAAAAAAGTAATGAACACTGCATTATTGATTTTTTAACTCAAAAGTAATCAGAATTATTGTGATCTTCAGCAGGCTGTAGAGAGTGATGGAAGTTCGGGCCAAGAAATTCCTTAAGGGAAGTCGTTCTAGATATAAAAAACTACTCTCACCTAAATTTTGGTAACGATTGAAGTTGATAGAAATGCGTAGTGTAAAGTAAAAGTCAGCGATTTTTCGTAATATTTCAAAAATTACTAACTTTGAAATGAAATATCTCTGAGTTCCTTTATGCAAATGAAATTTTTAGCCACATTCGCTTGAAGGGTATAAAAGAACGAAAAAAATGAGCTATGCTAGAAGTCAGTGAGATTAAAAATGAATTTGTGGCGACAATTTTAAAATCATCATATTATTGAAAATTTCAAGTTATTTAACGTAGTCGGGATAAAAGGCCTTTTGGCTTAGGTGACTCAAATTTTTTTTCTACAAACTGGATGGTATACTGAACAAAATGTGACTTGTATCATTCAATTTGAACGTGAGGTTTTCGTGAATCATCATTTTGAAGATAGGCTAAATATGGTGATTTTTAGACTTTTAAAAGGCTGGTTCTCATGACCTTGGGCACTTAGACAGTTGAAATTTGGTATTTGGTGATAGTTTTTGAGGTATTTCAAAGTACCCAATTTTCAGCAAATTCGAAAGACCCCTCCCGAGAAAATGCTCGAAAACCAATGGATCTGCTCATATATATATATAGTTTTGTTAAACTACCATTCAAAGTGATTGTTGATAGTGGTACCTAAGCATAAACAATTTAGGGGAGAATGCGTAGATATCTAATATGATTGCCGCTGAACAATCAGGGTCCATTTAATTAGTGAAAGCAGATCAATCACAGCCAAATCAATAGCATATGCTACTTGATTAATAAATTCAGATTTGTGGGCAAATTTAAACATGTGCTTATGTGAGAAAATCAGTGACAAATAATACAAAGAGAAATTATATTGTAAATGTTGCGAGTATTCAATGTTTCCATCGTCGATAACTGTGTTTTATGACGAATAGATTAATTTTATCATACCCGACTAGATATTTTCATAGGGATATCCTAATTTCGCATGCGAATCAGATAGGGTTATCCGAAGTAAGACATTCCTTGTGAGGTACTCATGATGTCCATATGCGAATGACCTGTCGAGGGTAGACCGATGAGGTCCGACTTGGATTTATTTGTGAACGATTTATACGAGGATTTGTAAGGTTATACCTCAATATAGCCTCATGAGGTTTAAGAATGGATGACCTATTGATTGACATAGTTGGGATAACGTTAGATTATTCCGATAATGTCCTCAAGAGGTTCAAGTATGGATTACCTACTTCAGTTCGACCAAGCTTCTCTAATCAGCCACCACGTGGCGCAGGGTCAAGGCTTTTCTCATTTGCGCGTCGACCCATGGATTGGCATTAATTGCGAGACCCGAAACATTTTCTTTACTGTGATCAATTTTAAAGAAGTAATATTTGTACTTATTTCAAAGTATTCTGCATCGTGCATCTATGCAAAATGCAAGATGCAGTCCCATGCATAATACTTGAATATTGAATAATCATTCAAGAATTTAAAAATATATAATTCTGTAGAAAGGTAAGCCAGGAAGTGAAAAAATGTTGATTGAAACTAGATTCTTATTAAATGCAATTAGATCACTATTCCTGAGAGTAAGCATGAAAATTTTGATTTTATTATAAATTTCGTTATCGCGTAAGGATTTAATAGCGATTCAACAAATAACCCTACCAGGATCTGATAGGCCGTTCTGATAAGGTCCTTCTGGTGCCCGATCATTACAAGACTCGATAGGTCCTCATCAGGTTTCCTAGTCTGGATCTGATGCTGAAATTAGGAGCACCTGATCAGGACCATGGGTAAAATTTCTAGTCGAATACTTCTTGTCTCTCGTCCGTTTATACTCATATTACAGGTTTATTAACATGATCATGCTTCTATCCATTAATCTCAGACGTATATAGAGACATTTCAGCATTCTAAAAAATTGCATCTGCATTTTACGACTTCCTTCAACTTTTTTCTACATCGATTGGAACTACGCGAATTATATGATTTTTGCTGGCTTTATTTTTGCTAGATTTATGGGTCGAAAATGACCCATTTGATCCGCGCAGGGTTAAACGCTACTATCTAACATGTAAATTTACATGGCCCTAAATCCTCGGTCCGGTCACTTACACTACTTTCACGTTAGCTGTTTTATTTTCCATCTTTAAATTTTTTTTAGACAGAAGAGACACTTTGTATCGCCTCGTTCAAGATCATTCGTTCAAAATTGACCAGCATTTGAGAGAATAATCGAATTAGAATGAATTTACGTGTTATAATAAATCAACAAAAATATTTTCGTTTTTCGTTAAAAAAACCTTGCTGAAATTATCCCAAAGATTTATAAAGATTAATATATTTTCATCATTTTCTCACAGTATTTTCGATTCTAAAAATATTGAATAGAAAAGACGTTTGATAACACAGTGATTTGGTAATTATTCATATAAAAAGTTATTGAATGTCATTCAAGATAATGGTTACAAATAAACTAAATTCATTGTTATAAATATTTCTTTTGTAATCAAGAAAGTAA
Organism: Rhimphoctona megacephalus; assembly: GCA_963989365.1. NCBI lineage: Eukaryota > Metazoa > Arthropoda > Insecta > Hymenoptera > Ichneumonidae > Rhimphoctona > Rhimphoctona megacephalus. Next base: position 20,318,257 of record OZ022420.1, read on the forward strand.
TAAAAGCTATTCAAAATTATATTCCTAAAAACGGAATCGCGCAAACAATCACTAATATTTATAAAGTTCATGATCATAAAATGACAAGTATTTTTTACCTTATCCGGAGGTGATCCGCTCATTTGAATCTCTTCTGTCGCCTTTTTTTCAGATTTTGGAATATCTTGAGCATACATCTTAATAGCTGACACTAGAATCGCAAATGAATCTATTTCCTGGTAACTATCGAACGAAACGTCAACAATCTTTACATCAATATCCCTAAATAATGAACGCGACTTTTTAGTTGATTAAAATATTCGTAAAAATATGAGACGTTGTACGGTCGCTCGGATGGACTATAAAAATAGAAGACGAAAAACAAATAATATATATTTGATCTCGCCAGCGTCGAAACTGGAACTGCTCGTTTGTTCTCGTTCGACTACCGTTTTTACTAAGGCAGGAAAATATCTCGTCCGTTTATGTCAGTATACAGCAGCGCGATCGAAAAGAAAAATTTAAATAAGTGGCTGCAAATAAAAACATGATTTATCTTCTGAATTGTGCACACGAAAGAAATGGATCGCTTGAAGAATGCTTTACAGCATACTCAGTCTTTTTTCACGCTCTCTCCTTTTCTCCCTTTTTCTCCCTCTCTCTTTCTCTTTCTCACCAAGAATGAGGCAATTTCTCGAAGAAGGTCTATCATGGGTTATCTCTTACTAGATTACGAGTTTTCATGCATAAATATAAATATATATCTCAAATTCCAACACCAAACCAATATCAAATTTATGCCTATATATATATGCGAAACGCCCTCAAGACTTTAATTCAACGATAAACGTATTTACATTTTATATATAAAATGAGTTACTACATTTACTGTTCTGTCGACATCAAAATGATAAGTAAATGCATTTCGTCATGACCTACGATAATTACAATGTTAATTGAAAGATCCGTGCAAAGTGAAGTTGAATTTTTTATAATGCTTATCGTAATGCATTTTGCAAAAGTCTATATACATAATCAAAAGAGTGGTTTTTGTTGATCCAGCATTATAGAAAAGATCGACTTCTTACCCATGAGGGAAAATATTCGATGGAGAAAAATTATAAGGAAGCTTATCGTGATGGGAAGAAATAAAAAATTGTTGATCTCATTTAAATTTGTTTTTCTCAAGTAATATTAAGGGATTCTTTTCACGAACTGAAATATTGTGCAATGGACAAATTCTTTTTGTAAAATGAAGTAAAAATATATCCCATTTTACTAGAAAAATATCGAGTCAAGTTATCGAACTTTTAATTTTTCATTATTTTCGTATTCAAATACAATATTTCAGTTTCTTCCTTGGATAGTATTTTTATGCAAAAAATTATAAGCTACTATTTTTATCTTCATGTAAAAAACTATAAGATACATTTTTAAATTTTTTTCACATATATTTTTCCGTATTTCTGAAGAATCAACAAACACGTGTACAAAATTTTAAAACAAAACCCTGAATAGTTTTGAATTTATTTTACCCTAAAAATCAACTCTGAAAATATCCTTCTGCACAAAAATACGGCATTAATCAACGATGCAAATGTGTTACCATCAAATAATAACTTCTGCCATAACTCTAGATTCAAGATCAATGGAAGTTTCTTGTTTTGCACTACAATTGTAAAGTTTGTGTCTCAATCAATTTCTCAATTGCTGTTATCTTCTAGTATTATTAAAAAGTTGTGGTAAACTATATCAAAACATCCAAAGTCAGCAAAAATGTCTAGAGATACGTCACACGTATTATTGAGAATTAAAATATTTTGGTATAAGTTGAATTGATGATGTTTGTTAAACAGACACAGTTCAGAATAAGAATTTTGTTAACCAATGTCGAGCCGCAAGATTTATATGAAAAATAAATTCTATTGCATTTTTGAAAATGCACTCTCACGTCTCTCTTTTTAATAAGAATATTAATAACCAGAGGGGTACATTTTTTTGGCATCTTATTTAGTAACTCATGAGATAATTCAATAAATTGCATGTAAAAATTGCAAAATTACGCACAAAGCGTAGGGTAAAACACCCAGTCGCCAGCCATGTACCAGTAGTCGGCCTTGTATAAGTGGGAAGAGTGTGAGAGGGGTCTTCCGCCCTCTTCCCACTCATACAAAGTATGAACAGAGGCCGACTATTGGTATATGGCTGATGACTGGGTGTTTTACTCTAGTTACAAAAAACAAAACGAAAACCTACATATTAGAAATTCAACGGGTAAATCAGATGCAGTATAAAATCAGCTCGTGGAATACAATAATTATTTCTGTATACAATAATTAGTTCTTTTTGGGATTCAGTCGAATACTTTTCAGCAGCAGAAAACTGATAATGATTTTTTAGTGTTTCGCGCTCTATATGTTTCTCTCACTTTTTCGATAAAGTCTCTGTTTTACCGAGATACGAACAATGTTTTGATCTCAGCCGCTACGGGTCGCCAGTATCCTGATCAGCAAGACTCCATACAGGGGCTGGATTATGTACGATCGAATTCGATGCCGACAAGCGACAATACCATTTAACATGCATGCATGTTGTCGCTTGTCGACATCGAATTCGATCGTACACGTAATCGCACTCCAGGTTATAGTCTGCATGGGATAATTCTCTCGAAGCCACTTTTTATTATGTTTCTTTTAATAATAAAAAAAACTCGTTATAGGTTTTTTTTTGAAAAGTTTACGGTTGTTTTCTAGTGGCCAGATGGGATGCTCATCCATGGGCCTTCATTTTTTTCTATTTTTATGCATTGGGGCATTCCACGCCAACCCGACCACCGTTTTATGTTTTATTGTGTTGATTTTTTTTATCTCTTTTAGTGTTCATTCAAATTTTCTTCCCGAGGTATTTATTGAATATGAATTTTTGCAAATTTTCCCAATTTTTGTGTTGAAATATCTGATTCCTTTGAAAATCACGGAAATGGTGTGAATTTAGAATGTATTGCCGTTTAAAAATATGTCAAAAATTTGTTACAAGATTAGCATAACCAGTATTTTTAATTAAAAACATCAAACATTTTTTTTTTTCACGCCATGTATTCTTCCCGGTTTCCTTTATAAGTTTTGATAGAGAACTATCAGCAATCTTCAATCTACTAATGATTTCATCGTATTCAATCACTATTTGTGGGTACGTTTAATTTTGTGTGAGGTTAGAATTTATTCGTACTTTTTTATTAATCCTAACTACGCACTATAACTTTTCGTACCTTACTTACACACTATCGGTCTATTGGACCGACGACTTTTATTGCTCTATAACATTGTAACAAACGCGAACATTGAGGTTTAATTGTAGTGAAATCGAAACGCCAGACTCTGACCAATCCGGAGAAGCAATCAGTAAAGCCAAAAAGTCGTGTGGTAAAAAGGGCACCTTTACAAGCCTACCAAAAAAAAACCTACCCGTAAGAATCTCTACCGCTCGATCTCTATCAAAGAAATGTCAACCAATAAAAAAACACTATCAAAGCCTAAAACTACCAAGATTTGTTCACTACCATGGTCATACTCTACCAACGAAGATTTACTAGCGTATATATCTATATACAGTGTAATATATAGTTATATTACATTAGTAATTCTTCGTTGGTAGAGTATGACCATGGTAGTGAACAAATCTTGGTAGTTTCAGGCTTTGATAGTGTTTTTTTGTTGGTTGACATTTCTTTGATAGAGATCGAGCGGTAGAGATTCTTACGGGTAGGCTTTTTTTTGGTAGGCTTGTAAAGGTGCCGTAAAAAGTTATAACGTGTATGAAAAGGCGTGTGGTGAAAAAAAGGTGAAAATGTAGCGTTGCTGTCGGTCTATTGGATCCCGTAGTGTGTAGCTAGGGTTAAGATGGTAGAAGGCTGTCCTCTACGCTATAATAAAAAAGGGCATTTTTTGTTGTCAATTTTTCTTTGGTTTTTTTGTGTAGAAATATAGAAACAGGTTTCAACGAATGTGCGTGTCCAAGTTTTTTCCCCGATAGGGAATTTTTTGTGCTAGGATATGAATTTTTGTTACTTTTTTAAAATTAATTCATATTAATCATCAAATAAATCTAATATTCACTTGTTTATTTCTGATTAAGCATTTACCAAAAATTATTGTTAAAATACGATGCAAAATCCAATTTTTGGCATTTTATAGGTTCATGAACTCAATTTTTTCCTTGTGACCTTAACTTAAATAACGCTTATCCCAAGTATTTGTTATACGTACAATGTCAATATACCTACAACGTAATGTTGCCACATTTTACTACACTAATCTATGCAATGAACTTTTTTATTTTTTATCTATTTATTTATCCCGCACTCTGTAATGTCAAAACTTTATATATCAAACTTATAACCAAGTATATCAAAACATATAACCATCACAACTGACAGATCAGCGCTATAGAGCTACAGAAAATAATGTAGTCACGGTCAAACCCAATCAGAAAAATGTAGCTTCAGTGGCACTGTGGAAAAGGATTGTGCGTTGTTTCATACGACCCCTTCATTGGTGTCATTCGCACATGCATGTACCGATACGTCAAATGTTTAAATTTGTTAGAATTGAGTATAATTTCAAGATTGTGCAAAGTTTTTTCTCCACAAATACGTAACGAATCGTACTTGTTTTAGGCTCGATCGAAAGAGCATCAATTAATTAGCAAAAAAAAATGCCTTGCAAGCGGCTATACTGCTCTTACTACTTTATAATTTGCCAAAATGTCATCGGATTCTTAACTGAACTACCGCGAATCGTTTCATTAGGAAAATATACTCGGTGAATGCTTAGAACACAGCGTCAAATGTACTTATACATCCCGAGACTCTACCGAATCTTTTAATTGATTCAACTATTTTATAATTTCGAAATATAGAACTATCAGTAAATTGTAATAAAGAACGTTAGTCATACAGCAGACGTTTTTATATCAATTTTCGAAATGATTATAAAACTCTCAAGATCTTCGCAGATTAATAAAATTTGAATCTGATAATGTATGAAAATAATTGGTACCCAATTATTGTATACGAATTAATGCTCGTATGAAATATTGCATACATAATTCATTGATTGTATTTATTGGAGTCGAGTAAGAGCACTAAATCTGCATCGAATATTTCGAACGATTGAAACTAGCCAAAAAAATTCGGGCCTGACAAGTATGCGTATCTGCTCAACGTACGATGGTGAACTTTTTTATTATTTAATTAGAAGGACGGTATATATTTCATCATTATTTGAGGATGTTAAAAAATATAATAAAGCCCCACGTACTTGGTCATACATGCTTTAGTAGATTTATTTGCTTTTTGTGAAGTTCCAACTTATTTTTTTACGAGAATTGAATTATTAACTTTTTGTGCGATTTGACTTTATTTGATAATTTCTTTGAGGGAGGGTATATCTAACAATTTTTTATGAAGATTTGATTTTTTTGAGGTATTTTTGTGAGGAGGAATTTCTACAGCGGACGATGTTTTGTGAGGTTTAGTCGCCTTTTGTGATCGGTTTTTTTGAAAGAAGGGCCTTTTATATAACTCTTTGTGGGAGTTTTTCAAGGAGATTTTTTACAGGAGCAACTTTTTGAAGGGAGTTATTGGACTAATCTCAACTTTTTTTTTTTACAACATTTATACTGTTTTTTATGCGCTCCGATTTATTGACTTTTGCATAGATTCATAGTTTGTCAATAAAAGGTATCTATTTGTGCGTGTATTTGTATATTACATAACAATAATTTACAGTTCCAACAATGTTTGTGATCGTATACCACAACATACTGTTCTAAACGTATTATAAATAAAGAAGTGGCAAATCAACAGTTTTCTATTGAAAAATGTAAACAAACGCTTCTTACGTCTTTCTGACTCCAAGGGACAGAAGTTCCTGAAACATTCGATTTTAATTCACAAAGTTATCATATTTCGAGATTAGCTGAATGGATCAACTTGCAACAAAGACTAATGGAAAGAGAAAAATCGAAAAAAAATCGTCCCCTACATTCAGATTTTTTACTCAAACCATGAAATGAAACCATGAAAAATTGCTCCATGAGAGCAATTTGAAAAACATGAAAGGCCCGAAAACCGTCATATTCGCGTATATAAGAGTGCGGCAGGGCTCGCGCAAGCTTCCTTTTTTAATACTTGGCGTCGAGTCGCTGCCGCGCCTCTTGATAGGGATTCTTTGTGAAATGTGGTACGGAATTGTGCAAAATTATACAGGAAAAAGAGTTAAATAAAATGCTTCCTCCATTATAATTTGGACTTTAGACTGGCGATAAAAGATTTGCTCATAAAACTTATGTATTTATTTGCTATTTATTCTGAAGTTTTATTTTCACTCATGTTGCAATACGAATTTTTACATCAGCGCAGCGGAATGACGGTGTCTCTTACCATTTAGGAATCTCTCTCGAGCAATACGATAGAGCGATGCAAATGTAGACAAATCATTATGGTTTGTAATTTTTATTTTGAATGGATTTTTGTCATATTGAGAGAGTTTCGCCGTAGCCGTGTGAGAACACCTTTAGGCTCATGGAGCTCATCGTCGTCGCTCTCGTTATTCTCGTAACCAGAGCGCGTAATTTTAAGTGGTGGAGTATCAGGTCACTAGCCCGAAGACTTCATCCCAAACTGTCGGGCTTACGGTATCATTACCATTATTTAGATTATATATATATTAATAATTGATACTACCAGTAATAGTAATAGTATTACCAAACGGAGATTGTGACAAAAAATGAGCATCATAAATGGGTACGAAAAAGTGCTGAATTTTTCTATGTAACAAAGAAATAAAAGATTTATATTTTCAATACAGCTATTAAGCTACAGAGTTTTAATTACAGTCGCGACTGAAAAAAAAAATGAAAAATATGTGAATTCGCAACATCCTCCAAAATGCTGTCTATTACATAAATATTAGAGAAACAATTTTCAAAAATTTTCTCAAACAGGTAAAAAAGTGGGGGGTCCCGTAAAAATATATTCTAGAGACTCACTCATATTCGACAGATACACATAGTAAATGTATTTATTTCAAATTAATATCAGGACTCTCAATAATATGTACAGCCGTAAATGAAAAAAAGCTTTTTCATACTACTTCGAATTCAGCGACTTTGAGTGAACTAAAATTGCCACTTTTCTGCCCTTTTAGTCTAAGTAAAGTTTGACATGGAAAAGCTTCGAACGCAAGCAAAGCTTTGCTGTCAACCGTACGTTCATCAAAGAGAAAGCAAGAGAGAAAAACCCAAAGAAATGAGAGAACGTCAGAAGATGAAAGAGAGAGAGAGAGAGAGAGAGAGAGAGAGAGAGAGAGAGAGAGAGAGAGAGACTATGTGTGTTAAAGAGAGAGGCAGGGGGACCTAAATAAATAAAAGGGGTCAAAAGTGTGAAAACGTAAATACAAACGTATTCTTGAATCACAGATGCGAGTTCACAAGCAAATTCGTAACGGACAAGCGCAAAGGCGCCCCTGTACTACACCGCGCAACTGGAAGGGATTCAAACGCCGAAATTCAGCGCGCTCGTCCCACGGAAGAGCCGGGAAGTCCAGAGCCACGCGAGTGGCCGCGCGATACACGCGAACGCCACGGCATCACCGAAGATAATTGATGTTTTACGGGCGAACTTATTCACGTAGTTTGGAATATCGCGAGTGAATGTTTCAACGATTAAAATTAGATAAAATTTAAAAATGCAACTGATTATTAACATGTGTACTAATAAAAATCGTAGCCTCGCGAAAACCGAGTGCCCTCTCTTGATTTTTGCGACGGTCTTTCTCTCCTACGGTGAGTAGACCGAATATCCCAACATTTTTTGTTTACTTTTATCTTGTAGTGTCTTTCAAATTCAGGCAACAGCAAACATATTTGAATTTAGCGTAAATTCCATTGAAAAATTGAAATTAAAATGCAATTGAAATTACAAATAGAAATATTTTTTAATCGTTTATTGCATTTTTGGAGTTGCAGTGTTGGGTATTTTTCAATGCATTAGTGTTTTTAAATTTTCAACCTGAACGTCGTTCGATAAAAGTTTTGCCGATATTGCTGTACTATCATATATACGTTTTAAACAAAAATTCAACAATTTTTCTTGATTGAAAAAAAAAACTGTGTTATACAAAATGCTCCACCTTAAATATTGGTTGATTATGTTTTAATTAATCATTTTTACGTATTTGAAATTGTTAATAACCTGAATATATTAAGGAGGATCATTTTTTATTAAGTTTATAGAGTTATGAACCAACATGTGACATTATATTTAAAATAAATTCATTGTTGTTATTCAGGTTGATATTAGTTACGTGAATTTTATATTTCAAACTTAAAATATACACAGTGATTTTTTTATAATACAATAAAAATCATTAAGAAAGCTTAAGAAGTTTTTTAAGATATTGTTTTCAACATGAACGACCACACCTGCATTATTTCAATGCACCCAGAACACTTCATGCATTATTTTTAATAAGCAATTTTCTCGACGGGTTATTTTATTAAAGAAATAAATGACGGACGAAAAAATCTGGAAATGCAAGCAGTGTGGAGGAAAGAGTTCAGACTAATCCGAACAAAAGCCAAGCCAGGGTAACTTTGGAAGTAACAATAGACGGGAAAAATGAAAATTTAATAGGAAGCGAAGGGAGAGAGCGAGAGAGAAAGAATTGTCTATTTGCAATGAAAGATTTGTTCTGCTCGCGAGCAAAAGCTCTCTTTTCATCTCTCTCTCTCTCTCTCTCTCTCTCTCTCTCTCTCTCTCTCTCTCTCTCTCACACCCTCTCTCACTCTCTCTCTCTTTCTTTCATGACTCTATTGAATTTAGTGAATTACGACCATGGGGCATAGGGGCGAAGGGAGAGATCGTTTATCCAAAATAAATTCATCGTTCGAAGCGAATGCTTCCGTATTTGTCGTTCGGGAATTCTTCCCAAAGTGCTTAGAAAGTTTGAAACCCTCCGAAGCAGCCGCCCTTCCGATTACTCAATAATTAATCGGACGATGCTCGAAGGACTATGAACGATTATGTTGTGAAGCAGCTACGTAGTATACATCAACTTGTTTTCTTTTGTTTGTTACTCTCGTTAACAAACTCCACGGTGTTTCATTCTCGCTTAACTTAAACTTTGACAACAATTTCCAATTGCAATTGGAATTGACGAAAGTTTTCCGATATTAACTGAGACGTATTTCACTTAGAACTTTTTTTAAAGTTCACTTCAGACCTTTTAAAAAAACATCCCTTTTGTGATATGGTCTACTTTGTGAGTGCTTTTCGTCTAATTTCATGTGGATTTCGTTTAGATTTCATGAGGATTCCGTTCATCAAATAAAAATGATTTTCTGCAGTCTTATAAATGGTTCATTTTTATTCAGTTCTCTAAAATGTGTTTGTTTTTGTGCACCTATTTTTTATTACTGAATTTATTATATTTGACCACATATGACATCAAGTTTTGAGGAAAGAATGATTCTCTTTTCAAAGAGGGGCAATTATTGATAATTCATTATTCAGTATTAATTTTAATAAAACATTTTAACTCCGAGCTTTTCATTATTCCTCATACATTTTCCTCGGCTCAAATCAAGTTCCCATATTTTTTAAAGGAATCGTAAAGTAAATTCTTGGCAAATTACATAGTCCATGGTCCAAGATCTTTGTGGATTCACTCCTACAAGTGACGTACACAAGATTCATTGTGTGCATCAATGAGTTACAATTAGATATAATTCGAATCCCTTAATGGCACTAACCGATAAATCGTTTATTCTACTTTCCACGCTCGGGTGTTACATGATGCGTATTTGAAGGTCTACCATTGAGACCGTGTACACTCTTATAGTGCAAGATCGGAAAAGTTTGCAATAAAAGAATTACGAGTGAGGAGAAAGAAACAATATTTTGAAAAAATAATTAAATCCGGAAAATATTTTTTCGTTAATAATTTTTCACAAATATTATCCAAAATTTGTATATTCCAATTAACCAGCCAAATACTAAAATAATTATACGTCCTTGGAAGTGTTATATCGATGAGTTTTTTTTTTTTTAATAAGTTTCTACTCGAAATTTAATTATGTTTGCAGTGTTTCGCCTCTTGTAAGTATTCAATGTATTATTTTTTAAATTGATCGACAGTGATGGATAAGCATTCGATATGTGGCTTTGGCGATTTTCTAAGTTAAACTACTTTGGATGAAGCCAGTACTTGGATGGGTGAACATTTAGCCACACACCGACTCCCGCATCGATTGCTGAGCGGGAGATAGTCTTTCTGAGTTTCTGATGATGCTCTAACCAACTGAAACTCAGTAAAAATATAGCCGTCGGTATCGGCTGAGTTTTCGATAGTTCCTTGGGTTCTCGTGCGAATGCGATAACGATACGGTAATACATTGGGAAGAGTGACGATTGGGGGGTGTCGCAAAAATGAAGGGGGAGAACGGTCGGATTAAAGTGATAGGATGGGATCATTAAAACCGGAAAGGATATTCGTAGAAACAGTAATAATAATTTTAAAAAAATTATATATTTTTTTTTCAATTTGTGATTATATATGAGCGATTGGTCTAGTGGATAAGGACTTGGGCTTGCATGGTACGAGTCCCGAGTTGGAATCCCAGCCAAAACACTAATAAAAACTTAAAAATGTTTACAAGTTTTTCTGAATGAACCTTAAGAAGGTAATTAAGGGCTCTGTCTACTTTGGATGCATGAAAAAAACGCTATTTTTATTATTTTTTTTAGGAATACTGTTATGTTTATTGATATAAAACTTGTTAGGCTTAACAAAAACATTCGTAAATTACAAACAAAAAAAAATTATTTATTTTAACCACTTTTTTAGTGTGAAAATGCCAGGTAAATAGGAGTCCTCAAAAAGTAGGTAGATGTGCGCTGTTGAAAAAATCTGAACAACGGGCCATCCGAAGCAAAAAAATTGAATGGTTTTAGGTTTAGTGTGACAGTGGCTATATCCCGTACCTCTAATATTAATTTATATGCAAAAATAATAAAATGGCGGACAGAAAAATAAAAAAACGTTTTTTTGCATGTTTTTTGCAAAAAAAAAATAGTAAAAATTAAAATTTTGCAATAATTCTGGTACGGGATATAGCGATAAGTATACAGAATATGTGGTTAAAATTTCATAAGGATCAGTTCAGTAGTTTCTGAGATTTTTTCAACAAGCGGTTCGAAAACGTTATTTCGAGAAAAACGCGTTTAAAATTTTAATTTATAAGGTGAACAAGCGCGCTCAGGTAGCGTTCAACGTATGGAAAAATACCTTTAGAATGCTCTGATCTTTCTGAAATTTTCAGAGAATATTTTTAAATTTATAAACTTTCGAAAGATGCAAAAAAAATCGATTTTTGAAAGTTTTAAAGTAGACAGATCCGTTAATGCACACTATCAAATAAAACTTTGAAAATATTTTTTCTGATGATCACAAAACGGTGGTTTTTATTTGATAGCTATTGTGCAATATCAATCTACGCAATAATAAGGAACCTGATGCTATATATTTGTGCTTTATTGTGTTATGACTGTCTTTAGGTTCTTCAGATGAATTAGCATACGGAATTTAATTTCGATATCTCGAAAACGGTAAGAATTTTGACGCTGTAATAGACTAACGGACAGAATTGATGAAATTATAAAGGATCTTAGAATATAAAATCCTTTATATAAGAAAATTCAATTTCGCCCAAAGTTATGTTGGGTTTGTAGGAAATAACTGATATCTAACGGAAGAAATAAGTGAAGCCACGAATAGATACGATCAGTTTACCCCCGTCCCTTAAATCTATCTATTCGTACAACTAGAATTCAAATTGCAAAAGCTTGCTCGCTCCCTCTGTTTTTATTCGTATATATACTGACTTCCGCTGTGAACGACGCTAGTTCTATGCAACGGCTGCGTTTTACGAGCGTGAACCATGCACGGCACCTTCACCTTTTCGTTTATATACACGTGTGTATATTCCATGTACATAAAGTTTTTTTCTGCACTGTGAAACTGACGGGCTTATTGAATTTTTTGGCAAGAAATTTTGAGGAAAAAAAATGTTATAAAGGTCAGCTTCACCGTGGGAAGCAGAACTGCTTATGCTACCGCTTCATGCATTCCCATAAAATACAAATAATAACGCTATATGAGGTACGTTGACTGGATATAAAAATATTGCAGCCCCGAACACATTGAACTCGTATTGAATATTTTTTTCGACAGATTTTATAAATAAAACGATCAACTGCGAAAAACATGACAAACAACTTGTCACTTTTCTCGTTAATCCAATGTGCAGAGACAGATGGTTTATCGATATATTTAGGATTATAAGTTTGATATTTGTACTACAATATTATTGATGTTCGATATGCCATGTGATTTTTCTTATACCTCACAATAAATCGTTCTGAATAAATTTAGTCGACTCCAATTTTATTCATTCAACTCAATAGTTATCGGCCAATATGAAGACATATTTTAACAAATAAAATTAATGATTCGTGCGACTCTACTATTCAGTTAAGTAGGTATCAATGAATCAACAAATAATGGGTGTTTCTCGCACTTATTGCCACGTTTTGGGTAACAACCCTATCTTAATCATTAATTGGTTGTACAATGAATTCCACATTTATTCTTTTATTCTACATTTAATTGATTGCATCATTGGTCTTATTGGAATATTTCCCCAATAACAATAGTGTTGATTATGTAAAATCAGTCATTTAAATTATTTGGTTTACTCAACGAAACTCTGACTATTGCATCGTTCAAATGATCAATCAAATCAAAAAATCAATCAAAGATCATAATCATCAATGGGAGGTTTACAATATAGCTCCAGTTTTTTGTAATTCATATGAATGTACACATGGTTGCATTAAATTATTGAAAATAGATGTACATATTGGTTTCCAGGTTTCCAGGTGGGTTATTTGGAACTCACTAAATTTGTTTATATATTTTTGTTCGTTATTTTAATTTAATTGCGGGGCATAGTGAATATTTCAGCTTCATAACAATATGAAAAAAGTGTAAGTCCTGGAAACACTTAACAGCAATAAATAAATTTAGGGATAAAGATTTTGTGAAAGCTAGAAAAAATTGGCAGAGCAAATATTAACTTGGCGTCGAGCCACTGCCGATAACGAGGCTCTTGATAACAGAAATAATCCTTGATACAACTTTTCAACTCGGAACGTTTCAACCTCACAAAACTTTGTAGATTTTTCTCGATCCTTATCAAAAACTATATTATCCTACCGATAAAGTGATGACGATGAGGACGAGAGGACGGATTACGATTTTCCGAGAAAACGGAAGAGCGAAGAGAGAAGGCAATCTGTGCTTTCACTTCACATAGTTTCCCGCGGAACAATCGGAACTTCCTTTCCCCCTTCTCTTTCTTTCTCCATATATATTCAGTGGAAAATACATAGTGCGGTGCGCACCCTTGTCACCTGCAGGGAATAAATATCGGAGATTGGATCGCGGATTACGCGAGTACCGGTACTCGGCAGAAGGAGTTAGTTGTCGTAGTTCCTCGTTTAGCCGGAGGCCACGAGCGAAAAACGAGATGGAAAATTGCATTGGTACGTGGGAGGGGTCGCAGAAAATCTCAGGCTTGTCACATCATATCGATATATATCAACAGAATGAGAGTTTAACTACATTTCGTATAAAAACATTTTTGCTCTCTTAGATTCGCCACAGCTACATAAAAAAAATATTAATTCGAAGGAACTGAACGAAAAAATGAAAAATCCAACATTATTATCTAAAATTTGAACATAAGCTTCGGTGTCTTCTTGCAATAAAAAAAAAAAATCCAACTTAGTAACTTTCATTTTATCATGCGGCGTAAAATGTTTCATGTGAAATCTGTCCCAATGAATTGTTAAATATTTCATTATTTCAAATATTTCACAATAAAGTGCGAAATTGTTAAATACTTCACATTAAGATGAGAAATGCTAAATTTCTGATAATAAATTGGCCTTGAAAATAGATACCTTTGATTTGAATATACTACAAATTCAAAATACAAAACAAAAATTATTAACGAAAAAAACCACTAATACTAGCAACTATTTATTTATTTATTTAGGAATTAATACTAAAACTAGGAACTCTTGCGTCATCGTAGTTAAATATTTAAAAAGAAAAATTTGATGTCGATATTTTTACAAGTTTGATATAATGTCGCTAAAATCGATCTCTTCCTCGGTTTGAGGGGGTCATGCAGGGTCAAATCATTTAAAAATTGTAATTTTTCTTCTTTTTAAAGAATAATATATGTATCTAGAGACGCGGCAGCGTCTTGATGCCAAGTATTAAAAAGATAGTGTTGAACATCCAAGGCAAGACGAGCCGTATATTTATACTTAAGATTGGGCAATTTTCCATTACTTTTATAAAATATTTCCCGCAAATTTTAAGGGCATTCGCCTGAAGCAAGTATTGGGAGCAGGTATAGAGGGGCAGTTGTCCCAAAACTAATACGTCTTCCAGATCGGTAACCAAAATACCTCGAAAACTACTGCATCGATTTACTTCGGAGTTTGTAGGATCATTATACACAAGTCCCTCCTGAATAGTGGAATCTTTGATTATGGATACTTTATTTTTTTTATTATTCAAAAACGATGGTGATTTTCATCGGAAATCACAAATTCTACATTACACGGAAACACAAATTTCGGTCAAACAATAAAAAATTATTTGGTTCAACAAAATCCTTCGGTCGGATACGTTCAAATAAATATCAAGGTAATCGTGGTTAAATATTTTGTTAACCCTAGAACTCATGGCCAGGGTCCGTTTCAACCCCAGATGAATGTCGAAAAATGAGGTTTTCGTTAATTTTCTGAATTCTTAAGTTTTTTTAAAGAGTTTTTCGTCAACTTAACTTTCAGAAATGAAATAAATCGCATTTTATTCTATTCGTTATTAAAAAACGAAGAGATCCATGTGCTGGCAAGTCCCTTTATCTCTGTAAAAACGATTTTACGACCAAAAATATCATGAGGTCGAAAACCACCCGGGTCATGCGTTAGAAGATAAAAAAATGGAACATAAGTTCTAGGGTTAAATTGTTGAAAAAAATGTTTGTTCGCTCTAACTGAAATTCGTCAATGCAAACAAAACCCTCATGTGTTTCCACGGACTCATTCACGGAGAGAAATGTTTGTGTCGGGACAGCGTCTGCCACGCTACTGCAACAAATTTTGTATATTAATATAGTGACGACAAATTTATTTGCTGCTGTAACGAAATTTCTATGCTGAAGTGCGATTTGCTACAGCAGCGAAGAATTTTTGCTCTCCCAGCAATCATGCAAGTGTCCGTCTAACAATAACGATACGTTACGGCAACAAATCACATGCTACGGATATCGATGATTAAATGCAAAGGGTACTCATAAGCAAATAATCTTTGCTACTCAAAATTATTTTTCTATATTAGCCAAAACAATCATGGGAGTAAAAGTGATTTATTAATTATATAAACGAAATAAAAAAATTTATTTCACTTGGAAATTATACAATTATTCATCTTTATTGATTGTTGATAGATGGGTAATGGATTCCGTCGAATAAAATTTCCTACCTGAATCAGAATTCGAACTTAAGACCTATACACTTTCGCCTACGGAACTATCTACGCACCATATCCACTACGCTACCGACTACTTTTGACAATCAATCATTTTGATTTGACATCAATGTTCGTTCTACCAACTTATATCAATCGTTGCTTGAAGATGTATTTGCGAGTTGAAGATGTCAAAATATTACATTTTTTAGTTCTTAAAATTTATATTTACATATATTTTTTATAATTATACGTATTTATAAGTATTTACATTTATATATATACATATTTATTAGGTGTATAACTTAGTTTTTACCGTTCATCGATGAGTTTATTGTCTCAAAACCTCCTCATTTCTTTCGAGATGGCATCTGTATGTTGCCTGATAGATGGAGAAAGGACATCGAAAACAGTGAACAATATTTCGAAGATTAATGTTGTTTTGTATATTTTATAATATTAAATAAATTTTATAAAAAAAAACGGTAAAAATTAAGTATACACCTAATATAAACAACACAGTTGAAATTACTTTTTTATTATTAGTGTTTTATTTGTAATTTTTGTGTAATTAATTTTTTAATAAATCAATTACACATAAATTACAAAAAAACATTGGTACAATAAAATTTTAACTAATTATACCTTCAAAACGTTTTTACTGAATTTTAACTTAAATAATAACAACGAATTTTAATTTCAATATTTTTTTATTAAGGTTTTTGTGTAATTAATTTTTGTAATAAATTTAAAAAAAAAATGTTTACGGTAACTTTCCTGTTATTGTTGTTCCTTTACTTTTTCCTTTGTATTGGAAGTACCTATCTATTGATTATATTTTTTTACGGAAAGCACACGGACATCCAAATACACACGCATGTACGCCAAATTCGTATGATTTCCAAGAAATTTATTCCACAATATGTAGCCTGGTACGATATATAATCGAGCACTCCTTTTTTTTAATATTTTTCTCTGCCTCTCTCTCTCTCTCTCTCTCTCTCTCTCTCTCATGCTGCGATAATTTAGGAAAATGCTCGATTCGCAAATGCTTGAGGACGAATAGTATAGGAATCGTAATTGTAGCACAAAACTTGAGCAATTACTTTTGTACCGACAGCAAACAAAAACTTTTGCTAGGTTTGTTGACCGGCCGTCCGCAGGAATGCCTGTGTAGCAAAATTTATATGTCACGGTAGCAAATGCTGTGTTGCATCGGCATAGCATTTGCTACTCCGGCAAATCTATCGTAGATTTGCTTTTTTCGTCTCCATAACAAATATTCTTATTCTGTCGTAGGGATAATTATGCTACACATGCTTATGGCATTGCTGCCGTAGCTGAAACACCAGTAGCAAATGATTTTTTGTTGTCTCGACACCGACATTTCTCTCCGTGTTTGATTAAACTGATACCTCATGCGAAAACCGATGAAATAGTATTTATTAAAGCAACATAAAAATGTTACGCACCACCACAAAGTAGAGTCGACACATCTTTAACGGATTTTGCGACAAAATTTATAGTAATTGCATTTGAAACTATAAGGTTTAAGCTTTATTTTAAGACTCGTTAAAAGATCCTAGCACTCCAGGTTCATGCGCTATAAGTTCTTAAAAATAGCCTAAAACACGTTTTTTCGACACTTTAAATTCGATTTTTGAAAAAATTTGACGTGATGGTCATTTTTAACGACCGGATTCGTGTTTAGCACGCAAAAATCTAAACAGTTAATTACTTCCCAATCGCAAATTCCATGTTGACTAGTGTTATCGTTGGACTCATAATAGTTTTTAAGGAATAAAAATGTTTAAAAGTCAATTACTGTCACGAAATTATTTTCAAGTTTGTATTTATCAAATTAAACACTTCAAAGTAGACGCGTGAGAAAATGTCTCCTCATGAAACCAAAGTTTAGGGTGTACGTAGCACGACCACCGACGGATTAATGGTCAACTTCACCAATTTCTTAAAAAATGTACATTATACTTTGCAAAATATTCTTTTTTAATTACACCATCGTTTAAACAACCACGTTAAATTGAAAACAAATTTGTTCATTTAAACGATGATCTTTCTTTGTTTCCAGGATTTTTTAAAACTTTTAACGGATTGTCGAAAGGAGCGTTTTATCAAGGAAACAATCAACATAAAAATATTCTTAAATCTCCGTTTCGATACGATATACTTATTTGATTAATCTGTCAACGTAAGTCACTGTCTCAACGAAACCGTAATCATCGTCGAGAGAGTCATGATTCAACAATAATTCAAAACTCCGAGTGCCGTGAGAAATTTAATTCACGATCATCTCAAATGCGCGAGACTTCTTCCATCTCAATCCTTGCTGAATTATATTTTCTGCACAGTGCATCCTCAATCATACCTCAAACTCAAATTGGGTATTCGGTTTAGTACGTCCTAAAATACCACGAAAAAATCCCATACCATTTTTGTGGTATTTTTTTTTGTTGAATCATTTCTTTTATGGTCAATTTTTTTTCATATAAAGAATTTCGATTGAGTTGCAATTCTGAGTGTTATAAAATCTTTGTAAAATGCCTTTCTTTACTCTGCCTTTGTTAGAATATTACAAACCGAGAAATAAAATGAATATGCTTCAATTTTAATGCGAAATAGTCAGTATCAGGAGAAAGCGTATATGCATCAAACATAAAATGTATCGTAACTTCCGTGTGAAGATTTTTTTGCAAAATAATAAATTTAACATGGAACGCCTTATGTATAATAGAAAAGCAAAGAAATCAACGATTCAATGCATCTTTTCTGATCCCCTTTTCAATTATTAATAGGCTTCTCGCCAACATTCATAAATCGATTGCTCCGACTCACTATTGGAAATAAAATAAGACAATATCTCAGTAAACATACATGCACGAAGTATAAAAGGGAAAAACAGTACTTCACTTCGCGTCTAAATTTAAACGTACGTCAGTTTGTCAATAATGTCCACCACTATTCTCTCGACGTTTTGTTTGAATATGAACTTTGCACAACGCAAAGCTTTATGAAATTTCACATAACGGAATTCCTGGGAAACTGGAAGTTGGAGACTCTGTACATCTAAAACTTTCGTTGACCTTTCATTCCATTAAAAAACAATGCAGTAAACTTTAAAATCTTACAACATTTAATAAGTATGTAGAACATTTTTTAGCTGCATGATTTCTTTGAATGCATATAAGTGACGTTTCAACTAGAAGAGTACAAATAGCATTGCAATCGAAAACTCAAATAAAGGAATGACATCTTCCAAAGAAATATTGTTCTGTGGACCCAAGCTTGTATTTCTGAAAAAACTTTTTCTCATTCAAGTCACTGGACTGATGCGATAAAAGAAATGGCCAGACATGGGTAAAAGTGTGAAGAATGGAAGTTGAAAATAGGGGATGATTTTCGCAAGTTAAACAGATAAAAGTTTGGTCGACCAACTATACTGCCTAAGATCAGATACGTTGAAGACTCAAGTACAGTATTACGAGGACTACAGACAAAGAATGGAAGAGAGTGAATGCAAGAAGACCAGAAAGAGGGGGCAAAAATATGAACGAAACGTTTTAGTAACCACTTGCGTGCCCTTCCCATGCTATGCCTCTCGCTGATGGAAAAGTTCCATTATATTGTCCAACTGTTATTGTGTCGAGAGTACTTCAGAATGGATGTTTTTCTACTCTTGATCGTGTTCGTCTTCATATGTATGTATATCCATACGTATTTATATATAAGTACATCACAAACAGGACATAGAAGCTTCTAACTGGCGAGGATAAGAAAAAATAAAACTTTCTTTGTTGTACTAACCGAGTAGCGAATGATACAATTTCGTCACTGGGTAGGAGAAAGTGCTATGAAGAAAAAAAAAATAATGCCGAGTAAAAGAGAGCTAGTAGGAAGAGAGAGACAGAATCGATGAACAGTTGATTAGGGCAATCTACAGACCTAAATAAAAGTGCATTAGTACCTCATCAATTATCGCATGAATAAACTGGAATTCGACGCATCCCATTTGGTGACCGTTGCGATTTCAAGCGGAATAAGTTAACTTACGACTCTAATTTACCTAGCTACTTTAATTACGATTCTAATTTATCTTCTCGATTACTATTGAATTGAAATTCAATAGACAACCTGTTACTAAGATCAATTAACTTTTATTTATTTTAAGTATCAATTTCACAATCACGTCCGACCTCATTAATTGCTGCTTCAAGACTGAATTTCTTTTTCTTGCTATTTCCCTTGACAACATCTTCGAAAGCATTGTTCTTTTTATTCTATATGTCAACCATGAATATCTCACTGTAACTCGTTTTATCAATATATAACTTACTACACAAAGTTTAATCAATGAAATGATCACTTGAAAGTATTACACTGCAAAAAAGATTTAGTCGATACAAATAAATCGATTATTTGTATATTATCCAGTAATTGGGTATTCTGATGAAATGGATACATCTTTGATTGGAATAAATTTATTTGGTGCAATGTTCGTTTTTATTTATTGCGAAGAAAAATGCATTTGCTTCCAGCAAATACGAATTAGGGGAACATGGGGCAAAATGAACACATGGGGCAAATCTAGCACCGTGTTCGTTTTGCCCCATGAAGTTGAATTCCGGGGCAAAATGAACACGGCTCGAATCTGAAATTTTATGAAATTCATAAAAATTTTTTTTCGAGTCCAAACTACATTTTCACCCTAAACAGCCTTAACTGGTGCGTTTTGAGGCAAAATAGACACACGGGGTAAAGTGGACACATTAAATTTGGAATTGCATATAAACATGGGGCAAAACGAACACCGTGTTCGTTTAATCCTAAAAAAGAAATACTGTCAGTTCGCCGCACCGTACACTGTTGCCATTTCGCCACAGCTGGTTATGTCTCCGTTCCGCGTCAAGTCAAATTAATATAGTTCATCAGTCGATATCTCCGAAACTAAACGGTCAACAATTGCCATTTTTTTAAAATTAATTCTACAATAATACTGCATAGACGAGTGGTTTTATTTCAAAATCTTATGATCCGTTTAGCGTCCATAAAAAAAAAAGTGAACAAAGTGCTATCTATTCACGTGTTAGGTTTAGGCATCGCGTACAAAATGACCCATTTTTAATACCAATTATCTGGCAAACTAAACGGTGGATCGATTTGAAATTTTGTCAGTCGGTCCATGAAGGCTTTCTTTACACCATACTTAAATTTCAGCCGGTTCCTAAGATTTGAGCAAAACTACAGAACTACCTTAAAGCACACCATGGAACGTTAAAGGATTCTGAAGCGCACTTGTATCGCATTTCTGTTTTTGATGACGGCTCGGATAGCATTTTCTATAGCTTCTTCATCTCAAGACTGCCGATCCGTTTTTCTCTCGTATACTCGAACCATGGTGTCAAGTTCTCGTTAAAAAAAGTTTTGACAAAAGACTATACGAAATTTTTGAATTTATAGAAGGAAAATAATACTGAGAAATCTTAAAAATAAGGCAAATTTTTTTCTGATTCAATTTTTTACTTTCAAGTCTGAGCCACGCATTTTCCCTTCGCACCGATTATGACGAAATTCAATTTGAAACTCGATAATTTTTTACTATATTACACTTTTAAATACGAATACTTTTAATGTTTCGGTAATATTTGAATATTTTTGCATAAAAAAACTTTACACACCATGAAACAGGAGATGAAAACTTTTGATAGAGCCGAAATCTTTAATACCCCGCCATCTTTTTCAAATATTGGAATAAAATTTACTCCATTCCGAATGAGAGTAAAAAATTAATAGAAACACGAAAAATTGGTGAGGGAATCAAAATGATAATAGTACACTTACATTATTTTCTGAAAATTACACGAAGACAAAAGAAAACAATCAGTAAATTTAATGACTTTGGTGCCAGTGAATTGTTGATAAAAATTAACAAAATTACAAACGTAGGCATGTTCGTTGGTAAGCGGAGTAGAGGGTGCTGTTATTGGCGCGTTGTGGCGACTCACAGAAAGTTCGCTCTCAATCTCGCCGCTACAATTTACCACAGCGTCGTGGTTTAAAACGCCGCCGTATCGTCGACCCGAACTCGCGCGCGGCAGCTTCAAAAGTTTTCGAAGTTTGTACGCGCGAATGTTGACATTTTGGCTAGTTGTGGGTTCGGACCATTTTTCGTTTTCGGAGACATTTGCGGAGTATCGATGCTAATGAAATAGTCAGAGAAGAATGCCTCGACAATATGAGACTCTTGACTTTCTGTGTCGAAAAAAGTTTTACTTGTATCGTGGCTCGACGATTTCCTGTTTTGAGGTAAAATCCTTTAGACTCGATCGGCGCCTGTCATTTCTCTTCAATGTTTTTTGATAAATTCTTCGATAGTAAGGAAAATTATCCCTTACCGAGGTAAGTTTTCTCTTTTTCACTTAATTTTTATTGTTGGACACAATGGAGGATTTCATTAAGAAGGGCAAAATTGTCTAAGTGGGCTTAGAAATTTCAGGTGGCTCGGCAAAATTCTTATAGCGAGCTTAGGAATTTGGGGGGCATGTTTTCTTCAATGTTTCTTGTTGAATTTTTCGACGGTAACGAAAATTATCTCTTACCGAGGTGCGTTGTCACTTTTCAGCCTGGTTTTTGCGGTTTGACACATTTAAGAATTTTATGAAGGAGAGCAAAACTTTTACAACGGGTTGTAAACCCGTAAAGGGTAACTTCATAAGAATAACTTTGCTTGTGCGAAGGATAGAGAATTTGACTATAAAAGTTCTCGTTGAGCGAGTAAACGGTTTTGGGCTTCTCGATCTTCCTGTCATGTTCGTCCCCTTATTTTTCTTTGATATCTTTCAGATTTTGTTCAGCAAAGTCTTCAACGAGTTTCACCCAGAGTGGCCAGAGCAGAAATTTCTATAAATAAAGCTATGAAGTAAACAGATACCATATCGACGAAAATAATAATGCTAAATTGAAAGATAATTACATTGACAAGCCGGAAATACTTGAAATGTAGTTTACTGCTAATTTCAAAATGGACAAGTTAGTACAGTGCATTGACGTGATGCATAATGGAGGTGAGCGAAGTATTTACAATGTTATGTTGACTCGATTAAGTTTTGTCGTATTCGTTTTTTCTCAGAATTTTTTGCACGGCATTTTGTCTTGCAAAAAATATCATTTATTTAATTTTTGATGCCTCTCAGAGGCTGTGTTTATTTTGCCCCAAAAATCTTTTTTTTCTAAATTCGAGAAACAGGAAACGGGAATCTATTTTAGGAACTATATATAGTTCAAACATCGTTTATTTACCAGCGCAGCGAACTTAAAGTTCATTTTTTGCATGCCACAAAAAATTGGTCCAGAAATGATCTGAGACTTCACCCCATTTTTTCCTCTCGTACATCCAAGAAATGGGGCCAAGGGGTCCCATTTCTTTGCTCATATTACAGAGCTCGCATTCCATTCGGAAACAGTCCCTTCCAACGTCTGTATTGCGAAAAATGTCTTTTTTTAATTTTTTATGCCTCTCAGAGGCTGTGTTCATTTTGCCCCGAAAAACTTTTTCTGCGAAATTCGAAAAACAAGGAATGGGAATCGATTCTGGGACTTAAATAAAGTTGAAAGACCGTGTGCTCATCGATAAATCTGCCTTGAATCCTTAAATGTTCATTTTGCCCCATTTTCCCCTACTTGGATCAAATAAATTTTCAAAATTGGATACTTTTCACCAAATGCTGCCATATTTATTTGTCTGCGGATACTTTAATCCTGGCCAAAAATCCCCTCCCCGGGGAAAAAAACTTGGACAAGTACATTTGTTGACCCCTGTTTCCATTTGTTTTCACAGAAAAAAACTACCCAAAAAAGTACAAAATTTTTAAAAATTTGGCAAGATTGAGATAGGAAAAAGAAGATTGTTTCTATAAAATAACTATACTCCAAATGACAAATAGAAATGAAAAACTTCACATATTTTATCGAGATCCCAAGAAAAAAAGCAACAATGCCCATCGTGAGTGTCCGGTAAAAAACAGAGTCTACAAGTAAATGATCGATTTGTGCATAAAAAAAATAATTACTTTACAAAAACAGAAATGGTAAAGCCAATGATTTACGTTCGGCACTAAAATTTGTAATATCAATAATAGGACAAGTATTTTATTGTCGCGTGAGGATGGAGTATTAAAAAAAAAGGAAAAATTATTGGAACAAAGGAAGGTTATTGAAAAAAGTCACCAATGTACAAAAATAAAAATCGGTCAAAAGAACAGAGTCCAGAAAAAAATCGGGATGAAAAGAAACTTGAAGAAAAAAATTTCAAACGAAAAAAATTAGATTGAAAAAAAAATTCGGCCGAAGTACTTGGCGAGTTTTTTTGCTCAGCTTGGATCATGTAATGTATTTCACGTAATGTTGTATGTGTTACAATCTCGCCAAGTACTTCGGCCGAATTTTTTTTTCAATCTAATTTTTTTCGTTTGAAATTTTTTTCTTCAAGTTTCTTTTCATCCCGATTTTTTTCTGGACTCTGTTCTTTTGACCGATTTTTATTTTTGTACATTGGTGACTTTTTTCAATAACCTTCCTTTATTCCAATAATTTTTCCTTTTTTTTAAATACTCCATCCTCACGCGACAATAAAATACTTGTCCTATTATTGATATTACAAATTTTAGTGCCGAACGTAAATCATTGGCTTTACCATTTCTGTTTTTGTAAAGTAATTATTTTTTTTATGCACAAATCGATCATTTACTTGTAGACTCTGTTTTTTACCGGACACTCACGATGGGCATTGTTGCTTTTTTTCTTGGGATCTCGATAAAATATGTGAAGTTTTTCATTTCTATTTGTCATTTGGAGTATAGTTATTTTATAGAAACAATCTTCTTTTTCCTATCTCAATCTTGCCAAATTTTTAAAAATTTTGTACTTTTTTGGGTAGTTTTTTTCTGTGAAAACAAATGGAAACAGGGGTCAACAAATGTACTTGTCCAAGTTTTTTTCCCCGGGGAGGGGATTTTTGGCCAGGATATAACTTCTTTTTTTCTGAACGGCTCGGAATCCTAGAATTTTTACATGATAACAGATAATCCTTGAATATCTACGCTGACATAGCCAGTAAAACCCTAGCTCAATATCAAATATGCAATGTGATGTTATAAAGAAAAAGCGAACGAATTTAGTACAGCTTGCACAAACAAAACGCAGAAATTCATTTCAGTTAACACCTCGCGTTTCCTGCAGTATATTGAGAAATTCGATACATATATTTGGTGCGTCTCAGTAATGTGCATTTCACTAATATGAGAAAAACATGAGCGAAAGGCCAAAAATGAAACCGTATAGAAATATTTGTGGAACACTTTTTTTTTAACAAATCATACCACAATGCACACTAAAAACTTGAATGAATATTGAGTTTTTACATTGTTTTCTCATGCTTTTATTTCCACTTATATCTTTTGCACAAGTCTGACCGAGCGATGCCATTACACTATTGCTGAATTTCTGATCCTTCGACTGGTTGTGAAATATGATAACAGATGATCCTTGAATATTTACGCTGACATAATCAGTAAACCCCCAGCTCAATATAAAATATGTAGTGCGATGCCAAAAAGAAAGAGCGAAGGAACTTAGCACAGCTCGCAGTAACGAAGCGGTGATCCTTGTATGCAAAGGAAATAAGGCATCTCTTGTTTCCACAAGGAATAGCAAATGCTTCATTGCTTTAAGTTTCACCAGTTTTTTTAGATCAAATTGTCGAAGCAGAGAATCTCAGCCCAATTCACAGCTCGCAGCACCTTCAGTATATTGGTAAATTTCTTGAAGCCGAAAAGAAAAATCGAAGGAACTGAGCACAACCTGCAGAATATTGGAAATTGTATGTTTATTTGTAGACCGCACCTGAAAAGTATTGAAAATCATGATTTCACGACAAAAGTAATTTGTCAAATTTTTATAATTAAAGTATTTCATCAACAATTAATATTTTTACAGGTTTTTATTTATGAGCGCATGATACATCTTGTCACAACTATTTTCATACACTCACTTTTGGAAAAAAAGCACAGTCTTTTGATCTGTAAGAAAAATTTATGTGACATGATTAAAAAAAAAAATCGTTGTGTTCTAGATTGAAACTTCAACATCATTATTTGCGAGTTCACACATTTTCAGAACGTATAACACTGATTTTTAAGGTTATGTTCGTTGTATTTTCTAGCACGTATTCCGGCCACACTAATTAACGGTTTTATTCGGATTATTTTATACGGAAAAATAAAAATGATAACCTCAACGAGTGGTGAGGTTTGTTTCTATTTGGCTTTTCTGGAATCCGAAACAGAAATGATTTCACCAGCGGGTGCGAGGTTATCTTTTTTGATTTCGCTGATGATTAATTCCGAGATATTAAAAAATATTATTATCACATTTCGCAATATTTATATATTACCGTTTTTTCGCACTGTTTATATATTCAAACTATTTATGAATCACGATTTTCCACAATCTAAAAAATACGCAATTTACACGACTCGCACTTTACACTGTCAAAAGTCAAAACTACCGTCACACTGGTTAACATTCAAACTTTCCGTGGTATGGGTGCAGAGGAATGTAGTCACAGGGACACGTTCAAAAACATCACTCGTGTGCACACTGGTTTACCGGTTTGGGAACGCAGGGAAATGACCACACTCGTGACCAATCAGAATCTCGATAGGCACGCTGAGGCCTTTCATTGTGACATATACAGACACGTCAAATTCTTCGATGTGTTGGAATTTTTGCATAATTTTGAGCCTGTGCAAAGCTTTTTCTCAGCAAATACGGCATCAATCGTGCTGATTTAAAGCTCAATCGAAATATTTTTTCTTAATTAGTCTCCAGTTCAATTTTCAAGTCATCATCTGTCTCCTGAGCTTCGTAATTCGAGAAAATGACTTTCAGTTTTTACCCCCACCACCGAAATTTACTTTATTCAGAGATAATATACTCTGGCGAGCCTCGGGCCAGCAGACGACAGAGCTGTCAAATGTACTTGTCCCGAGACTCTACCGAGTCTCTTGATTAGGTACACCAAATAAGGATATTTTTGCCTCTAATATATGCAGAATACTGTGAGTTGAACGCAGTTTGCAAGAAATACAGTTCTATAAGAAAGAGGAGTATTGTGTGATTCGTGACGCGTACAAATTTCAAGAATTTATCAGATCCCAACGAAAATGAAGCTGGCACAATCTTTCATGAGAGCTGTTCATTCCTCGTTGGCAATCATCCACGGTCGAAGAATATACACTGTTCTCATAAAACGGCTGACAACCATGGCATTTCACTTAGGAGGAAAAACTGGAATAGCAGTTCAGAAAAATTCCATTCGAAGAATAACGCAAGATTGCTAAGCATTTTTTGGAGAGCTTTCATTTAGACGAAAAATAACAGTTCGCTACCTTTAGAATGATTAACATCTAAAATCAGTCTCTTTCAGTGTGTTTGCAAACATGATTCAAGTGAAAATTGCTGTGAAAACATCTGATAAGATGCTTATCAACAATTTTACGCAATCGATGCCCCTGACTTTATGAAGATGGTCTTCGAAAAGGGAAAAAACGACCATCTTATGTTTTTATTTGCAACCCTTAGCCATAGAGTGGTGTGAAGTCTGATTAAATTTATGAAATTGCGAAGAAATACTCGAACTGTACTCTATAACGTGTTTGCAGCCTTTTTATTTTGTCGATGTAATTGAAAGTCATCCCAATGAAGCATAGCCGAAATGAAGAAAAAGTTCCGAAATACTGACGAGACATACAGAAAAAAATCCATGTTCACATCTTGAGATAACTCAAACTTTGTGATCGATGATGAGGAAAGAAATTTCTATCCAACGATAAAAGGTAGTTGATTACTCTAACAAGTGCGAGAAGCAATAGCGAATGCACTTGCTTTTTTATAATCGCGAGACTGATCAAGATATATAAATGGTGAACAAATGAATAAAATTAAATCATGCTAATTGGATTGCAATTTTTTGGTATTGAGTCAATTTACTTATTTTATTGTATTTAATTTGATATATTATACGCGAAATCTATTTGGTTCCAAAATAATCGATTAAGCACTATTAAAAGGAATATTTAGAATCCAATATAGTTTTATTCCTTTCTCCTCATCATGAAAATGGACGTTAATATGACAATCTTTGCGTAGCGATCTTCGGACAAAGTTCGCGAAGGGGCGAACGTTTGTCAAAAAGTTCACGGAGCACAGTATCATATTCAATAAACGATGACAATGATTACCACCCTAAGATTCAATTAAACTTCGTCTCGGCACTGATTCTCGGATTCTCTCCAATTCTCTCGCCATTTCAAGGAATAATTCCCTATCACAAAGCTCGTCTGCTCTTGCATTGGCAAAATTATTAATCAGGTTTACTGGTCCTTTGTGATTATTCTTCTGGAAGTGAACTCAGGGAAAAATGTCTTCGAAGTTGAATTCCAATAACAAAAGACGATTTGACAATTTATCATGAATGACTAAACTCTAAATTAACATGCAACACTAACGCTTCAACATGTTAAAACTTGATAATTATAATTTGTATTTATTATTAGATATTCACAAGATAATGAGAAAGTGCACAATCAATTATTATGAATTCAATTTAACAATAAATTTGATACAAACAAATAGTATGTAGAAATCATTGTTTTATCAATATCTTGAAATAAACCCGGTATCTGAGAAACTGATCATAAATTATCATAATATAACAATTTCATAAGCTAAATCGAGAATCTAATTACATTGGAAATATCACTAAGATATTTAGAAATGGTAGAATCATATTTGTCAGAAAAAGTGTCATTTATTCCTTTTCGTATTACAACAAATTAGTTTCAGATTCACTCTGCAGTTTCAATTTAATTTCTAGTCATCCAGGTATTCTCTTTTTGCCATTTAGTTGCTAAAGGCGATTCATTCTCGTTCTTACTGAGAACTAAGACAAGTCATCCGCTGGTTGATTCAGAACTAAGGTCACTCGCTATCCGATCAACTTATTAGTGTCTCGAGTATATACCAAAGCCGTAATGTACAACGAATTACTCCTCGATTGTTACGGAACTTAGTAAAACCGCTATCCGTTCAACCCCGCCCTTGTAATATTTTTAAATACCATGTTCAGTAGCCCTTCATAGAAAACGAGATCAATCTCAACTTGCAGTGTGTGTGTGATCAACCTATTAGTGTCTCGAGTATATATCAAAGCTGTAATGGACAACGAATTACTCCTCGATTGTTATGGAATTTAGTAAAACTGCTATCCGTTCAACCCCGGCCTTGTAATATTATTAAATACCATGTTCAGTTGTCCTTCATAGAAAACGAGATCAATCTCAACTTGTAGTTTGCGTTGAGAACTAAGTCAATCCGCTATCGCAACACAACGTATTTGTTTGAAGTTGTCAGCATCGATACTCTCGTCGAATCAAGACCATCAAAATTGAAAAGAGATTTGAGAACCTACCGCAATTTTGGAGCTTTTTTGGAGCTCAGACTTGTAACTGTTCGTCATCCTGCCTGTTCTAAAGCTACGACCCTAGAAAAAATGTACAATCGGCTCAATATTGGCCAACACTGGGCCACACTTGACCAATGTTGGGCCAGCCTTGGCCGATGTTGGGCCGATTGTACATTTTTTCTAGGGGAGGGGCCTCTAGTCCTCGTCAAAGGGTTTAAAACCATTGAGTGCTCGTGGAAGCTCCGCTAACCCTATCATGACTCCCACGACCAATAGAACGCCAACCGCCTACGACTGGCTCCCGCGTGGAAAATGATTAGGGCAGCCCGAAATAAATTTGGGGCCTGTAAGGGCCGAAAAGTGAATTCCCTACTAGGGACTTCCACGCCACAGCCAAACAAGGTCCTAGAAGGGGAATAACAGGGCTGGTTGAGTTTACAAGAAAAGGCTTCAATGAGGAAACTTATTGAGAACCCGGACGGACACTGTTAAGGTAGCCTTAAGTTTATCGCCCTAATTGGCTGGGTGCACGTACATATACTACTTTAAAAATAAGTGTGTATTGCGTATACGTTAAGCCTGAAAAAATGCGGAGCATGATTTTAGATGGCGCTGACAGTATGCATGAATATGTAACACACTGATAATTGAATAGTATTAGTATTTTCGTGCACCCTGCCAATACTGCCAGGCCAGAACCCGATCGGGAAATATTAAGTTCGCCAAGATTATTAAAAAATGATGCGTTTGAGTTAAATTTTTGAGGATCTAGTCCGTCTTCATCAGAATAGCTCTCATCGAATATGTTTAGTTATTTATTAACAAGTCAAAATAATTATTTAGTAATAAATAAATGATAAATAATCATTACTATTACATATTAATAATAAAATATGAACCATAATTATATTTATTATTACATTAATCATATAATAATAAATATTATTCTATGTATTTTTTATTAATAATTCAATTCATTATCGAGTATACTTGATATTATTGTTATTATTAATTGGAATTATAAGTTGACTGTGACTATTTCTGTCTTACTTTGAGAACTCTGTTACTTATAGATTCATTAAGGAGGTTGTATCGATATTTATATGACTTGATACGAAAAATACATTATATTTGATTATTCCAAGTTAATGTATTGAAATTTGGTGTGAATCTTCTTGAACAGCATTTAATTATGTGTGAGAAATTCGGAGAGGTTTCAGCCTGGTAATCGAGATATTCATTGTTGAAAATGACAAGTTTAACATGGGCTCTTATGGAAGCTTTCAAAAAATTGCGAACTTCAACAATAAATATCTCAATTTTGAGACGGTGAATCATCGGCATATTCCGCCAGAATTTTAATACTGTCTTAAGCTTTCTATTTACAAAATTTTATTGTGTAAAGTTGGAAAATAATTTTTACATGAGAAACGATAGAACCTCCTTAAATATATTATGTAATATGTAAATGACGTATCTGCAGCACATGTTACATTTTTGAACCAAAATTTCTCAACAAGATAATAGTGTAATGGGTAGCGTGCGTGCGCGTTGGGTCAAAGATCAATAGGTAGGTCGGATCGAATCTCGGTGTAGGTCAGAAAATTTTTCCGCACACGTTGATATCCGGAGTAATGCAAATACTGAAATAAAATGAACTTACAATGAGCAGGTAAAAATTTCTTGTTTGAACAAAAATTTTGTTGAAATCGATCAATCGTTGAGCCAGCAATTTAAGTGGTTGGAATCAACGTATTGAACGATTTCAACAAAATTTTTGTTGAAACAACAAATCTTTTTTCTCAGTGTATGATCAGATATGCAATTCTAATCATAAAAAAAATATTTAAAGGCCCCGACCCTTTTGCCCGGTTGGGTCCTCGTTGACAAAATGTGACCGGCCGGCAAGGGGCCTTTCAGGCTTCCATATTGGGGCCCTAACAGAGTAAGAGAAAAATAATCAGGACCTAGCCAAGGCCCTAAATGAATTTCCACACGGGCTTCTATGTAACGCGAGCAACTGGCCTACAGCCGCACACTCGATCGTGGAAGAGCCGAAAGAAATTTTGAGGGGAATACTAGAGGAAAATAAAGCGCTCAACAATACAATCGACCCCCTACCTTCAACCAGACCAGTTCCCTCTTTAAACAATATTTTTTCAGTAAAACACTGATAAAAACGATTTGATACAGCATTCAAAAGCCTCAGGCCAATTAGACCTTTGAGCTCTGAAGCTAATCAAGTGCCCTTAAATAGAGGCTCAAATATATATGGTACATAAATAAATAGGAGACATATGTATTATTTTATGTTTAATGTTTCTACGTATACGCTTGCGGGTTTTTAAAATCCTATCTATATTTATAAATATATTTTTCTTTATCGAATTATGTATTGTAACGGAACGGTTTTGTCGAAGCGTCGTCTCTTCGTTAACGTGTCGGTCTGAGCTTGTTAATTTTTAGGCATAGGTATGAATGAATCATTAATGAAGTAATTTTTTAAATTGTTTCTGCGTATACCCTTGCGGGTTTTTACGAACCCATCCCATCACTTTAGTCCCACTTTTTCCCTCACTTCACTAATTTCCATGCTCCTGTGAGACCCACCAGAGTGTTATCCACAACCACTCTTTTATAATGCACTACTGTATCGCATTTGTACGAGGGCCAACGAAAACTGCGGTAAACCCGGCCGATAGAGACGGCTTTACTTTTTCCAAGTTTCAGTTGGTTAGCACCGTTAGAAACTCAGGAAAACTGCCTCCCGTTCAACGATCGATCTCGAGCCGGCGCATGGCTGAGCGGTCACCCCACCAAGTACTGACCACGCCCGAGGCTGCCTGGCTTGAGAGATCGCCGAAACCACACACCAACCGCACATCCATCGCTCTCGGTAGAAGAAATATGGAATAAAACGATTTCAATGGATGCCGTTGCACGGTAGAGTTGCTGGGTCGTCTTCTTACTTTGTCGCACTATATTACCGACTGCTAAGTACTCAAGAAGTCACTTTCAACTGCAGCTTAAACTATCGTGACGTCCAGCTTCTTTCGCAGTTAAGATATAGCCCAGTAGTGAGAGTATAACGCCGGCCACTAAGGGTGAGACTTTATCTGCTTCCCCCTGGCAGTGTTAGCGTCAAGAGAAAAGAGAAAGAGGAAAGGAACGGAAAGGAAAAAATTGCCTCGTTAGCAACGACCTCCGGACGAGATTATCGTGGCTATAACAGGCAAAGAAGGGGATAGAGAAAAGGAAAAA
This sequence comes from Rhimphoctona megacephalus, assembly GCA_963989365.1. Lineage (NCBI taxonomy): Eukaryota > Metazoa > Arthropoda > Insecta > Hymenoptera > Ichneumonidae > Rhimphoctona > Rhimphoctona megacephalus. The sequence goes on from OZ022420.1 coordinate 20,350,702, forward strand.
GACGGAGAAAGGGTAAGAGTGCGATGAAAAAATGAAGAAAACGAAGGTCTTTAATTTATCACGTCCTCGCAGTTTATAAAATTACGACGAATTTCGACTGAGCTAAAGCCAATAGAGTAGTTTGCTCATCTCCTCTTATTCTCTTTATTTCAAAAAAAAAAAAGTATTTTCGGAAAGAAAAGTCAGAATACGAATAAGAAATGACTCTTATCAAATACCTGAAACAAGTGGGACAAATTATTCCCGTTCGCTTGTTATCAAAGAATTTTCATTTATTCGTTACGAATTACGACCTCTCAAGTTTTCCATCTGTTAATTAAAATCAAAGCTTTTATTATTTACATGTAAGTGTACTCCTTTTTTGATTTGTATAAATAGGTGGGAAGACATTTGTATTTCTTAAATAACCAGAACCGAATTTTCTGATCTTCAACAAAATCTGTTTAAAGTAAATGTACGTTTACGTTATGAACTTTGGTACCCTGAATCAGATTTCGACAACAGAATTGCTCAATCACATCACATTTTCGAATTAAATATGAAATTAAGAAAATACTCGCAAAAAGCATATTTCTTGTTGTTTACATTTTAACCCGTATGATTTTGAAAATTCAGGTTCTTTGTCGTTCACATAGGTTAGAGTGATACGGCAATATACCAATTGTATCAGGGCTGAATGCGCAATTTAGTGGCTTTGATCATACCGCACAGAAGTTTATAAAACGATACCGTAGATTTTCTTCTTTTTCAGTAGGTATACTGATGCTAACTCATTAAAATATTGTGCAATAATTCTCTTATTAATAATAATACAATATGGAAAACCAAATTACGGTATATTCTCTATTAGATATAAAAAATTGTATCTTCGTTTTTATCATTCCAAGGTAAAATAAATATGTCCAGAATTTTCTACGAATTCTACGGACCAGTTTTGCTACATTTATGGCAAGTTCACGACTACATTGCAACGAAGGATATTTACATCAGTATTGAAAAGCACTTAACATTATTTTGGCGTTAACGTTGATAAACGTGATGAAAAATGACTTCCAAAAGGATACTGTAACTCATGATCAAAAGCCAGTTGACTAAATGGAGATCGAAAGGTTATGCCACTTAACGCTCCTACCATTTGACGTGAACCACAAAATCACCTACCTGATTGCTACTTCTGCTTGATTCAAGCAAAAGGGCACTCAAAAAAAATCAAAAAATAGAAACATTTCCAAATACTCCTTCTGCGCAAAACCTTTTGTAAACGCGTTATCATGAGCAAAGAATTGCTCATGATGACGCATTGCAAAACCCAGTGCCTCGTTACACGAATCTATTTATTTTGGACCGGAATCTCTGTCTCAGACTGTACTCAAATTAAGCTCAGGTGAACAGATTTCGTTAAAAGATAACATCCTTACCTGGGAGACACCCTGAAACAACCAAGCTAAACTCAATGGTCTTGCCTCCGATTCAGGACTTGCGAAGTCGAAAACTCAACTTTTGCGATCTGGGTTTCAAAAATAGAATTTTCTCCAAAGCGGAACGCAGATATAATTCTTCAGAGAGAGAGAGAGAGAGAGAGAGAGAGAGAGAGAGAGAGAGAGAGAGAGACTCACAATTCGTAAACCTATTTTCGAAGGAAGGAAATCTGGGTTATCATAACGATCCAAAAACACTTCTCGATGAACTCGAACTGCCAATGGAACCAAATGATTGGAGACTGCCTATTGACTCTTCAAAAACAACCTTGAAGGCAGTGTTTCTCCATGCAGTTCCATTAGCCTAAGCTGTCGATATAAAAAAGACCTACGACAATATCAAGCTCTTGTTTGAAAACAATTCAATACCCACGCTATTCTGGGAATTGTGGTGCTAAGCTAAAGGTTGCAACAATAGTAACAGAACTACAATTGCTATTTTTTATGTGAATGGGGCAATCGAGTAAGAAGTAGTCACTACGTAAATAAATATTGACGACGCAGAACAGAAATAATGGTAGGAAATAGAAATATCGCAAGTAAATGCACCGTTCGTTGAAAGCCGAAAAATTTTTCTATATCGCTTCACATAAAGCATGAATTGATAAAAAACGTCACGAAAGCATTGAACAAAACGGAGATCAGTTCAAATACCTAAGGAAAAGTTTGCTCGTATTAGTGATGCAAAAATAAAGGAAGGCACATTTGTCGATCCTCAAATTCTTGAAGTTTATAAGGACCCCATCTTCAAAACTAAGTTAAGTAAAAATGAAAGCACAGCGTGGATAGCATTTGAAGATGTTTAACAAAATTTTTTTGGCAACCGAAAAGCGCAGCTTTACGAAGAATTCATACAGGAGCATTTATCTACGTACCGCAAGCTCTTTTCGGTGCAAAATGTCATTGAAAATTCATTTATTGCACTGTTATTTACGATACAAAAATGTCTTAGTTTAAAAAAAATATAGACCATCATCAGCTATCGACATTACATTTTTGATACGGGTAGAAAAGTTTCCATTCGAATTTACTACCCAGGGACGTCTGGAATGAGTTTTTGATGATTCTTCGCGAAGTATAGAGTATAACAGATAGCTGCAGAGTATGTTTTGACACTCTATTAAGTTTTATCTTCTGTTGTGAATCATTATATATGTTTTGTTTCTCGTTACAGGGATTTTTTTGTTTGAAAGCCAAATTGAGTTTCGTTTAAAAGTTATGAAATTTGTAATCTGAGCCTTCGAAAATATCTACATGTTGTATTTCCGATCCTATCTTCTAACCTCTACCTATGGATTCCTATTCAAACTTTGTTCACGTATTAGCATCTATAGATACCCATACGAAAATGCAATTTTTACACGAAGCGCGAGGGTGTGAAATCAGTTTAGTAAAAGCACGCTGTGTAATCCCGTATTCGCTATATCACCGGAAAAGAATAGGGGAAACGGATAGGTCCCCGATGAAAATAGAATGTAACTCGTAGACGAAAGGGGTTATTTGCCACAGTGAACGTAAAGAAGAAGAAAGAGAGACAAATAGCGGGAGAATGGAGAAAGAGGGAGAGCAAAGCTTCTCTGCGAGCTCAAGGGTATTTTGCTAGCTTATCAAAAGGAGGCAAAAATATCCTGAGTGTATATGAATATCTAGATATCTGTACACGTATACAGAGACTCGTATATATATGCTGAGATATTTCAATTTAAATTTACACACATGCAAAACTCAACTTGTTCCTTTTTTCTTCATTTTTGCTTGCTGGAGAAATCTTATTTTATATTTGATAAATCAAATTTAATTTTAGCAAATGCGATGTTGACGAATTTCAAAAATGTTTAATAGATGTTCTTATCAGTCATTTAATTTGAGTAAATTTGACATGATTAAATGGCAAAATTAATGTTAGGGAATATTCACACATTATTTTTTTAACGAGCAACGGTATATTAAAATTATCAAAAGTGAGTGTTAGTGAAAGATTGGAAAATCATGATTAAACAATAAATTTAAAATCAAGACTCCATGATAGTTTACGCTTTTAAATATTGGAATAGGGATAAGTAAAGAATCGTAGTATTATTGTGGATTTGTGCTGGAATGTCCCATTTATGCATAGATCAACTGATGAAAATAAGCGTAACCCCAAATAAATCATATATTGATGAACTTGCACCTTTTTTCGTTGTGCATTCTGTAAATATTCCTAAAAATACGGTTTCATGAGACTTATCGGTTTATCGTGCTTTTTATCGATTATATTTCCATCTCCTTCGCAGATTTCAAGCTTCTCGCTTCTCCAGATTCTGAGAAAAGAAAAGGTTCTTCCAATATTTCATTTGCGGTAACTAGATAACGAAAGGACTAAAAAGTGCCGGTACCAAAACCGCGAAAAATATCATCTCTTAAAAGAATATTGATTTTTTTCTATACGAAGGAAGACTCATCGTATACAATTGAATTTAGGCAGAAACATGAAACTCATTTCAGGCAGAAGAACTTACCAATTTATTAAAAGAATTATAATAATATTAACAAAAAAATTTATCCAGATTCGAAAAATATATTTCCTTGATATTGCTAACTATATAAAAATCTTGTACCATCAATAGAATTATTGTTTTTTGTTATGGAAGCTGGGTGATCAGACCCACGTGTCATGGATTAATATAATCACTTCCGTTGTATACCTTCATGGAAATTGTGAAAACAATCTTAACCCTTTGCGGCATAGTGTATAACACCGGTGTTACCCCTATTTCAATTTGGATTTTGATGATTTAAAGATGTATTTTACTAAAATATGACGGTTGTCAATACGTTTTGAAGTTTCTAGAACATCAATAACTACTAAAAAAACACCTATTAAGTTTTTATTTTTCATGTAGCCGTTGTCACAAATAAAGGAAGTGCAAAACAACAACTATTTTACATAATAAATGTAATTGTGTCTAATTTAGCAGGTAAACCATAACCGACAGATAGGTAAAAAGTAAGTTTCCGAGTCATTGAATTTAAATCCAAATTAAAAAATGGCAAATTCAAAATAGCAGATCCAATATAGCGGACCTAAAATGCAAAAAGTCATTTGATGAGAGTGAAATTTGGTACTCGGGGGTGTTTGGGGTCGCTGATTACGAATCCGTGATCATATTTCCAACATACATAATGGTGGATGCAATATGGTAACTCACATCCGAAAAGCAATGCTGATCCAATGTAAAATCAGTATATGGATATTTCTAGAGTCGCTGATGGCGAATTCCACCTAACACAGCGGACAAAACTCGAGAAATCGTTCGTTCGAAGCAAGTTTTTTAGATAAGAGTAAGATATACAATACTCTTATAAGGGAACAAAGGATTACAGCAAGAAATATGTAACAGGGAAAAATGTGGACATCACACAAAAATTAAATATTTCGAATATCGAAGAAAAAAAAAATTTTTTTAAATAAAAAAATGGAAATAACAACCGCCACTTACAACAACCGTACTTTCTAGAGAAAATAGGGGAATCTTTCCTGACCCTTTCCTGAGTCGTATGCAGTACGTTTTTATATCGTACTCTTGTCTGAAAAACTTACCTCGAGTCATCGGTTTTTTAGGTCATCGTCCGTTGTATCAGATGAAATTCGCAATCAATGACTCCATAAATATTCGTATACCGATTTTACATTAGATCAGCATTACTTCAGCAATCCCGAAAACCCCTGAGTACCAAATTTCGAGTCGATTGCACGTAAAGAAAAATGTATGCTTCAAAGGGTTTATGCTAGTTTAAAGCAAGTCGAACCGTAACTATAATAACAAATTAGACTGTTTTCTGTAGGTTACAGCGATTTGAACTTTATAACAATGTGAATTGAACGACTAAAATTCCTTCAAACTTTGGATCGAAAAATTCAAATAGCTGTATTTTTTATAAGAAAAATGAGCCCACTTTAAACGTGTGCTTATGAATTTTGTAATAGTTTATGACAAACAATGGAAATAAAAGTAGAAAATAGGCTATTTTCGGAAATCTTATTTATTTGCGATTAAACAAAATGTCCCTAATGCAGAGCATTTTCATTCCTAATACACGTTTTATCCGATAATAAAGGTGGAATAACAAATTATTTCTGTAACTTTTTGAAATTAAAAGTATACACCTAATATACTAAGTTCTGAATCACTACCGGACAATCGAAAACTTTACCTTGTATCTTTAATTATATTATGCGTTTCGTTCTCGATGATTAACTTGTAGTAGTGTCAAGTATGCTTAGATTTCACAACTTTCAGATATTTAAATTAAAATTCATTTGTTCCCCACTCTTTCCAAAGCCCACTCGAGTCTCTTTTCTTTCATATTGTTTTGTTGTGCGGAAGATTTCAGACAGACCAGGTAAAGGAAGCGAAAACAATTAAAAAAGCTTCAGCGTCTTTCAAGAGCACGGAAAAAGCATTTCCTAAAAAAGTTGCAAGTTAGGGAAACTGGAGAGGCCCACCGTCAAAATGCAGACAGGTGGGCTACTACCCGAGGAAACAATTCACGAATGGGAGACTCCAATCGAGACCATATCCTCCGAGGATTTCTCAGAATACAAGTCGTCAAACGAACCAAGGATTCAAGCAAAAGATAACCAAGAAATAAAAGAGGTACTTTTCACTGCTGGTAACCTAAAAAATTTTGGTTCAGTTTGGAAAGATATAACGAATGATCAATTTATATTACAATGCATACAGGGTTATAGGTTAGAGTTTAAAGAAAACCCTGTGCAATTTCGAGAACCAGATGAACCCAAATGGTCTACAGAAGACAAGTGTAAAGTAAAAAAGGAAGTAGACAAATTATTAGAAAAACAAGCAATAGAAAAGTGCGATGATTGCATGAACCAATTTGTGTCCTCATATTTTTTGGTTAAAAAATCAGATGGATCTAACAGGTTTATTATTAATTTGAAAAAGCTTAACGAGTTTATCGAAACTACCCATTGCAAAATGAAGGACTTAAGATCTGCAAAAAATTTATTGTCTCCTGGCTGTTTTATGTCAAAATTAGATTTAAAAGATGCATATTTTTCAGTTCCAATAAGGGAATCGAGCAGAAAATATTTAAGATTCAGGTTTCAAGGGTGTTTATATCAATTTAGATGTTTACCCTTTGGACTAAGTAGCAGTCCATATATATTTACAAAAATTATGAAACCTGTCACGAGTGTGTTACGCTCGAGAAGATGGTTATCTGTAGTATATTTAGACGATATACTGTGTATCGACAGCAAATACGATTCTTGTAAAACTAATGTTCAACAAGCAATAGAATTGGTGGAAAAATTAGGCTTCAATATAAATTACAAGAAAAGTTCTTTGATACCAAAGAAAAGATGTAAATATCTTGGCTTCATATTGGACGCAGAAAAATATTCGGTGGACTTACCAGATGAAAAAAAGGAACAAATAATACGGTTGATAAATAATTTTGAAATAGGAAAAAATTATAAAATTCAACATTTCGCTCAACTATTGGGAGTTTTAACTGCATCAACAACGGCAGTAGAATACAGTAAAATATATTGTAAAAGATTGGAAAGAGAAAAATGGTTAGCCTTGTTATAAATGAGAATAATTACAACGGTCATATAAAGATACCGATATATATTGAGGAAGACCTTGTTTGGTGGAAGCGAAATGTAAGAATTGGTAGTAATCCAATAAAGATGCAAAATTACAAGATGGTAATTTCTTCTGACGCCTCTCGATCTGGTTGGGGTGCAGAGTCGAATGGTCAAATCACTCAAGGTTTTTGGAATACGGTAGATAAAAAATTTCACATCAATTATTTGGAACTTCTAGCTGGCTTTTTTGCGTTAAAATGTTTCGCTTCTAAACTGACGAATGTCGAGATTTTAATGAGAATGGATAATACCACAGCAATTTCCTATATAAATAGGGCAGGTGGTGTAAAATTTCCTCATTTGAGTGAATTAGCTAGAAAAATTTGGCAATGGTGTGAAGAGAGAAAAATATGGATAGTAGCTTCATACATTACATCAAAAGAAAACATACATGCAGACGCAGCTTCTCGTATGACTAACATCGATACCGAATGGGAATTGTCTCAAAAATATTTCAAAAAAATTATCAAAAGATTTGGTTTTATCACCATCGATTTATTTGCATCTAGAATTAATGCAAAATGTGAAAGATTTCGCTCTCGCTATCAAGATCCAGAAGTTTTAGTGAGTGATGCATTCACGATTCCGTGGGCCAAAGAAAGATTTTACGGGTTTCCTCCTTTTGCGATAATTTTACCAACATTACGAAAAATAATTAATGATAAGGCAAAAGGAATAGTTATAATCCCGAATTGGCCTACTCAACCTTGGTATCCGCTATTTGAATCATTGCTTTGTGAACAACCATTGTTATTTAAATCTAGTTTAAATATGCTATTCTCTCCTTGCAAAAGCAAGACACATCCTTTGGCTCACAGACTTTCTCTACTGGTAGGGAAATTGTCAGGGAAGCATACTTAAAAAAAGGCGTTCCAGAAGAATCCGTTGATTTCTTTGTAGATTCAATAACTTCAGCTACCCTGAAGCAATATGAAGGAAGTTTGAAGAAATGGATGAGTTTCGCAATCGAGAAAAAATTTGACATATTTATTCCCAGTAGTTCCGATATTATTCAATTTTTAACTAAAAGATTCAATGAAAAAGCGAGTTATGGAACTCTGAACTCAACAAGATCAGAAATCTCACTTATATCACAGAGAGATTTCTCTAATGATTGTTTGATAAAAAGGTTTTTCAAAGGAATTTTAAAAAAAAGACCTACTAAACCAAAATATTCTACTACATGGGATACTGAACAGGTTCTCCAGTATGTTGAAAATTTGGAATCTATAGAAAAATTTAAACTGAGAGACATATCGGAGATTGCAGCAACATTATTAATCCTTATAACGGCTCATAGGTTACAAACCTTAGCTTTGATCAATATCGATAACATAAACGAATCGTCAGACTTACAAATAAAAATTCCAGATTTGATAGAAACCTCGAAACCTCTCATTTTTTAAGGAGAGGCCAAAAATTTGTGTAGCATCAATAATTTTACAATATTTAAAAATAACAAAGGAAATAAGAGGAAATAATAAAAAATTGTTTATATCTACAATTAAACCACACGGGCCGGTAACTTCTCAAACGATTGGTCATTGGGTTAAGTCATTACTAGGAAAAGCAGGTGTAGACACTAATAAATTTAGTGCATATAGTACAAAAGATGCGGCTGTATCGGCTGCATATAAGAAAGGAGTAGATAGACACAATTAGACGAACAGCAGGGTGGTCTGATAGTTCACGAACATTTGCAAGATTTTATCATAGACCAATTGAAAAACCGAATCCATTGTTCGCTGACTCGGTATTAAGGAAATAAAAAATCTATCCTATACCATGATTTGTTAATGTTCATCCAATATTTGAAAAGCACTGTTGATTGTTTGTGCTTATTAGACATGTTTAATTGGCAAATAAAAATGAAAAAGTTCGAAATATGAGAATGCATTCTTTTGTGTTATGTTATGTATTCAAGTTTTGAATTAATAAAAAATAAGGGCAGTCGTTATTAAAAAAAAAAAAAAAAAAAACGCTGAAGGTCTACAATTTAATCATCGAGAACGAAACGCATAATATAATTGAACGACCAAACGAGCCCGCCGAAGGCGGGCGAAGTTCGATCGTAATTATATCAAGCGTTTCGTTCGAAGATGATTACAACCCACCCTTAATATAACCCTATATCCCGTAATCATCTTAAAAAATATATGATAACGACAATGAAAAAGCTCTAAAAATATGAAAGAAAAGAGACTCGAGTGGGCTTTGGAAAGAGTGGGGAACAAATGAATTTTAATTTAAATATCTGAAAGTTGTGAAATCTAAGCATACTTGACAGTACTACAAGTTAATCATCTTCGAATGAAACGCTTCATATAATTACGATCGAACTTCGCCCGCCTTCGGCGGGCTCGTTTGATCGTTCAATAATACCATTCCAAATTTTCAACTGCGAGTATTCAGTAACGATATTTTTGTGCAACCATCGATCGAATTTTAGGAAAAACGAACCGAAATATTTCATTAGTAATCGGGGTCATAATAGAAATAGAATACTTCAGACGAGATGCGTATGTAAGATGCCCATTTCAATGTTGAATATTCGCGCCCGAATTCGAGCCCGAAGTTCGAGTGATCGATCTACGATCGATGTGTTTTTCCCTCCGACTACTACGGTCTACCTAACGAGGTGGATTGCGGAATTCTTCCTCTTTCGCCCCGGGTCTGTCAACGAATGTACATCGCGATCAATGATCATACGTCGCGATCAACGAGTATTTATTCATTTATCCATTACGATTTTATCCGGTCGTTGGAACTGGCCATTCCAACAAGGGAAATTTCGAATCCGTTGTAATTTGTAATATATACACGGAGAAAACGAGGACAGAAATTCAAACAAACAGTGCTAGAAATCCAGACGATTAATGCTGAAATAACATAGTATTTTAAGGACAGTACCGAATTTTAGTACTTATTCAAACGTCGAAATAAAAAAAGGCTCTACCCGGCATAGTACAAATGCTGTAATACATATAGCCTTATTTCGTATTTGGCATACTGGTTTTTAAGGTCTACACATGCATTTCTCACAATGGGCATAGTAAAAATTCGATATACTCGAGGCAAATTTTATCATTATAGCGTTAGAATGTATACAATGACAGTAAATTTTGTCATTGTGGCATCAGAATGTATATTTTGTGACATAGTAAATTTTATCATTGTACCATCAGAATGTATACTGTAACACAGTAAAAATCCCGAACTTCATAACATTGTTAAATATCTGCATTGGTAACCTATTCGACAATGCGCATAGTAAAAAATGCGTTAGAAGATTACATGCATTAGATAATTCAATATGCAGTTAAAACGAATAATTTATTTTGCTTGCTATAGTCCGTGCGATATTTACATGACATATTATTTTCTGTATACAGAGAAATCATTATGTCATATATGTTTTAGATAAAAATAAATATTCGTTACCAAATTCTTGGATAGAATCGGTTTAAATAATCGAACTCGTTTGCCTCGCGGAATTCATGCTCGCCGCAGAGTGATATCTTATGCGAGAAAAGTCTCGGCGCTCTGCGCTACGCAGCGGTGAAAACGAGAATCGAGCAGCCACTACTTCTCATAAGAGTAACAGTTACGTTAGCCATCAAGCAACATAAAAAATACGGAAACGAAAAATTCCTATGTCAGACAATAAGTTCTGCTATTATGAAACACTATACAATACCTGACCTGAAAAATGACACGCATTTAGTATTTATTCTCTTATTGAACGTGGATTTTTACTATGCTGTTTTTCAAAATTTCTCACTTTCAAGGCATGTTTACTCATCAGTTATAGTTTCAAAAGAGCATTGTAAATATTTCGTGAAAGCACATCGAAATATTGTTTTGCACACAATATCATTTCTTGTTTATACAGAACTATTTACATCGTACTCAAAGGAAAAGTGCGAGTTGCTAAAATTACAATGCCTCATTGTGACTGTTACCTAAATTCTCATATTCTGTACAAAGTATAGAGGATATTTTAAAAGAACATTTTAAATGTTACTTGACGAAACAGATCCATTTTCTCCGTGTATCGACATTGAATATTCGGGTGAAAGGAGCCAACGGGAACCTATCTTGCGTATGGAATAAGATAAGTCATCATAAGTTCAAATGTAAAATATTACCGATAATATTGTAATTCATATCCGAAGTGAATCATATATGAACGTTATTGATTTGTCTGAATTTCGATCAAAGATATAAAAAGCTTGGCAAAATATAGAAGATAAATAATGATTTGTGTATAGTTAATTTAATGACAAAATCCAATTTCACAGGTAATCGATGGGTTCTTTGTACTCGATCCCTCTCTCCCGATTTAATTACATTAGCTACAAATAGCACGAAAACTTTGTGCAATTAATTCGAAAAGCGATTCTAAATCAGGACCTCTCAAGAGGGTCAGCATAGCTGCAAGTACTACAAATTATTATATCTTGAGTGGAGTGACAATTGTGAAAAAAATTCATGGCAAAGATGCGTACCACTATGCGGTGAGTGATTATAGTTTAAAGATAACCACGTAGTGGATTCGTGCTCAAGAATGAAAATGATCTCCATTTGATGCAAATAATTCGCACAAATGTTCATGAATTTTGCATAACCACTACTCTCCGAGATTACGTACGAAACTCCAAAATGAATGCTACGAGCATACAACCTCCACCTCAGCGAACGTAATATCATAATCAGGTATGAGGGAAAATTCAAGCGAAGAGTATCCGAACCATGTAGCCTAGGAAGTCATAAAAAGGGGCAACCTGTGCAGCCCAGAAATATTTATAGAAACAGCAGCAGTGTGCTTCTCACGATCCCCAGAAGAACGAAATCTCTGTAGTAGTTAATCAGTCGAAAGCGCAACAAGACCTAATATGCATATTATAGCTGAAGCTTCAAAAGCCACGAGCCCCCAAATTAAATATCGCATAAGCGACGGGAAATAATAATGAAACCGTTGAACCATCGATCCCAATGGAACAAAAAAAACTTGTCTAAAATGATATTTCAGTGAAAATTCCATAAGAAATGCAAATAGCGGGACGGCTAACAATTTGCTGCCAAGTATAGTAGTAGGAGTATCTCGAAAGGGGATTTCATCAACAAATGAAAATCCACACCGTGAACGCTGAGACGAATAAATAAGATACGCTGGCTCAACCAAGAGAGGCCTTCCAGACCCACGAACATTCTTTCAATCGAGATAATAAACGGTTATTCTCAAGACATAATAGAAATAATTAAGGACCGAGTGAAACCAATCGGAAATATTAGTACAAAGTTGTTAATTTGGAGGTTGGAGTTTAAGTTGGAGGATTAAAAGTAAACTCTCACACAACTAACAGCTGCAAATATACAATGCTATACATTTACTTCAAAAGCGAGTAAACTGAAAACTTATCTAATCAAAAATCTAATGGGTGACTGAGGATAGGATCATCCTGACCGAAGTATAAAATTAAAGTAAAAAGGGTCATGATATCATTAAGGGAGAACGTCACTGTGACGGGCTAAACAATTGTCAATATTTGGGATTTTTTTTATAGGTATAATAAATAACTATTTAAGGACTGGGTACAAGATACTTTATTGAGTATATCTTCAACTATTTCAATACCAATTTTTATTGAAAAATATAAAAAATTTACAGCGTTATAAGCTTCCATGTGACGATAAAAAAAATCCTCTTCGTTGTCCCATCAAAATATCGGTGAAGGGTTATCTGACAATAAAAAAAATAAATTTCAACATCTATATGAATGTACACTGTAAAAAAATTCTGTATGAAAATTAATACACATGTATAGGAAGCTTTTATGCAGATACCGTATATGAAAATTCAGATACGCTGAGGAAAATTGAGAGACGCGGTATTTTAATGACACGAGCACTGTTCAGTAAAATTAATATACTTGTGTATTTGAAAAATCATATACATGTAAGAAATGTTGACCTTGTGCATATTAAAAACACGAAACATCTACTAACATTATTATACAGGTATATTAAAGTTCGTGTTACCAGCATAGTAATTTTCAGATTCAAGATTACTAAATTTCAGGCACCGTACAACGTTTTCGCATTACATATGTCTACGATATTTCTAGAGATGTATCATAAAATTTGGTGATCCTTTTTGAATATTAATATACGAATGAATATAAAATAAATTCAGTTATTATGAGTTTTTAAGGGAAATACATTAATTGGCGTACTATTGTGTTCGATTTTTTAAAGTTGAAGGTCGAAATCATGCAGACACCTCAAGAAATTAGTTAGAGTGACTTATCACCACTTGATGCCGTGGCAAACAAGTCGAGCAATTGTCGCCGTAAAATTTTTTATTATAATCTCAATATCTTGTGTTTAGTTTGGCTATAGATTTTTTCAAACTTTAGATTTTTTTGTTTAAGCGGTCTAAAAAAAATAGTAATTATCAACATTTTTGAAATCTGCTACGTACAGACTTAATCACTGCCATAACGAATGTTTGAAAAAAAAAAAAAAATTAATCAGACAAGGTCGAAAACAGTCGTTTTGAGGAAAACGCGTTTAAATTTTTCGTTGCTTTTTTCTTGATTCGAAATAAAGTGTTAACTCGAATATTGATACTTACTTTTGACTTAATAATTTTGTTTACATCATTTTGAACATCTATACTGTAAGAAAATACAAAAAGAAAAATAGTGAAATTTTCGAGCAGTCACGGTGCCGTTCCTCCTTAAAGTCTTGGAACTCTCAACTACAAAATCAGTAGCCACGAAGAAAAATGGTTTATTTTTAACGTTGACATAACTTTACAAAGCGTAAGATCTAAAATTCACTAGATGAATGGTCTGCTCTACCAATGTCCTGGAAAAAAATCAAAAAACAAGACACAACACAATCCAAATCCGATCAAGGCAGAGGTTAACAAAGCTTTCAACTGTAATCAAAGATATCTCGAATGCATGGTTGATGATCTTTTGAACGAATGCTCTGTCGATAAAAATACGTTATAAATCAATAACCGACGATATATAAAACCGAAATACGTACTTGCATGAAGGCGAATATTGAAAGCTAACCTCTTACAATAAGATGTTTTTATAACGCATTCTCATTAACAAGTTGATAATTATACCCAGCTGTTCTACTGCTGTAGGTAACTGCCTACTGCAGTTCGACGGATGAACCCCTTAATTAATGAAGTATGATCGGAAATCGACACCCTAGTGGGTGGATGCAATCACACGGAACTAAAAAGCAACCATGCTTCTGAAAGTCAATTTGAGACGTCAACCACAAATGAGCAGCATTCTAAGTTGTGTGGTAGTTGCTACGAAAGAGTAAAGACGAAAAAGCAACCCTATGGCAACGCATGATATTTCGATATACCTTCTGTTGTGTTATGGTTGCTTTTTGGTTCTCGATAGGATATGAAAGATAGTTGAAAACTGAAAGCAACCATGTAGCTTAGTTTCTGATTGAACATTTTATGTTTGCTTTTTATTTTCAAGCGTTTTATTTCAAGTTTTATAGCGATCATTTTGTAGTTTCCTATGGTCAGAAAAACCATAAAATAACTTCAACAAAACCAAAAACCAATTCACAACGGGTTTGTAACTAAATAACAGCGGTTGCCTCGATTCACTTGGATACATTTTTAGAAAATTTGTGTTACGTAAAACAGACAGCAGTAACTAAACGCTCTTAAAATTTGAAAATAGCCGAGTGTTTGTAACCCACGATAATTAATACCAAAGTTTGCATTTTTAACACATAATGCATAAATAAAGCATGCATTGGATGCATTCTGTCGCCCTTTTATCAGTCGTAGCGAGTTAACGCCTTAGTAAATTATGGAAAAAAAAAGTACGACATAAATGAATTTTTTCCACACAATTAAAAAACAAATCTTTCAATTGACCGTTTGAAATTTAAGATGTAACGATCAAAAGGTTTGCATAGATAAGTTTTTTAAGTGTTTTGGCGATCTGAATATAGGAACATTGCAAGTGCGTTCAAAAGTTTTCCACATGTAACGTAGTCTATCACCGCGATTTTCTGAAGTATAACGCGCGAAACTTTTCGAAGAGATTACCGCAACCGTATCTCGTTATCGCTTCAAAGATGCCGTTCAATTTTCTCTAAAGACGTATCCGCATGTACTTCGAAGACACTTTTCAATTTTCTTCGTAGATGTTCTTTATTTCCTTCAAACTTTACTTTCAATTTTCTTCGAAAGTACTTGCCAATTTTCTGCGAAGATGGCGTTCAATTGGTGAAAAAAGTCTCATCAGTCTTACGGAAGATCGATAACATGCTTTCGAGTTATAACCTCAGAATCTAAAGAGACTTACGAACGAGACACAGTCGAAGTCAAAAATAAAAATGTTTACGGTTCATACATATTACTACGTTGAAAATTGCCCACCCGTTACACTGAGACAAACCGGCTACCGTTTTCAGATGAATAAGTTCCCCGAAACTTCGAAGATATGAACTTGAAGTCATATACTTCTTGCAGCAAAGCAACATGTTGCTTTTAGATTTGAACACGAACCTGAAGAGCTGAATAATGGGAGTATGGCATGAAATCTGATGAACTTAAACTTTGGGAGTATGACATAAACCTCAAATCCCTTCAGCCATGGAGAGCACGGATTATAATTTTAACGATAAAAATCATTATTATTTATCGTCAAAACGGTCGGAGACTGCAATACGAACTGTATAGTACTTAATATCAGCCTTATGTAGCCGCATCCTTTAAGCTACGTTTGTTTGCATTCGTTTTGTTTATTATCGTTCATAGTAAAAAAAAAAAAATAAAACTAAAAATAACTTTCCCGGATACATTTTTCATGATGCTACATTTTATTTCAAGGATATTGATTGAAAGACCGATTCTAACTGGTTGTAAGTCCATTCGTAATTATCGGGGGGGAGATGACTTATAAATTGTATCACTTATACCTGAGGTCCAGGGTCGTCGGGTATTATTGAAATTGAAAAAAGATATCCTTTATAAACTGTTGAGTGCATGTGAGTTGATTCCCACACCGATAATGAACAACTCACGTTAAATTTTTATTTTATTTATGTGACACAAAATAATAACGACGTGCCTTACTTAGCCACATCTCTAAACATTGCTCATCAGATATTTCACATTATTGGATTAAATATTATTAAGATATGTCTTGATCATCTAATTCTGAGATAAGCATCTTGAGGTTAACCTCGTTCTTCAAAAGCAAATAGATAAAAAGTGATCGGTTTGAGAGAATAGATCGAAACTTGCTATTGAATAAATTCTGGCGCATGCGCGGTGGACCTCAGGGATTTTGTTATTCTTAAATCTTTTCTTACCATTATTATTAGAGTCAAATTTGATAGTACTGTCTTACTCGATTGTGACGTTGAGGCACAGTTTTTCTGTTATCACACTGGTCAAATAAATGCTAAATTTTCACAATAGAATTATGCAAATTTAATGCACTAATTGGACGAATTGAAGGTGGAATTGTTTTACAGCATGGCTTATTGACTCAGAAAAATATTAATAACGATGAATTTGCAAAACTATCTAACTAATAAATGTAAAATTTCACGCTGTCATATTTTCATCGATATTTAAAAAAAACCGTTTTTTTGTGATTATGATGGACCATCTCTTATTTTGTTTCTCAATTGATCTTCTACAAATTCACCATGTAGATTTTTTCTAAGATAACCGTTTCACTTTTACAGTCAATTATTGAATCGGCGAAAAAAAATGTTATAATACATTACTGTAATTTTTAACCAAACAATCTACGAAAAAATCTACGTAGTCAGTTTGTAGAGGATCTCTTGATGAAATAAGTTTTGAATTCCATCAACAATATCGGTAACGTGCGATGTGCTCCCATAAAACATACTCTTCTTCTGAGATGGTGAACACTTGTGTTTTTGCAAGTTGTTCCTGAAGCAAATCGTACTTCAGTACAATATTTTTGCCATTTTGTCAATTGCATTTTTTTTTGTACTCTTCTATTACAGTATGTTAATATAATACTGTTAATATGCATTAACATATAAAATTTGGTTGTAGTAGCGCGGGACGCGTTGTCTTAACTGAATTATTTCTCTCCGCGGCTGCTTGATATCAAGATTCAAGATACGTTCAGTCAGACACACCGTTTCTTTATAAAAATCAATAACTCTTTTCTCTCCTTCTCGCTTTCTTCATCTCTTCATTCTTCCTTTCTGACATCACATAACATGTTTCTCGGGTCATCACTATGGCGTGCATTCTAGGCACGTTGTAATATTAAGGCATTTCTAAATCCGTAGTTTCAGGAATTCCACAGATCTAGAAACGAGCGTTTATTTCGCACGCTCCAGTTAACCGATACGCTAGACCAAACCAGCAGCTGCCCTCGTCATATTTCATGGAGCGCTATGATATATATTCTGGATAATACAAATGTTAGTTTTGCGTTGTGCAGTCCAACCGCTTATGTCGAAATTCTTAGGGGTAAACAGGTGAACCCAAGCACGCGAATTGTTCAATTTCTGAAAGGACCTTGACATAAGATTTTTTTTTTTAACTCCTGACTTTCTCGGTACAAGATGAGCGTCATTATTATGTATTTCACCGCGATTAATTGATGACGAAGATTTTTTTGAGCAGACCCATCAACCCAAACACCGCTTACATAATTTTCGAAACTTTTATCTAGTCATGAATTTTGAAGTTTAATGTAAATATTTTGTATGTGTCATTCAAAAACTTGATAGATAAAAATACTTGGATTCATTCTCAGAAGAATTGTTAATCAAAAAGTTACGGAAAATTGTAAAAATAACAAAAACATTATCAGAAAATTAAATTAAATCAAATTGAAAAATATGTTTTCAAAAAAGATCGTTGAATCATCAGGAAAACCTTAAAATACACTATTTATCGATCGATCTATAATTAGAGTATTTTATATTATTTTAATGTGAAGATAGAGGAATATGAAAAAAGTACTTCTTTCATTTTTTTGTATTTTCATAATATCTTTAAGGTAGTACTGTCGGTTTTAGAATTACCGTTCAGAATTTAATCAAATTTGGTACAGCAATAGATTATGATAAGAAAAAGATCCAGTTAAATTTTCAAGAGGCTACAGAGAACCAGAAAAAAGATATTGGTATTGGTAATTTCATACAGTTAACATTGAGTCTTATGAGAAATCACAGTTTTCATTGTATTTTACAAAAAGTACCATTCAGATTTTAATAAAAAAAAGGTAGAATAAGAGAAAATATTATAAGGAACATTTTAATTCCTTAAAAATACAGGTTGAGAGCATGCGATAGTAGTAATTAGCAAATAAATATCCCAAATGTACGTTTATATCGTAGTTCAGTATAGACGTGACAACATCGCGAAGAGGTTACAACGAACTTGCCACTAGTTCCCTTCATTTTTTTTGCCACTTCGATTTGTTGCAATCTCATCCGATACATTTTTTCTGTTACTCTGCGGCCCTTCCAGTGGTAGATTTTTTTTCTTCTCGTGGTTTTGACATTTTAAAGATGTTTTATTTCGAGTTGTCACACAGAACCGAATAATGATGCGCCCATCACCTGTCAGTCTTTACGCATAGCTCACTCTATCGCGACGTTGCCTATTCTAAATACTACGTAAGTCAAACATGACGGTGTATACATTTGGCTCTTGCAGTATCAACAGTTCTACCTTAAAGCTTATGAATTTTGATTTTTTTTCAATACGATTATCGTGTTTTTTAAGTTTTGAACATATAATTAAAATTAAAAAACGAGCTAACATTGATAAAATTGGCTCTCTGATATAAGCGTTTAAAAAGTGTATTTCGAGTATGCCGTATACCCGTAGTGCAAGCTATGAGAAATTCCGAGGGTATGAGAACTGACGATTAACTTCAAAGGGTTCAAATCAAAACTCAAAACCACAAAGTAGTTAGATTCAAGAATAATGCGCACAATGTTGTAAAGGTTGTGCATTACATTTGATTAGTAGCGTGGTAAACCTACTTCCAAACCTAGTCGAAGAATTTCAAAACCTCGTACTCTTTACTAAGTTTTTGAGTCTTGAGGAATTGAAAAAAATGAAATCAGGAGGAAAAATAGATATGAAAAGTAAGATAGAGTTTGATGGTTTTTTTTTTAATTTACACTCTTCAGAAATTTCCTAACTATTTAGTTTTTTTTTTCAATCCAAACATGTACAAATATATAATATTTGTAAACGATGTATACAGGTACGTGTAGATTTATAGACTTTTCTCGTACCGGAGCGCAATCTCTCGGGGCGCTATTCGATAAGGAAGTTCGATATCGAGTTACCGCAGTCAACGGGCGTGGGAGGTTGTAACGGGGTTGTTGTGGTGGAGCAGCCATGGAAAGAGATTGAGAGGGTTGAACAGTGTAAGAATAGGGCAGCAGAGTTGCGGTTCGATAGTCCTAGAGGTTGAAAAGTCTTGACACCCTCTGGGTCGAAGTCCTGCTTTTTTCTGATAAAATCAAATGATCACAAGGAAGTACTTGGCACGTCCTGTGAGTTTAGTAATTAGATTTTTCATCCATCTATACTTTATCTGCTGCTTATTAGTCAAAATCAAAATTCCATGTTTTTTGGAAAAAAATATGGCGTTTCAAAATTGCACTCCTAAAAATAGAAATCAACTATGCCGAATACTATATTGTTCGCAATCAAATTAAGTTTTCGCCTAATTTCAAATGCATACGAACCATTGTAAGATGATTTATCTGAAAAAAATGGTTATTTACGAAACATACCGCACACAAAGACACAAACGAGCGATTTTGATGGATAATTTTTGATTTTTAGATTCACTAATTAATCCACTATAACTAACAGTGTTGGCGACTAGAGGCAAATTTTCGAGAATTCATGCAACCATTAATCAAAAAGATCTTCAAGTACGATTTTAACTGGCGTTTCCACATTTTATCTATTATTATTTATTTATTTATAACCGCCAGTTACTTTGAAGGGGTGCGATGCACTAGTTTTCTTACCCCCTCAAAAAATGGCGAGAGTGGTATCTTCCAGGATTTTTGAAATGTCTCTTACATTACATCTATCTTTGGGTTCCTAAAACTTTTATGCGGTAAAGTTTTATTTATAGATAGAATTGACTGAATGTATAAATCAAAACGCCAAAATATGTATAAACGTTTATGCCCTTATGTAGCATAACTTAAATTGACACTAGCAATCTTTTTTGTAATTTGTTTTCGGGACTAGGAGTGCTCAATGGCGGTGATTAATCGTTGTTAATTAAAATTTAGTTGTACTAGTAAATGCGTCAAGTGGTGAAAAATATGGAAAAAAAAATTCTTAAAATAGTTAGGCATTCTTCGGTTAGACATTATGATCTGACAATATTTTTTATGAGTTTTGAAGGAATAATCATGTTTTCTTATGAATAATAAAATGTTCAAGGTATGCAGGGAAAATATTGCCGTGATCTTTCTGTTCCACGAAAAGGTCGAAAATTCTTGTATATATTTTTTAAATTCTAAAAAATACAAGTGGTTCAAACTTTGCATCTAGTCTAAATTCGCACCAACTTCTTGATATCCCAGGCATGACGAGCGGTGGATGAGAGACCTCTCTTCACCCTTGACTTCCTTCAACATTCTTCCCTTCAATGTATACGTAACATATATATGTATATATATACGTACCACAGAATCTTAAGCGAGTTCGCGGAAACTGAGACATAACTTTCGTACGTCCTTTCGTAGAATGGTATACCACATTTAACCTGCGTATATATATGGAAAATTCTACATAAAGTTGGACAACTTTGGGCAACATCTACAAGAGACATTTTATTTGCAAAACGTGACATGAAAGATTAAAATGAAAAAAAAATTACCCTCAAAAAGGACTAAAGAATCTCAACTTATGTTTAAGACTGTTTAATGTTATTATAGTTGCAATAATTATAAGCAATTCAACGATTCACTGTTTTTTGAATGCAAATTGGGGTTTCCAAATTTTTTAATCTACCGAAGAACAACTCAAATTACAAAAGTCGGCATCAAAAATAGATCGTATGCGTTAATTAAGCTAAATTCGTCTTGTCAGAGGAAATATTTGAAGGGAAAAATTTAAAATCTACACAAACTGCTCAAGGATCTTCTTCTACGCTTTCCAACAATCGCTTCAACCCCAGATCATCCAATTTCCAATAGAACATTCTATACACGCTCAAAATAGCCGATGAACAAGAAAAGGGCGTATTCGCTTTTTAAAGTAACTTAAGATACGATCCCTTAACTTTTGACCTTTTACAATTTTCTCTTCGTCGACAACGTGACTATTTTTCACTTCCTTTATCTTCGGTTCTTACACCTACAAGTTAAAAACTTTCTCGAGTAGCATAGCTCGAATGTAAAATGCATCTCGATTTCCCCCGCAAGTTCCTTCCTTCCAGCCCATAAAAGCGACAATTGCTTATGTGATAAGGTGCCGGAGTTTGCACAAATTCGTGAAATCTCTCTACTGTACTGTTTTCGAACCAGAATCATTTCGTTCGTGCATAATTAAATAAATTTCAGTTAACAATTTCAGTATAAAATTACCCAATCATTTGTCTTCCAAATTTCGATGAAGTAAACGGATGATAAGAGTTCCTTAATTTTACACTTCTAGTTTTGAGGCTTTCACGGCCATTATCGTTACAATAGTTTATGGCTTCCGGATGGATGCCGTGTAGAGTTTCAGCGTATTGCCGATGTTTCGCAAACGTTACAGTTTGCATCATCAGGACTGAGAGTTCTGAAGCTGAAGCTCCCTGGTCTCAGGTAGTCCTTATATACGCATGGTTATCGTTCCGGATGACTGCATCAGCCAATCAGAGTTTTTAATTGACCAACTGATCAATCAAAAACTCTGATTAGCTGGTGCAGTCATCCGGAACGATGACCACGAGTATATAAGGACTACCTGAGATCAGAGAGCTTCAGTATCGGAGCTCTCAGCCCTGATGATGCAAACTGTTACATTTGCGAAACATCGGCAATACGCTGAAACTCTACACGGTATCCATCCGGAAGCCATAAACTATTGTAACTTTACACTTACTTTACTTTTAACACAATTAATTAAAATGTATAGTACTAATGAAATAATAATATTTTCATACTAATAACAAAGTTATATGATTTTTTTTAGGTTTATGTCAAAATGTAGAGCCCAGAGTAGATCTAGACTCCTTTAGGTCTGAAGAAACAATCCAGAAGAAAACTGAACTTCAAGAGGCCCTTCACGATTCTGAGAATTTGGATCAACGATTCGAGTGAGTCAGTTTTCCGATAAGCATGAGATTACAAATTGAAACCTAAATCCTTTTCTATGCTTATCTATCAAAACTTGAGTAGAATTTCACAATGACATACTTTTTCATATACGTATACAAAGAAAGTACATGATTCGCACTTTTTTTTGAGTCTTGTGTCGTGAAACTTTGGAATGAGAAATTATTTTCTGGAACTTGCGAGAGTATGCTTTTGTATATCCATGAGGGTGAACAATTTTTTATTTTGTGGGAACAATAAAAGGGTGTGAACGTTGTACATAGCTCCAGCGTCTGAAAAAAAAAGTTTTGTGTCCTTAAGCTACAACAGATGTGATGATTCTCGAGATATTGGTAAGAGCCTCAACGACGATGTCAACTTAGCTGTTCCTTCGCTGATGGAGAGTGGAAACTCGAAAGCTAAAACCGAAGCTCCAGTAATTCGTAATACCGTAGTCGATGACAAGCACAAGGCGGTGTCAGAGTTTGAAAATCAACCCGACCAATCGACGAGAAAGACGAGCCTCACTGTCGTTTCCACTCGTTGCAGTGAGTCTTGTTACATGAATCAATGATTTTTACCAATTAACCAATTGTCGCCGGATTTGCTATTTCAATATTAATAGAAACGATCAAGCAAATATAATTAATTGTTCATTAGAAAGGTTGCGATTAACTTTTTTATTTATCAGTGCCACAATAATGTATGTCCGAAGTTATTTTAACAACCGTATAAATATTTATTTTTAATTTCCCAAAAACTATAGCTATTGCTACTGTTTGCCACTGCAAACAATTTTAACTGCATTGATTTAGGACATAGAAATGCGCGCAAAATCAGTATTCAAAATGCGCTTTCATCTTGAAAACTATGCTGCATTCAGAAAAAAATAGTATTCACATTCTTAAAAAAAAAACACTTTCACATGAGATTCCACGTAAATTAATATAAAGAATTTTGTTGGGGTATCAAACTTCAACCCCGTCTTCTTCACCGCTTCCAAATTTATGGAAAAATACTTTTTAGATTCTGTCTATTGGTATATTAGAAAGAATTATATAAAAATTTGTAACTATGGTAAATTTTAATTTGATACCTTTATTTCGTGAAGAGAAATTCAGCTATGATCCCATAAGGGGGTCTTTTTTGTGCTATATGAGAGACTAAAATTTTTTTAAAATCATTAGAACATTTCAATTACTGTGGTTTCTTAAACAAAAAATGAAAAATTATGTAAACGAGTCTATTAGAACTATTGTTTTTCGCGTACGAATGTTAATTCTTAAAACTTGATTTTTTCACATTTATGAGTCGAAAATTTCACAGATCCGGGACGTGGTTCAAAGAGGCGTTTGTGCGCCAATGAATCAAGGTATAAAAAACGTCGACGCTACACAAATTTAGGGCGTGGCTTAACGGCCGATGATGGGGATTTTTCTCCGAGCAATCGAATTCGCGGTTCGTCCGGCCGTTCCCGAAGAGTCCAGGAGAGAGGACAAGTGAAATCGAAAAATCGAGGTAGAAAGCGCAATGGTAAGAGAACGAGAAAACCAGAAAGCAATGGTAAAACAAGATCGCGAAAAAATAACATTATTGAGACTAAGGTAAGCCCGGTGGGTCCAGCGGCTCTTCAAGAAGCCACGATTGAAAGAGTACGAAACAGTAAGAAACAAACAACGAAAGGATTTATAGCGACAGAAACTTTATCGAACAAGACAATCGAGCGCGTCGAGGAAACGACGAAAAATGGCTCGACTGAGAAAATCCTCAATGTAATGAAAAATGTCGACGCTGATAACACGATACCACCAGATGTAACATCAAAACCGGACGTGATGGAAGAACGCCATAAGGAAAATGGAGATAACGTATTTTCAAGGAATCTGGATAGTCCGGAAATGATACGAAGACGTCACGAAGAAAACGTCGAACACGAATTTTCGAAAAATTTGGAAAAAGAGATTCTTTGGTCACGAACCGAATTTCCAGATGTTTTGGAAGAATCGCCCAAAGCTACAGGGGGAAAAATAAATTCATCCTCAACTATCAAGCCGGATTTCGATGCCATGAAAAATTCGAGATACGACGCTGCGAAAATGTTGGGCTACTCGCGATCGGCTGAAGACATACCAATTGTGGATCTTGAGAATGAAGTTTTAGCCAGGACTCTCGAGGATTACAAAGCTTATTTGAAAAATGGTGCAAAAACTAATAAATTCTTGCGTCACTCATCTGACAGAGATATCTACGCGGGAGACAATGCTCGAGATGACACATCACATCCCATTCCTCGTCCAATCATTAAACACGAAGTTACGGAAGAAAATGGTGACCAGCGGAAATTGCAACAGCAGAGGGAACATCATCAACCGGAACTTTCTGAAGAACTCGGACATACTGAACCTAGTGCAATCCTTAAGGGAGATCTCACGTGCATAAACGGAACTTTCATCCCTGCGCCGTTAGCACGTCACGCGCTTATCAAATATGTTAAGTAAGGATATGTCTATATAAGTTAAATTTTTGTCCATAATTCATTCGGTCAGAGTAAACAGAGAACAGAAAGTTAAATACAGCTCCAATTTTCCTCATATATGTATCAATTTTTTTACTTATTCACGCTATCTTTAGTTCATTCCTCATACTTTATTCATGTTTGAAAAATTCAATATACTCAACGTTTCATCCGTGATGGCTGTGTTAGGTGTTAACTCAGTCTATTCTTATGAAATTAAATCTCGTTTTAACGAAAGTTCCAACCTTGAAATTATGGAATTTACAATCCATAATTGTAATATTCATTAGAAACTCTTTCCCAAAAGCCTACGTACAAATAAAATACCAAAAGACACAGATCAAAAAATGGTGAACTATAAATTAATCACGATAAATAAAACTTTTCTTTTCAAGACCTTACGAAATAGTAATTTTCGAAATAAACGGCTACCATCTACCATTATCCACTACGATTTGAAAAATCATGTATGAAAAGTTTTTACATTCGGACTATCAGTGTACGAGAGTTATCGAAACACCAGTTCGGGAAAGAAAACTTTTTCAAAAATCGTGAACGAAAGCTTAATCAGACGGGACCGACCTCGTTACTTGCTTCCATTTAAAAAACTATAACTTTGCCATTTCTGCAAATTTCGACATAAAAATTTGTAAATATTCTTAAAAAAAGTAATTTAAAAAATGTAATAAAAAAATCTTTTTGAACCCTCAACAGGAGGCTTCTGCTTCAGTATATTCCGTAACGTTTCCCGTTCCTGCTATGGAAGAGTTATTCATTGTATCATTGTTGATGTAAACACTGACCCCTGGTCCCCTGAAGAAAATTAAGTTTTTTAAAACGAAATTAGAAAATTATCCAGTTGGATTTACCGATTCTATTGTATTTAAGGATGAAGCACATCACAAATCTCTATTTTGTGCTAAAAAGTATGTGCTTCTTATTTCTTTATTCCTGGAAGGTCATCGATACCAGGACATGAATATTTGGAGGCTGACTACGAATGCACTCCTGGATTTTATATGGCTTCGTCGAACAGTCGTTTACTGTGTAAAAATCGTCGTTGGATTGGTGCATTACCGAACTGCAAAATCAGACGTGGTCAGTCTGGTCCATGTGCCGACTCCTCGTGCGATCACGTCTGCAATGAGGTCGACGGTCAAGCCAAGTGTTCTTGTTACAAGGGTTTCCGTCTGGGCGGTCACAAGTGCTACGGTGAGCGATATAACATTCTATAGCGTATACAATTTCCAATAGCTTCGTACAATCGACATTAATTACTGTTCTGAGCTCGTTAAACTACTTTTTGCTAAACACCAAGTATGACTATCCTACTATCGACATTTTGCTATAGATCTACGTAAGTTAATTGCCACGAGCTCAAAATTACCGAAACAAAACGAATTAATTACATCTCCACTACACGTAAGATTTATATAATGTTGTTCGTGATTCCCGAAACGATCGCGATTTGCGAAATAATATCAATGACACAATAAGGAGGGTGTCAATCATTAATTGTATTTTACTTCTGAAGCTTATACTCTACTGGAAAAGAAATAATTTAGTAAAATCGTCTCAGCCGCGATTCTCTTCGTCAACAATTTAAAAACTTCGTGAATGCTCAAAAATTTGCATTCAAATATCAAATTGTTCATCAGGAAAGTTTATGAAAATGTCCGTTATTGTCATGCAAATTATATCCTCATGGAAATACAATAATTGTCAAGAATCGATTTTGACCGATTTAAAGATACACGGAGAGAAATATTTCAGAATATTTATAAGAAATTCCGGCGAAAGGAACTTTTATTTTGTAATGAGACTTTTTACAGTGCTGTTTCCGAAATTTTACGCTGTCATATTACAAAAATTCATAGGCTTTTTATAAAAAATCATAACTTTATTTCAAATACTGCGATGCTGATTGGAATCTTTAATTTGTTTTTTAATAAATTAGCCCAGTGAAGTCTTTCGCACCTAATTTGTTGTGCAGAGCACAGTAATTTTTGTGATATTTTTCTCTCCGTATATCGTCAAATTTAAGTTCGTGAGAGAACGCTATTAAATATTTGCTTACTGCTAGTTATCTGATCCATATACACAAGCAAAAGTGTGATTGAAAATTGAATTGACACCTTTCTTTCATGATTAAATGATGCGTGCTCTGCGTATCGAAAGTACTTTCAGGACTCTGAATACATTGAAGAAAGACATCTCGAATAGCCATAGGAAAAAAATCGTATTTCGTAGAGTTTGATGGAAAAAAAAAATATATTGCAGACATAAACGAGTGCGAAAGCGAGAACGGTGGCTGTGAGTACAACTGCGTCAATACGCCAGGCTCGTACAGATGTGAATGTCCTCAGGGTATGAAGCGAGGCGAGAACAAATTCAGTTGCATAGGTGAGTGACGATTATATCCCCCATTCGTCTCTGTTTCTACATATATCAATCTCTCTTTCGCTTCCTCTCTCTCCCTTTCTCGCCCTCTCTGTATAGATTTAGCTCTATTTCAATTTCTCGATCACATAGTCGCATGTTTCACTCAATCGAATGCACCCAGTATCTGTTCTCACGATCACTCGATTCGACCAATCACCTCACCAGAATTTCCTGTATCGCTTCTCATTGCGCTCTGTGTGTGCTGATGCATCTATTTTGCTGGATGCTGTTGTTACCGCTGTTGCTGGGCTGCTGTTGCTGCTACTCGATCCCCAGATGTCAACGAGTGTCTGTTGAACAACGGTCATGGACCATGCCAGGATACATGTCATAATCACGAGGGTAGCTACACTTGCTCGTGCGAAGGACTCACCGGCACCATTCTATCGTCAGATAATCATACGTGTCAGGATGCTGGACTTTGCACGATCAACAATGCCGGTTGTTCGCACACCTGTCTTTCAACAATGGGACGAGTCTTTTGCCTTTGTCCAGATGGATTTATGCTCATCGACGACTGGAAAACCTGTCAAGGTCATCCTCCAAAATTCCCAACGAGTCATCAACTTTCCCTTCTCATTAAATTCATTCATTGATCCTCTCAATCCGATTGATGTTTTTACCGAGATCTATTTTAACGACTGTTTAGCAATTCCATTTCTTCGTGGGCTTATTTGCGTAATGGAAATGAGAATGT
Organism: Rhimphoctona megacephalus; assembly: GCA_963989365.1. NCBI lineage: Eukaryota > Metazoa > Arthropoda > Insecta > Hymenoptera > Ichneumonidae > Rhimphoctona > Rhimphoctona megacephalus. The sequence continues at coordinate 20,378,844 of OZ022420.1, forward strand.
TGGTTGTTAAAGAGATCAGAAATATTGAGATCGTACTGCTTATCTTTCAATTTGTTTCAATAGTATTTCCCTTACTGTATATTACTTAATAATTCATTTAGAATAATCTTATTTTATTTCTTCAGTAGAGCATCAGCCATGATCTTTAAACTCGATGAATTATTCGTTAGTGGATTTCGGGGATCAATTTTATTATCTAATTCGATGTCACGGGTATAAGCGAGTCCAGAAACAATCGAATCATCAAAGTGAGCCCACGTATTATTTTTATTCTGTAGACGTTGACGAGTGTTACGTACCCGATCTCCAAACGGAAATTTGTCACTACGGATGCATCAATACACCCGGATCTTATCGCTGTGTCGATCCTACCGAACTCAGCGATCAATCGATTCAAGATTCTATTTCAATCACTTGTTTTCCCGGTTACGAGCTTACAACTGGATCCAATTGCATCGGTGAGTCAGATTTGATGTTGCAGCCAAACTTCTAATCAGCTAAAAGCTTGTGAACGAAGCGATTTTATTTCCTTTTCCCTTTTTACTCGTATTCATAAGCCTGCAGGGACGAATTGGATTTATTCTAAACAATACGCGAAGCTGATAAAAATGATTGGCACAAAAAGATATAATTTTGTATTGATGAAACGAAAAAATTGTTGATCCGTTACTCAACACAGGGTTCTGAGATTTATGATGATGAATTTGTAAAATAGAAAGACACTGACAATGAGTCTGTCATTCTCATCAGACACAAAGAAAAATCCACTGGTTAAAGGAGTAAGCCTCAAGCCTTTTTTTTCCTATATCTACGTGAGTAGTCTGGCAAAAGATATTATTCTTTATGTGGCTGAAAACTTTAAAGAATACATACTAGAAGAAGGCTTGGTCCATTAAGCCAATCTGTATACCTATGGTATCTCTTCGTAGTAATTATAACGCAGGTATACAGCGAACATGATATTCTCAGAAGGACTTTTTCAAAAGAACGGGCAAGAGCTTAGTCGAATTTTTTGTGGTCCGCCCATTAATGGTCGCTTTGACGACACAATCTGAAATCGCTATGAGGGAATGAAGCAAAAACTTTCTGGTTGAGCTAATGGGGTTATGAGAACCATCGGAGCGACAAAGCACTGAGTTTGAAAATAATTGGTGCAAATTTGAACCATCATTTCGATTTTGATGTTCAAGTGCTTCAATAATTCTCTTTCCAAATTTGGAAGATGAAGAAAATTCATTAAAATTCAGTTTAATACCATGAATTCTTCAGGCTGAAGGTTTAAAACTTTTTTCATTCCGAATAAATTCTAGCCGATCAATTAATTACATACAGATTTTAATCGACATAATCGAATTTCCTTTAAGAACTAAATTATCGGAAATCTAAACAGGGAAGCTCTCTATTTAAAATGTTCCTACATAAATCATCGTACAACCCACAAAATCGTACGAACACATCAGTAGACGCTGAGAAAATCCAAGTTGTCCAATTTCACCCCTCGTACAAGTGTATACACGGCCTCTTTAGAAAACAGGGCAGTAAACAAAAGGTCGTAACTTACAGAATTTGACATGTACATTTGTTGAGTTAAGCCTTTTCGGGTATTAATGCCGGATATGTAGAGGGAGTGGAATGAAATAGAGAAATAAGAGAGAATGGAGCAAAGAGGAACGCGAAAACGAAGAGAAGCGAACTAACGACGATACGAGAGCTTGAGGGCTTGCCTTTCCTTCAAATACGAAATCTTCATTATCCGAGCTCGAGCTCGCGTGTAATCTGGCGAACAACGTCAGAAGCATATCACAACGAGACAAGAAATACATATAATATACATATACTCCTATACATATGTACAAATGCAAAAATTCATATGTTACCTAATCAATATGGAACTGCTCTCAACAACGATGATTCCTGATTTAAAAGTCTATTCCATTTTTCCTATGATGTATTGCTATTTGAAAAAAAAATATCTCGGTTCGACCTCTTCATTTCCAAGCTTAATCTGAATTACTTCAGTAGCCCCAGAAAAGCAAGTTCTATTTTTGAAAAAGTGTTCATGAGGGGGTTGAGCCTCGCCTAATAAAGGTTTCACACTCAATTCTATAGATATATTATAGAAAACAAGCGTTATCCCATTCAAAACCTCGAAAAACTCTTTTTGTTGTGTCATTTCCAAAATACTCCCACGAAAAAATATATATGACGGTATATATCCAAGAATACATGCAAACATATACGTTCTTATAAATGTTAGATTGCTGCAACATAGCTGAGGCATAACAGTGGCATATATATAAATTCTACAAAATTTGCTCACTGGATATATGTTTGCATATATGATTTAACAAATATGTCAAATATACGTCACGTATACGTCATGTATATTTAACATATTTGTTAAATCATATATGCAAACATATATCCAGTGGGCAAATTTTTTAGAATTTATATATGCCACTGTTACGCCTCAGCTATGTTGCAGCAATCTAACATTTATATGAACGTATATGTTTGCATATATTCTTGGATATATACTATCGTATATATTTTTTTCGTAGGGGTAATTATTGTCCACCAACCAATAATAAGTTTAATTCCGAATACGGATAAATAGCTGATTTGGTACAAAGTTTATCTAGGTCATAGCGACCGACGTATGGAGCCGGCTTTTTGTATTTAAGGAGGTTGTATCGATATTTATATGACATCATACGAAAAATACATTATATTTGATTATTCCAAGTTAATGTATTGAAATTTGGCGTGAATCTTCTTGAACAGCATTTAATTGTGTGTGAAAAATTTGGAGAGGTTTCACCGCCTGGTAATCGAGATATTCATTGTTGAAAATAACAAGTTTAACATGGGCTCTTATGGAAGCTTTCAAAAAATTGCGAACTTCAACAATAAATATCTCAATTTTGAGACGATGAATCATCGGCATATTCCGCCAGAAGTTTAATACTGTCCTAAGCTTTGTATTTACAAAATTTTATTGTGTAAAGGTGGAAAATAATTTTTACATGAGAAACGATATAACCTCCTTAATCTTTTTGATTGAACTTTCCACCACCATTCCCAATGTCACTTATCCTCAAATTGTGGCCAAATTTTTTTTTCATTTCCCTCAACATTCGGGGACTAGGATCTTTAAAGATATTTTTTTCGTGTTTTCATGTGACGCCTGACTTTACGTACATTAAATAAAATTGCATAATAAATATCATTTCGACATGTCGAAAACTGTGAAAGCTAGGACCCTGTGACTGACTCTCGAACGAAGGGATATAACGAAATTATTATGGTATCCAGTTTCTACATAAAACTCTAATTAATATCTGTAGTAATAAAATGCATTCAGGATAAAAAGAAGGAAAAATCCATTTCATAGATTTCGATTATGCATTTATATTTTTTCCGAAAGTAGTTGCGTAAATATCAGAGAAAGTTGCATATTTTTTTATATAATCGAAGTGACAACAACAATCGAGATATAATAAAGAAAAAAGATCGAGTGATTGATTTACCTTCTTAACTTAGATGACGACATCATAAATATTTTAGTTAGTGGAAAATAATTATATAGGTCTGTTTCAATATTATTGTAGTTACAAAAATAATATGTTAATTGAAAAATGAGAGTAACTTTCATTCCATGAGTAATGTCTTTTAAACTTTATAACTGAGTAGAAGAGAAGCATATGTAAATTAGATAACCAAAGGAACAGGGATGACTGGTAAATTTTATTAAATTCGTGATGTAATACGTTGTGAAAGCCTTTTTTAGTGAAATAGAGACAAACAAGTGATGAAACTTTATAAGCCCGAGAAGGCTACAAGAAGAATAAACCGACGAGGCCCCTGAAAGCTTCCGAGTTTAACATAATTATATTGTCTTCCGTTTTAAACAAAACAAAAATGAACATACAAGTTTTAAGCAGAAAAAATGAAATAAATTTAATTTTTAAACAAATAATTGTATTGAAAAAACAATTTCAACGCAGAACTTGCGAGTTCACTGGAATTCTTTAACAAAATAGAACTCGCCAAGTACTGCGTTAAAATTGTTTTTTCAATAGAATTATTTTGTTCAAAAATTAAATTTATTTCATTTTTTCTGCTTAAAACTTTTATGTTCATTTTTCCGAATGTAATTGTAATTTTTCACTGTTCACAATGTATTCACCAACTCCCGAGCTATTAATAGATTCAATGTATTTGATAAATTTTTGTGTTAAATTCTTTTTGAGTAAACGACATACACTTACAACTTAGGACACGATTTTGTAATGGTTGGCGTTCTTTTTTTACTTTTGAAAAGTAATTTTTCACTGTCATCACTTATTCTTGGAAAGGACAATAATTTTACTGGGTTTTAAACTTAATTCCCGCTGTTTTATATGAGATGGCGTAACTAGTATTATTTTCATAGAAGTAACACTAAAACGATACTGTGTTGAAGTATTGGGCATAATCTGCAATATTCATCGTCAGTATTCGAGAGTGATTTCACTCGTATACACTACTTTTTTTATAATATAAAAAATGTCAGATTTTGAACTAACGAAACAACATATCCGGGAAGCTTTGCTTTTTTGCTTTAATTTAAGAAAAAGTGCTACTGAAAATAATCGCTTGCTTCAAGAAGCTTATGGTGAACATGCTCTATTTGAGACAATGTGCAGAGCTTGGTTTAGATGATTCAAAAGTGGCGATTTTGACCTTAAAGACAAAGAACGTCCAGGATAGCCGAAAAAATTTGAAGATGAAGAATTGGAGGTCTTACTCAATGAAGATCGATGTCAGAAATGGCTGTTAGCAAACGTTTACATAATCTTGGACTGGTTCAAAAAGCGAGAAATTGGTTACCACATCAATTAAACGAGAGACAACTCGAAAAGCAAAAAAAGATTTGTGAATTGTCGCTTGAATGATGCGAAAGGAAGTCATTTTTACATCGAATCGTGACTGGCGATGAGAAATGGGTTTATTATGAAAATTCCAAACGGAAAAAAGCATGAGTACTTCGATGTGAACCAGGTCCATCAACGCCAAAATGCAATATTCATGCTCAAAAGGTGATGCTGTGTGTTTGGTAGGATGAAGAAAGTATGATGTATCATGAGTTGCTGAAACTGGGAGAAACGAACACAGCTGTTCGCTATAAACAACAATTAATGAAACTAAGCCAGAAATTGAGAAAAAGCGACCTGAGTACGCCAAACGTCATAACAAACTAATTTTGCTCCATGACAATGCTCGGCCACATGTAGCAGAAACCGTAAAAAAGTATATAAAGAACATGAACTGGGAAGTCTCACCTCACCCATCGTATTCACGGGGCATAGCGTCATGTGATGATCATTTGTTTTGAGCGATTGAGAATAATTTGTTATCACAGCATTTCAAGTCTTCTAAAAATATCAAAAAATGGATCGATGAATAGATCTCCTCAAAAAGCAACGATTTCTATTGCCGTGGAATCCATTTGTTGTATGAAAGATGGGAACCGGTCGTAGCTTCTGAAATACAATACTTCGAATATAATAGAATGTACCATAAACTATAAATAATTTTTTTTTTTTCATTGACAGACAGCCGGAATTAAGTTTAAAACCCAATACATATATATATATATATATATATATATATATATATATATATATATATAAACGGCAGGTTCAAATTAACTTTGCAATGGGTGTTTTCCTTTCAGAAAAATACGATCTTTATTTCTATCAGGCCGGATAGAATTTCAAAATTGTTTCCAACATTTCTTCTCTTCCCCCGCAAAAACTATATTCACCACAAATACGGCATATTTTTTTTCAAAGAGAGCAAAAAATACCGTTCAAAAATTACCCCCGAAACATCTTGATATCACCCCACAAGTGGCCGTAAAAACTACTGGCCACCCCCAAATTGTCACCCTGTATATACATATAATACGAACGAGAAAGAGAAAGCGCGCGGTATAAGCGAGAGAGAAAGCACACGGCTTTGCGCGCTGTCTCTCTCGCTCAGCGGTGCGCGATGAGAGGGGGTAGAGCCTCGTTCAGCGGGCGATGACGTCACAGGGTACATCAGTCTCGCAAAGGACGTAATATCCAAAGTAAACAAGCACGACTTACGTATTTCTGACTCCAAGAAACAAAATATCTCAAAACATTCGATTTTAATCCACAAAATTACGACATCTTGGGATTGGATAGACGGATTGACTTGCAACAAAGACCAATGGAAAGGGAAAAATCAATAAAAAATGGTCCTCTATAATCAGATTTTTTACTCAACCCATTCCTCCGTGAGAGCGGTATGAAAAAAAAACGAAAAGTCCGAAAACCGTCATTTTCAAGTATATAAGAGTGCAGCAGGGCTCGCGCTGGCTTTTTTTTTTTAATACTTGGCGTCGAGCCGCTACCGCGTCTCTTGATAAATAATAATACCTGTGCAAAGTTTTTTCTCAGCAACTACGCCACCGATCATGCTGATTTTGGGCTCAATCGAAAGAGAATTTCTTAATTAGTCTCCAGTTAAATTTTCAAGCCATCAAATGACTCCTGAGCTTCGTAAATGAACAAAATGACATGCCAATTGTATCCCCACCACCGCGAATCGTTTTATTCAGAGATAATATAGTCTCAGCGAGCCTCGGGCCAGCAGACGACAGAACTGTCAATGTACTTGTCCCGAGACTCTACCGAGTCTCTTGATAAGAGTGCAGCAGGTCTCGCGCTAGCTTTTTTTTTAATACTTGGCATCGAGCCGCTACCACCGTCTCTTGATAAATAATAATATATAAGAGTGTAGCAGGGCTCGCGCTGGCTTTTTTTTTAATACTTGGCGTCGAGCCGCTACCGCGTCTCTTGATAAATAACAATATAAGAGTGCGGCAGGGCTTGCGCTCGCTTTTTTTTAAATACTTGGCATCGAGCCGCTACCGCGTCTCTTGATTCCCATCTTTTAGTCAAATTTTGGATCAAATGATTCTCCTCGTCCTTATTAACCTACACTAAGCCATCGTATGTAATCTAGGAGAATATCCGACTAATTTTGAAATAATTATCATATTTTCTAATAGGATAAATTTAAGCACCCTATGATGAAAAAAAAATACGGGATGAGTTCTTACCTTCAACTAAAAAAACTGAAAAAAAGAATCGAAATTATTTATCAAGGGACGCGGTAGCTCTTCGCCAAGGATTAAAAAGATAGAAAGATATCGCGAAATGTAGGTAAAAAAATACCCAATTTGAATATAATCCTTTTTCCGTTTTTCCCGAGAAACGAGCATTGGAAATTTCTTTTTTATCCTATCTTTACAGAATTAGGGTTAAATTTTCAATGAGAAAAAAGAACGAAAATTATTTTAATGAAAAAAAAAAAATGCAGAGATTGATTTTGAATCGTCAAACCATCAAATTACCATTGGAAATGTGGACTTAATCCACAGTGCTGAAATAACTATTAGACGAGTTCAATTAAATATCCATAACAGACATGTCCTAATTCAATAAAACCTACTTTTATCATAAAAATAGCTGCACTGGAAATAATATGTATAGTTAGAGCCCAAAATGTTAAAGTTTAGGAACTTCAGCGCATAGGTATTGATGACCAAGCTGAAAAAGCGCCCTCGGGCAAAGGACACATTCCTAACCACACTTCCTCTTGCCATTGTCGGCTGCTCACTAAAAGATAAATCAATTTACGCTGATGATCGTCGCGTATAGCCAACTAGAGGCAACACTTGCCTCTCGGACTTCTCTTGCCATTTCGGTCAATTTAACACTTGCGACAATTGAAAGCGTTGGCTCTCGTGACGAAGAGAGTTCATCGTTAGCGACAGAATGCAAAGCTTATCTCTTTCTCTCTCTTTCTATTATTTTCTTTCACTCGCCCGTCACTCACAAGTCTTTTTTTATTCGGCACAAGAGCGCGTACCAAGTTGTCATTAAAAGTCATGAAAGACCTCTTTCAATCGATCCTCCGTCTCGTCGCAATATATACGTGAATGCTCCAGTTCTACTTGTGATAGAATTATATTTTCCACGACTCGCGATTATGTGCCCAGACACATTAATATAAATTTGAATCATTTACACAATTTACACTCTTTACATGATTTGATGACAGGATTGATGATAGTTCAAGATGAAAAATAAACGAGTATGTGCATCTGGAATGTCAACTACGGACGAATTTTTGGTATTAGCAACCTTAAATAACATAACAAATAACAGAGTTTAAATTGTTATCGAATACAATTAGAAAAAAGTATAGCCACATTTCTACAACTGAAAATGAAATTTGGTTGAAGTGATTTTTAAACAAAAGACCGTACCTCATTAAATTAAATTATTAAAAAAATTATTATTTATTAATAATTATTAAAATTAAGGATTAAAAAAATATTAAATGTTGCAAGCTTGCATAGATTGAAAAACCTAACCTTTTTTCATATTTTTTACATGATTCCATAGCCCGTGATCCCGAACATTCTTGAACTTGCTGTTTTATTTATACTTTTTTAATACAGTACTACTTAATAAAAAAGAACTTCTACAATCATTGTTTTTTTTTTTTTTTTTTTTAATTCGCTTTGAGATAATATAAAAATGTGCAAACGCCGATAGCTCTTTTACTTGTCAAGACATCGACAAATGGCAACACGTCGATTTTTTTCATTTTTAACCCGTCAGCGGTCGCGCTATGAGACTTTTTCTCATACTTATATTAAAACGATGATTACTCAAAAATTTCAAATGGCATAAGCATTTGAAATTTCTTCTATCTTCACCAAATTTATTCTTCTGTATGATAGAAGAGGTAAAAAAAATTTTTGAATTGTTGTTTTTGAATTTTTTAAATTATTATTTTTTTGGTTTTTAGTATCAATTATCATTGTATTTATAGTTTTTAAAAATAAAAATGTTCAATAGCCGCAATCACTGTAGCCAAATTGTTTTCAAGTTTTTATTTATCAAATTAAGCACTTGAAGCTATACATGTGAGAAAATCTCTCATCGCGCGCTCAATGTTTAAAGTGTACGTAGCGCGCCTGCTGATGGATTAAACGGTGGTCGCGCGATGAGAGATTTTCTCAAATGTCTAGTTTCAAGTGTTTAAGGTAAAATAGCTGATGCAGACTAGTCAAATGAATGCTCAATTTTCAAAATACATTTATACAAAGTTTAATGCACTAATTAAATGAACTGACGGTTGATTTGTATTACAGCATGTCTTAATAACCTAAAAAAAAAATATTAATAATAATAGATTTGCAAAACCTTCAACTGATAAATGCAAAATTCCACGATGTCATATTTTCATGAAGATTTTTCAAAGAATAATCCGTATTTCTCAACCGAATTTAATGCACCACGTCTTATTTTGTTCCTCTACGAATTCACCGTGTGGATTTTCTTCTGAATTTCATCGGTTTTACTGTTTTAGCCAATTGTTTAATTGGCTAAAAAAATATTCATAATGCTGTAATTTTCATATTAACAAGTTTAGAAAAGAACCTACGCGGTAAATTCGTAGAGGATCTTTTGAGGAACAAAATAAGACGTGGTGCATTAAATTCGGTAAAGAAATACGGATTAGTTTTCGAAAAATCTCAATGAAAATATGGCATCGTGGAATTTTGCAGTTATCAGTTGATGATTTAGCAAAACCATCTTTGTTAAATTTTTTTAAGTTAATAAAATATACTGTAATATACATAAACCTTAAATTAATTTAATTAGTGTATTGAACTTTGCATAAATGTATTTTCAAAATTTAGCACTTATTTGATTAGTGTGAAGCAACCATATTACCTTAATTCGATAAATAGGGACTTGAAAATAATTTCGCAACAGTAATTATGACTTTTAAACATTTTTATTTCTTAAAAACAATAAATACAACGATAATTGATATTATAAAAAAATAAATAACGAAAATAAATAAATTAACCAAAATTGATTTTTTTACCTCTTTTTCTTGAAATTTTCTTGTACTTGAAACTTACTTGAAATTTTCGAGTAATTATTTTTTTATTAGAAGTGTGAAAAAAAGTCTCATAGCGCGACCGCTGACGGGTTAAGCATACTTTCACGAAGATATATGAAAAAGATGACTAATTATCATTGTAAATTTTTTTTTGGCCATGATGTCAAAACTATTACTTTTTCACAACTTAGAATCTTTCCTTCATCTCAAAAAAAATCTCCGTTGTCCGAGAGACATGTTTCTATGTTTTAGTAGCATTTCCATTATCTATTTTTGAATTTATTTATATTGCTTATAATAATCTTGGAAACCTTATTACATAATCACTGAATTACCTTACATTTTTTTTTGCTATAAAAATGAACTTTAAATGCAACACGAGTACCATTTGATCCATGGCTAATTCACGATACTCGTACTTTATTAAAATGCACTCTTCGTACCGAGCTTTCACAATTCTTGACGATTGTTCTTATCAAAGATATAAACGAATGCGCCATAAACAACGGTGGATGCAGCGAAGTTTGTGAAAACACAGAAGGAAGTTACTTCTGTGCTTGTGACGGTGACGAGAAAGCATTGTCTCCAGATGGAAAGTCTTGCACCGGTGAGTCGACTATTTTCTGTTGTCTTTTATGTCATTACTGCTATCTTCGTCTATTTCTCTCTGTCTCTTGCCTCTCTTTTTCTCTCAGATACTCTCCGTTTCCAGTACTGTAAGCTAATTAGCATTGCAGATAATTAGATTATCCAGATTAATTGCCATTGTAGGGCTTGCTGCCGTGCCCTGCGGTGGTGAACAAACGCCTCAAGTTTCGAATTAAAATCTTCGATATTAAATGGAACTTAATTATTGTCATAAAAACATAATGATGAATAGAAATTGTCTATAATAATTTTGTACTTTCTCTAACGTGAATAGACTAATTGTAAGAAATTCTCCCTTACCATTGATCGTTAAATGAGAAATTATGAAACTATTACATGATTTATTTATTCGTGAATATTAAAGTTCTAACTGAAAAAAATGGGCCCATGACAAAACGCCGAGTGACTAAAAGCCGGCGACTATATTGAAAAATATAAATAGTAGTATTGTCCATTGGAAATATTAGTTTCCAGGACATTATTTAAGGAATAACCTTCCTAGGTTTGCATATTACAGCATACGTCATCACCACACCATACACCATCACATCACACCATGCATCATCATACACCATACACCATCATATCACACGATAACACCGAAACACCATAGACATACACTCAGCAAACCATACAGCAATACTTACTTTTTCAATAACGATCAACATACATAAATAATTGGCTTGAAAGTAATTTCAGTGGCATCGTGCACATCACGATTCGAGGATCATTTAATACTAGAATTGGACACAAATGCCTGGCAGTCGTGTGATTTATTAACATTCTTCAAATCATAATAATGATATGATAATAATGTGACAGAGTTGCAGATCACAACAATCATTTTTATTCTATAACTGTAGACCATAATAGTGATTCTCTCACATGATTAATACACGTTTCTTTATTTTGTCGCATTGGCGTATAGTCGCATCGGCGTTTTGCTATCGGCGTACAGTCCGGTCGGCATATAGTTGCTCGGCATATAGTCGTCGACATTTAGTCACTCGGCGTTTTGTCATCGGCATTTTGTCGTGTGACCGAAAAAAAATGTATTATTTTAAATCGTGGTAATCATTCTTTGTCTTATTCACTTCGTAAATTTAGTTAGAAAATTTCTACTCTCCCACATTTTTCTTCAAGCGCAATAAATTCCTCAAAACATTATCCACTTCTTACAATGTTACAAAAGTATTCACGATTCCAACTTCGTATTAAATTCATTGTGAAATATATATTTCAATTCAAAACATGATGTAACGTTTGAATGTAATATCAGTGATACATTTTTTTGATCAACAAATTTGAAATCGCGCAAATGTATACTTTTTATTTTATAATTTTTAGTTGCTCGGCGTATAGTCGTCGACATTTAGTCACTCGGCGTTTTGTCATCGGCATTTTGTCGTGTGACCGAAAAAAAAATATATTATTTTAAATCGTGATAATCATTCTTCGTCTTATTCCTTTCGTAAATTTAGTTAGAAAATTTCTACTCTCCCACATTTTTCTTCAAGCGCAATAAATTCCTCAAAATATTATCCACTTCTTACAATGTTACAAAAGTATTCACGATTCCAACTTCGTATTAAACTCATTGTGAAATATATATTTCACTTCAAAACATGATGTAACGTTTGAATGTAATATCGGTGATACATTTTTTTGATCAACAAATTTGAAATCGCGCAAATGTATACTTTTTATTTTATAATTTTTAGACATAAATAATCTCGCTTGTGCTCCTCTGGACCCTGCGAGACGAGGATTTTTAATGTGCTCACGCGAAACCACACCACGAATGTGGAGTGACGTTAGGAGAGAAGCGAATCGACCTGGCACTAAGTGCTATCTGAAATGTCCTGTGGGATATCAATTGCACGGAGAGTATGAACTCACCTGCCAAGGCGATGGCACCTGGGACGGCCCAAAACACGGAGAATGCGTCAGTGCGTAATCTATATACGCATATAGGGCATTTAATACCAAATTCACCTCACTCTAATTTAACAAAATTTTTATTATCGAATTTTCAAATAAGGAATAAATATTCAGTTTTTGTTTAATTGTTTTTTTATTTATTTTCATTCTTTTTTTTCATAAAATACAAAGATATTATTATCCACTTAAACAGTAAATTATATTCGAACTGAAATTATTATGATCTTATAAAGTACTATAAGGAAAAGACTGTAAAATGAAGTCTGTACAAAACCTGGGAAATACTTTTGACTCTTGATTTAAATCGATTGATAATGAGCAGTTTTTTTTTTAATTGAACTACCCTCAATTTTAACGAAATAATATTTAAATCGTTTATACCTTACAATTTAATTAAAATGATTGAATTAGAAGGTGTTAATTTTTATTTATAAGAAAAAAATAAAATTTTTATTGATACAAATCATATTCATGTACGTAGAAATATTTTGTACAAAGTAAAAGAAAGTTGCCTTAATGACATGTCGAAAAATGACACAATAAATCCGAGACGCTACGCTTTTGTGGAAAATGATTGATTGATGTGCAGAATACAGCAAACCAACGCTCGACTGTCCAAAGGACGTGGTGGCCGAAGTCCCACCGGATCGGGATGAGGCCTTCGTGACATTTGATCAACCCTCGACGGACCTTGATTGGTTTCGTTACGTTCGCTCGAAACCCTCGTGGGGCACGAGGCTCGAGGCTAGCCTCAAACCAGGACTTCATCTTGTCACCTTTTTCGCAAGACATCCAGTCTCGAAAAAACAAGCCAGTTGCGTTCTTCGCATCATCGTGAAAGGTTTATATTTTATTACTAGAAAACTCAATCAAGAAATTTTAAAACGTCAAGTCACTATGATAAAAGTTTATTCGATGAAAAGTTTTATATTTTTTATTTGAAATTTGAAATTTGAAATGTATAGTACGGTAGAAATACTAAATCAGTCAAGAAATACCTGCCGCCCCAATATTATTTTTTATTTTTTAAAACAATTTTATATTTTTACGAACTCACTTTTGTATAAATAAATGTAGAATAATACAGAAGACTTTTGACCAAAAAAAGGTCAATGTAAAATTATTAAGGTTCGGTAAAACGTAGCGCAGCATTGCAAGCTTACAAAAAAAATATTAAATACATTATATAAATATTTATATTTATATATATTATTTATATATAAATATTATAATTATATTAAATAAATTAAATATTATTCCATGTTATCCATTCATTTATTTGCTTAAAACTTTTAATCAATAATGTAGTGACCCTGTATATCAACAGCTCGTAACCACCTTGAGGGCAAAGATTGCACGACATCAGACCAAAATATTATACATTCTAGAACGTTTGAACTATTGAAGCATTTCATAACTTTCTTGCCAACCGAATAATGATAATTCACTGTAAAAATAATCTGCGAAAAAAAAATTAAAATCACAAGATCCAGAAAGTTTGTAGACTTTCTGCATGAAGTAAGGGTGCAAAAAAGAAACTTTTATTCTCCATTATTTCAGAGGGCGAAGCGCCCAAAGTGAATAATTGTCCGAGCGACATCGTAGGTAAAAATGGTACTTTTTTCACGTGGACAGAACCAACGTTCATCGACAATGTGAGGGTAACACACACCAGCAATAACGAGGTAATTTATTGCAGATAAACATTTTTCATTTAGCATGCGTTTGTAAGAATTAATTCACTTTTTATCGGCATCGTCTGTATATATACATGTATATTCTTATAACGGGAGGTGTTGTTTCGCGAATTTGGAGAATGAAAAGTGCACCCTTGGGATATAGAAGAATTAAAATTCACTCAAAAACTTCAGAAAAAAGGTAGAAAAATAAAAAAATGAACGAGGAGGAGAAAGGTACAAGAGTAATGAGTAAAGGCGATCATACTTGCGAGAATGGGGGCTTTAAATTATTTTTTAATATCAGTTATTCTCGAGATAACTTTCATAATCATCCACCTTTGCCCCAATTGTTTTTTCACTGATATCGCGAGTTTCTACAATTCTTTTGTAAATGAAAAACTGTATTTTTTTTTTATTAAATCAAAGATTAGTATTATTTTCGAATGATTATAGATCCAAAAAGGTTTGAGTGACATAAATACTATAATGAAAAAACTATCGGCTGAGTACAGTTAAAGTATAATTTTTTGAAACTATGAATTATTAAATATTTGATATTTTTTTCATCATTGAACAATGACTTGTTTCGAGTAAATAATTCAGCTTCACGACGTGTATCGATTGATTCACAGCCGAAATGCTAATTATTGCTAATAAACTCGAACGACTAATAATTGCAAGGGGGAATGTGCTGGTGGTGGAAATTGCTCTTTACGAACTTTACAATAAGTATGCAAATGCGAATAAACTCACTTTCAATCTTGCGAGGCCTAAACAAACGTTATTTGACTCCTCGTTCAAGTTGCATCGAGTTCTGCTTGTGAAGCTGCACTCAAAAAGTACCGAATGAATAATTATTTATGCATATTGCTTTATTTCCGAGTACAAAACGCTTGGGGAATTCCATATCCAGCGGCTATTTCCAAAAAAGGAAATTATACCATTTTTCTTACGTCAAAGTGTCAACAGAAGAAAAAATATAGTCGACTAAATAGAAAGATAAAAATAGTAAATAAAGAAAAAAATGAAGGATAAAAAACGGAAGAACTTTTTCCTTGAACCGCTTGTACCGTTTTACAAAAGGTCTGCATAATAACATCCATCTATATGCGCTTTGAAGTCTTTGGGATTCGATCTCACGTTTCTTTCGGTATATTTTCAGGCATATTTTTGTTCGATGTTTAGATTATAGAGTAAGAAAAGCAGTAGCTATCCCATCTCAATTTTCTGTTTTTTTATAATTAATTATACAAACGGAAAAGCAATTTTTATTAAACGATATGCATACTTTGGACAAACAAATACTTTTTGAATCTGTAAAAAAGAAAATTTTTTATTTTATTATGAATATAATTGAGATTCTCATAGGTATACCTCCAATTTTACGTACATATGAATAAAACTATTATTTTTTTTTCATCTTCTACGTACTATAAATTGGTAACGAAAAAATGACTCGTCGCATTTTATTCAGGAAACATCACGGACATATTTATCGAAAAAAATAATTCAATGTTTTCTTAATCTTCGAATATTCCACGAAAAACTTTTCCATGCTCGCTTTTCATTATTATACTTTACCAAACTGCACTTTAGGAGTGAAGGAGAGAAAATTCGAAAAGAAATTGGAAGATTTTCTAGTCCATTCATTGATTTAACAGAACCCAGGAAAATCTTTTGGGATCGGTGAATGGAAGATCGTGTACGAGGCAAGCGACGAGGCTGGTTGGACGACAAGATGCGTTTTCAGTGTGGTAGTCCATCAGAATTAATTCGACCAGAGCTTTATGGCGAGAGAAAAGACGAAAAGCGAGAAACAAAAAATAAGAAACGAGGAGCATAGCAGCCCGTATAGACCACAGAAACATCCCCTTGGTTCACGAACGTGAGGAAGGAAAGCAAGCCATCGGGGGGCGGAATAGGGGTGAGGGGTTGTAGTAATATAAATGGAAATTGCATGGGACCCGTGCGCAGCGTTTTCATCGAAAGAACGCGTGCACGAAAGACGCGGCGTTTGCGTAATCGTTTTTCCTTTGTTCGAAACCGCATTTCCGGGATAAATTTCGAAAACAAAAAAATTACAAAAACTCATCCATTAACGTGAGAGAAAAAAATTCAATAATAAAAACAATTTAAATATTCTAACGTATTCCCATACTATTTTTTGATGTTGCTATCTTCCAACCTATTTTTCAAGACCTACTTAAAATTAAATCATTTCAAATATCTTTTGTTAAATGAATAATGAGTTTTTACAAATTCGTATTGGTCGAGGATTGTCATGATTTTCATTTGAACAATAATTTAGCATTCTTTTATAAAATTTGTGAAAATACAAAATGATAGTTTCGACTGATTGGTTGTTCTAGCCATTCGTCATGTGAAAGGTAAAAAAAATTGAAGTTAAAAAGCGTAAACATTTTTTAATAACAGAGCAATCCCTTTTCGTAAGTATATTACTAAGAGGATGAGTATCGCGTTCGATGAATTACGCATACATATTATTTACGTTCCTGTAATTACTTTCATTATAATTGCGGTGAGCCACCAATTTTTTTCCCTGAAGGGAAATTTATTTTATCCCGAAGAATCCTATTTGTACCAGCTAAAATACGGGGTAATATGAATCAATGCCATCAAATCGTGCATATACATACATATTTATAGGTTTCCTGAAAGCCGCGACAAGAATATTACGAAATTCACAACGGTAAATATGTATATGCTCGAGTAACAGAGAATCCTGGCCGAAAAATAAATCAACCGCGAACGATGTGGTGCACTGAATTAATGAGCACACCGGGAAATTGGCGCGTATCAAGAGAATCTTTATAAACGAGAGTACGAAATACGCAACTGTTACAAAATATACGCGATCATAACGTCCTTTCGTTAATCTCAACATATATACGCTGACCAGAAAACTCCGATTTATTGCAAACATCCATTCCGACTAGCCCCAATTTTAATGACGATCTGGAATAAAACGGGAGATAATGTACAATAAAATTATTCGTATTGCGATATACCAAATATATATATATATACATGAAAATATATATAAAGCATACAGAATTGTGTAATGAGTATTGTTAAGTACGAAGGATGAAGTAGGAGAGATAAAAACCGAGAAAAATGGATTCATTACATTCGAATTATTGAAATCGACTAACAAGGATTTAAATAGATCAATATATCGCATAAAATTTTAGTGAATATTAATAAAAATCCATTTCCACAGAAATATTGTTTTCGAATAAATGATAAATGAATTTCATTAGCATCGAAGAAAATTGAATTGATTGCCTAAAAATAAATTGCCTATGTATTTTT
Organism: Rhimphoctona megacephalus; assembly: GCA_963989365.1. NCBI lineage: Eukaryota > Metazoa > Arthropoda > Insecta > Hymenoptera > Ichneumonidae > Rhimphoctona > Rhimphoctona megacephalus. The sequence goes on from OZ022420.1 coordinate 20,396,447, forward strand.
ATATGATTCGCCTAATTTTCTTTTAAATATGATAAATCTATTTTTCACGGTTTACGTATAAATGAAACAGACTGTGTGAAAAATAAAGTCAAAAACATAAGAAAAACGTTTGTACAATAGTTTGCTGTCTGACGTCCAACAGTATTGAATTTGTGCCACAAACACAATGGCGTATAATAATAAAATAATAATAATAATTCGTAGTGTCATCAGAGTGGATTTCGGCTGAAGATGATTTTAAAATGCATAAATTGTCTTCTTTGCGTTTTTATTGATATCACTGTCATTCGCATATCATCGTTACAGAAGACAAATAAACATATTATCCGATCAATAACAATTGTGTGTATAATACGTGACATTATAAATGTATAAAAGAAGAAATGATAAAAAAAAAAAACTACAAACACTTTACGTATCAAATATATTACAAACGAAAAAAAAAAAACGAGTCGTATTTCATTTTTTTCTTCGTAGTTTAATTTTACTTTAAAAAATCTTTCGTGCTCCCAACGTTTTACCCTATTTATCACGTGCAACATCGACGTCTTGGCAATATTGTCGTCTCGACTCTTCCTCTTCCGTACGAGTGCAATATGCGATGATGATTTGGACCGCTTTGAGAAAATTGTCGCTGTCGCTGTCGCTGAAATTCCTGGTGCCGTTTGTGATATTGATGCAAATGATATTGCTGCTCCTGCCTGGAGCGTCGGTCTAACAAACAGAAAAATTTGTGAGGCGTCAACCGTTTTAAATATACCAAAAAGATGTTTGTTACGCAAACTTTTTATTCTACGGAGCTTCAATAACTATTATGAAATATTTTAAATATCGTAGTTTATCGAAACAGTGTACTCAAGCGCATATTTTTTCCCTGTGTTGTCGTTCAAATTTCGGGTAAACATGGCAACTTGTTGATTTTTCTTCCAGGGTTCGCAATATGAGATAGCAGAGTGTTTTGTACGAGTCAGTCTGAAATTGCGAGTCCCAACCTTTTTGATAGGGAAATTACCGGAGCCTTTTTTTGCAATATTACATAGTTGATTTTATATTATTTTGTATCGACATTATAAAATGTGCAAATGAAAATGCATGTTCCTCATCTTTGCGCGATAAGGTCAAATATTTTGTTAATTTTTCGCTTTTGTTTTCATTTTGCATCATTTTTCCTCAGATCCGTTTCCCCGTTGAGTTCTTTTCATGAGTATCAAGTTTTTCGCGCGATACATACAAGTCATTGGAATTTGTAAATAAAAAACGGTTATTTAAATCATTTTCACCGGAATGCCTCCTCTAAATTTCGTAATCTATTCACGAATTTTATTATACGTATATAAAGAAAGGTAAGATATGCGGGGTCATGAAAAATGTATTAATCATCTATTTTTATACAAATGAATTGCTGAATCGCTAGAAAATTTAGTTTCAATTTTTAGAAAGAAAATTTAGCTTTAATTTTAGAAGATTTAAGCGAATCCCCACTTGCAGAACATCCAAGTTGTTCGTTAGCGAGCAATCATGCAGAAGAACTTCAATGCGAATTAGTCAGTATTGATCCTGTTTCTCTCATGGAATTTCCGACTCTCGTCATAATTCGTTCTCGCGTCATTAACGAGCGTTCATGTACGTTCCGGAGACCTCAAAATAGTCTTGCGAAGTGTCCCAGTTATAACGACAAATATGATCTTAAATTAGCCTACGGAAAGCACGAGAGAACACTCGACGTGACACCTACGTATGGAATACGGAACGGAAGGAAAGGTCGAGCTTTCTTCGACCTTTTTTCTCTCTTATTCGTCAGTATTCCCGGCCACGTGCGATCTGCGACCTTGTAACGCATTCTCTAATTAGCAAGCGACAAAAGGATGGCTTATGAAGAAAGAACAGGTGAGAAAGGCGAGATGTCGCAAAAGAAACAAGTGGAGTGATACACTGTACTCCGATGCTAAATAACATTATTTCGATAAAAAAAACAGTAAAACAAATGGTTTGCTGATTTTTCATCACTTCTGCAATTTCTAGTTCGAATATTCTTTTCGTGCATGAAGTAGGTCAACGTCTCTTGAATTAATATCAACACAAAGGACATTGGAATATATACGATAACAGAAGTTTGAAATTTTTTTATGCAACGATAAAAGAACGTATTTTAGTTCGTTCTTCAGCCTCTTAATTTTGTAAAAATCACTTGAAGCTTAAAATAAATAAAAATCCTCTAGAACCGTAGCATTCTAGAATTTATTTTTATTTGTATTATTTTTGAACCTGATCTCAACCGCTTTAAAAGTTATGAAACTTTTTGAAACCTAAAGGATTTTACATAACGTTAAAAAATATAATCAAATAAATCGGTTCCTTGTCTCGAATACTTCTCACGTTATTAAGATTCGAACCAATTGCCATTTAAATTATACCGGATGCTGACAATTGCACTTTCTTATTGCAACGAACGTCGGCAAAAAATGCTCGTTGCAATATTTACGACTAGTTTTACGAAGCATTAAAGCACACGTAGAGGCAAAAAGTTTAACGAGACTGCCAACCGGCTATCGCCTGCTGAAGTTTAAAGACCGCGAGAAGCTGATAGTCGATGACCGATCGTAAAGTATAATTAACCCTGTTGCACGCAAGTGCAAAAACGCACGGGACGTTGATATATACGTGCGGAGAAATGACTCTTCTAAGTGACTGTCGTCATCAGGAATATTTTCACATCGCGGTAACAATAATTTATGAGTCTATGCGACTTATGAGATGTTTGCTTTGTGATGTCGTCGATCTCGTTCGTTGAAAACTAATATCAGCCATTTCTAAATACTTTTTTTTAACCAAAATCTATTCTATTGTATTGTATGAAATATTTTTTTACTTTTAAATATTAAAAGTGAATTTGTATACGAAAATATTTTTCACATTATCTAGATTTGTCCGTCTCTAAAAAATTCTCATATTTCTACATCGTCACGTAGCAAAATATGAATGATTTTGCTAATTTGTTCTTTCACGCGTCGATGCCTTAATTAACGAACGAATGAACGCCGTCACACTGCATTTACGTTCTTTTTATTTTATTGACTTAAACGGGCTCATTCCTTGCTTTATTTATTCGTGCTCGAAAGGCATGAAAACACGTTTTATCAGCAATAAGTCAGGTAAAACTATACCAGCGAATATCACACGTTGATTTTTCTATTATTAAATGAGCCATATTTTTCGTTTTCTTTTCAACGAAAAATTGTTAGAGTTAAAAATATGAGATCGATTATTTGTAAAATTAAAAAAGAGAATCAATACAGAATTTTTACTGCTTATCGATGAACGTAATTTTCCATACTATGTCTTTTTACTGTCCCATATATGCATAAATTTTGATATACACAATTAATTACACTGCCACAATTTTGTTATGTATAATTTTACTTTCCTTTAGTATAGTTTTTACAGATATAAAAAAGTGTGAAGTTACATAAAAATAATGCAGTCAGTGTTACTATCGGAAATTTGAATTTTTGGTAAAACAAACAAATAAAATTAGATAAAAAATGTAATTTCACATTATTATTGTCAATTTATCAATCTTTTTTCTATTGTCATCGCGAAAAAAAACTAATGAAAAGTTGGAGTGTTTTCTACGCGATCCAGTAGGCTTTGCAGTTCTTGAACCTCCTGAGGACTGAGATGGGATCGTAACTCGGGTATTACTGCCTCCGTTATACTCAATGATGCAAGATCTTTGGCTTGTAAGCTCTTGTCGCGATTGGAAAGTATGAGTTTGATCTTCTTTATATAAGTCTTGAGTTCGCGTCTCATCACAAGAGCTGCTTTGGAACCTTCGTTAGGAAGTTTCAACAATTCGATTTCCTCCAATTCCTCATTTTTTTTCATAGCATTTTTCGAAGATGAAGAGTCCACTACCGAAGTTCTTTTATTCTGGTGAATCGCGTTCAACTTTGGTGCACCGTATTTGCCAGATCGAGAACGTAGAAATGGTTTGTTCCCGGAGCCCTCTCGATTGAAATTACTGTTCGAAGTATCGGTATCATATTCGGATACTGGAGTGGAAGGCTTCGTGATTTTATTGACACTCGTTCGCGATGGTGGACTAATTTTCTTGCTGCCTGTACTCAGTAATCTGCTTGAAATTTTCGAAGGGATGTCAGTAGATAGCTTATTAGGTTGCAAATTTTCAAGGGAAAGCTCCGCTTTGGGACTGAGCGAGGAAGTGTGATTCTGAAGACACCCCGCAGTTCTAGGACGTGTTTTCCTACTCAAGGGTCCGGAAGAATTTCTTTCAACAGGCCCAGGGATCTTGTTCGACAGTTTGCTCCGACTGTCTTGTGATGCTGTTCCCTTTAATTCTTGCGACAGCTTTTTCATCGCCAGCTTATCAGTGCCAATGTGAATGGGCAATTTCGAAATGGATCCGGGGCGTTTGGCATTAGATTTAAGCCCTAAAGATGATTTCCCTACGACCTTTGACACAGATTCAGCAGAACGATCTTTCCAATCGTTTAATCTATTTGCCAAAGATTTATCAGCGGTTGCTTCGACTTCCAATACCCGTCCGGTTACTGGTGCTTTAACAAAAGATGAACTAGACATCTTAGTATCACGTGATCTGGCTGGTCGTTTAACATCGCGTGGCCTCGAATACGGTATCTTTTTTGATTTCTCCGACGAAGGATTAGTATCGATTGTACAATCATTCGGGTTATCCCAAGCCATTTCTACTTCAAAATCAACTACGCTTTCCAAAACTGGAAGAACGGTGTCAGATGATTTCTCGTTTTCCGGTGATTTTCGTCTATTCTGCCGAGGATTAACTGTCTTTGATCTTTCCTCGAGTGTCGGAACAGCAGATTTTCGAATATTCGAATGCACCGTTCTCTTATTGCACCAATTTTGTCCAGGTGTCTCAGGAACGTCCCAGTCGAATCTTCCATCTGTTGATTTCGGTCTGACGGGTGATTTCTGTTTGGTAATTTTTGTATGGCTGTCTTTCTGGGCATCTGCATATCTTTTGTTCATTAAGGGCTTTGTATTGGATCCAACGTACCACTCTCTCGTCTGGCTCGGAGCTTTCGCGACAATTCTGCTCTTTGACGAAAGAGACGAGGCTCGTGAACGTACAGGTGGTTTGTCTCGTGGTCTCGAAGAGCAGTAACTTCCGGCCTCGCTAGAAGTCACCGAAACGCAAGTTCCAGATTCCTTTTCCTCGGCTCGATCAGTGCCTGGAGTAAAAGATTCTGTACTGGATATTCCGTGGGCCGCGGAAGAAGCACGTTTCCTTAATGCCTCATGAAATCTAGAGTTCTGCGGAATTTTATGGTCAATACTACGAGATGTACGACTTCTAGAAGGTCTAGAAATTGAAGTATCGACTGCTTTTCGATCGGTCAATTTGTCTCCGAGAGCTACAGAAACTTTTGATTGCGCCTTTTCGTTAGAATTAAGATGTTCCTCTCGATTATACAGTTGCTGAGTTAATGGGCTTGTTGAAGATTTCCGGCCACTTGGTACAAGATTTGTTTTCCCGCCAGCTGATGTTCTCGAAGAGGATCTCGGTAACGACGTAGATCTTCGCGACCTTATAATAGTTATTTTTGACGGATTTTTTGTAGATTCCTCCAGCATTTTACGTCTCTCAACGTTACTCAATAAATTGTTAGAATTAAGCGGTTGATCATGAAAATCTATTAATTCCGGCAGTTGATCCAATTCCGTGTTGGATTCCTTAGTCTCAGTACAACGATCTGCCGTACTCGGTCTCGCCAAACCCTTCACGAGGAAATGATCGAGCGGGTGAAGATACTCTTTTTCTTTTTTACTCCATTGAGTTGACGCGTCGTAATACTCCTCGATAAAGTCAAACAAACTGTGACTGTAGGTCGCGGACAATTCAATACCAGTCTGGGACCCTATTGTGTTCAAATGAATGGAATTTAAAACAACATCCCCCGGAGCTTGACGATCGCCGTATTGTCTTTTCAGGCTCGTTTCAATGAGTTTGTGCCTGTACGCATCGTAATCAAACTCCGATATATCGATTATCGGAAGCTCAACATTTGTCGCTATGAAAGATGATGGACGCTCCAATGGAAGGCAAGTTTTTTGCTTTTTTAAAACCGTTTTTTGTATTGTGTGCTTTTGGTGCTCGGTCATTTGGTGATTACCAATAAAAGTTTCATTGTCCGTTTCGTTCTTCATGCTTACAAGACTTCGCTTAATCGTTGGAGTTGAAGCAGATGCTCGCATCGATGTAAGCTCAACATTCAGATCAGAATTTGAACGCTTGTGAAGCTTGCATATCAACGGAAAGTGCATCACCACCGTTCGTGCCAAATGATCTCTATGATCTTCGGACTTAAGCTCACGACGATTCGTTACACCCATCTTAGAAGATTTCAAATTACGGTCCTGTAACGAGGTCGGGAGATACATCAGAAATGAAATTGAGCTTAAGGGTGAACAATTATATTTAAAAACTAGTCTTGAATATAATTTTTATCAAGTGCCGCGTCATAATGTTAAAGACGAAAAACAACTGCGCTGAAAATGTTTGTATATATTTTTCCGATTTTACTATTCTGTCTTCGTAGACAACGATCTTTGTACAGTACACCGATCAAATTATGAACTAAATTTTACCCTAAAGTTCCCTGATAAAAACGATAGTGATACATAAAAACGTGAAAATAAGGGCAAAGCACGAAAAAACTTAACTGTAGTATGAATTTATAACGTAACGATCGATTTAGCCGTACGAAGATTTTCGCTGTGCAAATAGATACAATAATTACTATACGCTCAGTAAAAAAATTGAAATTCGAATATCGAAATATCCCTAGAAAGTATGCTATTTTTTCCTAGAAATTTTTTGTAAACGTGAAATAGTTAACAGTTTTACGTGTACTTTGAGATTCTTATATTGACGTTCGGAAAATGTTACTTGACGGAAAAGTTTGTTACAGTCATTTCGATAATATTTATGTAGTTCACCAAACAAGACTAAAAACAGCAAGGCAACGATAAACAAATCTAGATGATTGTATTTTCAATACAAGTAAAATTCGGTTTAATGAGAATTCTAGGAATTTCGTGTTATCCTTTGGTTCCTATTATTTTCACGTCAATTTTCAAGTCTAATTTCATTTTACTAATCAATATATTAATACATATTTTCACCAAAAATCATTCACGTTACGTTATATCACCAGCGATGAACAAAAGGTAAGAAAAATTGTTAAAGAATTTCACGTGTCAAAAGAATAATTTCCTTATTTTTGTTTACATTTTTTCTGATAAAACTAGATAAACAACACAAGATTTGTTCATTAGACAATGAATTGGAAAAGAGTTCTGCAGAATGAAATATTCAAGTCTAAATCGATTTATTTCACGAAAAAAAGGTCGTAAATTATAAGATGATGAATTTTTAGTAGCGAACGAAATGCAGTAAAATAAAAAGTATAAATGCAGTAAAAACATATTATTTCTCGATAAATAAATAACGTACCAAAAGAAGTTGTATGTGGGCAATAAGAGGTACAGCTAGTAAAACAACCAGTGCCAATGCGAGGATACTTTCCACAAGAAACGGTGGTACCGATTGCAAGGTTAAAACGAACGGGGCTGGGGCTGCAACGCTCAACATCCCGCCGATCTTGACGGTTTTCGAGGATTTTCAATACGAAACGTGATCCTCACTTTGGGCCACATGTTAACCAATCTTGAAGCGAGCTCGGTGACCAGACCGATAAATTTTGTTCAAATATGTCAAAGAGCATCCCCGTCAAAGACCAAAAATAGGGTTTGCCATGTTTAGATCGAACAATCGATGGTGCAACGTGAAAACGGCAAACAATCTACTTCAGATTATGTTTTCGAGAGTTCTTTCATTTCGAAAAAATGATAGAGTTTCAAGTAGCCTCTACACATTTGTTTTTATTATTATTAATCAGATATTAATCATAATTACACAAAATTTTATCTTCGGCGATCAGTTTTATATTCAGCATTTCGTTATAAAATCAATTGAATATATATTTTTATTGAATACACTAAACTATTTAAAAATGAAATATAAACACTAAAACTGTCGAACATTTCTTCTTCGAAATAAATTCGTCGTAAAAAGCGATTCTTCAAAACGTCCAATACGAACTTGAACGTGAACATTATGTACTACAGATCTTGAAGGATGATTCGCAATTTATGGATCCGTAGAATTTTCTTATTCAACGTGAATTTATCACGCGGATATATTTCTTCATATGAGACCAAAAAATATGAAGCTTTTTCCACGAAAAGATAAAAAAAAATATAAATGTGTAGAGGAGAGTGAGAGAGCGATGAAGAAAAAAGATGGAAAGAAAAGAATAAGAGGTTAGAACAGGGAGGTAAAATTCAGTCGTCCATCAATGTATTTACAGTAATGCAGCATTCCCATGCGTGTGAAAAGACGAGAAAAATATCGACCGCGAAGAAAAATTCTATTGTTACCTCACGGTTGGTTGTATCTTGTAAAGTAAAGCAAAACAAATTGGGCGAGAAGAAAAACTTTTCCCGTATTGGTGCATCGTTGCACTTACGGTGAACATTTTCACCATTTTGATGCATCTACACCGTCTACTCTGTACATGAAAGCATCATTTTCAACGGATATAAACACGTGCACATGTAAATCGTGCTAAAGTATGCATATTTTCCAAGTTCGCTGCAATACAGAAAAGAACGAGTGAATAGAGACGTTTTGAGCGAAATTCAGATACTGTTTTTAAGTAAACTGCCTTATTGTTGGATTTTTTTTTTATTCGTCTCTAATTAAAAAATTTCCGGTATGACCTTGGCCCTAATTGTTTCCAACATTTTCATTATATCGACTTCTATGCTCTATTCTAATAATAATCCATTGTTCTAATTCTTCGTTGGATACTTTCATTTAAATTATAATCAATCACAAATATTTTGCGAATTATTCAAAAATATTAATTATTTGTTTCTTATCCTCTTCTAATATTAAACTCCTCCTACGTACGCTATCTATACCTTTTACTAAAAGGATTATAATATATATATATATATATATATAAATGTGTACATAGGTGTAAAAGTACTTTCAGACCACGTTTTTCGCGAGCTTTTACCACGCTCGTTCAACTTCACGGCTTTTTCTCTTAACTCGTCGAGAGAGTTTCTTTATTCTACCATCTTGGCCCACTTCGACCAGTATTTCCAGTACGTACATAGATCCGAACTGCACCATAGTAGCAATACCTTGAAGTACCTACGTTTCAAAAATGCTGCTCAAACTTGAAGCACTTTTTTTTCAACAGCTCCAACTTTACTGTTTTTCTATAGAAGTCAAGATGACTATCAGTTTTGAAAGCATAACGATTTTTCTGTGCTCTTCAAATATAGACCGAAAGGATCCCACTCTATCGGAGGCCACACAAAATAAGAAGACCGAAAAAAAAACCATTTTTCATCCGGATCTATGGTTTCATACTTGCTATAAAAAAAGAAATCTTCAAACATGACCTTTTTCAGTTTCGTGATGAAGAATTTAATTTTCCATCTCTTTGGCACGATATGACTTTTCAATATTATATAAAGTCACTTATAATGTAGTAAGCCGCGTTAGCATAAAAACATTTAATTCTTCAATACATTTATGAAAACATAATTTGCAATTATTCAAAAAAAAATATTATAAACATTACAAACGCATTCTTTGTACTTTTGTGAAAAAATTAAAATCATGACCGAAGTTCTTCGCTCAAACATTTTCGAAAAATATATATTTCATATACACATTTCTAATTCAGCTGTAAAGCTCTCCAGGTCCCGAAGGATTAAGACAATTTCCGTGAGAACATATTTATGTGCACAGCAATGCAATAAAGTCGAAGATGTTGTGTATCCTATTTTCTTTTCCCTCGTGTCGCAGGAAGTAAACATTGTAACTGAAAAAGCGCAGAAGGCTTGAAGGTTTACATACCTTTCGAGTTTACATACCAGTATACAAAGTTACGAGCTTTCAATAAAATTGTCTCCTAAATTGAATTTTGAAATACGAGAGGAGGAAAATTAGAAAGGAATAATAGTAGAAAAAGGATGGAGCTGCGAATATGGCCCGAAGTGCGGATTTAGGATTGAGCTGGAGGGATTATAAATTCACGTTTAACTTTAGCCTTTGGCGTTTGACTTTCCCATCCGCAGAGTAATGCACATATATATGAAAAAAAAGGATTATATATATATATATTTCCTATCAAGAGGATGATAAGAAAATTTGATGAAATCTGTACCTATACAAAATGAATTCGGTTTGAAACTCGGAGCCCCGGAAGCTCTTCACTAAAACTGTTAGAATACTTTTAGCTTTTTTACATCGCTTTTACGAAATACTCTGTAACTTTCTCTCTTGCCGACAAATGAATTAAATTTGCAGCGTCCGGTCATTTAAATGCGTCTGAATAATTTCCGCTTCCGCTCCTCTCAAATGGTTCGCTATTCTCACTTTAGCCTGTCTTCCAATTTTAATTTGTATACGTTTGAAGCCAATGGAAAGTTGAAATTTCGAGACTTCGTGATTTCATTTATATCTACCATCTACAATCTACACCCAGAATGACCTGGAAAATACATCATCCATGTCGACTTTCGAGTCTGTGCTGGAGCGTTTGAGTTTTAATGAAAGCTGCGCCATTAGCTTTAAAAGCTAATGGCGCAGCTTATTATTAATTTCTCTATACGATTTTTTGCTGGTTCATCAGAAAATATTCTTTAACCCGTAGTAACCACACTAGTGCGAATTTGCACCACCAAAATTGTATTTATTGAAAATTTTTGTTTTGTTCATGACGTATTTATACTATATGAATATTATTTCTTGTATTTGATACTATTATCATTGAATTCCTGGAGGTTTTTATTCCAAGAAACTCGAGTTATTGAATGATTTGCGATTATTTATGGAAGAATTTGACGATGCAAAATCCCAAATCGCACTAGTGTGGTTGGTATGTATCCTCGATAGAAGTGTGATTACTACGAGTTAAGAGCTCTAAACGTCTATTAATGGGTGATACCACTGTAGAATTTTTGAAAAATCGATTTTTTTTATTGGCTTAAAATATACACTGAACCCTCTTGAATATGAGGTAAAAAGGTTTATACATGAAAAAAAAATTTTCATTGAAATTTCGGGCTCTTCCCCAAGCGCGTCGGTCATTTCAGTACCACGTTTCGAAACTTTAAACGCGTTTTTCTCAAAACACGATTTTTCAAAACGGGACGCAGCATAACACCAACAATTTTCATTCTTTTCGTTTGAATTTTTGACAATATCTTAAAAATAACATTTCGGAGTGAAATACCTACGGAATTTTCGATAAGTTCATTTAAACATTTTTTATCAACAAATAATTACCCCTTTCTTCTGTCGAAAATTGAACCTCTTCATTCAAACACTCGCCAATAATACAAAAATGAATATTTTCCAAATCCCCTACGTACTTCACTAGCTATGAGTGTCTAGATTAAGGTTTTTTTTTATTCCAGATTAACAATTGTACCAGATACACTGCATGCCGCAGAGCACTTCGAATTCAACAAGCCTCACGGGAATGGCTCTGGTGTCGCCATTTTTAAATATTTTTCAATCATAATTTTTTGTTGTACAGTTAAATATATGCTTAATAACTCCCCCGAATATTATTATTCTATTACCTTTCCTTCTACCCGAAAAAAATTGTCGAAAAAAGGCATTTTTTTGAGGCCGTTACAGTGGTTTTCGCCCTTAATGTAAATTTTCAAGCAAAAAAGTACTTCGGATACGATTGTAACAAGCGTGATATCCATATTAGATTTCAAGGCAGCGAATGCGAATTTACAATATTTAAAGGATGCACTCTAAAGAGAGCATCCAGGCTATTTTTCAACGAACTAATTAGGTAAAGTGTTTCATAGTACAATTAGCTACAATACATCGACGGGATAATCATATTACTGTGAGCTAAATTAATTATTTTAACGTTCATTCGAACATGCGATCATAGTAACGTTCTATAACTATGAATTATTCAAAGAAATACTATTAGCGAATGCAAAAAGCTCAACAGCGCGAACATGATCTATTCACCGGTTTCAGCAAACTAATGGTTTGCTAATCCAAACCACTTTTCGCTATCTACATCGCAGCGATTAATTTTCGATGAGGAAGTCTTACTAAAATGTCATATACAATAGATAACTATGAACAAAAGTCTCGTAAATGATCACCCGCACTTGACGTATGTTTTCGCGATTGGTTTTGTTACACTGAACATAACCTCATCATTTGTACAACATTGAAATGTTGATGAAATTCAATTATCAATTTCTATTAAAATTGCAATTTTTCAAATATGTTACTGTAAGAACAACAAAAATATTAATCTTGAAATGAATACATTTTATGAATTAATGAAATACCAATGTCGACATTCAGCAGGTTTTAGCATAAATGTTTGGTTTGTCCTTTGTTTAGAAGAAATAATATTCACTCCTCCGCTGATATCTTATTTTCATATAAATCAAGGGAAGTAAGTTCTTACCCGCGATGGTTTAAGCTCAGGTCTCAACTTCCTTCCCATCTGCATGCTCCGTATTTATTTCGAAATTTGTTTAAGGCATTTCACCAGAGTAAAAAGTCGATGCGTGCTTGTGAAGTTTTTTTACAGTGACAAAGAGGAAAAATGGATGAAAAAGAATTTTTTTTATGGAGCAGAGACTGCAACTTTGCATTCCTAAGTATGAATAATCTCAAGATCGAATTTAAAAAGCATTTTTATTTTTCAAATTACATTTTTCTACGGCGGTGACAACAAAACAAAGAATCTAACGATCCAATCGCCTTAATGAAAGTTCCATTCTGTAAAAAACGGCTCTCATTATCGTCTTACGTGGCTGTTTTTTGATCGATCAAAATAACTCAATTTTATTGAACTTTTTGTATACGAGAAATGAGTCAATTCTCTTTTTTCGTTTTTCATGTCCTCGCCATTTTGTTATTTGTGAAATTTTGAAAATTCCCGATCGCACAACGATAACTACTTATGTGGTGTTTTCAAATTTCTTGGGTTTTTCAATTTCAAATGACATGCACTGTAAATTTGCTGTCAACTGTACGGGGCGTTTTTTTTAAAGCGTCTATTTTGATCTCGTATATCCCACCATTATATACCACCAGACCGACTGAAATCTTTCTATTGTGTTGTTCCAAAGTTATAATTTACATATCATGAAATAGAAAATTAATGTGTGATATTATTTGCTTTGAAAAAATTCTCAGAAATATCTATGTTTGTCGGTCTGTTACCCTGTGGAAAACCATATTATTGCGAAAAAAAATATAAATGTTTAATAGGAAAAAAAGGGACAAATGTTTAATAGGAATTCGGTGATGAATGAAGGCGAAGGCTTGATTTTCGCTCACAGAGACGTGATGCAAGAATTTCACTGGTGCTGCACCTGACTTATAGCTGCACACTCACTACACACTAAAGTATCGCGTTGAATTTCCAGGCTAAGTAAAACGCAATCGAATATAGTTACGTACACTCTACGCGATGTGTACAAACATGCTCGAGTGACGGCCACCCAGCACTGACACACAACTATATGTAGCCACATCGGACGCAATTCTATGCTACTAAATCCTTTGAAACGCGTAAAAACCCACCCCCAGGTTTATTCCCTCGCAAAAGTGCACTGAAA